>VDFB02000008.1:97062069-97255541 GCA_007258455.2 Sequoia sempervirens
AAACTCCTTGTGCACTCCTTGCACAAGAGTTTCCTTCCAGGTCTTGAGAAGAAGCAAAGACTCAGGGGGAGTCTATTATGGTAATATATTTTACCCCTATGGAGTCTAGAATGAGGTATGACATCTTGCATTTGATTTTGGTGGTATAAGATGTTAAGAAATGTTTTTGCTTGGTCTAATGGTTGATAGTTTTCAGAAGTTTTTGAAATGACTGTGCACTTTGTTCTTAAATGAACTTTTTGGATGCTTGAGCTTTGGAAATTTTGGTATGTCCTTATGACATCTTTGAGTGGTGTGGAGATATATAGTTGAGTTCTTATTATGTCTCTAAAAGAAGGTTGCAAGAGTCTGATAATAATCACACAGTAGTATGTGTGTTCTCTTTGTGCACAGTATGATGAGAGGAAGTCTATAAAGACTATACATAGGTTGAGGGATTGTTTCTTTTGATCAAGTTGATGCTGTGCTGGTGGAGTTACCTGAGTTATAATGTATTAATCTTTGCACCTGATCTATCTTGAAGTTTTTGTCTTTTGTAGTACTAAACTTTTTATGTTTGAGTTCCTTAAGGAAGATCAAACATGTTGAAGCTACAGTGATTTCTTAAGAGAAAGGATGGTTGTGCAAATATGATGCTAATATATGGAAAGAAAAGAGTAGTGATGCTGAGTCTGGTATATGGTGAACAAGCTGTAAGTTGTGACTAAGGTTACATGTGCTGAGAAGAGGAATTGAGTGTTGTGTGTGAAAGTGAGTGAAGTTGTGCTGTTACAGAATGATGCTCTATCTTGCATTGGTGATGTGAAGTTAAACAATATGTCTGCTACACTATTGCTCTATTTGCAGCCAGTTCTTATGGTACTTGGTTGGCTTCTCAGTTGTGTTTTTCTGGCATTGCACATTCTTCTCCTCTATCCTTTGTCATTGAGGCAAAAAGGGGGAGAGACATTTGTGTTTTTCCATCAAGGACAAAGGGGGAGTTTTTTGGATCTCAGTTGTGATCATATAGTTTGTCCTTGATGTCAAAATACCTTTCAGTTGGTTCTCTTTGTTGATCAGTCTTTGTTTGGATCTTTATGATTTATTATGGCACTTCTTTGATGTCTCTTGACTATTACAAAAAGTTATTTGTTATGGTTCATTTTCATGGTGATGAGTTTTCTGGTTCAAGTTATGAATGCTACATCTTTGACTGATAGAGTTTGAAAGATGGTTTCTTTGTCAGAATGGTTCTCCTTGCATATCACAGGCTTTGGTTGTTTCTCTCTCAAGCATACTCATATTGGAGTGAGAATGGTAGGACCTCAACGATCCTCTTTGAAATGTCTGAGTTGCCTATTGGCAAGACATTTATGATGTTATGGCAATTCAATTTAACATTCTAGCAGCTTTCGGCGTGACAGTGTTTGTGGTCTTGGCGACAGAAGAAAAGTCTATCGGCATGAGGATTGTTCACCATTGGGAGGTTTTACCGATTGAGTCGGGTCTCACCAACTAACTCATAAGGTGGTTCATTGGCATAAGAAATCCCTATCGGCATGATGTTTCATCGATTGTTTTGTGTCTTGGCGACTGACACAATAAATTTCATTTCGGCAAGACTTATTTGATGTCACAGCAATTAGGATCCATTTCTAGGCATTATTTGGCATGACACACATGTTGTTTCGACGACATAAAGTGTTCACTATTGGCATAAGTTATTCCATCACTATGTGGTTTCAGTGATATTGGTATGTCACATCGATTGAAGATTAAAATGCAAACTCATTGGCAAGAGCTTAAGGCTTCGGTGTGAGGTTATAACGATTATGCAATATCACACTGATTGATGGTGAATGGATGCATATTGGCAAGAGTTAGGGTTTTCAGAATAGTTAGTCGACGAAGTGTTATTGTTTGTGGTAGGGTCTCACTGAGTCTATTGGTGTCTCACCGACCAATGGTGGGAGGTTGCACATCAGCCGGAGTTGGGTCATTGGCATAAGGTCACAACGATGTTCATGTGTCACGCTGACTTCGCTTGTAGAAAAGGTATCTTCGGTGAAACATAGCGTAGTCTTCATAACATCTCACCGATAACGATATGTCACAGTGACTTTCAGTGGATATCGGTCAGTGATGAATTTTCCTTCGGTAGGACTTTCTGGAAGTCTCAGCGAACAGAAATGGTCACATGGTCTTTCGGTGAAACTAATGGCTATCGATATAATGTCTCTGCGAACTCGTCAAGTCTTGGCGACTAAGTCTAATGAGGGGTTTTCGGCGAGAGGTTTGTAATGTCTCAGCGACTTCGAGTGAATGAAGGGCTTTCAGTATGACACAACCTATTCTATAGGAAGTCTCCCCGATGACGGTATGCTATAGCGACATTCATAAGGGAGAAGGTTGCATCAGGGAAAGAATCATAATGTCACAGCGACATCACAAGGGATTGTATAAAGATCTCCATCGGTATGAGAATGATAATGTCTTGGTGACTTAGAAATGACAATGACCTTTGGTATAACATAAAGTAATCTCTGAGAGGTCTCTCCGATGTCAAAAGGATACAACGATAGTGAATGGGAAACAAAAGGGTCTAGTTGGTAAGAAAAACATTATGTTATAGCGACTTATAAATGATAAAGTCTTTCGGTGAAACACAGTGAAATCTACAAAGCGTCTCCCCGATAGTAGGATGTTATAGCGACAGATAGAAGGATGCATTCGGGGAGAGAATATTTAGGCTACAACGATAGCGAATGAATAATACTCTAAGGAAGCCTATCGATGAGACATGATGTATTCGTTATGTGTTCTTCCCGACTTTGATGGCTCTTGGGGAAAGCGATATCTAAAGGGATTGTCTAGTAATTTAATTGCCTTCGGCAGATCTATATGGTTGTCTCAGCGAATAGTTATGAAGACTTAAAACTCTGTGGTCGTCATCATGGATTGGCATCAAATCTCAGAACGGTTACTTAACAAGATATTCATCGAGTTTTCTTTTTGAGCTATTGCATTTTTTATTTAATGAATTTTCTAAGTATAGTTGCATGCAGACTTCTTTGGTTGGTATCGATTCTCTAGAAAATATTCTCTGAGATTTCAGAGGATATGATTTTCTGTTTGTAGGCTGTTAGAACTTTGATGAAAATCTTTCAGTTACAATTTGAAGTCTCCTGTTTCAGCGCAAAAATTAAAAGCTTTCTGGATATGCATTACTTTGATTTTTACCATCATCTATAGATCATCATTATCCAGCTTCAGATTCTAAAAATAGCAAGAGAGTTTCAGAATCTTGTGAAAAATGCTTGTTGAAGATTTCTTGATAACAAACATACTTGAAATGTATATATAAACTTGTGTTGAAAACAGAAAAGGTTGGTGATTGTATTTCTCTGGTTGTAATCCTTTGGGTATATTGTAGACGTGAGAACAGAGAAATATGAGCTTAACTATAAACAGAGTGATCCTCTGATATATTATGATTGTAATTATGTAATCTGTGTAAGGGGTTGGTGCTCCTTGAGATTGGTGTCTCTAAATGAGGGGTTGGCACTCCTTGAGATTGGTGTCTCTAAATGAGGGTTTGGCGATCCTTGAGTTGGTGCTCAAAAATTAGCCTATAAGGCATTGTTAAAAGTGGTTTTTGAAGGATAAGCTAGTAAGGCAGTTTAGGAGTGTTTTTTCTACCTAAGGAGGGTTTTCCACTCGAAAAATTCTCTGTCTTTTTGTTCTTCTATGTGTTCACTGCTTTTCTGTGTTGATTGTTGTTTCAGTTGATAGTTGGGTTTAGTGTTGTTCTGAATTCTTTTTATGAATGATTACATTCAACTCATGAATGCATTAATCAGAATAATATTGAGATCTAATCTAAGCTATGTTTTGGGAAATGCAAGATCTCTCACTCAAATCATGTTTTCATAAGTTGTCTAATAGATTGATTTTATGTTTTCATATCTTTGTGCTTTCAAATGAGATTACTCTACACTATTGTTGAAAGAAAAGGAAATCGGATTGTAAAATCTTGGTCGAAGTTTTAAAAAGTGTAGAAACTGATTCACCCCCCCCCCTCTTAGTGTCTGTCCATAACTCCAATATTTATATCCATATTTATAAGGTTGTAGTTCTTCCACATTCAAATATATTAATGACAGTATATCGAGCTTAGTAATGACAAAGTTACATGTACATAGTGCATATTGGAATGCTTCACATTCCACTGCAGATAATTATTATGTTGTGTGGTTTTTAGGAAGTGTTTAAGGATGTAAGAAGTGTATGCACTCCAAGTGGAAAGTGGTTTGGTGGTTTTCATGTCAAATCATGGATGAACATTTTGTTCATTCAATTGTTGCTTCATTGATTTTTTTGTGTGGTGCCAACCTAAGGGTTTTGAGGTCGTGCAGAGTTGAATTGTGTAAGGAGAAGATTCATGGGAATGATTATAGGTCATGCCAACCTATTTTGATGAAGAACACATTTTTTTTCTTCCACAAGGAATGTGTGATGGTGTTTTGGGCCGACAAACTATGGTGTTACACAGTTCATGCAATTATCCCAACATAATTGATGTTGTGGGTGTTTGTGGTATATATAAAAGATTGATTCAATGTTGTGATATATATATATATATATGAGATGCAAATGAAGACGTGATGTAGAGTTAAGTGTGAAAGGTGATAGTCATGGTGAAGTATGAAGTGTGCAAGGTTAGTTTTTTAGCTTAATTGGAACTATAATTTCAACATATTGCAGATGCATTGTTAGCAGTTCAAAATATGGCAGTGAGTCATTCTTCTACCCTCTTTTATATTCTGGACAGTGAGTCCTTTAGGAAGTGAGCCCTTGGTAGTGAGCCATTCTTTTTGGATAGTGAGTCCTTCATTTTGTAATCCATTATAACCAGTTATAATATACTATGAGCTAATCCTCACCATGGTTTTTTCCCTTTCAAGGGTTTTCCATGTAAATCTTGTGTTCTTGTGTGTATTGATGCAATGCATGCTTTAATTGTTCCTTTCCATTTATGTAATTTTAATGAGATGCTTTGAATTCATGTTTAAGTTGATGAAGTTAACAAATTTCAATTAATACTAATTCACCCCCCCCCCCCGTATTCTGGGTGTTCAACAATTATTATGTTTAAAGGAAGTATAATATAAGGGATGAAATGATAATGATAATTATGAGGAGAGAATGATTAAGATGATAATGGTGATAGTGATGATTAATGGGGGGATGAATATAGATGGATTTCAAGGAACACTTAGGGTTTTTCCTATACCTAAGCTAAAACCAATTAAGCATGTAAATATAAAGTGTTATCATAACCATAATAGTTTGTAAGAAAGGGTAGCTAGATAGGATTAATTAATAAGGAAGATACACCCTAAATCAATTGATTTCTATCATATATGTTGAGAGGGTAGGATTGATGTTGTTAGAGTAGTCATTTCCTTTCATAAGTGCACCATAACTTATGGATAGATGATGTGACAAAAGAGGAGAATAGTGATTGAGGTGGTAATTATTGAAATGATCATTATGATGATAAATATAATGATGATTAGTAGATAATAGGTAAAATAATGGATATAATGTAGGATGAGGAGGATGAAACCCATTTTGGCTTGTTTAGAGAGAAATTAGGTTTATAGAAAGACTTATGACCAAATCCTAAGTGAGTTTTTATGGGAAAATATTAGGAATGGAGTTAGATTGGATGCTTATGGATGGAAGGTGATGGATTAGAGAATATGTATAGGTATCATGTTCCCTTTTAATTTAATTTCAAATGGTAAGCCAATTAGCCCATTCAAACACTTTCCATGGGCTATGGGAATGGTGTAGACAGGATTGGGGGTTCTTATCAAACTACCCAATCTTGCAGCCTTAATGTATCATTCAATGATTATTATCTTATATATTACAACAAAATATAAAACATATCTTTTTTAAAAATTTCATATGTACATTCATACAAAAAAATTCCTCAAGAATAATTACATATATGGAGGATTTGAAGAAGAAACACAAATTAGAAAATTTTCAAGGGTTTCTAAGCATTTCATGCCTTCAAATATTCAAACCCTGATTCCTTCACACTTTCTTGGCTTCACTCTTATTTTTAAATCTATTTTTTACTTTCATATAATAGCTCTCTTGACTGCCTTGACACCTACAATACACAAACAATTTTCTTCTTCTCTTCTTCTATTCCTCTCCTCTTGGCAAGTTGATTTCCTACATTTTTCCTCATGCAATTCCTAGAGAAACTTGAAAATCCTTTCTTCACCCTTGTTGTTATTAATTGCTTCCTCTTAACATAATTAAATGTTGCATTCTACCTAGATATTAAAACCCTTGTGAGGCACCCAACTATTATCTTTAATTTCCCTCCAATTTCCTTTTAAATTCCTCTACATGTACTTAAAATTCATCGTTAAATGCTTCCAAATATGGAACTCAATCTTGTTGTACCATATCCAATGCCTTGCTGCTATATAGGTGCTTGACAAAAATGAATAAAATAAAAAACCAATTCATGCTCATTCACCCTAAAATGAAAACTAAAGAGATTAATTATTTTCCAAAAATCACTATCTTTTTCTTCCATTTTAGGCATGCGAATTGATAGAATGGAATGCCAAATGTCACTTTCCTTATGCACACTTCCCAAGACATCCAACATGAGTAGATTAATTATTTTAAATGTTTGGTGTGAACAAATATCTTGTACCTAGTTAATTCACTTACTAGGTAATTAGTGGACATATTCACATGTTAAGTTTACTTAGGATTATAAGATTCCTTCTAGAAGTCTTAGTTGTCATTTCTAGATCTTATCTTATCCTAGGTTTTTATGAGTTATTTTCCTCATCTTATAGGATTAAGACACATGTCACAATATTATCTAATCCTACATCTCACCTTGCATTTATAAACAAGGCATCTCATGTATATTTGCATATTCAACCATATTCAATCTTGCATTGTTGAAGCAAGTATTCTTTCCATTATCTCTCTTGTGGAAGATATTTTGGTCTAGCAACTATTACTAGGGGTGTTGAGTCACCATTAACTTCTACATCGTATCAGAGAAATTTTATGAATCCTACATGGAATCAAAGCTCTAGTGTTGCATATTGCTTCTTAGATCTAAGGGTTGTATGTTGGCTTGAAGTTTTTGTTGGGTGCATTTTAGCATTCAAGGACCTCACAATTGAATTTAGGGTGTCAAAAAAATCAAGTTTTCCTTTTGTTTCATCAATTTTGGTTATATTTTTTCAAATCTATGATGGTTTGAAAAAGTGTGAAGATTAGTTGATCCAAGAGATCATTGATTTTTTGGAGCACTTTGGGCCCAAATCTAGATCACCATTGTGTCTAGGAGGTCGATCAGATAAATTTTGACTGTAAATTTGTCTAATTTTGTTAAAGTTGTTTTTTGGGAAAAATATTTTTACCTAGATAGGCCGTATGGCCTCCTAGATCATCATATTCTTTTTGTAGAAAATAAAATAATAAATAAATATTTCTACATTTTTTTATCAGCAAGGTTCACTGGATATTTGTGGCATAAAAATTACATATTTTGAAGCGTATACTTTGCCTATGTCATCTCTGTGTACTTGGTCAACATATTCCTTTTTTGTCACATCACATAGTACCTTCGATAGTGGTTGGTATGAATTGATTAAATCTCAAAGTTTTTTAATATAAAAATTTGATTTAATATTTGTGGTTTAAACACAGACTATAATTTTTATAAGCCACGAGGGCTTAGGCATGGGTGGCGTGATAACCGCTTGTTGCTCTCCACACTTCCGCTTCCCGAGTGGCACCATCGCCCCCGACGACAGGTTTTTTAAACCCCTGCGTAAGCCTATGGTCATATTATGACCAAGGGTCAACAAAAATTTAGCCCCCAATTTCTTGTGTGGTTCCTCGAGTGCCCTAAATAAGGATTTCTTCATTTTTCTATAACTTTTACCCCAGGTGGCAAGATTTTTGAAACAAAATATTCTCAGAAAGCTGGAGCTGTGAATTTTCTAGTGGTATAGGTGAATTTTCAGATTTTTTTTGTTTGGTGATAGTTATTGCTGATTGAAGTTAGATATTGTATTTTGGCTCTCAAGCTCATGAAGTTTTTCCTCAATCTCCAATTTTTGTGATTCTTATGGTGTTAGAAAGGTATTAAGGAGATCTATCCAGCCATCCATGCACTTTTTATAGTTTCTATCCCATGTATATTGTAATTTCAATTTTTTCCCGGTGGGTATACTGGAGGTAACTTGGATGTTTTGGCAGTTAGGAGGGTGTTGTTTTGATTATTGTACTTCATTTCAGCTCTATTCTATGTATCGATCTCATATTTTATCAGTTGAGAAGTGTTTTATCATTGTAATCATGGATTATGCAACTCATTCTTCTATAATCATTATAACTAAGGACAATTATGAGTCTTGGAAAAAAAGGCACACTAACACATTATAAGTGGTTAAATATTTTTCCTCATCTTTATGGACTCATTTTTTAACCAGAAACAACATATAAGAAACATGTTTGTGGTAATAAGAATGATCATACAATAGAATTGATTGGTTGTAGTTTTAGAGCAAACATCTTTAGAGAGACCTAGCATAATTTTTTAGGAATCTCATGCCCACACACAATTTGGACCAAGATTTAGGAGATTTTTGGAGATCCACATAAGTCTCCATTCCCAAAAAATCCTACATCAGATTGCCTCATTTCACTTGATGTTGTTGACAGCATACCCTTTGATGATGACACCTTAGAGGAGTTTGAATATGATTTAGAACTTGAGCTTCTTGATGATCCATAGAATTCTCTTGTAGCTCCTACTTCTCCAGTGGATATCACACATTCACCTTCTATTCATGATTCATTGAGTACTTCTAGTGATTCATTGCAAAAGGTATCTATTTGTCTTCTTGATTAGGACTCCTATTTATCAGACATTGCTTCATTTTTTGTGGAGTCTCACATTTTTTATTTGGAATACCATTTTGAGGGTCTAGCTCTCTTATTTGATGATATTCATGGATCAACTATTGTCACATCATATTTGTCTTTGGAGTCAGTTCAAGATCAATTTCCATTTGTTCTTATTTTTTCACAGATTGTTATGATTGGGCATGCACCTAATTGGATTGTGGCTTCATCATCGTCATCCAAGAACTTGGAAAAACATGAGCAACTTTCAGAGACAAAATATTCATACATATGGATTCCACTTCCTACCAATCCTTATCTAGAATGGGAAGCATTCCTGCATATGTACTTGGTGTATCTTCTTCCCAAGGGGAGAAATATTATTTTTATGCATTAGATTATGTTTTGTCTCCAGACATTAACCATATTTTCAAGACATTACGCATTATTGGGGGGGATATCTTGTCTTTCTATTTACCACTTATGGTGGGTCATTGATTGTATATACATTATGAATGTAGTCCTTAGGGGTATCATTAAGCCCTCCATACATCATCTTATTTTGTTTTATTTTCTCTCTTTTGGAGAGGAGTTTTGTCCCACTGGGTTTTCTCCTTTTCTTCGTTTGTGTGAGATTGCATTTATTTCATTTATATTGTAAATGGGTACCTAACATGTCCTCGTAGCCAGGACCCATCTTCATGTCTTTTGGATAATAATCTTCTCCCTGAGTTGCATTTAAGGCGGGGTGTTGGTGTGAATAAATTTCTTGTACCTAGTTAATTCACTTACTACATAATTAGGGGACATATTCACACATGTTAAGTTTACTTAGGATTATAATATTCCTTAATAGAAGTATTAGTTGTCATTTCTAGTATCTTATCCTAGGTTGTTATGAGTTAGTTATCTCATGTTATAGGATTAAGACATGTCACAATCTTGTCTAATCCTACCTCTGACCTTCCCTTTATAAATAAGGCATCTCATGTAAATTTTCATATTCAACCATATTCAATCTTGCATTGTTGAAGCAAGTATTCTTACCATTTTCTCTCTTGTGGAAGATATTTTTGTCTAGCAACTATTCCTAGGGGTGTTGAGGAGTCACCATTAACTCCTACATTAATTAATTTTAATTTACAAATTTTATATAAAATGTCAACGGACCCCTTTAACTCTTGAAACCTTGAAATTGTGCAATATGATAATTTTAAAAGAAAGAAATAGTGTATTTAGGTTTTGTTGTGTCTAAGGAGGGGTTAAAGATGGACCGACAAAAGGTCAAGGAAATCATAGAGTGGCCTTCACCAAGACATAGATTTGAGGCAAAATTTTTTCATGAATTGGTTATCTTCTACAAGAAGTTTATATGAAATTTTAGTGGTATATGTGTGCCAATCACAAATAAAATGAAGGGTAGTAGAAAGGAATTTTAGTGGACAATTGCAACAAAGAAACATTTTCAATTTTTGAAGAAAAATATGATAGAATATCTAGTATTGGATTTTCCAAACTTTAGTAAAGTATTCCATGTAGATTATGATGCAACTGGATGTGTAATTGGTGGAGTTTTGAGTCATGAGGGGACCCATTGCATATTTTAGTGAGAAATTGAATGAAGAAAAAAGAAAATATTCAATATATGATCAAGAATTTTATGTGACAGTACCAACACTAAAGAAATTGAGGCATTACTTGTTACCAAATGAATTGTTTTTGGAAAAAGATCATCATGCACTGTGGTTTATAAATAGCCAAGGTAAGTTAAGTCAAGAACATATGAAATGGGTAGAATTTTTGCAGAGTTATTCCCTTTTTTTAAAGCATAGAAGTGGTCAGTCTAATAGGGTAGTAGATGCACTCAGTAGAAGATGTTTTTTGTTGAATTAATTGAGAGTAAGTGTTGTGAAATTTTATGCAATGAAACAACTATTTCAGGATTATACAAATTTTAAGGAAGCATGGGAAACATGTAAGAGTCCATTGAAAAAATATAGAACACCATGGCTGGAGTATTTTATTCAAGAAGATTTATTATTCAAAGGAAATAAATTGTACATACCTCAGGGGTCAATGAGAGAAAATTTCATTAGAGAAGCATTATGGAGGTATAAGTGGACAATTTGGGGTTGATAAAATGTTGTCTTAGCTAAGTGAAGGGTATTTTTTTCTTGGAATGAGTGAAAACGTAATGAAGTTGGTGCAAGGTTGTAGAATTTTTCTAGCATGCTAAAGGAGTAAGATAAAATACATGATTGTATATGTTATGTTGATATCAAAGAGATCATGGTAGCATATTAGTATAGATTTTTCTTAGAGAATTCTTCAAACACAAAGAGGTAACAATTCAATTTTTATTTTTATTGATAGATTTATTAAAATGGTTCATTTTATTCCATGTCAAAAGAGTAATGATGCTTCCTACATAGCTACACAATTTTTCAAGGAGGTAGTTAGGTTGCATGGTTTTCCTAAAATTACTGTTTTTGTAAGAATTAGCTATGAAGGTAGCCACCCAAGATTTAGAGGCCTAATAGAAAGCACATGCAGAAGAGAGAAACAATATGATAAGAATAAACTATATTTTTCCAATGATGCAAATAGAATGTGCAAAAGTACATAGGAGACCCCTTGGTTATATAGCCAAGGTGAGTACATAGATGGGCATAAGATTATGACAAGTGTCGTAATCTTGTGACATGCGAAAATTGTTAAAATTTATCACTCCACCTAAAGTGGAAAAGTGATAATGTGATAATCACCACAAATGGTGGATCACCCACAAAAGGTGAAGAGGTAATCACATGATGTGTCCACAAAAGGTGGATGTGATTAAGTAATAACATGATAAGTCCACCAAAATTGGAAATGCTCCAACTACCTCCTATGTGATCCCTAAGTAAACTTAACTAAGGTGTAATGATGACCTAGGACAAGGTACAAAATTGTTAATTACACCAACACCCCCCCTTAAGTGCAATTAGGGAGAATGTACACAAAATAAAATAGTGCAAGATGGGTCCCGACAACTAGGCCATGTTAGGTACCCATGTACAAATGCAATGCAATCTCTCATAAAGCGGAGAAAAGGATAAAACCACCTGGGAAAAAACTCCCCCCCAAAAGAGAGATGAAACAAAACAAAAATTGCACTAAAAAGATGAGAAGAGAAAAACCTCGAGTGAGGAAAAAGCCCCCCCCAAAAGATAGAATGAAGAATTCAAGAGACTTCCTCAGAAGAAACATCTTGTACCCCCAAGAGAGCTCGCAAATGATGATATATACTCTCAATGAAGGGTTTGGTGAAGATATCTGCAACCTATTGTGTGTAGGACAATATTGCAAATCAATGACCTACTCCTGTATTAGCTCCCTGATGTAGTACATATGAATCTCGATGTGTTTGGTCCTCTGATGGTGAACCAGATTCTTTGAGATTTGGATGGCACTTTGATTGTCACAATGAATGACTGTAGGACGTGGAATAGTGAAGCAAAAATCATTGAGAATATTTTGAAGCTAAATAGCCTTAGTAGTGGCATTAACCGCCCCTCGATACTCAACCTCAGTAAAAGAAAGAGCAATAGCATGTTGCTTCTTACTCTGCCAACAAATGGGGCCAGAACCAAGATGAAAGTTGTAGCCAAAAGTGGACTTATGATCATCAAGATCGCTAGCCCAATCAGAATCTATATATCCCACCAAGGTAAGTCCTGTACTTGATGCATAGTGAATCCCATGATGATATGTACCCTGAATGTAATGCAAGATACATTTGTTTGCTTTCCAATGAAGCTCATGTGGTTCTTGCATAAAGCATGAAACCATGCCAACTACAAAGGAGATATTAGGGCATGTGTGAGTCAAGTAGATGAGACTCCCAACAAGCTGACGATATAAAGTGGCATCAACAAGTGGAGTAGAACACTTAGCCTCAAGCTTGACTCTTGAAAGAAAGGGATTCGAAGCAGGCTTACAATCAACCATGTGAAATCAAGCTAGAAGATCAAGAGCATACTTGGGCTGAGAAAGAGAGATCCTAGAAGCTGACTGTGTGATCTCAATCCCAAGAAAATAGTGCAAAAGGCCCAAGTTAGTCATAGAAAATCTGTCCTGCAAAGCAGATTTGACACTGCCAATGATGGATGAGGTACTCCCTGTAATGATTAGGTCATCAACATAAAGCACAATTAGTAAATGAGATTCATCCTATCACAAAATGTAGACATTTGGATCTGAATGACACCTGATGAATTCTACTAAGAGAAGAAAGGAATCCATCTTGGCATACCAAGCCCTAGGGGCTTGTTTGAGGCCATAGATAGATTTCCTCAATCTACAAACCAAAGAAGAATCCTATATGAATCCCTATGGCTGCTCCATGTAAATCTCCTCATGAAGATCCCCATGAAGAAATGCACTCTTCACATCCATCTGATGTACAACCAAACCATGAGCTACAACAATAGCAAGTGTCAAGTGAATGGAGTTCATCTTAGCAACGGGTGCAAAGGTCTTTGTATAATCAACACCTGTAACCTGTGAGAAACCTTTTTCCACAAGCCGAGCCTTATATTTATCCACACTTCCATCCGCTGCATACTTAGTCCGATAGATCCACTTACATCGAACCATCTTTCTCCCCTTAGGGGGAGGAACTAAATCCCATGGGTGGTTCCTCATCAAGGAACTATACTCTTCCTTCATTGCTAAATCTCACTCTGGAACTCCTGATGCTTCCTTCAAGGACTATGGATCAAAAGCACTAGCAATAAAAGCATGTGGTAAATCCTTAGGTTGTGACTGAGTCCTTCGAGTATTTGAAGGATCCTCAACAAGAGAACCTGTTGACTTAAGAATTTATCGAGCCCAATGAGGTCTAGTAGGAGATGAAGGATGAGGCTCTTCAACTGCAAGTGGACCCTGTGAAGGTGTGACCCTACGAGTCAGAGTTGAGGAAGAGTCATCATCTGAGTCACTATCATCACTTTCCACTATGGAGGAAGGAAGAGCATGATTAGAGGCCAAGCTAGGAGAGTTTTCCTCAAAGTTAACACTCCTCTCAATGAATAGATCATGTGTCTTTGGATCTAGAAGTTTATATGCCTTAACATCTTCAGGATATCCAACAAAGATGCAAGGCCTACTCTGAGGTTCCAATTCCTTGCACTTCTTTGGAGGTATGCATGCCCAAGCTAGACAACTAGAAACTCTGAAGTGTCTCACAATCGGTTTTCTACCACACCAAGCCTAAAAAGGAGTCATACCCTTCAAAGCCTTATGGGGAACCCAATTTTGGATGTGAGTGGCACAATTGAGGACCAAGAGAACTAGCATGAATCATGCAGCTAGCCATATCCTTAAGGGTTCTATTCTTCCTTTTTGCTACACCATTCTGCTATGGAGTGTAGGCAACTAAATGCTAAAGATCAGTACTACCCCTCAAGTGTACAAAATTCGTCAAGTCTATTGTTCACATATTCCCTTCCATTGTCCGTGTAGAGAATCTTGACTTGCTTCCCTGATTGATTCTCAACATGAGCCTTGAAGGATAGAAATCTATCAAACACTTCACTCTTGTGAACAAGAAAATAGACCCATGTGAAGCAAGAGTATTCATCAATGAAGGTGAGGATATAGCGGGCCTTGCTAAATGATGGCACTGGGAATGGACCTGCTACATCACTGTGAACCAACTGAAGAACTTCCAAAGCTCTCTGAGACTTCCCTTTTTCAAAATTCTCTTCTGGATGCTTTCCCATGGAACAACCTAAACATACACCTTCTAAAAAGATAATTTGAGGGAGTCTTGTTACCATATCCTTGGAGCTAAGCTATTGAAGATTGCGGTAATTGGGATGTCCAAACCGCTCATGCCATAGCTTACTTTCTGAATTTGAATGAGTGAGCAAGGCTATAGAAGGAGACTTAGGCACAAAGTGGGAGAATGAGTAAAGTCGTGTGTTGTGATTGGCTTGTCCCACTGCAACCAAGGCATCATCCTTAAGTTCTTTGAACGCAATTGAATTTGGTAGAAACTCAACTTTCTTGCCATCTCCAAAGTGAGTGATTTGGTAGATTGAAAGAAGATTGGCGCTCAAGTTAGGAACATAGAGAACATCCTCAAATGTTCCATCATCCATGACAACTGGACATTTTCCTTCAACTTCCACTTGAGTATCATCTCCTATGAAGATGTGAGGTACCTTAGATGGCTCCAAAGAAGAAAACGACTCCCTTGTAGAACCCATGTGATGAGTGGTACCCAAGTCAAGTATCCATTGTTGTGAAGAACCTAAAGTAGCCATAAATGCTTGCCCTTTTCCTTTTGATTGTGAGGAAGTGGAAGGATATGATTCCTTCTTCTTGTAGGAAGATGTAAAATTGATGTCGTTCTTCTTGATGATGTTTTTCAACTCATCAATTTTCTTAGTATGGCAATGATGCTCATCATGACCAAATTTCTTGCAATATGAACAAGTTGGTCTCTCCTTCTTGCTTGAATTTCCCTTCTTGGGAGAAGATGAAGAATTCACTTGTTGTGGAGAGGATGATTGTGCGTTATCTTGTTGTGTCTTTGGCTTAGACTGCTTCTGCTTCTTGTTGGAACCCTTTCCTTGAGTCCCTTAATTCCCTTGATTAGCCACCAAAGCTTTGAACTTTGCAGACTTAAGAATCCCCATGCTTATCAACTTTGCTTGCTCTAACATCAACATTTATGTGAATGCATCAAATGATGGCATAGTGAAAGAACTACCCACTATCAAGCGATGGGTTTGGAAGCTAGAAACAAATGCTACATATTCTGATGGAAGCTTTCCCAACAAATTGTAGACCAACTGTGCATCCTTCTTGTCAATGCCACAATCCTTAAGCTATGCTCTTAGCTCATTTGCCTTAGTGACATAGTCTTGGATTGTATCAAAATTCTTGGGATCTAACATTTGAGATCATTGTCAAGCTGATAACCTCTAATCTCATCAACTTGGCCATACAATTGACCAAACTTTTCCCAAGCCTCTTTGATTGTTTTACACTTTTCAATTTGAAAGATTAGATCTTTTGATACATATTCCTTAAAGTTCCAAGAGCCATAGTATTTTTAGTGAGCCAATCCATATGAGCAATAAATCAGCTTTAGGATCAGATGGTGCAACAACAGTTCCATCAATATAATGAGTTAATCCTTTTTCCATTAACTTACTCCAAGCATCAATTTTCCAAGAAGCATAGTTATGTGGAGTTAACAAAGGAAACTTAGGAGAACCCATAGCAGAAAAATGAAAGAGAACAAGATAGAGAGAGGCACAATCACACAAGACACCCCCCCAAATTCACTTAATCAAAGAACCCCCCCCCCCAAAAAAATAAAATAAAAATGATGATTTGGCACTTTATATTTAGTGCATGTACAATGGCAACTTGCAAGCCAAGTAAAGTGGGCTTCTAATTTTCAATGTTTTACAACAGCCTTTAGTAGGCTACAATAGACTCAAATGACTGATACAAAAGACCAAACTAAGATCTTAGCTTTACAAATGCCAAAATAGGCCAAAATAGACCATATACTGAAAGTACAATTTCTAATCACAATCACTACATATTAATAGCACCAATGTGAAGTTTAGAAAAAACCATGCACTTTTTTAAAAAAAGGCACCTAAAAAGGACTTCGTATGAGCTTGAACGGAGCCTTGAAAGTTACAAAAATGAGGATTGGACAGGTATAGTTTGGAAAAACTGAATTTTTTGGAAAATTTGTCCACCAAAATCAGAAAATAATTGCACCACTATGAAGTACACAAAAAATTAGCCCAAATAAAAAAAATTGCACTGAAAAATGCCTCAAAATGACCAAGATATGAACCTCTGAAGATGAACTGCAAAATCAAAAACTCAGATGGAGAGGGGTTTGCCAATTTTCAAAAAGTTGTTGACGTAGTGTTGATGTTAGCAAGGTGTGAGCTTAAATTTGATAGTTATATGACTATCACACATTGCTCTAGGTTAAGTTTGACGTCTGTCTGACTGTCATGAATGTCGTCGCCCCCTCAGCGAAATATTTGCCAAAATATTCTGTAATTGCCAGAATTTACTTTTAGTGGGGGAATCTATAACGAAATATTCCTAGTGGAATCTCAGAATATTTGTTTCAACCACTCAATTTTTTTTTAAGCTGTTGATAAAGAAAATGGGCGTCAAACTTTATAAAGGATTGCCGATATTTATGAGTTGAACGACTGAATCTTTCGTACGCAGACAGAATCTTGCCAGAATCTAAGGTACCTACCGGAACTTAAATGAGCGACCAGCTATGTGAGGGGCTCACCAATGGTGAGCTCGTGGCAGATGGAGGGAGGTGGGCCCGCGTACATAGAGGTTTGCGGGGTGGGGCCGCAACCGACGAACCAGGGACCACCATGTGACAATTTTTGGGTCGCGGGTGGTTGCTGAAGCTAGTACAATTCTACAAGAGGGTACTTTGCGTACCCTGCATAGATACTATTTTTTTTTATTTTTCTTTGATTTTTAAAATAAAAAATATACACAATAAAAAGCTGCGAATAATAATTTTTGATATGATTTTTTTACAAAATATTCTTCGCAGAAATATAAATTTTGAAAAATAAAAATTGTACCACTGTGTAGGTTGGTCGTATGACTAGCCTGCATAAAAAAAAATTGCTTCAGAAATGACTTTCATTGAATATAGGCAAATTTATAGTCAAAATTTCTAGAAAAGGCCTCCCAAACATAATGGTGGGCTCAGATTTGACATAGGACGCTCTAGAAATGCGCTATTCTCCATATTTGAAAAAAAACCACCCTTCAAATGCACCAAGATCTCTCCAAAATGACAATCCAAAGGCACTCCAACGATGCTCTGATACCATGTAAGAATTGGCTATAAGGTAGCCACCCAAGATCTAGAGGCCTAATAGAAAGCACAAGCATAAGAGAAACACTATGACGAGAATAAACTATATTCTGCCAATGATGCAAATAGAATGTGCAAAAGTACATAGGAGACCCGTTGGTTATATAGCCAAGGTGAGTACATAGAAGGGCATAAGATTATGACAAGTGTCGTAATATTATGGCATGAGACAACTATGAAAATTTATCACTCCACCTAAAGTGGAAAAGTGATAATGTGATAATCACCACAAATGGTGGATCACCCACAAAAGGTGGAGAGGTAATCACATGATGTGTCTAGAAAAGGTGGATGTGGTAAAGTAATAACATGATAAGTCAACCAAAAGTGGAAATGCTCCAACTACCTCCTATGTGATCCCTAAGTAAACTTAACTAAGGTGTAATAATGACCTAGGACAAGGTACAAAACTGTTAATTACACCAACAATTTCAAATCAAGATACCAAGTTTGTTAGCCATTTTTGGCATACCTTGTGGAAAAATATGGGAACACAATTGAGTTTCAGTGTAACTTATCATCCTTTGACGAATGGTCAAACTGAAGTTGTAAATGGAGTTCTAGGTACTTTGTTAACATGTTTGGTAGGTGATAAACCAAAACAATGGGACTTGACATTGTCTTAAGCGGAGTTTTATTATAATAATTTAGTCAATTGAGTGTGGGAAAAAAAAAATTCATATTGTTTATGGGTATATCCCTAGAGGTGTTGATGAGTTGAGAGATAGTGTAGATGTGAATAGGGAAAGTGTTTTGGTAGAATATTTTGTTAAATACCTCTATGAGTTACATAAGGAGGTAAATGAGAATTTGGAGAAGAGTATCATTAAGTAGAAATAGCATGATGATATGCATAGAAGATAACAAGAGTTTTAGGTATGTGATTTGGTTTTGGCACATTTGAGAAAGTATATATTCCCATAGGGAATATATAATAATTTAAAATGTGAGAAGATAGGCCCATGCAGGGTGGTGTGAAAGTTTTCATATAATCCCTATGAAATTGAACTTCCAATAGGTTAGATCTCCTATTTTTGATATTTATAATCTATACAAGTATTATGAAGGGGAGACAATAATACAAGAGGATACACACTAAGATTGCTAGGATACACAAGAATGAATACATCAATTGCTTGAAATAAATTTAAAGAAATTGATAGAGTGGTTAATTCTTGAGTGGCCAAAATAATAATGGGAAAATAATATATAGAATACCTAGTCTATTGAAAGAATAAAGCTACAGAGGAAGCTCTTGGATGAATGCTACAAAATTGACTTATGGAATTCTGGTTCTAGACTTGCCAAAATTTTCATGAGTTACAAACTTGTGGAATATTTCACCTACCTAACATGTTAAATGCAAGAGGACTTGGATTCATGAGAAATCTTCCCAAAAATATTTCACTTTGTTTTCAATGTCTTATTTTTTGTGTTGCAATAGGTGGTTTTTGTTGATTTATTTGGGAGTCATTTTCCGTTTAAATTTTGGTCAAGTAAGGACTTAATCTTCTTAAAGAGAAATTAATGAATACCCATGATTCAAATTTGGTGATATTTAGACCAAATTTGGCTAAGTTGGGACAAATCAGAGGTTTAGATAGTATCTGTCATGCCAAAAAAAAATTGACTAAACAATTACCAACCACCAACTATTTGATTCATACAACATGAAACATGTCTATGTTACTTGAATTCCTAAGTAAACTTGGTAACAATGTGATTATATTACCAATATAAGCATGCTATCATGAAATGGAAAGATAAAATATACATTAGTGGATCTAGGGAAAACTCTAATTTCTCCTAACCATGAAAACAATCTATTTTTGATAGGTGCTTTTGCAAAACATCACGGTGATTTTTTTCCTTCAAGTTATCAAAAAGCGTTCTTATTACCTAAAAATATACCTTATAAGAGTTTGGTATTCCAAATTGATTATTAAACAAATATGTACTAACATAATCAAGCAATATTAATTTTAGCATTGAAATACGGTAGTAATCCATTAAAATGATCAATCTTTTATACTCCAGTATTAATGACAAGGATTTATTGACAACTAAGTTAATTATTCTGACCCATAAAGTAATTTCACTTAATTGTATGAATTTTACATAGAGGTTATTAATGGTTAATTTTTTTTTAGGATTTATTCATCATTTATTTATTCTCTATTTTAATTCTCTATTTTAAGTAATAAATTAAACAAGTCTAATTTAATTAAAATAACTTTGAAAATCTTAGTTTACTAAATCAAATACCAAATCCTCTTAACTAAAAACTACATTGAAACTAAATAAATTTCTTATAATCTCAAATTTCCCTTCATCCAATTTTCTTTTAAGATTTTCAAATGTGTTTTCTAGACTGGTCTTTCCTAAAATTACAAATTAAAGAAAATTGTCTTCTTCTAGATTTATTGTAAGGATATAAATTATGTATTTATTTGCATGTCTTTCTTTTAGCATATCAATTAAGTATTTATTTGTAGATCTTTGAGTTTGTGTATATTATAGTTTAAAACTGACAAGGCAGATTGCATGCCAACACTCAAAATGAGATTTATTGCAAAGATGTCGACTGAGATAAATGTATTTTTTTTTTAAGAATTCAATGGTGGTTATAATGTTATGATAGTGGGATGTGAGCCATCCATGGAGGCACAACCACCATGGGGTCATGAGCCCTTAGGGGTTGCGGCTCCAGGGAAGTTGTGCTTCTATGGCCACTACCCCCAATAGTTGGGGGTAGACTATGCAAAAGCACAACTACCCTCAACCTTGGGGGTCAACCCCTTAATTAATTTTTATTTTATTTTTTAAAACTTAATAATATATATTATTTAATATAGTTAAAATATTTGCAATATATTATTTATAAATTAAAATTTTATAGTGATTATTTCATATATATACATATACATATACATACACATATACATATACATATATACATATACATATACATATATATATATTTATGTATATTTATGTATATATATATATACATACATATATATATATGAAATAATCACACTTTTTTGCAATGTAGAAAATTGCCATTCTATGTTATGGGAGATAGAACCATATTCGTTCAAGTTTCATTCAAGGAAACCCTAGAGATCTCAATCTAAGGAATTAGAAAAATAGATCTGCAATAGGGTGTCCTAGGGGTGTGATTAAAGACAATAGGGGGTTCACAACTAAGCAAAGGCTTAGAAATAAAGAGATGCAAATGATATGCAAACCTAACTAAATGACCTAGGAAATGAAACTAAAAATTAGAATAACAAATTGAGAATGAATAGAGGGGTACCTAGAAATATGAAGAGGCTCGAAACAAGGTCTAAAATCCTAAAAATATGACTATTAATGCACATTAGAATTCATACGCTAGTAGGGGCAATTTAGTCCCAGTTTAGGGTTTCAAGCTGAAATAGGAATCTGGAACTGCTAAACCTGGATCTACAGAAAATGCTTGAAATATGGTATACTGGTACTCATACGCCACAAGTGGTGATTTAGTCCCAGTATCAGGGCTGATCTAAAACTCTGATATCCTCTAGTGTTCTTCTATAACTTCTCTCTTGTCAAATCTTCGATTTTGAAACACTGAATTGCAACCTGTAGGTGACTTTCTGTGATCTTGCAATATAGATGACAACTTTGATGACTTGACAACTTTCTCCAAAATTGCTCTTCAATGAATCTTCAACCTAAATCTGAAAATCACACATTAAAGAGAGGAAAAAATGTTTTGTTAGTGGATAGGGGTTTTCCTTGGTCAAACCCCATTTTGGTAATCAAACCTTGAAATGAAATGAAATAGAAAGGAGGAATGATGAAAGAAAAAATAAGCTATGTTGCAACTCACCAAACCCTTGAACAAAAGGCTACAATCTTGTATGTAATGGCTAACATGAATGTGGATCTTGAATCTTGATTGTATGTTTTAGCTCTTTACTTGAATGCTTGTTCAAATCATGGAAACCCACATCAAAAATGTTAGCTCAAAAATAAACATGATGCATGATGAATTTGACATGATGCTTGAATCTTGAATGTAGGTCCAAAATGCTTGATAATAAGCTCTTGAATGCTCTTATAATTCTCTCTTGAATGCTCATAAGATCACTTAAAATTTCTAGGAGAAAATATGTGAAATAACCTTGTATTTATACTTGTTTATGCCAAATTTACTGAAATTGCAACACTACAAGCCAACATCAAATCTAGACAAATAAAATCACGCCAAGAATTTGAATTCAAAATAGGTCCAAGATAAGTGGGACTCATATTTGAATTCAAAATAGGTCCAAGATAAGTGGGACTCATACGCTAGTTGGGGCATATGAGTCCCAGTAAGCTAAGCTTGGGACATGATTTTCAAGAAATGTTATGTTTAAAGTTAAATTCATATCTAAGCCCCAAAATTTAGGTGGGACCCATATGCCCAAGATAGTGTATGAGTCCCAAATCACTAAATTTGGTCCATACAATCCAAAATCATTAAATTATTATTATTCATTAGATATATGTTGGGATCATCCTCAGAAAGATGCATTAAATAGAGCTTGTGGATTCAAAATAGGACCAAATAAGGCATAGAGAAGCCCAATTTTAATAGGAGGGCCCAAACAAGTGTGAAAAATGTAAAGGGATACATTTTTCTACACTACATTTAGCCCCCACTTTAGTGACAGGAGGAACTTGCTTCAAACTCACACTAAAGTAGATAAACTCACATCAAGAGGGGTCCAAGTGTATCAATGCTAGTAAGATAGGACGACAATGATCAAGAGGGTTGTGCAAGCCCCTAGAATCAAGATCCTATGGAAAACCAACATAGGCATAAAAGAACACACATGTAAATAATGTAAGGAGAAACAATAAGGTATAAGCATGCATTGCCAAAGACAAAGAGAAAGAAAAAAAAAAGAAAAAAAGGGTGGATCAAGCTTCGACCGTTTGTCCCGCACATTGTGGATTAGATCTAATTTGTTTGTCCAAAAATGTTTACAAGTGGAACACGGTGCCCACTATGCAAACCAACGCATGCTCACATGGGCTAGTGGAACCTCAAGCCATTCACTAGGTGGTCCCCCAGCAAGACACATATGCACGCGGTTGGTATGCGCTCACATAGACAAGCAAGTGGATATGGGAAAGTCACACCTAAGTTTGGATACCCTACGTGCAACCATACCAAAGCTATACCTCCTAATAAATTTGACAAGGCACCATACAACACAAATAACATGATTCATGAGGCAATCAAAGCTTCGTATGCTTGACACCCATGAACAAACAAGATGGCCGCACAAGAAAGCAAAGTGTAGTATGCAAGGTGGACATATAACCAATATTGTAAATGTAAAATAGTGTAAGGTGCATTCAAAGGAGTTTTTCTTAGTTCATGTAAGGTCTTAACTTAGGGAAAATTGTGCCTAATGTATCCAAGAGAGGACCAACCAAAGAACAAAAGATTCACAACTTAGGGGATGCAGTGTGTCACATCAAGACACTAAGAGGAATATAATATGCTAAGAGAGATCACGCTCTTGAAGGACATCACACCCAATGTCACCACAAAGAGAAAGACACATCACATGAACTAAGAAGACTATGCAATGAAACATGAGATGCAAAAGAATAATGCCAATGTCCCCACTTTAAAGAAATTGCTAAACACCATGCTATGAGAAATTACTTTAAAGTAGCAAATGATAAATGCTAACAATAAAGAGGACATGAGAATCTATTTGGAAATCCCTATGCCAATTCACATGTTTCCAAATAAAGCTATGTCATGAAAAGGGGTTGCCCCCAAAATGAAATCCCAAAAACCACATAAGGGATCCACGGATTCGGGGTCAGCATGTCTTTTCTACAATCTTATTAGAGAGGTCAGAAATGTCATCATTCCTTAAATACTCATGGAATGGGAAGAATGATACAAAGAGAGCAAAAACAATGAAAATCCTTTCAGTTCAACATGGAAGAGACCTAAATGTCTAGACACCTTGCATCATCCCCAAAAGGAAAACACAAGAAAAATAAAATATAAAGGGAAAGCTTTTGGGTCAACATGGAAGAGACCTAAATGTCTCGACACCTTGCGCCATCCCCAAAATGAAAAAACAAGATAAAGAAAAGATAAAGGAAAAGCTTTATGACATAAAGAAGAATGTAGATACAAATAGAAGAATGTCACAAGGAGAGAGATATATCAAACAAAACAGTACAGGGAGATCATATTACACACATGCAATCACATATAAGAACATGAAAAGAATGCAAAAGGCTAGTAAGTCACATGTGAGTCAACCTATTAGCAATTTGTCCACATCCCAATCTTGTTCATCATATACGAAAGATGGACAACTAGCCAAAGGGAAAACACCAAATGTCAAAACTAGGGAAAGGCTATCTAATTCTTTCCCCCACTGTGTGCAAGACAAGAATGAGTCGAGGTGAATGATGATATTCCACTCCTTGCAAGAAGGAAATGATTGTCAATGAATGTAAACACATGCAATAGTGAGTATACTATGATCCTACAACTATTACATGGCAAGGAGCAACAATTATTGCTATTGATTATGATGAGTAAACAAAGTATCAACTTGATGCATATTTAATGAGATATCTATCAATTTAGGATGCACCAAAGTCAAAGTTGTCTTGGAAAAATCTTTTGTAATAGTGTTGGCATTGAATGAAGGATTGTTTATTTCTTTGGAGGGATGATAACCAAGATCATTAGTTGTTTCTTGTGTTTTAGGCTCTATAGAGACATGGATACCTTATTCTCTAGCACCACATACTTTTACACTATACCCAATTTGTTTCATAATTTCATAATCTCTTCCATAAATATTTTTCATTTCTTCGAGATTCAGTGGTTGTTCAACTTTATCAAAGTTTGTCATGTATGTTTTTTTTTTCCTAAAGTGGTTGAAGTGGATGCTTTTGAAAATAAATTTCAGGTTTAGGGTCGGCCTTGATTGTATACACTTTGTTATTTATATGAGCAATGGTATTGTAAGTCGGTTGCTGTGAAATGTTATCATTAAATCAAGTTTCCTTTTAGGTGATTCTAAGATAAGCATGGGTTTATTTTGAACTTGCAGTTGTTGTAAGGGTGGAAAGATGATAAGCTCATGCTTGGGATATTGCTTCAAGGGATATCTAATTTGCATAATATCAAAATTCTTGTCCCTATTTTCATGATCTCTTAGTGAAGGGGAGTCTAATGCCACTTAATCATCTTCATCTAAGGAAGCCACATTACTATTGTTTGAAATACATGTGTCAATGTTATCATTTTCTTCCACCGTGATATCTTTCCTAGTAGGAGAGTTTTTAGTAGAGCAACAAACTAGATGTTCATGACATTCAATGGTTGGTTCTTCTAAAATGACTTCATCACAAGGGAGTTATCAATGGTTGAATTTTCTTGGTTATCAACAATGGAATTCTCTTGTTCAATAATGCTTTCCCCATAGGAAGAGAGACAAATAGGATTCTCACAAATTTCATTGGTTTGATCCTTTAATACCAAAATATATTCTTCATAACTAGGAGAGATATTAGGAGAGGGTTAAATATGTTTAATATGTTTGTCCATGATTTCATCCTTTTTCTCTAAGTGTAATACCCCTCATGCTGCTGATACTCTTTGACACTCTTATGTGTTGGTTTTGTACTTGGTTTGTGATAGTGATTAGTTCACTGGATCGGTTGTGTGTGGATTCATAGTTTAGTTGGTTTGTTGCACTTGATATTACTTATGATGTTTGATGACACATTACACAATGATCATATTATTTGGTTATGCTATGGTTTTCTTTAATAATATATGTGATGATGTTGTGATTCTATGTTGCTATGGCTTCTGATGTGTTTGCTAGTGAGTCTTGGTGAAAGGATGGAGTGGCATCACTCGCTCGCGAGTGCCCTGCTACCCAGCGATTTCTCTTCATGGTGTGACTATTATGATTTGTATATATATATGTGCAACATTCATTCTGCTTGCAAGATTGCAGGTATAGGACATTGACTCCACCTGGTTTCACAGGTCTGAGTGTGTCCAGGCTCAATAGTAATGTTGATTGGAAGATAGTAATGAGGTTTTTCCTAGTCTAGCCACAACCCTAGTCACAGTGTGTTGTCAGTTTATGTCCGATATGTTTGGTTGTCATGTTTACGTTTTCCTTGTTAATTGTTATTTATCTATGCAAGGTTTATTTTATGAAAATTAATGTTAAATTGATGTTTTTAATGATCTTAGTGTTATTTAATTAATTTTAAATAGTATTGTTTGAAGCCTTGTATTTAACTTAATTAATTAAATCTAATTATTTTGCAAAGTAATTTAATTCTTATGATTAAATTTATTTTTATAAAGTAATTAGATTTATTAGATTAAATTTATTTTAGATATTATTATGTGGAATTGAATTTTAAATTGCATATAGAAGACAATATTAAATTGTAGAATTTTAAATTATTAAAATAGTACAAATTCTTTGTAATTATCAAAAAGGGAAAATATCTAAAAGTTAGTTAAAAGATATTTTAGATTAGTCATGGGTGTGAGTAAAATTAAATGCAAAAATTCTTGTTGAAAGATTATTCTCGAAGAGAATATTTGTCATAACTACGAAAGCAAGAAGTTACTTCACGGAAGGAAAAAAAAAAAAAGAGGAAATGGGCTAGAAAATTGTTTCTAGGGTTTTTGGTTTAAAAAAAAATTGGAAGAGGTTCTTAGGAATTTTTCTGGTTTAGTATTTTGCATCTTTCTAGAAGTGGAACTTTTGGAAAAGCTTTCAGGAAATTGAACTCAGAAGGCGAAGCTTTGCTCCAGCCTTCAATTCTTCAAGGTTCAAAAAAATAGGTTCCTTTTATTTATTTATTTTGTTGTTTTGAAAAGATTGTCTTTACAAAAATTCAATTTAGTAGAAACTTTGTTAAATTTGTTAAATGGAAAGATTGCATGAAGAATAAAATTTGATTAAACCTTCTGTAAAAAAATATATTGAAAGCTTCTATGTAGAAAAAATTGTTGAAAACATTCTTGTAGCTCTCTATAAAATTACCGTGAAGGTTTTGTTGAAAACATCCTTGTAGAAAACTTGTTGATAGCCTCTTGTGTAAAATTACTAGAAAGCTTGTTGATAGCCTCTTGTGTAAAATTACTGTGAAGATGTTGTGCCTCTGTAGAAAAACTTTACAGTAAAATCAAAGAGCCTCATAGAAAATTATTGTTAAACAATAGGAAAATTCAGAAGGAAAATATCAGATGATTTAGAAAACCTCTATTGGAATGAAATTGAAAACTCTGTTAAATTTTGAGAAAATTGTGCTTCTTTGTAAAATTTGTTAAATTAAATCTCTGGTAAATTTAATATTTTCCTGTAGAAAAGAATTGTGAAAATTTGCCCAACTCTAGTATTCATTGATGAATTTATATATATATATGTGTGTGTGTGTGTGTGTGTGTGTGTGTGTGTGTATTATGGGTTTATTTCGTAGAACTTCCTTGAGGAAATCTTTATTTAAAATATTACTGAGAAATTGCCGTATAAAATCGCAGATTTTATAAGAAAAAAAAATTAGTAGTTGTTTGTGGGGCTACCCCCACAGCCGCCCCCATAGAGGAGGCGCTGGTTGTGGAGGTAGCATTGTTGCCTTCCACAACAACATCCCCCCTATGGGGAGGGTTGCGTAGGCAACGCCCTCACAGCCTTATAAGGCTGTTGAACCCTGCACAACACTTATTCTTTTAATTCTGCGATTTTTGGATATCTTTTATTAAGTTTCTTTTAAAATATAAAATATACTTATATATAATATATATTATACATTATATATATAATATATATTATATATATTATATATATATTTTATATATATATATATATATATTATATGTATGCATATTTATATATATATATAATTTTATGTATTTGTACACATTTAATTATATATATATTTAAATATATTTATTTAATTGGTTATTTTGTTATAATAGATGCTTTAAATTACACAAGTAGATATTTTTAAATGAAATAATATAAAAAGAGAAATTGAATTTCTTTTATATGTAAATATGAAATTGTATTAAACTTTTAGATTTAAAATTTCTTATTGTTTGGAAATAAAAATTAAATTATATTGATTAATTGCAAGTGATGTGTTATTGATACAATTGGATTTAGGATATCTGAATGTTAGATTATTATTTTGTCTGAGTTACTTTAAAATTGTGTTTTCTCCTATTCACGTTGTTTGGGAAAATTGGGTTAATTGAGTTGAAAGTCTTCCAGAGAAGTTTATTTTATGTGGGGGTGGTTTGTATTATGAATTAGCTCTTTGGTTTACCTTGGGTGGTGCATGTGGATGTAGTCTAGTTTGAATACCCGATTACTACGAACGAGATGTGTGATTTAGTTTGAACACTTGGATATTATGAACAGGTTGAGTTGACCTTTACAATATGGTCAATATTTGTTACCAATTTTTGTGCACCTTGTCTACCCATGGTATGTGGTTTAACCCTAGTGTTTTCAGTAGGAGAGTGGCTCTTTGTGGGGGTCTGACACACAAAGGGGGGCCAGGGTAACTCACTTAGGGTTTAATCAAGTGATAACTTAAAATAATTAATGGGGAACTCTCACATAAATAAAGATAATGTATGTTCTCTCATGAATCATGCACTTGTTTAGGCTTGAGGTGAGATGAGAAGCATAGCTTGTATGGGGTCTAGCGGCCGATAGAGGCAACCAGGGTAACCCAAGAAGGGGTTCTGGTAGCCTAGGAAGGTTATGTCAGGGTAACTCATAGCAAATTATGTGTAACACTCTTCCTACAACAACAGTCAGTTGTATTGTACAGTGGTTGTACTTGATTCTTTATTCTGGAAGTAATGTAACCCTCATGTTGTGTTTTGTACTTGTGTTAATTTGTCTTGAGTTTGCCTTTGTCTAGTGGTTGTCGGTTTTGTTTAGGGAACCTTTTTACTATCTCCTAGCATGGGGGGTGGGCCTACGGGTACCACTTGATTGGGTGGAAGGTGCACCTTACACCATTGGGTCCCTAGTACTTGTTCATGATGACAAGTACTTCCCAATTGAAGAGCTTGCATGTACCAGTGATTATGTACTTTTTATTATGACTCATTTATATTAGTTGGATACCTTGTTTATGTATCACTCCTCAATTGTGTTCGAGGAGAATTCTTGATACTTGTAAGTTGTAACTCTTATGTATGACCTGTCTCTTTTGGAAATGAGTATTGTAATTATTATAATGAATGCAATGTAAGAATGAATCATTATTGTACATATATTTCATGTGATGTATTTAATGTTAATGAATGTATGATCTTAAATTTATGAGTTTAATTTATATGCTATGATTATATAAATTTGGTAAAATGGAATTCGAATGTATTACCTTGTCGTGTATCCTAAAGATTGTTTGCGCTAGTGTTGTTCACATCACATGTTAATATTATTTAAAAAAAAAATTACTGCACTTCTGTTATGTTTGCAACATTCTTTAAGATTACGTGGTGGGGAATTACACTAAGGTCTCATTTTCTTGTCATACTATCTACCCTATTAGGAGAGCTTTCAAGAGTTTCATCACATTCCATTATTATATTTTGTAAAGTAACTTCATCGCAAATAGGGGAGGCATCAAGGGAAGGAAAACTATGATTTTCATGCTTACCAATGATTGGATCCTTTTGTTCAAATAGATCTTTCCAAATGTTAGGGACATTAGGAAGGAGAGAAATAATTCTATAACTCTCAATCATTGGATCTCTTACTACCAACATATCCTCTTCACAAATGTGTTTTTCATGATCGTTCATGATTGTATCCTCTTTCACTAAAGCATTCTCACAAGTAGGGGAGGTGTTAAGAAATGTTTCAATGATCTCATCTTCTTGTTTCCTAATATCTTCCCATGGGGGAGGAGGAGAGGGATAGTCAAGACTCTCAATGATTGTATATTTTTTCACCAAGATACCTTTGTCAATAATAGGAGAGATATCGAGATAAGAAAAATTATGATTGTTATGGTTGTCTATGCTTGCATCCTCATGTGTTATGTCATTCTTACAAATTTGATAGATGCTAGGAGGGTAACCCACATGCTTGTCAAAGGTTTATTTGTTTTCTTAGATTATGTTCATGCGTAGGGAAAATAGAATCATACAAGCCATGTGATACTCTATGAACACTAAATGCTTGAAAAGAAAACATGCCAACATGAAAATGTATGCAATGCTTCTAAAATGTCAACAGTTGTCCTATAGATCTAAAAAAAATTAATGCTGAAATGATTTTTGAAATGATTTAAAAATGACTACACTAAATGGATGGTTTGATCTAGACACATAAAATAGAAGTTCTTGAAAAATTTCCAGACTGCTATAGGTTACTAGCAAGCCTAGGAAGTACATAAACAAGGTTTTTAATGTTGTAAAATACAAATTTAGGCCTGATTCGGGACTAAATATCTTAGAGGGGCATATGAGTCCCAGTTAGGGTTTTTCAAGGGTTCAACTGCTGAAAAATAGTCCACACAGAATACCCACACATCAAGTGAAACCATCTGTACTAGGACTAAATCACCTAGAGGGGCGTATGAGTCCTAGATTAGGGTTTTTGCACTAATTAGGATTTATGTTTTGAATGATGTCTATACTATGTGCAAATATAGATTTCAAATGAAATTCAATGATGCAAGATGCAAAAATGCAACCTATATGAACTTTCACTAATGCAAGATTTAGAAACCCTAGATGCAAATCAACTAATGCAAGACCTAATGCAAATTTAATGTAAGCTAGATCTAGGACTATGATGCACTCCAAATAAAAAATAAGGTGTTCTAAAGGATAGGTTCACCAAAATGAAATGTAGAAATTTTTTGTTCTATGTTATGGGAGATAGAACCAATTTCCTTCAAGTTTCATTCAAGGAAACTCTAGAGATCTTAATCTAAGGATGGAATTGGAAAAATAGATTTGCAATGGGGTGTCCTATGGGTGTGATTAAATACAATAAGGGGGTTCACCACTAAGCAAAGGCTTAGAAAGAAAGATATGCAAATGATATGCAAACCTAACTAAATGACCTAGAAAATGAAACTAAAAATAAGAATAACAAACTGAGAATGAACAAAGGGGTACCTGGAAATATGAAGAGGCTTAGAACAAGGTATGAAATCTTGAAAATATAATTTTTAATTCACACTAGGACTCATACACCAATAGGGGTGATTTAGTCCCAGTTTAGGGTTTCAGACCAAAACAGGAATTTGGAACTGCTAACTAGGATCTACAGAAAATGCTTAAAATCTAGTATACTGGGACTCATACGCCACAAGTGGTGATTTAGTACTAGTATCAAGGTTGATCTAAGACTTTGATATCCTCTAGTGTTCTCCTGTAACTTCTCTCTTGTCAAATCTCTAGTTTTGAAACACTGAATTGCAACCTGTAGGTGACTTTTTGTGATCTTGCAATGTAGATGACAACTTTATCCAGACTTTCTCTTTAATGGATCTTCAAACTAAATCTACAAATCACACATCAAAGAGAGGGGAAAATGTTATTTTGTTAGTGGATAGGGGTTTTCCTTGGTCAAACCCCATTTTGATAATCAAACCTTGAAATGAAATGAAATAGAGAGGAATGATGAATGAACAAATAAGCTATGTTGCAACTCACCAAACCCTTGAACAAAAGGCTACAATCTTGTATGTAATGGCTAAAATGAACGTGGATAGTGACTCTTGATTGTATGTTGTAGCTCTTGGCTTGAATTCTTGTTCAAATCGTGGAAACCTACATCACAAATGTTAGCTCAAAAATAAACATGATGCTTGAATCTTGAATGTAGCTCCAAAATGCTTGATAATCAGCTCCTGAATGCTCTTGTAATGCTCTCTTGAATTCTCATAAGATCACTTAAAATTGCTAGGAGAAAATATGTGAAATAACCTTGTATTTATACTTGTTTATGGAAAATTTCCCGAAATTACAACACTACAAGCTGACCTCAGATCTAGGAGAATAAAATCCTACCAAGAATTTGAATTAAAAATAGGTCCAAGCTAAGTGGGACTCATACACTAGTTGGGGCATATGAGTCCTAGTAGGCTAAGCTTGGGACACAATTTTCAAGAAATATTATGTTTAATGCTAAATTCATATCCAAGCCTTGAAACTTAGGTGGGACCCATGTGCCCACAATGGTGTATGAGTCCCAAATTACTAAATTTAGACCATACAATCCAAAATCATTAAATTATGATTGCTCATTAGATATATGTCAGGATCATCCTCGAAAAGATGCATTAAATAGAGTGTAGTACCCCTCCAATTATGCTTATGTTTTCTATTTGCATATTTTCACACTGTTAGACTTTGGTACTTTGGTTTGGATATTTTGATCGCTGACTTTGAGCGACAGTGGATTCATTTTGTGATATGATAAACATTGTATGGTGATAATTTATTTCTGACATGCTTTGTAATAGCGTAGATATTTCCTTTAGATGTTATTGCTATATTTATGTTTATGGTGGATTAACTGTTATCTAATTTTTCAGTTTGATGTGACGTGTATTGGTGTGGAGAACAGAGTTGCATCACTCGCTTGTGAGTGCCCTATGATGTCTGTGATTTTCTCTGCATGGTGTGTTTGTACAATGGATTATATATATATATGTATGTCATTTGTGTGATTGTAGGATTGCAGGTACATGACACTGACTCCACCTAGTTACTCAGGTCTGAGTGTGTCAAGACTCAACGGAAATGTTGATTGGGAGGTAGTAACATGGTTTATCCTAGTCTAGTCTTAAACCCAGCCACAGTATATTGTCAGTTTTAGTTTGGAGTCTTTGGTTGTCTTGTTTGTCCCTGATTGGTTAATTCTTTTGAAAGGAAAATTTTGTTAATTTTAATGATAGTTTATTATTCTTTAATTTATTGTTGATTTGAATTAATTTTAAATGTTGGAAATAAAGTTTTACATTTTACTTAATTAAATAATTAGTTTGTTTGGTTAAGTAATTTGATCACTGAGATTAAATTTATTTAATTAAATTAAAATTGCTTTAATTGTGTGAATAGATTTAAATTTAAATTAGTTGTTATGTGGGAAATGGCATTTTAATTGTTAAATAAATAAAATAAATAAAGAAAAGGGAAATTTGTATTTTGAAATTTGAAAATTTTAAATTATTTAAAAAACATACAAATCTTGAAAAAGAGGAAAAAGAAAGATTTACGGTAAGTTGTTTAAAGATATTTTCTCTTCTCGACATGTGTGCCAGTGGAATTTATTGCTTCTTGTTGAGAATTTTCTCAGATGTTATCTGGGATTTGGGGAAAATAGAAGATTACCTTTTCTTCACGGGAAATGAAATAATAGTTTTCTGTTAAAATGGTTTTTGGGAAGAATTTGTGATTTCCCCTGTGAATTGTTGTATATTTCTGGAAGATCTCTTTGGTTTGGTATTAGCTTCCTTTTGGATTTGTATTTTTTGGAGAAGCTTTGGAGGATTGCATGCAACAGGCAACAGAGGATTTCTTCTATAGGCAGTTTTCAAGCTACAGGAAAACAGGTACTTTCCTTTGTATTTAATTTGTTTTCTTTAGAAAAAATTGTCTGAGGAAATATTTGTTTTGTGAAAGCTGTATTTCTTCTCGGAGATTTTTGTAAAATAATTGTATAAAAAATTGATTTCCTCTCTCTGAAAATTAAGAAAATAAAGTATTATAGAGAAATCAAAGAGCAAAACAAAGATTTATTTTAACTGTAGTAAATCTATAGAAGAAATTGACAAAATCTTAGAAGGGTTTTATGTTAAAATCATCTATTTAAATTGGTGATTAATTTGGGGCTTTGCAATAAAAACCTCAGTTAATGAATTTATTAATTTGGGAATAAATTGTTCAGAGTTGAAGCTTTTCCAATTTCATGTTGAAAACTTTGTTGAAAATTATTGCCCAGATGCAATATTTTTATTATTATTATAAAATTATATATATATATATATATATTTATATATGTATATGTAATATTTTTAGATATACATATACTCATACAAATATATATATATATATATATATATATATATATATATATATATATAATGTTCTTTATATTTAAAAAAACAGTGTTTCGCCATAGAAAATCATCGTACATGATTTTTATTTCGCCGGAATTTATTTATTTGTTTTTTTTTTTAAAAGGGGTTAAGATTTTCATTTTTATGAAGCCGTTGGCGCTTGTTCCCCATAGCCAACCCCCATAAGGGAGTGGCTGTGAGGGCAATGCCTTGCATTGCCTTCACAGGCAATGCCGACACTGCATACACAGTCGCGCCCATGGAGGGTTTGGCTGTGTGAAGGCAGTCGGCCCTGCCTTTTTGTTGAGAGTAAATTTGTTTGTTTGTTTTTTTTTTTAATTTATTTGTTAGTATTTAATTTAAAATAAAATATGTATATATATATTTTATGAATATAATATATATTATATTTAATATATGTTATATTTATAAATACTTATAAATATAAATATATATATATATATATATATATATATATATTATAAATTTCTCATTATGTAATTATATTAAAATAGTTATTCAAATATATTGAAATTGAGTGGGTATTAAAATTGAATGCATAAATTAGTGTTGTGAGTTTATATAGATTTCATTATAGTAAATGATTATGAAATTGAGCAAATTGTAGGTTTGATATTTGTATTGAATAGAAGTTGAATTAAATCCTAGATGATTAAATTTTGTACTTCAAATTATAGTTTGACTAGATTTAGTAAATCCTAATGTAGACTCCTTATTTTTCGATTTGCTTTAAAATGTGTTTCTTTATTGGGTAAATTGGGAATGTCTTAGATGTACAAGTCTTCTAGACAAGTTGTATAACATGGGGGTTGTGATTGTTTAAGTAGAATTCTTGTGTTGACTAAGGTTGTGTACATGGTTTTGCATGGTGTTTAGACACTTGGTTTTATGAACATAGACATTGATGTTCGTTATGAAAAGTGTAGAATTATATGTTGTATTTATGTACACCTTGTTTACCTTTGTCAGGGAAACTTAGATTCCTTTTGTTATTTTTAGGGGAGTGGCTCTGTGTGAGGGCCGGCACACAAAGTGGTGCCAGGGTAACTTACAAAGAGTTAGTAAGTCAGTGGAAACTAAAACAAAACATTAGTTAGCTTAAAATATTTAATTAGATTAATATGCCTTGCTTATAGACTCAAGAGCTAGTTTAGTCTTGAGTATAATCGAGAAGGCCTGGAATGGCAAATCGATATCTTGTTACTTTAAAAGATATTTGATTCCACAATAGTTTGCATATGGGGCCAGGTTTCGTAAGAGGTTACCAGGGTAACCCAAGTTGGGGGTCGGAACCTAGGAAGAAACACCAGGGTAACTTATGCAACATTGTGATGACACTCCACCTAAAATAATAGTTTACCTTGTGAACTTAGCATATTTGATTGTCTTAATTCTGGAAGCAATGTAACCATCAGTAAGTTATGTACTTGTGTCTAGGGTGAATAGGTTATGTCTAGGTAACCTTATTACTATCTCCTAGCATGGGGGGTGGACCTACGGGTACCACATGGTTGGGTGGAACGTGCACCTTACTCTTTTGGGTCCCCAGTTTATGATCTTGGCAACGAGAGCTTCATGGATGGAGAGCTCGTATTTGGATATATGTGTACTTCCTTTATTGCATCATTGAAAATATTGTATTTGAAACATCCCTCAATTGTTTATGAGGTGAACATTTGTAAAATGTAATTGTAAACTATTATTCGATCTACCTCATTTGAAGAATGAGTAATGTAATGTTATTTCAATTGCAATATAAGAATATTATTTGTACTATATACTATCATGAATGGAATTCAAATGTTATACAATGTTTACTTTTAAGTTTATGTTAATTAAATACATGCAATTCTATATACTAAAGTTGTCTATGGAATCTCAAGTAGTGTGACACCGCGTAACTTAGAGAATGTATGCAACTAATTAAGTTAATATTATTACTTTAAAAAAAAAATTATTACACTTTCGTTGACAATTGCAACATTCCTTAGGTTACAAGACGGGGCATTACAGATTGGTATCAGAGCAAAGGTTCTAACACTGGATGCTCTCGGTAATCGCGAGCCCATTAGGTTGACCTAGTATGTAGTGTCGCTATCTGTTAGCCTTGGTTGATTAGTATCTGACACTCTTTATTGTTTATGTGTAGGATCATGCCTAGACGACATGGTAGAGGTCGTGGTAGAGGTCGAGGTGGAGGCCGAGGGCCAATCCCTCAGGTTACTCCCCCTCTGAGCCCTCATCAGAGTGATCAGGCAGAGCAGTTGGATCAGAGGAATGAGGGACAAAATCTTGAACAGTCAGGAGTAGAGGGTTCACAGTTACGCCCTCTATTAGAGGAGGTCCTAGCTCGACTTGAACCTAGATAGGAAGTTGATTAAGAGGTTGTTAGAGAGTGTGATAGATCTCCAAGGAGAGTAGATGATACAGTGAATCAGGATGCTATTACTGCAGGACACATGCGGGATTTATTGAGGGCACACCCTCCTACTTTTGATGGTATAGGAGTTGGTTTAGAGGTAGAGACCTGGCTTTTGGACTTGGTTAGATGTTTTTCTATGCACCCTTACAGTAGCAATACCTGAGTGAGATGCGCTATCATGCATCTGAGAGGATTCACCTCTACTTGGTGGCGCTTGGAGGAGCAGGAGCTCCACTTAGATATTGGGTCAGTGTCTTGGGAGATGTTCTTGGAGAGATTTAGAGGACGGTTCCTATCGGAACACTGGAGGCAACAAAAATCTAACGAGTTTCATGATTTACGTCAGTTGGCTCTATCTGTTGAGCAATATTAACGTAAATTTTATGAACTCAAGTAGTATGCAAGAGTTGGAGATGATGAGGTGATGCTAGTACAACACTTCATTAGGGGCTTAAATGCCCGCATTAGTGGTGGAGTCAGAGTCTTTGAGCCAAAGACTATGGAAGTTGCTGTGGAGAAGGCTCGTATAATGGAAGAGAATCTTGTTATGGCATTAGGTGGTCACACAGGAGTACAAATAGGAAGTGCTCCTGTAGCAGGTTTTAGTCCACGGGGTGGACAAGCACAGACATGGGGTTCCTCTTGGAACCAACAGACACCCTCTAAGGGTGGGCAACAACAACAACAACATACACCTCAAAAGAATAATAATCCACAACCATAACAAGGTAATAGCCCGCAGTCAGGAAAGAACCGCAACTGGTGGCGCAACAAGCGCAATAGACAGGATAACCCTGCTCAAAGTGCTTAGTCTATTGTCAGTAGAGGTAGTTTCCAGCAATCCAATTCACCTTTGGGTGGTAGAGGATTCGGTAGAGGCATTGGTTGTTACTCGTGTGGTCAGTAAGGACACATTGCTAGGCAGTGTTTGATGAGAGGTTCATCAGGTTTTGGGCCTTGACCTACAGTTTCAGAGCCTACAATGGGTGATGCAGGACAATCACATATAGTTTATGCTACGGTTGATAACCGCCAAGCCAATCGCCAAAACACAGTGGTTGAGACTTCAAGTAAGTTACATGGTGTTAGTGTTTCCATTCTTTTTGATTCCGGAGCTATTGACTCTTTTATTTCACCTACCATTATTGAGCGATGTGGTCTTGTGGCGGTAAAGCAAGGTGGTAAGTGGCAGGTAGAATTCACCTCTGGGGTGAAAGTAGCAGTAGAGAACCTTGTACATAATTGTGAACTTAAAATTGGTACGTTAACTACTTTAGTGGATTTACATGTTACACCTTTAGGATCATATGACATAGTTTTAGGTATGGATTGGTTAACATCTCATCATGCGGTGATTGACTGTCGACTTAAGACAGTTAGTTGCATTAATGATTTAGGTGCAAAAGTTGAAATCATAGGTATACAAAGACCTATCTCTTTGTGGATGATATCTGCTATGCAATTAAAGAGATGTCTTTGTCAGGGTTGTTAACTGTTTGCAACAACAGTTACTGATTTGGAAGAAGGAGAGAGTCGAGAGATATCTCTTGATGATCATCCTATTCTTAGGGAATTTGCTGACATGTTTCTTGATGATATACTTGGAATGCCACCGAAGAGAGATATTGACTTTAGAGTTGATTTAGTTCCTAGAGCAGAGCCTATATCTAGAGCTGCATATAGAATGACGACTTAGGAGTTAGAGGAACTTTGTATCCAGTTAGAGGAACTATTAGAAAAGGGTTTTATTCGTCCTAGTGTATCTCCTTGGGGAGCACCTGTCATCTTCGTAAAGAAGAAGGATGGGTCACTTAGACTGTGCATTGACTATCGTCAATTGAACAAGGTTACGATTAAGAATCATTATCCTTTTCCTAGAATCGATGATCTTTTCGATCAGATCAAGGGAGCTAATGTGTTATCTAAAATTGATTTGAAATCTGGTTATCATCAATTGCGAATTGTTGAAGCAGACATTCATAAAACTGCATTCTGAACTCGTTATGGGCATTACGAATTATAGTAGTACTGTTTGGGTTAACGAACGGACCATCAGTATTTATGAGTTTAATGAATGGTGTTTTTCGTACATACCTTGATCGCTTTTTCCTTGTATTTCTCGATGATATCTTGATCTATTCAAGAAACATGAAGGAACATGAAGAGCACTTGAGATAGGTATTGCAATGTTTAAGGGAAAATCAGTTGTATGCAAACCTGAAAAAGTGTGACTTCTTTCAAACTGAAGTAAAATACCTTGGACATGTGATTTCTGGAAAAGGTATTGTTGTGGATCCTTCAAAGATTCAAGCGATTGTAGGTTGGCTTGTGCCTACTAATGTAGGTGAAGTACGTAGTTTCATGGGTCTAGCTGGTTATTATAGGTGGTTTGTTTAGGGATTTTCTAGAATTGGTCATCATATAACTTCTCTTTAGAGGAAAGGGAAGAAGTTTGTTTGGACAAAGCAGTGTCAGTTGGCTTTTCAGACACTTAAAGAAGGGTTGACTAATGTTCCTATATTGATTGTTCCTGATCCTACTAAGGATTTTTTAGTTTGCATGGATGCATCCTTAGAGGGTTTGGGAGCAGTTTTGATGCAAGATGGGCGTGTGATTGCTTATAAGTCTCACAAACTCAAGGATCATGAATTAAACTATCCCACTCATGATTTAGAACTTGCTGCAATTGTGCATGCATTAGTTCGATGGATGCATTTCTTATTGGGTCACCATTTTGAACTTCACACTGATCACCATAGTCTACAATACATTTTTACGCAACCTAACTTGAATGCTAGACAGAGATGGTGGATGGAGTTCTTGTGTGAATATGATTTTGAAGTGAAATATGTTCAAGGAAAAGAGAACATAGTGGCTGACGCTTTTAGTCATCGTCGACATGAGATCTCTGCTACTACTCTTGAAGTAGATTTGAGAGGTTAGATATTAGCAGCACTTCCTACTAATAGATTGTATCGGGAAGTGAAGTTGGAGATTGAATATGGTAGACCTTTAGAAGGTCGATTTGTAGGGTATATCCTTGAACCAGATGGTATATTACGGCATTTAGGTCGTATCTATGTACCACATTTTGAGGGTCTTCGTACATTAATTATGACTGAAGCACATCGAGCTTCATACTCAGCTCATCCAGGTGTTAAGAAAATGCATGCGGATCTTCGACAATTGTATTTCTGGCCTGGTATGAAATGTGATATTGCTGACTATGTATCGAGATGTCTTGAATGCCAGTGAGTCAAAGTTGAGCATCAACATCCCACTAGATTATTGCAGCCACATCTCATTCCTGAATGGAAATGAGATATTATATCTGTTGACTTTATTGTTGGATTACCTACGTCATCACGTCGACATGATGCCATTATGGTAACTATTGACCGATTGACTAAGGTAGCTCATTTTTCACCAGTACGATCATCATATAATGCTTCATCCATAACTAGGATATTCATGGAGGATATAGTTAGATTGCATGGGATTCCTTGTAGGATTATATTTGATAGAGATCCTGTATTTACATCAGCCCTATGGAATTCATTACAACATGCTCTAGGTACACAGTTGAACTTTAGTTTAGCGTATCATCCTCAAACAGATGGACAAACGGAGAGAGTTAATCAAATATTAGAGGATATGCTTAGAATGCACGTAATGGACCAACAATCACATTGGGAGGATTATCTGTATTTAGTAGAATTTGCTTACAATAACAGATATCAGAGTTCCATAGGTATGCCACCATTTCAAGCATTATACGGTCATCCTTGTCGAACTCCATTGAGTTGGAATTGACTTGAGGATAGAGTATCACTTGGTCCTGAGATGCTTCGAGACATGGAGCAACAGGTTGACCGTATTAGAGAACATTTGATAGCAGCATAGGATAGGCAAAAGAAATATGCCGATGTGCATAGAATAGACCGACAATTTACAGTTGGTGATAGAGTGTTTCTTCGAGTGTGACCGCGAAAGATTCCAATCCGTTATGGAAAAGGCTCTAAGCTTGTGCCTCGTTTCATTGGGCCATTTGAGATCCTAGAGAGGATTGGTCCTATGGCGTATCGACTCGCCTTACCACCCAGTCTGTCATGTATTCATGATGTTTTCCATGTATCAATTCTTATACCATATCATCCCGACATTTCTCATGTACTTGATTGGAATGTGTTACAAGTATAGGACTTGCAGCTGGCTTTGGAGCCTATGGCCATTCTACAGTGCCAGACGCTAGGTCTCAGGGGTCGAGACGTTGATCCAATGGGATCCTAGCCATGAGGCTTCTGCTACTTGGGAGGATGCGACACGCATGAGGGAACTTTATCCCTATCTGTTCCCAGGCTTTCAGGAGCAAGCCTAATCCTAGAGGGGAGGATGTAGTACCTCTTCAATTATGCATATGTTTTTTGTTTGCATGTTTTCACACTGTTAGAATTTGGTACTTTGGTTTGGATATTTTGATCGCTGACTTTGAACGACAGTGGATTCATTTTGTGATATGATAAACATGGTATGGTGATAATTTATTTCTGACATGCTTTGTAATAGCGTAGATATTTCCTTTAGATGTTATTGCTATATTTATGTTTATGGTGGATTAACTGTTATCTAATTTGTCAGTTTGATGTGAAGTGTATTGGTGTGGAGAACAGAGTTGCATCACTTGCTTGTGAGTGCCCTGTGATGTTCGTGATTTTCTTCGCACGGTGTGTTTGTACAATGGATTATATATATATGTATGCCATTTGTGTGATTGCAGGATTGTAGGTACATGACACCGACTCCACCTAGTTACTCAGGTCTGAGCGTGTCAAGACTCAACGGAAATGTTGATTGGGAGGTAGTAACATGGTTTATCCTAGTCTAGTCTTAAACCCAGCCACAGTATGTTGTCAGTTTTAGTTTGGAGTCTTTGGTTGTCTTGTTTGTCCCTGATTGGTTAATTCTTTTGAAAGGAAAATTTTGTTAATTTTAATGATAGTTTATTATTCTTTAATTTATTGTTGATTTGAAATAATTTTACATGTTGGAAATAAAGTTTTACATTTTACTTAATTAATTAATTAGTTTGTTTGGTTAAGTAATTTGATCACTGAGATTAAATTTATTTAATTAAATAAATTAATTAATTAAATTAAAATTGCTTTAATTGTGTGAATAGATTTAAATTTAAATTAGTTGTTATGTGGGAAATGGCATTTTAATTGTTAAATAAATAAAATAAATAAAGAAAAGGAAATTTGTATTTTGAAATTTGAAAATTTTAAATTATTTAAAAAACATGCAAATCTTGAAAAAGAGGAAAAAGAAAGATTTATGGTAAGTTGTTAACAGATATTTTCTCTTCTCGACATGTGTGCCAGTGGAATTTATTGCTTCTTGTTGAGAATTTTCTCGGATGTTATCTAGGATTTGGGGAAAATAGAAGATTACCTTTTCTTCACGGGAAATGAAATAATAGTTTTCTGTTAAAATGGTTTTTGGGAAGAATTTGTGATTTCCCCTGTGAATTGTTGTATATTTCTGGAAGATCTCTTTGGTTTGGTATTAGCTTCCTTTTGGATTTGTATTTTTTGGAGAAGCTTTGGAGGATTGCACGCAACAAGCAATAGAGGCTTTCTTCTATAGGCAGTTTTCAAGCTATAGGAAAACAGGTACTTTCCTTTGTATTTAATTTGTTTTCTTTAGAAAAGATTGTCTGAGGAAATATTTGTTTTGTGAAAGCTATATTTCTTCTCAGAGATTTTTGTAAAATAATTGTATAAAAAATTGATTTCCTCTCTCTGAAAATTAAGAAAATAAAGTATTATAGAGAAATCAAAGAGCAAAATAGAGATTTATTTTAACAGTGGTAAATCTATAGAAGAAATTGACAAAATCTTAGAAGGGTTTTATGTTAAAATCATCTATTTAAATTGGTGATTAATTTTGGGGTTTTGCAATAAAAACCTCAGTTAATGAATTTATTAATTTGGGAATAAATTGTTCAGATTTGAAGCTTTTCCAATTTCCTATTGAAAACTTTGTTGAAAATTATTGCTCAGTTGCAGTATTTTTATTATTATTATAAAATTATATATATATATATATATATATATATATATATATATATATATATATATATATATATATATATATATATATATATATGTATATGTAATATTGTTAGATATACATATACTCATACAAATATATATATATATATATAATGTTCTTTATATTTAAAAAAAATGCAGTGTTTACTACCATAGAAAATCACCGTACGCGATTTTTATTTCACCGAAATTTATATAATTATTTAAAAAAAAAAAATAGGGGTTAAGATTTTCGTTTTTATGAAGTCGTTGGGGCTTGTTCCCCATAGCCAACCCCCATAAGGGAGTGGCTATGAGGGCAGCACCGACGCTGCCTACATAGTCATGCCCATGGAGGGTTCTACTGTGTGAAGGTAGTCAACCCTGCCTTTTTGTTGAGATTAAATTTGTTTTTTTTTTTTAAATAAAAATGATTTGTTAGTATTTAATTTAAAATAAAATATGTATATATATTTTATGAATATAATATATATTATATTTATAAATACTTATAAATATATATATATATATTATAAATTTCTCATTATGTAATTATATTAAAATAGTTATTCAAATATATTGAAATTGAGTGGGTATTAAATTTGAATGCATAAATTAGTGTTGTGAGTTTATATAGATTTCATTATAGCAATGATTATGAAATTGAGAAAATTGTAGGTTTGATATTCGTATTGAATAGAAGTTGAATTAAATCGTAGATGATTAAATTTTGTACTTCAAATTATAGTTTGACTGGATTTAGTAAATCCTAATGTAGATTCTTTTTTTTTTGTTTTCTTTAAAATGTGTTTCTTTATTTGGAAAATTGGGAATGTCTTAGATGTACAAGTCTTCCAGACAAGTTGTATAACGTGGTGGTTGTGATTGTTTAAGTAGAATTCTTGTGTTGATTAAGGTTGTGTACATGGTTTTGCATGGTGTTTAGACACCTGGTTTTATGAACATAGACATTGATGTTCATTATGAAAAGTGTAGAATTATATGTTGTATTTATGTACACCTTGTTTACCTTAGTTAGGGAAACTTAGATTCCTTTTGTTATTTTTAGGGGAGTGGCTCTGTGTGAGGGCCGACACACAAAGTGGTGCCAGGGTAACTTACAAAGAGTTAGTAAGTTAGTAGAAACTAAAACAAAACATTATTTAGCTTAAAATCTTTAATTAGATTAATATGCCTCGCTTATAGACTCACGAGCTAGTTCAGTCTTGAGTATAAGTCGAGAAGGCCTAGAATGACAAATTGATATCTTGTTACTTTCAAAGATATTCGATTCCACAATAGTTTGCATATGGGGCTAGGTTTCGTAAGAGGTTACTAGGGTAACCCAAGTTGGGGGCCGAAACCTAGGAAGAAACACCAGGGTAACCTATGCAATGTTGTGATGACACTCCACCTAAAATAACAATTTACCTTGTGAACTTAGCATATTTTATTGTCTTAATTCTAGAAGCAATGTAACCATCAGTTAGTTATGTACTTGTGTCTAGGGTGAATAGGTTATGTCTAGGTAACCTTATTACTATCTCCTAGCATGGGGGGTGGACCTACAGGTACCACATGGTTGGGTGGAACGTGCACCTTACTCCGTTGGGTCCCTAGTTTATGATCATGGCAACGAGAGCTTCATGGATGGAGAGCTCGTATTTGGATATATGTGTACTTCCTTTATTGCATCATTGGAAATCTTGTATTTGAAACATCCCTCAATTGTTTATGAGGTGAACATTTGTAAAATGTAATTGAAAACTATTATTCGATCTACCTCATTTGAAGAATGAGTAATGTAATGTTATTTAATTGCAATGTAACAATCTTATTTGTACTATATACTATCATGAATGGAATTCAAATGTTACGCAATGTTTACTTTTAAGTTTATGTTAATTAAATACATGCAATTCTATATACTAAAGCTGTCTATGGAATCTCAAGTAGTGTGACGTCGCGTAACTTAGAGAATGTATGCAACTAATTAAGTTAATATTATTACTTTAAAAAAAAAATTATTACACTTTTGTTGACAATTCCAACATTCCTTAGGTTACAAGATGGGGCATTACATAGAGCTTGTGGATGCAAAAAAGGACCAAAAAAGGCATAAAGAAGCCCAATTTTAACAAGGAGGGCCCAAACAAGTGTGAAAGTGTAAAGGGATACATTTTTCTACACTACATTTTTTATATAGATCTATTCAATTACTCTTGAATTGTATTATATAATTTATTTTTTTCTTATTTTTATTTTAACAAACTTAACTCGTTTGAATTAGGATAATCATATATAAAGAATATACATATGTAGTATTAGGGAAAATAATTTTCTTTATAAACAGTCTTTAATTTTATTTTATTCTATTTTTCCTCATTATAGAAACACATAAATATCATTAACATAGCTTTTTCTTAGTCTCACTTAATGACTAAAGTGATGGAACAACCTCAACCAACTCATTTTTTTTCCTAATTAGCTGGTTTACTATTACTTCTAATGTACTTTCATTTGAATCATGATAACGTATCTTACATATTTATTTATTCACTAGGAACACATTAATCATTTAGTTGCTTACTATATACATGATGAAACTTTAGTGAATGAATCATTTTTATTTGTTTAGTATTCATCCAACTAGTAGTTATGATGTTTTTTACTTACAACAAAAAAAATATACTATTCAATCTTGAGGTTTTTAACCCTTGCTTTATGTCCTATATTCATATTAAACAATAAAGAATAAACCACATTCCTTAACATTGAAGTTATAGAACTAGACTCATTAAACATATCCCACTCAGAAATTGAAACTGTAGCCACATACTTAATTCCACAAAAACACCTTATATAAATGTTCACTTATAAATACTTGATTCTCTTTAAGTTTCCCAATGCCCACATATGAACACTTTGAAACTTTAAATTGATGAATCTCCCAATTAATTTTGAAACTCTAAGGATATACTTGAAAGAGAAACAACAAGAAAAATGCAGCTTGTCCAATGGGCTCTCCATCCAACCATAGGGTTGAAATCCCAACCCTCCCTAAGTGAGGGTCACATAACTCTTTTTGTTAAGATATGGTGTTGTACACCATTACATAAATTGTTATATTATAATGTTGTAATTAAATAATTATTTAGTTGTGGTGTACCTAGGAGGTGCATTTAGCCACACTAGGTAATTATTTAGGGACCACTTGTAAAGTTGTATTATAACATTGGGTTATTATTTAATGTGTGGGAGACATGGGATAATAATTTAATATTGGGAAAATATTTAATAAAGTAAAAACTTGGTACCCAATATTAAATGAGGAGTCAATGATTTTGTGTTGACATGGTTTTATCTTACCACTTGGTTGTATTTGTGTGAGTGAGCTTGTATCTATAAAAGAAAATACATGTTTAGTGGTTAAGGTTGGTTGGGTGAGTGGGCTATCATTATTGAGTCTTTCTAAGGAGTGCATATGTGAAGCATGGAAAAAAAATGTGTGGTTTCATGATTGGACACATAGAGGATGCATTGGAGAGTCTTGATACTTCATTAGTATTCACGATAACTCTATAAGTGCATGTATTGTTTTATTGTTGAATAATAGATGGAGTATGGATGCTTTTAGAGGCTAGGTTTTTCCCTCTTGAGGGTTTTCCCAGGGTGTATCTTGTGTTATCTTGTGGATTTTCTATTTGATCTATTGAATATGGTTATTCTTTAAGCTTATTTACATGATTTTCTCTCATGGGGTTATGTAGGAAATAGATTAAGAATGTGGGTATGATGTATTATTTCCTAACACTTTTTTAAGTATACAAAACACTTCTCACATAGATTCCACAACAATCATGCACCACATAACATTCATATTATCAAACTTAGCACATGACAACAATTTCATTTGCACAATTTTCCTCCTTCACCTTATACCATATATAGTTAGTTACATTCAAATTTAGATAAGCTAGGTACTCATGTTGGAAAGAATAAACTCACACATAGTTCACAACAAAACACAATGATGCACATCCAATTTTCACAAAGATTTCACAAACATAGAAAAACATTCCAAAAATTCTTTTACATATCAAAACAAAGATCTAACAAAGAGCTTAGACCCTACCATCATAATTTCCATCCAAGTTGAAGAAGACTCACTAAGCCCTTTCTTCCATCTTTTCTTCCCCTATCATTCTTCTCTTCCTTCCTCCAACTAGAATTTTCCTCTACTAAATAAAGAGCTAAAAGGAACTTAAGAACAATCCAAAAGAAAAATCATCTTCTCCACTCAAGGAGAAAGAATAAATATAAGGGAAAAAGAAACTACCTTTCCTTAACCACCTAAGCTACCCAACCAACTCTAATTTTCACCACTTTCAAATGTGGGTAAGTAGAGTGGGTTCTAAACTCCATTTAAGGTGTTTTATAATAAAATTTAACCCCTAACCTATAGGTCCTACACCTAGGAACCTTTCTAAACTATAAAAATGAAATCTAAACCTTATAAAGGTACTTAAAAATCACAAATGAATAAAACACACTCAAGAAAATTAAAAGGAAAATAAATAGACTTTCACATTTATACAAAATTTGCATAACAACTACAACACAATATTTCACAATACGAACCACAAGACCTTAGTACTCCATACAAGACAAGGTAATTATTACACAAAATAATAAATAAGTAGCTAAGTGACCCCAAACGTCGTTGGAAAACTCACCTGTTCACTCAATAAAAATGTATTAGTGCAACACATGAAAAATAATAGCTGAGGCAACTACTATGAATTAAAATAACATTTCAAACCAATAATAAATTAAGAAATCAAATCTAACAACCATAAAATTTAATGTATTTAATTCTCATCTTCTCGATATCCACACACATAATTTGAAAATGATAGATTCATCTAATCAATAAATAATATGTGAACCCATCACTTAGTAATAATCAATACAATCAAGCAATCCATATGAAAATAAAAATAACATCTATGCATTAGGAAACAAGTGTCATCCATACAAATCTTGAATATAATTTTCAACAATAAACACATGAAAATATTCAATAAAAGTCATCATATCAATAAGGAACATAAAGAAATCAAGAATACATAAGGTGAGATCTCACATATATGAAATAAAATATCCTCCACAAAACTTTTGAATAGTCCAATCATATAAAAAAAAACATCATGCAAGAGTCAACATAGATGGGTCTCACAGTATCAGGAACAAATCAAAGCTTTTAGGAGTTTTGGGAACCATCGATATTTTTCAGTTCCTAGTGGAATCATCGTCAAGTCTCTAAGATAATTTTTTGTGAAGCTTTACAAGTAAGATCTTTTAGGAGTTTCAAGAACCATCAGAACCCTCAATAATTCTAGTTCCTAGTAGCATTATTGACAAATCCAAAGAATTAGTTTCTTTTGAAGTGTTAATGGGTTGGGAGTTCTTAAGGAAGCATAAATTATTGATAGAGTATTCAATTCCTATCGGCATGGACCATCGATTGAAAATAAAATGAAACAAACCACATAGGAACCTGGAAAGGCCAATTACGTATTGATACATGTTAGAATGTGATTGAACCATTTATGATGACAGTTGAATGTCCTCTTCCAATGGTTGAACTACCACACATGGAAGTCTAAATATAGGGAAAATATGTTTCAGCGGGGATTTTTGGGAAGAAAGATCAGAACAAAAAGAAGGAACTTTGCTAAAATTTGTCTAGACACTTGTGTTCATACAAAAATATTCTACAGATGCAAAACCAATTGGAGATTGGAATTAGAGGATGAAACCACTTTGGTTCAAAGAGGAATTTCATTAAGGGATTGTATTGGAGCTTCAAATATTTGTAGTTAGTTTTAGTATTTTCGTCTCTTGTATGTGTTGTAGGTTGTTAGGTGAAGTTTTGGAGATAATTTGTTGTGGTTTGATGTTGTGTTATATATAGATTTACTTTCTACTATGGACCAAATTATTTATGTCCATGTGTTGTTTCTAGATCATTTCTAGAAGTTAATGTATTCATCTTGTAGTTGGGTGAAGATTGTGTGTATTCTAATAATGTGTTCTTCAATAGTTATTGTGGGTATTTTACCAAGTGTTGTATCCAAATTTGGTTGCTATTGTAGAATTGATTTTTTGTTGTTGTACATTATATTTTTTTCTATTTTCCCTACTAGTTCATATTCCATAGTTGTGGATCTATATTTGTATTTGTGTAAAATAGTGTTGTTTGCAAGGATTTGTGGTGTTTATGTTAGATGCAAAAGACAACTGAGAGAGGGGTGAATTAGTTGTATACTTTTAAAAATAAAAAACCTCATTAACATTCAGATATGCATTAGCTGTTAAACCCTTATCCACCATTAAAAACTTATACATTAACAAAATGTAAACATGTAAAGTAGTAATGCAAAAACATCCAAACACATCAGAACACTAGATTTACGTGGAAAACCCAAGAAGGGAAAAACCTACACTTACACTAACAAGTGACGCCAAACACACCTCTCAAAGTCTATAAACATCTCATAGACCACACAAAAACATTCCAAAAAATCCATACAACATCTCAAAAAATTCTAGCATCACTAGAATATTCTACACAACTACTGTAACCACTTGAAATTCAAGAACACCTTCATTTTGTGCAACCAGACACACTGGCACAAACATCCAACACACCAAAAAAAAATTTGGAGCACCATAGAACCTAAAACTTCAAGGGAAGGTAGATAAAAATTATATAAGCACGTTCCCAGATCCGCAACACCAGATCAACCTTCATTGTGGAGAAATGTGGAGCAATCTCATTTCTCCCAAACGTCCTATTTCACTAGAAAGACATACTATCAAACACATCTTTCATTGCAGTGCGATCCAAAACATAAAACTATGGATATGACACCTTTAAAAACCTTTTATCATCACATCCAAACCACATGAGCATATCTTCAATCATGAAGAAATGTGGAGCAAAACGATGAACACCACTTTATCACACTAAACTCTATTTTATTCAAAAAAATTCAAAAGCACTTGGAAACCAAGTGAACCAACTTCATCAATAATATTACTAACAACTTTGCAACACATCTATAGCATATGCAACATGCAACACTCAACTACAACAATCTCCTCAAACACAAGTTCAGGCCAATAGCCTCTGCAACTATCAATGACAACACCAATATGTGTAGACACCAATACCAACCATTCCAGACACATCATCAATACCATAAATTCCAAACACACTATTTATACAAGGGGATGACATCAATGGCAACACCCAAACACCTCAAAAAAAACTCAAGCTTCCATCATCTTCAAACTTACAATAATCTCCCCCTTTGTCATTGATGGCAACACTTGCTTTCTAAAAAACCATCAACAACAAAAGCAACCAACAAAAATTCTGCAACAAGCAATACTCCCCCTGACTGGGACAACTCTTTACTCTTCATCCTTTCTCTTTATAGACTTCTTCTCTTGCAACACCTGCATCACTTGGATCACTCTCCTCCTTTTCTCCTCAAACAATACTCTCCCATACTCTCTCCCCATATGGTCTTCAGACCATATTCAATTTTGCACTATATTTTTCAACCACTCTAACTTTATCCCCATTTTACATCAATGGAAAAGGGCCATCAAATCATCCAACTCTCTTTCCTATATTGATCTCATTTGCTCTCCTCATTTGACAATATCCAAAGGGAAACACCTACACCTTATTTGCATACACCACTTGCAACACCAACAAGCAACTGCACTCACTCTTTATTGCACTCTCTAGCAACCACTGCTACCTACTCCCCTCAAGAGGTAGCTTTCAACACCCAACCAAGAACAAGAATGTATCTTGAAATACTTCTTGAATAGATGCACACACTTATGCATCTTAGTTGAAACAAGGAGGGGCAATAACCCCTAAATTCTCCCAAAGATACTCAAAAGTATCTTTTGGATGAGCCTTTGTGAAAATATCAACAACCTGATCCTTGGTAGGAACATACTCCAACTTTATCTCATTCTCTACAACTTTCTCTCTCAAGAAGTCATACTGGTTTGAGATATGTTTTTTCTTGAAAGCATTACCAGATTCTTTAAAATATTGATTGCACTTGTATTGTCACACATGATAGGAATAGGTTCATCATATGAAAATTTGATATCCTTCAATGTCTGCTTCATCCATAACACCTATGTACAACATGATGCTACTATGTAGCACCCCTCCATTTTGACTCTTTTGATCGTACAGTGTTTTGTTCTTTGTTATGCTTTGTTTTCGTTATACTTTGATTATGGTATTTGGTTACTATTTGATCACAAAACAAAAAAGATGTGAATGTTATATTTTGATGTGATGGTATTTTATTCTGATGTTATCATTATGGCATGCGTTGGATTAGCTTAGCAGATATTTGAATTAATGACACTTTATGCTTTTGAGTATATTATTGATGTTAGATTCGTTAGTTAGTAATACTGTATTGGTGAAGGGGACAAGATTGTACCACTCGCTTGCAAGTGCCCTATGATTTTGAGATTTCCTCTTCATGGCGCGTTTTATGATATTATATATATATGTATGTTCGACATACTCTTTGTTTGTAGGTTGATAGGCACAGAACATCGACTCCACCTGGTTTCACAGGTTTGAGCATGCCCATTAGCCAACAGTATTCGATTGAGAGATAGTAACTAGGTTTTCCGTGCCAAGTCATCACCCTAGTCATAGTGTGTCGTCGGGTTTTAGTCAGGTTAAGTTGCTTCTATGATTGTTCATCTCTCCTTGATTTTATTTAATTACAAGTTGGAAAAGGTAAATAAATGGCTTTATGTATTTAAGTTGTTTATTAAATTTATCTGGTTATAATGTTAGAAATGTTATTTAATTTAATTAATAACATAATCTAATCTTGGATTAGATTTATGTTATTGATTAATTAAATTAATTGTGTGGAATTGAATTAAGTTATTCATTTTGGATTTTAAAAGTGTTAAATTCTTTTGGAAAGAAAATTTTAAAAGCTCAAATGCTTTTTGAAAAAGAAATTATTAAAAGTTTTAAATTCATTTTGAAATAAAAGTAATAAAGTCATGTTGAAAAGAAATTTGATTTAAATTTTAAAAATAAAATATCCTCAAAATGGATAGAGGGGAAATAACTATGGTGGGTGAGAGATATTTTAGGGTATATTGACCAAATTTGGGGAAAAATAGAGGGATATTTCATTCTTGAAAAATTTGGCTGTGAAGAAGGAAGGAAGGATTTTCTCTTGTTGTGGATGCACTTTGGATTGGAGTGAAGATTTGAAAAGGTTTTGGAAGAATTGGAATTTGCAGCTCAACCTCAGTCTTATTCTTCAAACCTCAAAATAGGTTCTTCTTTGTTTTATTGTTTTGAATTTTATTTATTTTTTTCAATTTTGGAAACTTGTTGCAAACAAATTTAAAAAAACCCTGTTGAAATCATGGGAAAAGTTAGATTCTTGTAGGGAACAAACTCATACAATAGAAAAATGGAAAGAAAAAAATAAATTAGAAACCTATCTGTTTGGATTTGAAAATCTCCAGAAATTCGAATCATGAAATTGTGTTTAAAAGAATTTCTTCTATTGTAGTTTTCTATAGAAAATTTGCTCAATTTTAGTTGTAAAACAATGAGAATTTATATATATATATATATATACATATATATATTATGTTATATATATGCATATATATATGGTATATATATCTATATGAAGTTATGCTGGGAATTTTTCTTTTAAAAAATTAAATTACCTAGGAATTTATTTTCTATCAAAAACTCTGTGAAAACAAAGGAACTGTGTTTTGTTTATTTTAAAAAATATATATATATATAAAATATATATTTTATAGATCAAAAGGGAAAGTTGGGAGCTACCCCCACAGCCGCCCCCATGGGAGGCATTGTGGACACTGCCCACACAATGCACCCCAAAGGGGAGGCTACATAGGCAGCCGCCCCAGCAGGGGCTGTGTCCCCTGTCTTTTGGGGTCGTGCAACAACCAAGATTTTTCTTTTTTTTCTTTTTTTTTATATATAGATTAATTTATATTATATAAATTATATATATATTATTTATAATATATATAATATATATTATATATATTTATATATGTATATATATTTATATATATATATATATGTATGTATGTATGTATAATATGTGTATTTTATTATTATTTAAATATATAATATATATATATATATATTATATATATAAAATATATATATTATATATTTTAAATAATTGGAATTTATTTTAATTAGTTGGAATATAAATTGATTTTTTTTAAATATATATTTAAATATATGGATTTTAAGATTATTTTTATTATAATTGATTGGAAAAAAAATTGACTTTATAATAAATGATTTTATTTAAAAAGTTGATTTTTATTATTATGTGTAATTGGAGAAAACGAAATTAAATTATTAGTTTAAGTTCCTTAACGTTGCCAATGTAATTTTAATTGCTTTTGAGTATTTGCAAATAATGTTAATTATTTTTATTGTTACATGCAATATGTCATTGATGTGCTTGGATTTAGGAAATCCTAAAATAGAGTATTAAATTGCCAAAATTGTCTTTTCATTATGTGATTTCTCTCATTCTTTACATTGGGAAAATGGAGTTATTTATTTTTGTTAAGTCTTCCAAATGGGGTTTTCATTTAATTGTGTGGGTTGTCATAATGTGTTAGTCAACCTTTGATTTGCTTGGGTAGTGCACATGGTTATAGTCAATTGAACTCCTGGTTACCTCGAACGGGATATGGGTTATGGTACAGGTACTCGGTTACTACGAACGGATTGTGTGACCTTATGTCTTAAGGTTGATAGTAGATTCCAATTTGTGCATCTTGTCTACCATGGAATTGTGGTTTTGTACCAAGGGTTGTCTATACGGGAGTGGCTCTTTGTGGGGGTATGACACACAGAGGGGTTCCAGGGTAACTCACTTAGGGTTTAAGTAAGTGATAACTTAAAAAGAATTAATGAAAAAATTTCAGACTAATTAAGATAATGAATGCCTCTCTCATGAATCATGTGCTTATTAAGGCTTGGGATGAGACGAGAAGCACAGTTTGTATGGGGGTTCGGCGGCTGGCAGAGGCAAGCCAGGGTAACCTAGAATGGGGGTCTGGTAGCCTAGGAAGGTTGAGCTAGGGTAACTCATAGCAAATGATGTGTGACACTCTCTCTATGACAACCATAAGTCAATTTTTTTGTACTGTGTAGTGGCTCATTGGTATCTAGAAGCATTGTAACCATTGTGTTAAGTGATGTTGTGTTTGTATTCAATTCAGTTCAGTTATATTTTAGCCTGTGTCTAGAGGTAGCTGGTCTTGTCTAGAAATCCTTGTTACTATCTCCTAGCATGGGGGGTGAGCCTTTGGGTATCACTTGGTTGGGTGGAATGTGCACCTTACTCTGTTGGGTTTTCTTCTTGTTTGTGTGGATGAGATTTCCAGTTAGAGAGATCGTGGGATCCAGTTTCATTTCATGCTTTATTCTTTTCAATTGAACCTTGTAATTTATTACCCCTCATTTGTTATCGAGGTGGAAGATGTAATTTATAAACATGCTTTTTGGATTTACCTCATTTGGGGAATGAGAGTTGTAATCTTATTGTTAAATTATTATTATTTGAAATCATGTGGTATCTCTTATTCTTTGATGTAATTTAACATGTATGGAATGTATGTGTTTCTTAATTCGTTAAGTAATTAAATGTTATGGTTTCAATTCATGTTTCTTGTTTGGATTTTAAAGTAATCTCAGTCTCGTAACCTTAGAGTTTTTTGCAATGGGTAGTGATCTTGCATGTTATTTGTACTTAAACAAAAAAAAATAGTATGTTTGAGTAGTTAATTGCAACTTCCTCTAGGGTTGTGTGGCGGGGTGTTACATACTGCACAATATTTTTTTTTTTGTAGTAGATAATGACATTGAATCCTACTTATTACTTAGCCATGAAACCAACCCGCTTCCAAGAAAGAAAGCACCACCACTTGTACTTTTCCTATCATCTACACATCCAACACAATCTGTATCTATATATGCACTCATTGAAGAGAATTCAATATCATTAGGATACCATAAACCATAATCTAGAGTGCCCTTCAAATATCTAAATATCCTCTTCACTACTATAGAATGAGATTCTCTGGGATCTTCTTGAAATATAGCCACAAAAAAAACTGAATGTATGATATCCATTCTAGTAGCAGTAAGATATAATAGTCCACCAATCATTGTTATATACTTGCTTCGATCTATCTTAGGAGATTAATCATTATTTCTCAACTTACAACCAGTAACCATAGGACTACATACCAGTTTAGAATCATCCATTCCAAACTTCTACAACATTTCCTTAACATACTTAGATTGTGATATGAATAAACCTTTCTTTGATTAACTGATCTGCAAAACAAGGAAGAAATTCATCTCCCCACATATTGACATCTCAAATTATTTCTACATTTCTTCTACAAACCTTTTGCACATACCTTTATTTCCTTCAAAGATTATGTCATCAACATATACTAATATAATTAAGATTTTTTCTCCTTCAACTTTGAAATCCAGAATGCTATTTGTAGTACCTTTTATGAATCCTTGTTGCAACAAGTACTTATCTAACCTTACATACCAAGCTCTAGGAGCTTTCTTCAATCCATACAATGCTTTCGTCAATTTGTAGACCATATTTGTATCTTTTGACAACTGAAAACCTTTTGTTTGTTCAATGCATACCTCTTCATCCAATTCACCATTGAAGAATACAAACTTCACATCCATAGATATACTTTAAAATATTTATGTGTTTCAAAAGCTAAAAATATCCTAATAGCTTTCATCCTTGCAACCGAAGAAATTTTTTCCTCAAAATGTATACCTTCAACCTATGAGTAACCCTTACACACAAGTCTAGCCTTGTTCCTAAAAAATTTTCCATCTTCATTCAACTTGTTTTGGAATACCCACTTAGTACCAATCACATTCTTGTTTTTCGGTCTTGGGACCAATTCCCAAGTCAAATTATTCTCTATCTATTCTAACTCTTCATTTCTTTGACCCAATTCTCATCTTTGCATGCCTTATTCATTGTTTTTGGTTCCACCTATGAGATTAAACATAAATTTACTTTTTCCTTTATCATAGCATATTTTCTTCTTGTCAACACACGTTTTCTCTTATCTCCAATGATTTGATCTTCTGCATAATTCTTCTACACATACTTAGGAGTCTTAGGGTTCTTTTCTAAAGCTTCTTCCTCTTCAATTGTCAACTATTTTCCTTTATCTTCAACCTTTTCTTCTTCACTACAAGGGGATTCATCATATTCATATTCTTCTATCAGCACTAAACTTTGATGTGGTTCTTCATCCACTTTGAAACTTGTACTCTCAACAATCTTCTTCAATCTTTTATTGTAACACTGATAGGCCTTGCTTCTTGTAGAGTATCCAAGGAAGATTTCTTCATCAGATCTTGCATCAAACTTTCCTAAGTTTTATTCATCTCTTTTGATATAACATTTGCTTCTAAAATTTGAAATATTTCACAATAGGAGGTTTACCATACCATAACTCATAGTGAGTGTTTGAACTTTTTGCTCTTGCTTGAACTTTGTTAAGAATGCAAACTACATTATGAATTTATTCTCTCCAATAGACATCTGGATGATTAGCTTCCTTCATCATTTTCGTAGCTACTTCCTAAACTATTATGTTTTTCCCTTCCACAACTCCATTCTGATAAGGGGTTCTAGGGGTTGATAAATTCCTTCTTATTCCATGATCTTCACAAAAAATATTAAACTCATTTGAAGTAAACTGACCACCTCTATCAAATCTCAAAAATTTTATTTTCAGATTCATTTCATTCTCAACCATATCCTTAAATGCTTTAAACTTTTCTAAAGCTTCCAATTTGTCTTTAAGAAATGTAACCTAAGCCATTCTAGAATAATCGTCAATTAATAACATGAAATACCTGTCACCACATGAGCTTCTAATTCTGGTAGGTCCACATAGATCTGTATACACTAACTCCAAGGGACCTATGGTAGAATATTCTTTTGTCTTGAATTTTATCTTTATTTTCTTTCAAACTTGTCATTATTTGTAGATTGCATTGATAGGCTTTGTAATCTTTAAAAAATTTCTCACAACATCAATAAAAATTATCCTCACTAGGCTATTAAAATTGATGTGACCCATTCTTCTATGCCATAGCCAACTTTCATTAGTTTGAGACATAAATCACTTTGTACCACTACCTTTGAGTTGATAGACATTACCTCCTATCCTTGTTCCAACAACAACCAGAATATCGAAGCTTCTTTTTCTGATTTCACAACCACCATTTTGAGATACAATATTATATCTATTTATACACATTTTCCCCACACTTAGAAGATTATTCCGAAGACCCTTGACATAAAGAACATCATTGATATTGTGCTTGCCATCAAAACTAATTGAACCTTTTCCTTAGATCCTAGCAAATGTATCATCACCAAAAATAACAAGACCACCATTATAATTTTCAATATTAGAAAACTTACACTTATCACCTATCATATGATTTGAACATCTACTATCAATTATCTAGTAATTCTTCTCCTCTCTAGCATGAAAAGCAGTCAATATAGTTCCTTCAATATTATGACCTATTTCTAAAGCACTTTCCTTCACACATCTTTCAAGGTTGGTAGAGTTAGTTCCAGCATTTAAAGACATGAACAAGCATTCATCACTTCCTTCATCTAGATAATTTGATTCTTCGTCATTAGATACACCATTGTCCTTTTCAACATAATAACTATTTTTGAAAAAATTAGCTTTATGATCTTTTTGTTTGTCATTAGTAGCTTTGATTAGACATTTAGATGCATAATGACCTATCTTTCCACAATTGAAACATTTGAAAGGTAGCTTACCTCTATATTTTCCAATACCCTTTTTCAATCTCCTCATAAAGTTTGATTACACCACATCAAGATGATCTGGATATGATGCATCATCCTTTTCCACTTTGCATACTTTAAAAATAGTTTCTTTTTTTGTAGCATCTTGACCAAACTCTCATTTAAAAAGAAGTTAAAGCACCAAACATCTGATCTGTAGAATAATTATCCAAATTCTAAGCTTCCGCAATAGCAAAAACTTTAGAACTATAAGCTTTAGGAAAATTTCTTAATACCTTTTTCACAACTTCACTTTCATCCATCTTTCCACCAAGACCATTGATGGTATTGATAACTTCATCAACTTTGAGCATGTAGGTAGTAATATCTTCATCTCCAAACATCCTTAGGGTTTAAAATGTCTTTGTATTTCTACATCTTTACTTCTTTGACCTTGCCATCTCCTTCATAGATACCATCAAACTTTGTCCAAATCTCTTTAGCATACTTCAAACTTATCACCTTTCCAAGTTCAAAATCAGAAAGATCACTCAAGATTGCATTCCTTGCTTTTCCATTGTTTTCATAATCCTTGATCTCATCATCACTTTTTGGACCATTTGTAGGCATAGTATAACCTTTTTCAATAGACTGCCAAACACCAAATCCAAGAGAAACCAAAAACGACTCCATCTTAGCTTTCCAGTAGGTAAAATTCATTTCATCAAACAAGGGAGCTTTGGCACTTTTCCTGTGTGCCATCTCGATCTGCCTCAACCAGTTAAGCTTCTTCCTTGGAACCAAAACTCTAATACTAATTTCTAGATGCGCAAGACAACTAAGAGGGGGGGTGAATTATTTGTATACTTTAAAACATCAAAAACCCTCATTAACATTAAGATTTGATTATCCCTTAAACCCTTATCCACCATTAAACCCTTAACATACATTAACATAATGTAAATATGTAAAGTAGTAATAAAAAAACATCCAAACACATAAGAACACCAAATTTATGAGGAAAACCCAAGAAGGGAAAAATCATGGTGAGGATTAGCTCACTAATATATTAATTGCAACATCAAATACAATAAGGCTCATTACCAAGGGATCATTTCTCAAAAAGATAAAGAAAGGCTCACTACTTAGAAAGATAAAAGTGGATGATCCTAGTTGATAGGATATTGAAGCTTTAACCTGGACATCATTCTTGTTTATTCTTGATCATTTGGAATATTGATTTAATCCAAGGTAGATTTTTTATCTTTTGGTTTGATTTGATAGATAGTAGCTTCTTTATCTTCTTTGATTTGATCTGTATTAACTTTTATATGTCCTTGTTTGATCTCATCCATGTCATTTATTTGATTATCTATGTGTCCAAGGGGGGAAGGTATCTCATCTTGGGAAATTTAATTGTTTAGAGTTTGGGTAGGATCAAATTAAAGTGTTTTATCATGGATGGTAGAATCTAAGATAGGTTCATCTTGGATGTCTTGATTAGGAATGGGATCATGATCAAATATTGGATTATCATGAGCATTTAGAATGGTTTCTTGGATGGAATAAAGGATAGGATAATGATCAATGATTGGATTATCATGGTTTCCATGATCATCTAAAGGTGATTTTTGGGAAGAATCAAAGATTGGATTATGGTCAAGGATTGGATTATCATGGGTGTTATGATCAGATCTATAGGGATTTCCTAGGTAACTTGATCTTGATTTGTCTTGTAGTTTATTTCATCATGCTTTGGAATTTTCTCTTCACATATATCCAATGATTTAGACAATGGAATGTGATCTTGGAATAAGCTAGGATTTTCTTGAGTGGACTTAGGGTTTTGGATAGGAAGCTCTTGAGTTACCTTGATAGGTGATGGAGGGAATCATGGTGGAAGAGGGTTGGAGGGTGTAGGATTAGCAATATGATGGGGTTTTCCAACTTTGTTTTCATGTCAGAGTTGAGAATTATTTTTTATTCGTCCTAGGAGATCATCGATAAATGTGCTTTTCTTGGATGGATTTGTGGATTTCCTAACTTTACTTTGAGGAAAATCCTTTGCTAGTAGTCCTTGGAGATCATTACTAGATGTGTTTTTATTGGATGGATTTGTGGATGAAGGATTATAAGAAGAGGTGGATGCTATAATAATAGGGCTCTGTGATATGGTTCATTGTTGAGGGAGGCTTTGAATGGAAGATCAATTTCCCTTGTCAAGGTTAGGATAAGGAAAACTAATAGATGTTGGTTGGGGATCAATGATATGGATTGTGTTAATTGGTTTTTGATCTTGAGAGTAGATAGATGGATGACTAGGGCTCATAGGTTGTTGGTAAGTAAGTTGTATGGATGGGTTACTAGAGATTGTAGGTTGTTTCATTATGGTAGAGATATCAAAACCCACAAGAAGCCTAACTCATTTTTCGTACAAGTTTTAAAAGGTATTTGGTGGGATCTTAGACCATGATTTCCAACATTATCTTTTGAAACTTAGGATCCTTTGATGTTGCTTTGAGATCTTCTTGATAAATTTGTTCTTGACATTTAATATAGTCCTTACCATCATTAGGGGGTAAGGTTGTTGGGGATTGTTGGTATGAAGGGTTGACAGATGGATAACTAGGGATTGTGGGTGATTGGAAAGGAGGGTTAGCTGTTATGTATGTACTTCTAACAATGGGATAAGGAAATATGTCCTCCACTATGTATTTCTTTTTAATTCTAGAGACTTCTAGATCAACCATTTGTTGTGTCAAGGCTTGCACTTGTTGTACTATCATTTATTTTCTTGTCAATGATTGCATTGGAATAGTATTTCATTGAGCATTATTGTTTAAATTTGGCATGGGACTCATGGTTGGGTTTAGGTTTTGATAATTGGTGCTTGATAGATAGGTGTGTTGTTTTGATTAAGCATATTTGAATATTGATATTGTGCCATGGGTTGCGTGAATATGGGCTTTATGTGAATGTGTGAGTGGATCCTTGGTTGAATTATAAACCCTAGCAAGAGGTAAGGACAAGTAATCAAAGACTTTTGGTTTTTCATTTTTTTTTGGATTTTTGGGTTTTATAATTTTTTTTGGATTTTTGAAGTTTTTATGATTTTTTTGGGTTTTTGAAGTTTTTATGATTTTGAAATGATTATGCAAATGAGGAGTGATAGGCGATGTATGATTATGGTTTAAGAATGGTTGAGGATAGTGAATATGAGTCATGGTGATTGTGGGTTTAGACTTTGACCTTGAAAGATAATGGTTAATCAAAGTAACCAAAAGGGATATCTAGATCTCCAAAAGATGGAAGTGAGAAAGACAAGAGACAAGGGTTGACCCTAAAATATCCTTGTGATATTTAAAGCCAATCATTGGTAAAAATACAAAAAGGCAAGAGATCAAGGAAACCCCAAAGGGTGACTAAGGTTGAAGCAAAATCTAGCTAGGGAAAAATCAATAGTGGATGAATGATGAATGGCTATGAATGGTAATAGACCTCAATATTCTCAAGAGAATACTAGAATCTCAAAAGACTAAGATGGGAGACTAGTCACACCCAAATTAGACTTGTGAGTTTAGGGAAATTATAAACAAGATAATGAGAGTTAAATGAGATTCAAGACACCTCCAAGAGGCAGCTAGGGTCTAACAATGATAGTTGGATTATTGTGGAATTTATGAGTGGTTAAATGGATGATTGAATGAAGTTTGACCTATGGATGAAGACTAACCAAATTTTACCCTATGAATGCAATGATTAATCTAAGGATGAAGGACTTACCAAAGATTAACCTAAAGGATCACAAACTTAACCAAAACTTAACCTAGGGAAGGCAAGACCAACCTAAGGTCAACCCAAGGATGAAAAATCAACCAAAGATTAATATAAGGGATGATAAACTGAACCAAAGCTTAACCTAGGGAAATGAAAGACTAACCTAAGGATGCAAAGACAACCAAGAGTTAACCAACCAAGGATAAACCAACCAAGGATTTAACCCAAGGATGGAGACCAAAATTTTAACCTAAGGATGCAAAAACAACCAAGGATTAACCAAAGAAAGAGGAATCGACCAAAAATTAACCCACCAAAATCTAACCTAAGGATGCAAAGATAACCAAGGATTAACAAAAGGAAGAGGAATCAACCAAATATTAACCCAAGGAGGGAGACCAAATTCTAACCTAAGGATGCAATTAAGATTTGAGATGCAAAGGTGGATGTGGAAAGCTAAAACCAAAGACGTTTGGTAGGTCTTAGGTCACTTAAGTTCAAAATTTTGATTCAAAGGATAGACCCTAACTTGTCTCAATGTAGACTATGGTTGGATCCCTAAAAATGAAGTGTTTAGAGGTGTTATTTGTGTGAGGTTTTCAATTTTAAGATAACATACACTTAGAGAACACTTGGAAGACAAAGTAGTTGTTGAATCTAGACTAAAAAAGGTATGGATTGAGGCCCAAAGGCCAATGGCTTCACTGGTATATAAAAAATAAAGACACTCATAAGACAAGCACAACCTAGTTATTCAATTGGGTGTGTTCACCTAGTGTGGTCCCACCGCACCGAAATGCTAATGCACCAAGCTTAGTGTGAGATGCTTCACTTTCAAGAGAAGATACAATCTAGTGGCACATGCCCAATATGACAATAGGCTCACCTTTCCTCTATCCTCGGGAGGCTTAGAATTCCAACCCAAATATTCTTATCTCAACTCAAGGTCGTTCATGGTGAGTAACTTCACACATGATATTGTACACTGCACCACACTAAGCTTATGATTGAAGGCTTCTAGGCTACTAAAAACAAGAGGTGTCTAGTGGGGGACTATCGTGAATAGAGATCTTGTCTATAATAACATGAGAACTAGGAGTCCCACAACCACTCTCATCAGCAACAAGTCTCGGTGAATCGAGGGTCTCACAGTTTGACTTTGAACAATGTTGGCCACTCCTTGGGGTACAATTTTTGTTCTCCCCCCTTTGATATAGCCCACCAAAAAATGTGCTTGAGGTCTAACCTTGGGGTGATGAAATTCTCAAGAAAGCCTCCTACTAAAAAATAAAAAAGGAGACTACTGTGTATGTCTCGTCACCTAGGATCACACAAGTGTACAAGGGAGATGATACGTACACACTAGCTCAGGGTGACACACAACGTGTAAGCGCACAAGACATAGAAAACAAAGTTCTTTTTAACCCAATTAAGCTAAATGTGAGCTAATCTAGAAAAAAAAAGACAACATTTAAAGCTTGATTCTTTGACAATTGAACCTACAAAAACTAGTTAGTAGTTCATAATAAGCCTTTGACAACGTACAGTACCAACTATGTTAGTAGTTTGAAAACCAAAAAAATTGACAAACGAGCTACAAAAACACAATTAGTAGTTTCAAAAAGCAATATCTCTTCCCAGTGTTTGCCACACAACTGAAATCAAAGATTAGTAACAAAAGACCAGAAAACAAATACTGGTTGACCAAAAACAGAAAGAAAACAACAAACAATTTTTTTTTACCTTTCTACAAACAAAAGAGCCACTTTGCAAACAAAATTGCCACTCTGCAGACAAAGGTGCCACTCTACAAAAAAAAGCACCAATATGTAGACAAAGGCACCACTCTGTCTTTGCAAATGTGCCATTGAATCTTGAAACAATAAAAAATCATGTTTTTTTATGTCTATAATACATTTTTTTGTCAAGATATGGTGTATAATATATGGAAATTTATGGCTCAATGCTTCTGGACATAATCTTGGTGTTTTTTTCTCCTCAAGAGGCTCCCAAAAGTGTGATTTCCAAGGTTTCTTAAAGGTACCTACAACTTGCAAAATAAAATTAGCAAAAACTTGCAAACAAGGTTAGCTTGGTACTTCATGTCAAATTCACCAATTGTAGACAAGGAAAATCAGGTTTGAAAGCTTAGAACATGCACAAAAACCACCAAACTATTAGTAATAAGCTAGAATTCCCAATCAAGAAATAGAAAAAAAATGAGCACAAAAGATTAAATAAAACACACAAAACACAAATTATACCTCTTATATCATCCTTGAATAACTTGTATTGCCCTTCTCCTCTTTGCTTTTAAAGCTTTGTGATATGTTGCTCTCAAATTTTTGGATTGCACTAAGTAAAAGGATTATAATGATAATGACAACAAAGATTCAAATATGGTGATTCCCATTGTGAAGAGACGAATGTCAAATTCATAGACGAATAGTGGCAAAATGAACAAATGAGATTGAGTAGAGAATGGATGGCTAAGATCGAATAAGACAACTTTCACAGAAAAGTTGCTCATTTTAAAAATGGAAAATGCAAGAGTTGCCCATTTTCAAAATAGAAGAATGGAAGGGAAATGTGGAGTGGGAAATGGAAATAAGCAAGAGTTAAGTTGAGAAATTTGTGGAAATGAAAGAGTTAAGTGAAAGAAATTTGAGGAAAATGGAAGAGTTAACGAGAGAAAGGGGGATCTAAGTGAAGAGTGAAGTAGAGGCAACTTTTTAAAAACAAAATAAATTAAAATTCATTTATTTTCGATGTCATGAATAATTAATTAAATAAATAAATTTAATTAATTATAGAAGAAACTTAGGTTAAGGCGATTAAATAAATAATAATATTTATTTAATCATTGGAGCATATTAGAAAAGGGATTAAATAATTAAATAATAATTATTTAATTGACGAAGTGATGAGAAAGATAATACTTAGAATTATTAAATTATTGTTATTTTTTTGGTCGGTAACAAAGTGAATTTTGAGCTAGAGATTTTTCTAGATTTGACTGTTTTTTTTTTTTGCATCAACGTTTCGAATCACACTCTGTGATTCTTCATCAGGATGAAAGAGAGCTCTAGGAATAGAATGAGAGATTGCAGACCAAGACATGATAAATAGATGGTGGAAAAGAATGATATGATAAAAAAATAATAAACTTACACACCATTCAAGAAGGGAGAGGAAGAGAGAAAGAAAAAGAAATTAAACAAAAACTAAGAATATCAAAATAAGGTCAAGATCAACTTAATATTAAACACACCCTGAAATGAGAAACCTATGAAAAAATGAATAAAGGAAATAAACATTACATATGTTAAAAATACAAGCCCAACTATCAATGATAGAAAAATGATTTTTGTGAAAATAACAATTTTATATATATATATAATAAGATGTATACAAATATAATAATATGTATATATATAAATCAAAGTAACATGCAAATACGTATATAGATAAATAACATAAGTAGATGTATATAAATGTGACGTAATAAAAAATCAAAAAATAATTAAATTAGGGGAAAAAATGAGAAACAAAGATTAATAAGAAAGGTTAAAGGAAATGAAAGATACCAAAGTTAAGAAACAAAGCCCAACAATCAATGATAAAATGAATTTAAGAAAATTGAATATATATAAATGAAAAGTATATATAAATATAAAAATAATATGTATATATGAATATGTAAGGATTATGTAAATATAAATTGTTCATAGGCATAAATAATTATATAAATAAGTAAAAAATTAACATAATAAGAATAAGAACATTGTATATAAAAGGATAAAATGAAAAATAAGCTAAAAATTAATGGAAGGAAACCTATTAGAGGAAGATAAGGTTAATAAAGAAACAAAAAAGCTAACCAATAAATAAATGAAGAAACAAGGAAAGCACAAGGAAAATAAGAGAGAAAAGGAAACATTATAAGATAGAATAAAAATTTTAAAATAAAAAACAACTTAAAGAAAGAATTGCAAACTAGAGAGAAAAAGAGGAAAATGAACTTTAAGGGAAAGAAAAAAGAAATGGTACAAGCAAGATAAATAAAAATAACACAACAAAAGCAAGATAAAGATGATAATAAGATAAACAAGACAAGAAGAGAGAGAAGGACCCAGGGAGACGAAAGGGGAGAAAGCGGGGGGTGGGGGTGGGGTGGGACTATGAGGGGGGTGGGTTGAGGGTGTAGGAGTTAGACAAAAGGGGTTTCCAAGAGGAGCTTAGGTTCCAACCTTCGTCATGATTAAGGTTATAGGGGTGGTTTTGGATTGCAATAGCTTCTTTGAGCTTTCTTTTAAAGAAATTGTTTTCAATGGGAAGGATTTGAGTGTTTTCAAGACAAATATGGTGCTTTTTAGAGGAGGAGTGGTCAGCTAGGGTGGATTTGATGATGCGCTCATGCTTAATGTCTACGCAATGCTCTTTGATTCTGGTTCTAAAGGATCATCCTGTTTCACCTATGTACGGGATACCACAGGAGAAAACGACTTTATAGTTTGCACAACAAGCATGAGTGCATCATCAAATCCGCTCTATTTACATGTTACTTTGATTTATATATATACATATTATTATATTTGTATACATCTTATTATATATATATATATAATTGTTATTTTCACAAAAATCATTTTTCTATCATTGATAGTTGGGCTTGTATTTTTAACATATGTAACTTTTATTTCCTTTATTCATTTTTGCATAGGTTTCTCATTTTAGAGTGTGTTTAATATTAAGTTGATCTTGACCTTATTTTGATATTCTTAGTTTTTGTTTAATTTCTTTTTCTTTCTCTCTTCCTCTCCCTTCTTGAATGATGTGTAATTTTATTATTTTTTTATCATATCATTCTTTCCCACCATCTATTTATCATATCTTGGTCTGCAATCTCTCATTCTATTCCTACAACTCTCTTTCATCCTGATGATGAATCACAGAGTGTGATTCGAAACGTTGATGCAAAAAAAAAAGACAGTCAAATCCAGAAAAATCTCTAGCTCATTATTATGGACTGTGGAAATCTAATGTCTTTGAAAGTGAATTTTATTAATAAAAACTAGGTTACATAGATTTTTTCAATACATCATCATTTTTAAAGAACCTTTCCACACACTATACATTTCTAAACAAGAACACCTAGCCCTTCCTCCTATCCACCATACAATCAACTCCAAGGTATACAAATTATTACAACAGAGAAAGAAACTCATAGGTGACCCTAACGAAACAATACTACAATTATCAATATTTAAACAAAACCTATTAACAAGTCATACAATTGAAGTCCTGCTTGGCCTTCCCTTCGTTTGAGATCAAAGAACCATTGCAAATGATTTCCTTTCTTCTTCTTTTGCTTTCTTCCCCTTCATGGTTTGCCAACTGTCTTCCACTCTTGCAACCTCCTTTTGCCATTTCAATGGTTTGTCCTGGGGACTCTTCAAAGCTTCTTCCTCCCTTCCAATTGCTTGTTGACTCTATTCATCATCTTTCTGTTTCCTAGATTCTTTCTCATGCGGCCTCACCACCCCTTTTTTCTCCTGACATTCTGGGGTGGCAGCCCCATTCTTGAGATCCTTTTCTCCTTCGTTAAGGGAAGCATTAACATTGTTCACACCCTGATTCCTTTCCTATATCAGGTCCTCTTTAGGTTGTTGTTGATCTTCCCTACTCACACCTTTCTCCAATGCCTTCCCTTCCTGATCAAGAGCCCTAGGTACCTGACCTTCCTTTTCCTTGTCTTTCACCTAAGACCTCACTTGCCTCTCCTTCTCTTTCTCCACTGTATAGTGCTGGGGTGCAACATCTTTCCACCAAGAAGCATATTTTTGTGTTATGTTTTTGTCACAATGAACAACCAAATGCCTAGTTTTATAACAAATTTTGCATCTAAAGGGTACCCCCTCATAATCTAGGGGTTGCACCCAACTTCCTTTTGAATTTTTTATCCGGACCTCTTTTGGTAGCTCTCTAGACACATCCATTTCCACAAAAATCTGGGAAAAGGTCAAATGCAATAGATTTGACGACCCCTCATCCATCATTAAAAAGATTCATAAAGAGTTCCCTACAACCTCTAGGAAAGAATCAAACCAGAATTGTAAGGAAAGGTTAGGGAGTCTCACCTAGAGAGGAACCTTCTCAAACACTTCAGTGGCTGGGTTAAAAGCCGGATGCCATGGTTTTAATAGTAGAGTATATTTGTCCTCCCACTCCCAGTGAAAGCCATAGAGGATCTTATTTCCATCCTGCTCTTCTTCAAAAAACACAATGAAGAAGCCTTTATCCATGGGATAGATTTAAACATACCCTTCCAAGACAAGATTCCATTGGTTGGAAATCCATTATTGAAGATCAGACAATCTTGGCCAAAAACCTTTGAATCTCTCGATCAGGCCCAACCCAAAAAAGACTTTCTCATTAAAAAATACTTCTTGCTCTAGCTCACCATCTAACTCCACTGTGAGTGTTTTAGGTAACGGAGGTAAGACTGAATCTCCTCCTCCCCTTCTTGTTGTTGCCTTGGTTGGATGCTTAAACGGCTGAGAGGGCCCAGTTTGGTTCCCCCCAGTTCTAGACACCTTGGACCATTTAACACTTCCAAATCCCCCTGTGACACAAGCTCCCTATTTTCCATTCTTTTGGCCGCTCTGTGCAAACAAGGCATTACCATTCAAACCGGTGCCACCTCCATTGTGGCCTGGAATCTGCTCGACGTTCTCTGTTTAGTATCACTTCATGTTTTCTCCACTATGAACACCATTGATTTGAAGACTACTGAGCTTCCCCTAAGAAGCCTTCCCCAACTAGTTCGATTCAGGAAAAACCCTAGCCTCTACAGACAGTGGCAGTCGACCGTTATCTTTCATCGCTCTCAGATTGTTACCATTAGAATTATTAAATTATTAAAATGTGAAAAAGACTAGAATTGAGTCTAGATGAAAATTAGGGTTTAGATAAAAATCAGGTTAGACGAAGAATTAATTAGAAAAATTCTCTCGCAAACTCAGGACAATTTTAAGTGTCTACAACACTAGTTGGAGAATGTACAGATTAGTTGTATGAGTTTGTGTGGACATTCTACATGTCTCAGAGTAACTCAAGTTTGAAGCGCATGCAAATATTTCTTATTTCTAGGACCACACAATTGTTTCAAGTCAGTTTGTGATGTTGTGTTGTTGCTAAGGCCAACTTGGGTATGTTGGTGATGTGCATCAAGAGTTTATGTTTGAGCAGAGTCTAAGAAGTGTTTGTAAATGTTGTTTGACTCATGCCGACTCACCTAGAAGAAATGTAAATAATGTTTAATCATTTTTATATACCGCCAATGAAGATGAAGATTGACATGTTATAAGTTTGATAATTCTTATTTGTGGTCGACTAAATGTATAATTGCAAAGCATGCAAATAGTATATATTGAAGATCAAAGTTGTGGAGATGATGATGGAAGTGTGTGAAGATGTTTGAGTGCATAAGAAAAGCATGACAAGATCTGTTATAGACCTAATGAGCATAATTGTTGACTATCAATGGTTGAAGCCATAAACCAGTCATATTTTAGTTCTTCTTTTCCATATTAGGGAGTAGTAGCTTCCTTAGGTGCAAGCCCATTAAATAAAGGCAGGGAGTAGTTGCTTCCTTGGGTTGTAGCCCAAAACCAAATTGTAAATTGTTTATAGTTGTGAGGTTGGATTAAGGCAATAGCTCCTAACATCATTTCTCACCATGGATTTTCCCTTGTGGGGTTTTCCATGTAAATTTGGTGTTATCTATGTTCTTGTGTGTGTGTACTTATATGTTTTCATGTTTCATTAAGTGGATGCATGCTTAATTGAATAAATTTTCAACAATAGTTAATTGTGATTGAATCTTAAAGTATATTGATTCACCCCCCCCTCTCAGTATTCTAGTGTGTTCAACAACTTATTCATATTGGTACACCCTAAATAACTAAATTAATGTTTTCAAAAATCAAAATACTGTTATATTATATATATATATATGTATGTGCATGCATTTGTATGTATGTATATATGCATGTGGATATGTATATGTATGTATGCATATGCATATGTATGTATGTACATGTATGCATATGGATATGCATATGTATGTTGTGAGTGTGATCATAACCTAAGCCAAACATGATTAAAACACAAGGAAATTAGTCACATTAGATATGTTAAGTCAAACTCCCTATGAGATTCTTGAAAGCATAAACATGGAAACCATCAACACATAACATGAAATAAACAAGCAATGCATGAATGAAATCTATTTAAATACTCCAAACCTCGTCCCATAGGGGGATTGGTGTCATATTGATGTGAAATAATAGCCCTTTTCCAATCCCTTTGATGAAACAAGCTTCCAGATTGTGGATGAAGGATGAAGATTGATGCAAGATGTGAGCTAAAATGGAAAAAATGGATAAGAGCAAGTATGGAATTGAGTCGCATAACTTTTCTTTGAGAAGTGGATCCCTTTCTCATAGAACTGAGAGTTCTATTTATAGGGAAAATGGTTGAATCAAGGGTTGAGATTCATTTTCCCAATCATTGTTGCTAATTGATGAGAGGATTGAAGGATGATTATCTTGTGACAAGTGTCACAAGGCTAAGAGAAGTCATGGGGATATGTGCTCACACATGTGTGATAGAATTTTGGGAACATAGTATGTAAGAAGGATTAAAGACATGTGGGTGAAGGATTAAAGACATGTGGGTGAAGGATATTAAGGCATGTAAGAGAAGTAAAGGCTTGTGTAAGAGACAAGATGACTTATGTAAGAGCCATTAAGGCTTGGGTGGGAGACAAGATGGCTTGTGTAAGAGCCATCAAGGCTTGGGTGAGAAATTCAATGAGGGGAGTAAATGTAGAAGGTATATTCCATGGGAATATTCTCATGCAAGTGAGGGAAAATAACCATTTAATTAATTTGAGAAAATTAATTAGTTGTGCAAGTTGGAGTTAATAAACCATGGGTTTATTTAACTTGAGTGGAGTTAAATGTTGGAGAATGGAGTAATGAGGATTAGAAAGTGGATAAGGTTAATTAATCAAAGATTAATTAACTTAGGTGTGGTTTAAGATATTTTAGAGAAATTTGAGAGAATGTTAGCTTTAATTAAATAGTTAGAGTTATTTAAACAAATAGGTAGACATGGGAAGTTTAATTAAATAATTTACATTATCTAATTAAATGGGATGAAAATTAGTATGACAAGAGATGAATTAATCCAATAAAATTAATTATTTGATTAATGATGCATGAGCATCCAAGGTGTAAGGGAAATCTTGCATCAACCTGTATAGGAGCGAATTTGCACCCCTTACGTAAGTTCCCCTTTCACATACCCTCACCTTAGAAAATCAAATCCGAATGTGAAAATCCGCATCACCCACCTGCCTTCCATCCACTTGAAATTTATTCTTTGTGTCAGTGAGAGAATATTTGTCAGGGACGAATGTGTGGCACATGGATTTTTGTGCGGCATGTTGTTGTCCCTAATGGATTCTTGCATCTAAAGTTGACAAAGATGTTACATACCTGATTGGGGTCGAATTGTAACCTCCCTCTTTGACCAACCAACCTGAAAATGCAATCTTGTTCACTCTCTAAGCATTCACTTGATTCTCAAGCAGCATTCCAACACTCCATTGCAGCAACTTTGAAGCTCCATCAACTCCACATTGCAAGTGTGAGGCAAGCCATAAACGTGTGGGCTTGGAGTCTTGCAAGACCTCCCTTCATCACTGCTACAACTATGGTGACTTTTCCAAGTCCTTACATTCTCCTCCATTAGTTAGTGAGCTTTTGGGTGGAGGTGGTAACGCTTCACTCCTCTCCTTTGTGATTTGATAGAGTAGTGTTGTATTGTTTTGTAGTGTGTATTGCTCGCTATTTCTTTCCTTTATCACATATTCTACTATGTTGCTTTATGGCTATCCGTGGAGGTGGAAACACCAAAATGAGGGTTTGACTAAGGCAGACCCCTATACATCCTCCAAAAATTTTCCCTCTTTCTTGTGTGTAGGTGAACGTACGTGTGGAGCTAGCTAGCGAACCGATGCTTGTGTGAGATTATCTTCGTCACCTTAGATCTCATTTACTTGTTTTATCACCTTCATCTCTATTTTCTATACTTCCTTATCCTATTTTTCCCATCTAGATCAACTAGCTAGGTTGTTAGTAGGTCCTTTTGGCAGTTATATTGTGTTTTACTATTTTCTAGCCATATGGATGCCAACACGCCTAAGAGATGCCAACGCGTCGCACTATCATCCCAAAACTACGTTGTCATCCTTGGAAAGAGAGCTGTCTGAGACATAGTACCGACTCAAAAAACCAGCTTGCCTAGCCTAAACCTGAACTCGGGTTTGAAGAGTGACATAAGTGTTATACAATGCTGTTCATTCTCGATCCCCATCCTTTTAGAGTGAGGTAAGTTAGGGCAACCCTCCACTCTCGGTTCTCCATGACCTAGAGCCCTGATGTGGTTGGTCCCCCTCTCTTACATTTTTGGTGAACCTGACGTGAACCATTTTGGTTCTGTTTTGTAGTATTGAATGCTCCTTTCCTCATGTTCTAGGAGCGTTGTAGGTGTGAGTGTTGTGAGGCCTCTCGCCTTGCAACCCAACCTGTGACCCCTAGTAGGCATAGTTGGAAGGTTTTGTAAGTGTTGTGTAATGAAGCCTTACTTGGGTCATTGTCCAATTGTGAACCTTTGGGGGGCTTTATGAGAGTATTGTTTAGTGTGTGTGATGGCCTCTTTCCTGCATCTACCTATCCCCTCTATACAGTCTATGAGTAGTGGTCCAAGTATAACCTTCACCTCATAGGACATGCTGATTGGTTTTAATAGAGAACCATCTGTTCTTTATATCCCTGTGTGAATCAACAAGAACACTGTAGCAGGTGTCCTTGTTGACCCGATGACTCAGGTGAATATCATAACTAAGGAGATCTTGTTAATTAACTTCTTGCATAAAGATGGATACAATGCACCTATGAGCACTATCCATACGTACCTATGAGGATTGTATTGTCGGTCCTAAGTCTGTAAATCTATTATTTGACATAATCTTGGGGTTCAAACTCTTCAGGGTGAAGTTAGGTATCCCATGGCTAGTAGCTATGAATGTAGTTCCCTCGGTTGTGCATAAATGTCTGAATTTTTTTCATGAGGGTTTCATACACATGATCCACGATACTGGTTACAAACCACCAGTTGCACATGATAGTTATTCCTTAGATCACTTTTGGCAGGAATCCGTTGGTCCTCTCCCGCCTAGGAAGGACCTCTTGTACTAGACTTATCAGAAGTACAAGAAAGGGCGCTTGATGCCTAAAGTAAGGTACCCTCCATCGCCTTATGTTGTTTCACATAAGGCATGCTTAAAAGCTGACATTAATGTCGCCAAGGCACGTAGAAGAGAAGAAGAGAAGTGTTCTCGAGGTTCATCTTCTTCCTCTTATGTTGTCCAGCCTAACACTTCCTCTCACCTTGTTGCGGTGCCATCAGGTTCTGTCTTGCGTTTGTAGGAGAATCCTATGGTGCCCGCTTGGCGAAAGCCCAAGCATCCTACATTTGAGCTTCATGTTTTGGCCATGAAGCCTAGGCCCATTTGATATGTAAGAAGAAAGGGTCCCCACAAGGAATCCTCTATATCTCGGCCTCCACAGTCTCCCACTGCTCTTGCTCCTAAAGCAGTGAATGAGAAGAGGCCCACCACTAAGGCACTAGAGCCGACTCCCCTCGCTTTCTCTCAACCTTCTCCTCCTTCTCCTATGTAGGAGTCTATCCTTCCACCAGAGATATCTTTGATGGAAACCCCTATGGCTAAGAAGGAGCCTCTTGTCCCTTCGCAACACCCAACCTCTAGCTCAAAGAGTTGCAGAAACTGCCTTGTGTCTGAGTGCAAGCACTGACAAAAAGCTTTGGCAGCTGAGTAGGCCACTTTACAGAAGAAGAGGAGATGATCACCCCGCTTTAGGGCCTCTTGTTGTGTCCTTCTCTCTCCTCCCCTCTCCTTCAATTCAATCATGTTTGATCTTGTTTCTGACTCCTACTGTGAGTATGAGCGTGCTTGACCCCAAAAAGGTGTAGGTATTTATCACTCCTTCGGTCGAGGCGCCTTTGTTGATGTCTCTTCTAGAAATCCCACCATTCCCTAAACCCATGGACATGCCAAAATACCTTGGTAGTTTCGTCGTGGTTTTCTCCTCCTCCTCTAGTGCCCCTCTTGCCTTGTCTGTGGGGAGTTAACATCCCCTGATGAAGCAAAAGGTAGAGGTTGGCCCTTCCAACAATGAAGGGTGTAAGAGGATCCCACCTTCTCCAAAAGGTGGTCTTGCGCTAGCTTGTTCCATCCTAGTGATAGAGCCAAATCCAACATCCCCTAAATTTGTCACTACTCCCAAGTCACTCGGTGAGCTAAGTAGTGAAGCTTGGGTACCTCCTTCCTCGCCCATTGAGGTAACACATGGCACTCCCATGAAGTACATGTTTAACTCTTTGGACGAGGTCTCGACCTTGTCGACGATCTTCACAAGTCGTTGACCATCGCTCCACAAGAGCCTAGTGGAGAAGACCTTGTGAAGGCTTCTTCCTTATCCCTTGTTGCAGGAGGGTCAAAAGCTCCTCCCCTTAATATTCCACCACTGCAGGCTCATCCGCCTTCCCCTTATAATTATCTAGATTGGGAAGTAGACGACCTCTTGGTCAATGAGTGTTAGGGGGAGGCCTCTTCTTTATCTTTAGAATAGAAGTATGTGTGTTGTGATGTGTTCCCCCGTACTTGTGTTATATGTTCTTGGATGACCCTTTTCACCCTTGTTGGTGCTTGGATACAGGAGTGATTTTGTGTCGTGAACCTTCTTCTATTTGTATCATCATTCTTCCATGTTTGTGTTTGATTTTTGACAAATTGGGGATGATGCAAAGTGTTGGGGGCATTTAGGCTTCCCTTCCATGTTGACCTAATTTTTTATTTTTACTTCGTCTTCTATACATTCCTCTTGATCTGGTGGGGATTGATGATCTTTCACCTTGCACCGCGGTTACCTATTATTTGTATAATCATGAGAAGATCTAACCCCGCGAAACTAGATCCCCCTGTGCCCTTTGTTTATAATGTTGTTTATTTTTACGTTTTTCTTATCTCTTTCTTCTTTTCTTGAGTTGTCCCTTGTATGTGTGACAACATCACTTTCACAATGATTTTTTATTTTCAGAAAACACATTCATTTCCAATGAATCTTTTCTAAAAAATCCTCAGAAACCTTTTTTCAAAAATCGCATTCTCAACTTGGACCCCTAATGAAACGTGTTTCCTTCATCATGGGTTCACAAAGAAAGAACTTGAGAACTTTCTTTCAAGGTAGGAGTAGCCTCGACCTTCCCCTCATGAGGGGGCATTTTCTTCCTTTCGAATTCCTTTGATGAAGTGAACATCTTTCGAAAGGATTTCTTGTTGATGAATCGATTTGAGAAAAAACATCTCTTTTTCACTTTCAAACAACGTGTCCCTTGAGTGGACCCATTTTATTTTGAAGGGTTCCTGAGGGACCCCTTTGAAAGCCTTCTAATTTATCGACGTTTTGTGTGACTATCCACTTGTTTTCTTGCATGACTACTTTGTTTTCTGACATGTTTTATCTATGGATTGACATGTCACTTTGCAGGTGTGCTTATAAAGCCACTTTCCAGTTCGAATCTACGAAGTCCCCTTCCATTGGGTTTCCTTCATGTGAGGGATCTTGGGGGATGCCTCCTTGCAGGTCTATGGGCCTATAAGGTGCTTGCTTCATTGTGTTTCCCTCATGTGAGAGATCTTGGGGGTTACCTCCTTGTAGGTCTGAGGGTCTGTGAGACGCTTTCATCTTGTGGGATTTTTCCATCGTTGGTCCGAGGGCCTTTGGTGTACTTTGTGCAACTTCATAGTTCTACGGGGCTATGGAGTCTTTTTGTTTGAAACTCCCCAGGGAGAGTACCTCTGGAGTCCTTTGTCTGCCTTGTGCTTTCAAGTTCGCCAGATCACGGTCTGCTTCCTTAATGGTTCAAGTATACATTTCTAACCCTACTAACTCCTTGATCTACTTTACCAAAGCACTCATTAGTACTTGTGCTTGCTAAAGTGGGGGAAAATGTATAGGAGTGAATTTGTACCCCTTATGCAAATTCCCCTTTCACATACCCTCACCTTAGAAAATCAAATTTGAAGGTGAAATTCTACATCACCCACCTGCCTTCCATCCACTAGGAATTTGACCTTTGTGTTGGTGAGAGAATATTTATCAGGGATGAATGCACGATGCACAAATGTCTACTCGGTGCACTACTGTACCTGATGGATTCCTACGTCTGAAGTTGGCAGAGGCATTACAAACCTAATTGGGGCTAAATTGTAACATCCCTCTTTGACCAACCGACCCAAAAATGGCTTATTCTTCCTCATTCTACCTTTAAATTCATCCATTCTCACTTCATTCCATCCTTTTAGCAATCTTGTTTACTCTCTAAGCATTCACTTGATTCTCAAGCAGCATTCCAACACTTCATTGCAGCAACTTTGAAGCTCCATCAACTCCACATTGCAAGTGTGAGGCAAGCCATAGACGTGTGGGCTTGAAGTCTTGTGAGACCTCCCTTCATCACCGCTGCGGTTGTGGTGACTTTTCCAAGTCCTTACATTCTCCTCCATTGGGTAGTGAGATTTTGGGTGGAGGTGGTAACGCTTCACTCCTCTTCTTTGTGATTTGATAGAGTAGTGTTGTATTGTTTTGTAGTGTGTATTTCTCTCTATTTCTTTCATTTATTGCATATTCTACTCCGTTGCTTTTTGGTTGCCCGTGGAGGTGGAAACACCAAAATGGGGGTCTAACTGAGGAAAACCCCTATACAACCCCCAACAGTTTTCCCTCTTTCATTTGTGTAGGTGAATGTGCATGTGGAGCTAGCTGGCGAACTAGCGCTTGTGTGAGATTATCTTTGTCACCTTAGCTCTCATTTACTTGTTTTATCATCTTCGTCTCTATTTTTTGTACTTCCTTATCCTGTTTTTCCCATCTAGATCAACTAGCTAGGTTGTCAGTAGGTCCTTTTGGTAGTTATACTGTGTTTTGCTATTTTCTAGTCGTATAGATGCCAATGCGTCACACTGTCGTCCTAGAACTATGTTGTCATCCTTTAACAAAGAGTTGGCTGAGAAATAATACTGACTCCAAAAAAATAGCTTGCCTAGCCTAAACCTAAACTCGGGTTTGAAGAGTGACATAAGTGCTATATAATGCTCTTCATTCTTGATCCCCATCCATTTAGAGTGGCGTAAGTTAGGGTAGCCCTCCACTCTGGGCTCTCTGTGACTTGGAGCCTTGATGTGGTTGGTCCCCCTCTCTTACACAACCAAAAAAACAAAAGTTTGTTTCTTTTCAATAAGGGCTAGTTGATTTGAGTGTTAAGTAAGAATATTTCTGGAAGTTTGGGCTTTGTGCCTTAGACGTATCTCTTATCACTTGCCAGAGAAGTTGGACTTAGTCATTTTTTTCTACACAGTCTTATCAGGTTCAGACTTCGGGCTTGATACGTACTCAATGTTGTGAACAGTTGGACATCAGGCTTTGGTGTTAAGATTTACACCATGAATTAACTACTAAAGATGTATGATGTATGGAAGAAGTGTGAACGCCGACACCCAAAAGGATGGAAGTTGGTAAGGATGAGTTCGGTCTTCGCGAGATGGAGGTTGGGCTTACGCCTTACTCAGAAGATGGTAGGCGACATGAAGGAGGAACAAACTCTGACATTTGCCATTCAGTAAAATGACTCATCAAAGTGACATGGAGATTTCAAAGAGACCTTGTTTCATGTCTCCTTGACATAGCAATAGCGAAGGCGACAATGGTATTATGGATTAGAGACTCCTGACTCCCAATGGTAAGGGAGAATGAAGTCACTCAAAATGGAGGGAAATATTGCCAGAAGTAGAGTTGACTCTATTGACCAGTACAAATTAATGACACATGGCACAAGGTGGTTGGCGGATTCACATCATTGTTTTGAACCACAAAAAATAGGGTTTGACCGAATAGTGATGTTTGGAAGTGCTACGACTAAGTTTTAATGTCAGTCATGGTGCGAATCGTCTGAGTTGATTGTTGCATGAATGATGGCACAAAGGAGGAATGACCGCTCTAGTAACGTTAATGTTGTAGGGAAGTGGACGACGACGCTAAGGCAAGCATGGATGCTAGAATTTAATGCATATTTTGTCGATAGGAAGAAAAGGAGAAAACACATGGAATGATGACAAGAAACTCTACACTCTCTTATGCTCTCTTTCATCCTGATGATGGATCACAGAATGTGATCTAAAATGTTGATGGAAAAATCTCCAACACAATCAAAGCCAGAAATAAAATTGATAAATAGTAATGGATTGTGGAAACTTGATATCTTTAAGAAACCCTAGGTCGTGTTAGCAAGGAAAAAAAAAAGATACATCAAACCATAAGGGGGGGTATAGCAGTGATTAGGGTTGAGCAGATTTTTTACTGTGAAGGGTGAAGGTGGAAGGAGAGTTAGCTCCAAGTTGAAGAATTGCTGACTGTTGAAGTCAAGAAGGCACATGTGATGGCATATGTAGTTATGTAATGTCATTTTGTTTGTAGTAATAAAAGAAGGCTTTGATTCTCTCTCACATTCTTGTTAAGTGTTTCTTTGTTGTTGTTGTGAGTCTAACATTTGTAAGGGGAGTCCCCTGCATCAATTAATAGGAGAAAATGATAAATTTAAGTAAACAATTTAGATTATTTAATTAAATAGTTAGAAAAGAGGTGATTTGGGATGAAATAATGTTAAAAATCAAATCCAGACATGCGTAATATTGATCAGGATGATTTGAAGTGTACATATGTAATTATGCATATGCATATGTATGTATAAGTGTACATAAGGATCAAAATGCATTATGAATGTTCTCTTGTTCATAATAAAAAATGTATGAATGTATGTAAGGATTGTATGCATGATGTGAAATGTTGAAGTTGGTCAAAATATTATGCAATATAATGCTCCAAACAAAACTCTTATTGTTGTGCATTTTTCTTCTTGTATATGAAATTTTTGTTTTGAATGCAATAATATTGTAAGGGTGATTTGATGTCAGAACATTACTACCTTCGATTATTACATTTTTTTGTAGGCATGCAAGAGTGTCTGAAAGTTGAACCAAGTATGTGGATGATTGACATATCAATGAAACTGTGTTTGTTAACACATTAAACTATATTAGGAGATTTTTCTCTAAACACATTGTGATTTTTATAATTTGTGGTACATTGTGTTTATATATTTATTGTTCTTATGAATGCATATTTGTTTAGATGATTAGATGTATGCATGTTGGACTCTCAATTATATCAAACTATTTTGGCAGGCATGTGAGGACTTCTCTGCATTAAATAAAATACATCAAGTGTTAACCACAGGTAAAGTCTTCGTGACTTTACTTTTCCAATGAACTAGTAGACAACATGTGTTGTTATATATATGACTGAAACATAGAGAAATTAAGTACTACTATAAAAAACCTATGATTGAAATATATTGGAATTAGGTGATACCACAAAAAATACATGGCTGAAACATATTACAAACATATCAACATATTATTGAAACCATGTATTCACTTTCTTGTCAACTCTTAAAAGTGTGAGGTTCCAAATATAACATCATTATGCCATTTTATAATCATATCAGAGTTATATCTTAACTCAAACTGCAACCATAGATTGCACAAAATTGACATGTATGAACCAGAAATATGTGATTTGCTCTGCAAAACAGATCCCCAAAATATGCTACTACATCGATCAAAAAACCAAATTTATTACAAACTTAATCACTTCTCCATATGGCTAGGAAAAGGAGGTGGTGTCACATATTTAGAGGCAACACACTCCAATCCACTTATAGGAACTATTAGTGGCAAGGAGAGGCTTGTAGGGAACTTTCTATATGAGCAAGTAATGCTTGGTTTGCATCTAAATTCAATTGTAGTCATTCTAAGCAGCCATGGGTAGTCCCAAGTTGCATATTACTGATAGCTGCAAAGGCTGGGGATAAGAGGTTCATCACATATCAAGAAAATTTGGGTGTTGGGGGGGTAGAGGATTCTCCATTATACTCTTACATTTATTTTCTCAACTTGTTTTGCTTTCTTTTTAGCCGCCTTCTAATCTCGATCAGCCTCGACCTGCTCTTGTCTAATCACCTTCTCCTATTTTCTAATCAACTTCTCCTCATCTTCTTGCATTTTTCTTGCTTAATTCTCCAACCTGCTTGCTTCCTTTTTCTATTTGGTTTGCTTCATGTTTTGCCTTCCTCTCCCTCATATGATCCTTTTTACGTTATTGCACCTCCTCATTTCTCTTCTTTTGTGCCTCTTGTTCATTGAGCATTTCAATGTAGGCATCAAATTTTAATATTTGTGACTGCCTATTAAGATGAAGCACTCCTGAACAACCTCCCCACGATGATTGATGCACCCTCTGCATTGAAATTCTCAAGAATTTGTTGTTTGAGCTTGTCGTTTGCTACCCATCCTATTGGGTGCATGGTATGAAGCCAACATCTTGGTCACTTATGTTATTTTCATCTTCACAATCAACACCACTCTTTTGGTCTCATTTTGCTGCATTAGTGAAGTAATGAATTACCTTTGTTGGATCAGTTTTTGGTGTGGATGGAATGGAAAGGGTGACTTCATCCTCAGTGAAATTTATTTGCACTCCAATATTTGTGGCGACTTCTTTTAGCCATTTTGGTTGGCTAGCTTGTGTTTGCAAACTCAAACCTTATGTTGTATTTTTTGTACTCTCATGGTAAGGTGATCAAACATTGAGGTTTTTTGGTTGGATGGCTTGTGGTGGAAAACTAAGACCTTCTATTGTAGTCTTTGTACCCTAATTGGAGGCTGCTTGAAAATAAATTGGCACATTATATGCATCGTAATCTCACACAAAACCATCAATCTAATCTTCATTATAACCAAACAATCTCAAGAAGGTCTCTGTTACAATGTATTATGGATCATATTTTATTGCAATTGCATCACTCTTTGCTCTAGTAGTTTGTACATCCTCTTAAACATTGAAGGCTTCACTTGGCCTCATATCCCTGTCAAAAGCAAACCAATTTAGTGGCCAAATTCCATTTCTATGGAAGCCACTTATAATGTTGTATAGTGTCAATTCATGGCTGAATGCTTTTCTTGCAAGAGTTTCCAACTCTTCCCATCCAATTTCAATATAGGGGTTGTTTTCCATCCATATGGTTCTTTGTTGTTTGAAGTAAGTCTTGAAAGGAGAGAAAACACTAACATCTAGCAGTTGTAGCTTGTGGCTAGTATGCACAAGCAACTTCAACAAGTTTATTCCTATATGCCTTTCTTCTTCTATTGTCTTGAAGGCTACGTGGCTGCCATGATCATCGAAGATAAGAAGGGCCCTATTTGTGGGTGAAACTCCATACGGGATCAAAGTTGCAACATGTTTTAACCAATTAAGACAAAATTCCTTTACCATCCATGTGTGTTCTTGGACTGCCAATAATGCCCCTGCCTCACAATTTGAAATGTAGTTTCTCATGTGCCTCTTGGATTTAAACAAGTAAAACCTAGGAATATTAGCCCCAATTGCACTAACACAAGCCAACACTATGATCCACTCTCTACTTTTTGATATTAAATGTGGTACACATCTCCAACCCAATTTGGCAATCAATCTCATGTCACAATTCCTACCAACTTGCACGTTGATCTCATTGCAGTTCCAAGTTCTACTTTATCCATAGTGGTGTAAGTTGTACATATTTTCCAAGTTGTCATAGAATGATGCCATGATAGAAGGCCAAAGCATAATTGCTAGATGTTGGTCTCTTGTCCTTTAGTTGTTCTGATTGTCAAATTTGGGTGCATGACCTTGTGCCCACATACATAATTCATAAATTGCAACTTTCAACCTCATACAATTTCCTTTGCCTATCAGGCAATAGTCACATGGAAAAGGATTTCACTCCTAGTTTTTACGCTATGGGATATTTTGTCAAACATTATAGTAAACAAATGGAAAGATTGAAATCTTCACCAAAAAATTGAAGCAACTACTAGAGAAATAGGGTTGAAATCTTGCCAAGACTCACTTCAAGAGTTTGCTTTTTGATCAATGCAAAAGCAGCTAAGGGGCTGCACCCATATACTAATTTAAAAAAAAATTAGTACATTTATCGACTAGGGAGCCATCAAAAATCCTCCCAGAGTTCAGACCAAACCATGACAATAGCATTCATACCTGTCCCCATTCCAAATCACTACCCCTCCCTTGGAGGCCGAATGACCAAGCCCACAACCCACACCATCGAGCACCTCAAGAAAAAATGGTGCAATGCCATAAATTGCTAGTAGTTTAGACCGCGCCAAAGACACCAGTTTCAACCAACACCACACCCACAAAAACAACTAGACAATTACATTTTTTTACCATAGACACCCACCCCCCACCAAGCCACATTGTTTATGGAAACCCCAACCATGCCTAGTAATCACAAAGCACTAAAAACACAGGCTCACCGAAGGTGATTACAGATCCTAGGGTTTCCCTATATGGCGGTTCCACCTTCATCCACCAGGTCCTTGGAAGTAATATACACCTGTAGCCACCTCGCGCCCTTATCCAAAACCAACCCCAAGATTTGATTTAGGAACTTGATACTCTTTGTCGTGCGCATTCGCATGGAATTGAGGAAGAGAGGTTGGGTCATTTGAGAAAACCAGAGGATACCGTTCCAGAGGCTCCTCATGACGGCATAGCAGATAATAGTCACCAGGTAAAGGAACGTCGCGACCTTCTTCATAGTTCTCCAACATATCTTTCAGGCCAACGAGATACTTCCCATGAACCAATTTCTTACATAATTCACGTGCCATCTCCTTTGATTCCCCTGCATCTAGTATAGATGCCAAAAACATAGCAAAAACATCCATGTTAACCCTATGCCAATGGTAGTGGCAGAGAAATTCCTTGCCATGCACCATCTTCAAAGCGTGGAGAATCAAGCCATGCTTTGTTTTAAAAATGTTCCCCAACCACTTCTCAATCACCTCCCCCATGAATTCCAGCTGAATATTCAAGCTCTCCAAATAGATTGGTATATCCATCTTGCATCAACTAGCCCACTCCACATCTGCACTGCACAAATAATTTATGGCAAAAAACTTGGCGATCACATCTTTTAATGCTTGCCCGCACTCTATCACCTGACACCGCATGAATTACAAGGTACAAGCTATGTACCATTCGTCGTGAAGTCGAGGAGACTTAAACCAAAACACCCGACCCCACCAACAAGGCCCTTTTTGCTAAATCATCTGCCACCATGTTACCTTTACCGTATGTATGCGTCACCTTGAATTCCTCCAACTCAGCCAAAATCTTATTTATCGGGTAAAGCCACCTCCTTAACTTCCAATTAGGAGTCCACCCCAACTTAATAGCATTGAATATGATTAATGAGTCCCCCTCCAAATGAATTTTTTGAAAATTACCATTTTTGGCACACTGGAGCCCTACCAATGCAACCTAAAACTCTACCTCGTTGTTTGTGCCAATCCCCAAATAGACTGATCTCTTTGTTAAAGTTTTCCCTTCATGGTTCCTCACCACACATCCAACCCCACTCTCACTCGGATTACCTTTCACTGCTCCATCAAAGTTGACCTTCACCTAGCCATTCTTCGGAGCCAACCAACACACTCCATCCCTTTTGGCCCCCGCGAGACTAGCCCCCAAGACCCCTCACTTCAAGAGTTTTATAGCTATGTGGCAACATTGATTAAATGAATCCATCTATAAATAAGTAACTAGTATAGATATATTAAATACATCTATCTAAAAAATTAAAAAATGTCAAGAAATATCAATTTCAAACTGTTTTATTTACTTAGAGTTATTTTATTTTACTTTAGAACTATTTTATTTTTTAGTTACATGAACACATAAATTCTAATTTTTAGTAATTTTTTATTTATTTTATCTACACTGCTTTGCATTGCTTGCTTTATTTTTATTTGAGGAACTACTTTATTTTTGCATGTAACTTTTGATCTTACTTTTGGAAAAAGCCAGTATTCATTATTTTAATAATTATTTGTTTTATTTTTATTTTATTTTTACTTTGAAAAGTGTAGTAAATATTGTATACTTATATGTTTTTTTAATAGTTCATTTGTAGGCATTAATATATATGTAAATGTTTTGGTATCTTTATATTTAAAAAATAAATAATAATTTTTCTACTAAATAAAAATTAATTAGTTTATTATATATTTACTTTTTTATTGTAGACAAAATATAATAGAAATATAAATTTGTTTTGTTTTATATTTATTTCATATTTAATTATGTCAGCTATATTTTTAATTACGCTGAGAGGGTATTACAATGACATCCACCAAAAAACAAAATTCAATGTAAGGAAAAACTCTTTAGCTTGAATTTCACCTTCAAATGACATGCAACTAGCATAACTACATTCATTGTATGTAGACACTTTTTCAAACAGATTTAAAACAGGTTTAAAACATATTTAAAAACAGTTTTAAATTGATTTGATATCTTTGATTTACATTCGTACAAGACAAAACAATTATAATAGTGCAGTAGGCCTGTCTCAATAGAGAAAACAATTATATATTAAACAAGCTTCATGATAACAAAACTATTTCATGGGCAGTGTTAGTTTAGGGCTTTTTAGGCATCGATTCAACCTCCTTTATAGTTAAGTGATTGTAAGGAAATGAAATTTCCATTTTTCTTTTCCTTTATCAAAATGGGTATTGCTCGATTTTTTTTAAAAATTGTATCATCTTTTAAAAATATAAAAATGTTTAAGATGTTCTTGTTGGAATCAAGGTTAAAATCATGGAGGACAACTCTAGTTGCCCATGTTGATTTTTTATATTTACATATGGATCTCCATGGCATTTTTTAATTGTTCTTAATTGGTTTTCTTTAAAATTTAGATTTTTAGTGCAGTTTTAGCTCCTTAGTGAGGGCTTCTGAGTTTCAAATCGTCAATTTAGCCTCCTTCATTTGGATCATTGTAAGAATTCTGAATTTTAATGTTTCTTTTCTTTTATCAATTGGGTATTGATTTTTTTTTAAATACTCTAAACAGGAATGTTTTTATTTGGATTCTCATTTTCTTTTTGTGTTTTAGTTGATGGTGAGGTTTCACTTTTTTTTTCTTTTTTTATTCTTTCTGTATGGTCATCATGGAAGTTTTAAATTGTGTTTTATTTTGAAATCTAGGTTTTCCTTGCAGCTTAGATGTTGCGATCAAAATTTTTGGATTGCATGCAGATTTCAATTTAATTGTATGGTTCTAATTGTAATATTGGGTTTGAATTAAGATGCTCATATTTAATTTTAAAGTCAGAATTTCATGTGTATAGTGATTTTAGCTACTCCCATTAATTTTATTTTGCAGTATGGGTTCTCATGGGAGTTATTAAGTCTTTCTTTATGATTTTCTCTCTATGCACATGAGAAATATGAATGCACAATGATTGGACTTGTTACATGGTAACCATTTTCATCACCGATCTCTCATGAAAAGACTAAAATTTTCTTTATAGCCAACACCAACAGAAGGTTATATGTCTTTGTCTCTCTTCTTCCTGATTTTTTCCAAGTTCTTATTTGTATTTTTCAACTATTTTAAGTATTCTGTCATGAATAGTTGTGTTTGCTAATATGTAATGTTGATGGTTTAACTAATATGTAATGTTGATGGTTTAATTCAATATTAAAATGTTGTTTGTGAATATGAGATTGAATTTCTTAAGAAGAGAATTAAACACTCCTCTCAAATAATTATGTTCAATAATTCTTTCAAGATTATCTCATGTAAAAGATGGTCAAGTAGAACTATTAAATTGGATGTTGCTTTTCTTGAATTTCATTACAAATCAAACCTTCCAAAATATAAACTTAAATAAATAAGGATAAAGGCAAAATTTGTTATGGTTAACTTGTTTTTTGTTTTAATAAAATTAAATATTTTGATTTTATGAACATTAATTGGAAAGATTTTGTATATAGTTTAGAATTGTTGATTTACTTTCTTATTCTTTCAAATCTTTCTATTTCCTAACTTTATTGACCAAAAAAGTTTGATAGGTAAACACAAGAAAATATGTTGCAAATCTTATCAAACTGTATATTAATATAAAATATGTGTTAAATTATTATACATACAAAAAAGTTTCTAAACAGAAAATTAATTATAAAATAAATTTCTTAAATTTACTATTCCATATAAAAGTAAGTTTCTAAATTAATATTTAAAATTAAAAAATATTGAAAATCTTTAAAAAAAAATAATGGTTGATGAAACAAATAAATCAAATATAAAGAGATTTGATGAAATAAAAAAATCAAATCAAAGAGATTTGATAAAACAAAAAAAATAAAATAATAAATAAATAATAAAAATAATTCAAATATTTGCATAAACTAAAAGAACAAATAAATAAATAAAGAATATTTTTTATTGTAAAAGAGAAAAAAAGAAGAAGATAACTCTCCACGTATTTTATACATATATTAATATTTAATATATATATACTAGTTTAATAGTTATAACTTTTTGTTTTTAAATATACATCAGCTTTGATTTGATTTTTATATAAAGGTGACAACGTGACTCCATGCTCTGCTGCTATTGTAGAATGCCTTTAGGCATCATGAACAGCAATTAATACTCCTGTAATTGTGTAGCAAAGTTGAAATATGATGCATTTCGCACAAGATCCTCTGCAGCTTATACAATTGAACTGCTCCCACATGATATGAAGTTGAAAATGAACTTAGGTATATTAATGCCCATAGGTGACTGATAATAGTCTCGGTATTAGTAAAGCCAACCAGATATCAGCATTGCTAGTCCGAAGGGACTGTCACCAATTTGGTCTGAGAAACAAATCTGTCCGGACACATAGTATGCATTAATAAATTGTTAAAGGAACAAATGTGCATTTTCGCATGCAGTTGTATATAGGTTTTCTTGACTCGAGAGTCAGTTTAGATACCAACCCAAATAATCTATTTTGTTAACGATTCGGCTGAAAAACCCGGCGTACCTGGGTACGATTCGTTTCGGAATGAAATTCGGGAGTGAAACACCTGTGGAATCGTCCAGGGCACCTTTTTTTTTTTTTAACTTTTGACCATAGAGAGCCCGCCGTAAACCCTAAACAGCGATCATTTTCACGAGCAACAGCAGGCGAAGAAGAAAGGAGCGTTTGATATCCAGACTCTGACGGCGTGGTTACTAAGACAAGAACAAAGCGGCCATATAGCCGGCGAACTGGTTAATTGTGCTCTCAGGTATTTCTTTGGCATGTAAGCAGATTGTTTCTCTTGTGCAAAGAGCGGGCGTATCAAAACCTTACGGGCCTCCAAGGAGGAGTCAATGTGCAGAGCAAGGATCAGAAGAAGCTCAATGTTGTCTCAAATGAGGTTCTATGCATTTTGACACGTTATTTGTTTGCTTCTAAACCATCTAAAACTCTAAATACCAAACAGTGTGCCTAATGTTTACTTCTCACTCTTTTACGCCAATTTTTATTGGTCGGAAATATGGGTTTTAAGGGGTAGGAAATATGGATTGCTGCTTGCCCGATTGCCTTTACACTTTGAGAAAGCATTAGTGTGCATAATGTACTGATCTGCAGATAGGTTTTCCAGGATCTTGAAATATATTTCATAGTGTTCATCCTCTTGAGATGATAGATTGAAACCCTGAACACATTTTAATACAGCAGAATAGAAGGATTGGTTCAGCATTCTGTTAAAAGTTATTTCAATCTTGCTGCTTGCGGTTGCTTTTGTATTACATTAGTGTGCATAATATACTGATCTGCAGATAGGTTTTCCAGGATCTTAAAATATATTTCATGGTGTTCATCCTCTTGAGACAATAGATTGAAACCCTGAACACATTTTAATACAGCAGAAGAGAAGGATTGGTTCAGCACTCTGTTAAAAGCTATTTCAGTCTTGCTACTTGTATTTCTATCTTGCTGCTTGCAGTTGCTTTTGTATTACAATGGCAAACAATTCTAGCTTCATTGGACAACCCTGGTTCAAAATCGACCAATGTTCACCTTTGTGGAGGCATGTAGAAATTATAGAGCAGATTCCAGGTGATGGGACATGTGTTTGGATATGCAAGGGGTGTGATCAAAAGTATACAAGCTCATACAATCAAGTGAAAGCTCATTTGTGTGCCATTCCTAACATGGCAATCAAAACTTGTCCAGGAAAGAATGGTGTACATGTGTCAACTCAAAAAATATCAGAATATATTAGAGAGCAAGAGGAAGCAGATGCAGCAGTTGTCCTTGGAACAAGGCATCCTTTGAGAAAAGGCAAAGGGTCAAAAAGACCATCTACTTCCCTATCTTGTAGTGTCATCCCTGATGTTGTGGTAGAGGGTCACCCACTTATGGATAGGTATGAAGCAGAGGCATCTAACGTTAAAAGAACAAAAAGGCCACTAGAAAGGGCATTTCAAAACAATGCTAGAGAGATTGCCGATCAAACTGTTGCAAGATGCCTCTATGCAAATGGTTTGCCCTTCAATGTTGTTCAATCACCATATTGGCAAGATATGTTGAGAAAAGTAAATGAGGCTCCAAAAGGGTACACGGGCCCAAGCTATGAGAAGGTGTGTAACACCTTATTATCAAAGGAGGTAAAAAATATAGAAACTTCATTGGCTCCCATTAGGGGTTTATGGAAACGAACAGGAGTGTCTATTGTTTCCTATGGATGGACAAATGTTAAAAATAAACCATTTATCAATGTGATTGCAATGTGTCCTAATCGGGCGATGTTTTTGAAAGCTGTGGATTGTCAAGGGCAGATGAAAGATGCAGAATTTATTGCTAACATCCTTATACAATGCATTCAAGAAGTAGGTCCTCAAAACGTTGTTCAAATCATGACAGACAATACAAAAATTTGCAAAGTAGCTGGTATGTTGGTTGAAGCACAATTTTCACATATATTTTGGACACCTTGCGCTATCCACTCACTCAGCCTTATGCTACAAAAGTTGGGTAGGAAAATAGATTGGATCAAACAAGTCTATGTTGAGGCTAAAGAGATCCAAATGTTTGTTACAAACCATGAAATGGCGTTGGCCATTTATAGATCATTCTCACAATTGAAGCTATTGAAGGTAACTGAAATAATACAAATTTAAAAAATTTATGTTTTACTTTGATTTATCTTTTAAAATTTAAATATTTTTCTTCTTTTTTCTTAATTTTTAATTTTCAAATAGGTAGTTGAGACTCAATTTGCACCCGACATAATCCTCTTGAAACGACTATTGAAGGTGCGTGAGGCACTTTCCAGGATGGTAATCAACCAACTTTGGTCTGTATGGAGGCAATCTGATAGTGAAAGGGCAAAAAAAGTAAGGCAAATGATCCTAGATGACTTTTGGTGGGATCGTGTTGAATATCTTCTTAGTTTTACAGAGCCTATCATGAATATGATCTGCTTTACTGACATTAATAAGACATATTTGGGAGAGGTGTACTGTGGCATTGAATTGATGATTGAGAAGATGAAGTCCATCATAAATGAAAAAGAACAAGATCCTCAAGAAACTTTCTTCAGAAAGGTGCATACAATTTGTGTTGAGTGGCAGAACAAAATGACCACCCCATTACATCTTCTTGCCTTTGCATTGAGTCCCAAATATTATAGCAATGAGATCCTTTCTTTGCCAATGAGGGTGCCACCATATAGTGATGTAAAAGTTAGTGAAGGGTGCAAGCAAGCACTTACTAAACTCTTCCCTGATCCTAATATGAAGGATGTAATTACAAGTGAGTTTGCTGATTTTGTAGCCTCCACTAATCAAGATGATTACGCTCTCCGTGACAAGTACAAAATGGATGCTCGCAGTTGGTGGTACCTCAATGGCTATAGATTGCCACAGCTCCAAATTCTTGCGATCAAAATTTTCTCACAAGTAGGTTTCTTAATTTTTATTGTGAACTCTCTAAATTTAAATCTTTTTCAAAATTTGAAATTATTGATTTTGAATTTGAAGTTTGATTTACAATTTAACAACTCTTAACTCTCTCACTTTGCCTCAATAGGTTGTTAGTTCCTCTTCATCTGAGAAGAATTGGAGTACATACCCCTTCATCCACTCAATGATGTGCAACCAATTGGCATCAAATAAGGCAGAAAAGCTAGTTTATGTGCATTCCAATTTGCCCCTTCTCACAGACAAACATAATGAGTACAAGGAAAGGACAACAAAGTTGTGGGATGTAGACCCAGAGCAAGCTGACTTAGATGTTCCTACTGCCACACCATCTTCACTTTTTGAGGAGTCATATAGCCAACATACTTTTTCTGCAAGTGGTAGTGGGACTGCCTGTAGCCAACATACTTTTTCTGCAAGTGGTAGTGGGACTGCCTATGGTTCTTCTTATCTACCTACATCATCTTATGTCAATGATGATGATGATGTTGGTCTTGATGAAGACCCACATGATGATGATTACTGATTGCATTATGTCATTAAACAATGATTATATCATATCCATCATTACATTTGAGTTTGACAAATTGATATCGAATCAATTTGTATACTATATTTCAAATTTGTAGTATGTATGGTAGTTTTATTTTGCATATGCATGATATGTGTGGTATTTTGTACTTGTTTTCTGTTTTTATGCCACGAGTATGTATGTATTTATGATTTTTATATGTTTTTCATATGAGCATACCCATAACATATTCAGCCCCACAAAAAATTGCTGTACCAGCAAATTGTACCCATATACCTGTGCCTATTTCTATTTGGATTCAGCAAATTAGTAAGATTAATAAGGTTATTGTTTCTTTGTTTGGTAATTGATTCCCCTTTCAGATTAGTAAAGAATATGCCCGATGAACCAATATAGATGGTAAGTCTTTCTCCAGATTTCTAATTTAGGTGTGTTATCGAAGTATGGTATTTCACTGTCAACTATGAGTATTATTTCATATCAACCACACTGTTTCTTTTAGCAATGTATTGAAAACAAGCAATTCGTTCTATGATAATACTTCAGATTTCTGGTAATGAACTCAATAAGTATTTTCAACTGTATCTAGTTGTTTGCATTTGTAATGTCAAATATTGAAAATGAGAAGTGCCAAACAGCTTGAGCCTCCATTTGTCCAAAAATATTCTGTGATAGACACCCTCTTGAAATGAATACAGTCCATGTATATTGTATACAGTCTCTTGCAAAACCAAAGCCTTCTACAAATCAAAACAAGAGAGAAGTTGGAGAGGACCATATTCGTGTCAAATTATATCACTCTTTTGAATGCTTCATTTCTAATCCGACTGTCCATGAAAAACACTAGTGCTTTTGCAACAAATCGTGGCCCTAAATTTGTGAAAATATTATACTTACTGCGATCTAAGCAAGATAATTATGCTCTCCCCTTGTTAAATATTAGCTGGTTGCAACTGATTACAAATGTTAATCAACCTTTTGAAATCAACAACACTTGTTAATCCAAATTGGATCTTGAAAATTATCATAATTTGGTTGATTCAGATTGCAGGCTGTACTTCTTAATCTGTGCAACTAAAGAAGAGTTTGAGACATTCTTAAAACCTCAATAAGTCAGCATACACAAGGCAGACATGTGGAGTTTGAAGCAGCACAGAGCAACAGCTGCACTGGAGCTAGGGATGATGTCGACATTCTATGGTGATCAACTGAAAAATCAGTCCTGTGTGATGGATCCAGCTTGGTACATCAGGAACTTACAAAGCAGGTATGACTTTGTTGCACATATGCAAGAATAATAAATAAACACACCCCTTGGGAATCATGTATAGGCATTGGATACGGCATTAAAGATCTAATTCATAGTTCTTGGGGTAGGAGATGAATGCAACAGCTGAGAGCAGCTGTTACACATCAAATAAACATGTTCACAGAAAGACAAGCTAGAATCTCATTATAGAGATGCTAGCAAAAGTTACAATGCATTTGGAAGCTCAATTTGAGTAACAGACTTGTTAAAACTGACAAAATGGCCTAGTAGAGGTGAGGATACACGACTTAACTCTACAGGAGTTTTTCCACCCTGGGTTTCTCCAGGGTACATCCACATGCTCATTTATTTTTTCATGAGTGTTTGATTCATTTGCTTGCTTAATTTCATATCATACAACTACTTCCCTAAATTAAGAAAGCATTTGATTTATATGTTCAGCTGATGATAAGAATAGTACTCGTTACTAGCAGCAAATAGATGTTAAATTCAATCTTGTATAAGTTAAAGAATCAGCACACTCTTTGTTGCACTATTGGTCTACATGTTGGTAGTAGAATAAGAGAATGAAATCAGATATATGGGCACTGTAAACAATGTATGTGAACATGTACACAATTTCATAATGGATTTATGAAATAGAAGAAAGCAACACAGTTGTATCATTTAGCAGTCCAAGATTGTTGTTTTCAGTAGCATAGAAAATTGGAACAGCACATAAGGAAATATAAATCTGGTTGGTGAATTGGTCATTGAAATAGCCAAGTTGATGGGATCACCTGTGTACTCAACTAACTCACAGCTAGTTGAGCATGGTACATGATACTAGAAATATCATTTAGACACAAAAACTGCGATCCCTCCAACTCTACCTCAAAACTATTATTCACCAGATACCTACCTGATCAATTTTCATTTGTAAAGAATTAATAACTTACTGTTGTTAACTGAACCCCAGGTGAGTGGGCTCCTTGATTCTCAAAATATGAAGCATGTTCATTTACATTTGTGTTGTTATTTCTTCAAGCTCAAACCAACCGTGTAGAAAATTGGATTGCAACCTTTCATGTCAAGGAAAGATGTGAAGAACTTCAGATATTTAGCTACACCACAAAGTATTCAGCGACTGCCTAGCTCAGGTTAGATGCAGCACCCCCTTCAATATGTGAGAGACCTTAAATTTTGACGAACACTTGAGTTCCGAGTATGAGGCTTATCAAATTCTTTTTGGCATTCACCTTCACATCCTGCTTATGTTAATAATCCTATATTTCTAAAATACCAAAGTGCACTTTCATAAACTCTACCACTCCTCCACATTGGTCAACACAAATTTCTCAATCCAAATTGGCATGCCTTTTTCATCATATCTTTTGATGAGTATTGGTTGCAACAAAGTTGACAGTTCAAGAGCATTCTTTGTTACAAGACATTAATTCTTCTTAATAAAACATCAGTTCCAAATTGTCCTTCTCAGAGTAGTATGGCCTGCATCAGTGTGATAATTCTTCCACCTTTTCAACATCCTTAATAATTTCACAGCCATATGCAGGTCCGATAGTGCCAGTGAGAATGACATCAACAACCAATGCTTCCTCAACCTTTAAGGCTACTCACTGAAAGGTTCAACCTCAACGGGAAAACTTTCTAAAGTTCCATGAGTTGCACACCTTTCCCTATATCAAATCTTTTTCTGTTCCAAACCAACACTTGATTGTTGGTGTCATGTATTTGATCTCATTGCACAATTACAGCACCACATTTGCCAAAGAAGAAGAATAGATGAGTCTTTAGTAGAGAGAAGCCAAAAAGTTCTTGATTAATGATATTGAATAAGTATGAGGGTTAACAATTGAAATTTTGAACTCATGCAGATTATAAAAGGTAAGAGCACAGCAATCTCACAAAACTACTAAGAGAACCCTCCAGCCGAAAACAGATAACATGAGCAACGGCAACACATTATGAAGGTTTCAAAAGCCTAAAAAATTCATAATCTGCTGCATACATATGTTAAGCATCAAATCCTTCTTTTGTTACTAAAAGTACATTGCATGATCAATTCAAAGAATGGTTGAAGACTACATTATTATCTGGGTGAAAGGGAATTAAATTTTGGCATACCAAGGGGATGTTATGTCTTCCAAAACATAACGGATGCTTGAATGGTTGAACCTAATGAAATATGAAACTGGTCTCCTAAAATTGTGTTTTCATGTATTCTTATTTACTTTCTGCTCTGTTTTTTTTGTGGACAATTCTGTTGGCTCTCCAATAAATCGCTCCTGCATCATGTACTCCCTTCAATCATAACTGAAAAACAGAGCACCCACGAAATAGAGGAGAAACCCTCTAGAATTACACAACATGAAAGAATTCTCCATGACTACAAAACTTGGGTACTTGTAAGCTAATGCTCATTTTATATGGAGAAACGCACAATTTCCTTTAACAAGCTTTGATAATCTTTAAAATCCACAATTCATACCTTAAACTTGAGAAGCCATATATTAGGACGAAGGGTTTTACTTTTGGATATAACCGTGTTCACTCTGTTATTCTAGAAGCTTTCATGCTCATACTCATGGACTGGGAAATCTCATGTTTATCAAGCCCTATATTTTTCCAACACTAAAGATGTATTCTATCACCATTCAACAGAATTATTCACTAGTATAATTTTGACTGAATCAGGCAAAATATATTCTAGCATTACTAAACTGTCATGGCCTATAGTCTACCAAAGAGGGCTTACGTTGTTTAAGAGTTATATAAGAATGAAACCTGATTAAGTGGACTGTCCAATATTAAATGCCAATTAGAGATTATTTAAGGTGATTATCACCTACTTTAAACCAATTTAACCCTATGACTGCGTCAGAGAGACTTGTTTTCTTGGCAATGGCCTTTTTTGTGCCACCAAGACTGATGAGTACAGATGTATAGAGAATACAGGCAATCAAAATTTCTTTTAATTATAGAGGAAAACAATGAGAACCCAAATGTAGCCTCAGAGATTTCTTCCAAATAATGTGGAAAAAATAAAAGCATGGATATAAAATTGTTAATCGTACAAAGTTCATGGGATGAGGATTAGATTGCACCTGCAGCGTTATGGATGCCTGGAATGGAAGAGAGGGGTATGCGGTCTAAGAAGAGCTCGAGGGCCTCATTTAACATGGTTCACCCTTTAGACTACATCCATAAACAACTTGTCCAATATTTTATTAAAAATCTCCAGTGAAGAATCAATTATAAAATAGCAGCAATACGCTGCTTATTCTCTGCAAAATCTAACTTTAAATCCATTTAACCTCTTTTATGTTGCTTCGTGTGCCTTTTACATAGCACTATAACTACTTGTGTGATTGTTCACTTCCATCTGCATGCTGTTTTGTGCTCTTCCAACTTCTCACACGACTGTTTTGTTCCCTCGCGCACTACCTTGCTACGTGTTGAATGTTCCATTGCACAACTCTTAGTCTTCCAATCTGCAACAACCATAAACTGTCATTCATTTGGGTGGTTTTCAAACTGATTTTCAACTAATTTTACAATGGGAAGTGACACAAAATTTCCTAAATTAAATTTTCTTTACTCCCCCATTAATTAATTTGGGGGGAAACTGCGGCTGCTAAAGTGGCCAGAATATTAACCTGGAGCATGATCAAGCTACACATACCAACAAGAAGGTTACACCTTATTAGATATTCATGATATTATTGTTCCTTGTGATGTCATATCTTCAAAATGTTATGATAGCCCCATTTATATGCCCTTAGATTCACATTTTTTTATGTCACATCTTGTGAGGATTCTAAGGATAATGAGTTATGTGAGCTACCTTATTTGGCATAATGATGATATGCTTCATGAGGATAGTTATTTTACATCTTATATTGATTATATGGTTATTCATGTTGATATTTTTTTTTGTTATGTATTACATGATACAACATGCATTATGATGACACTTTATTAGCTTTATGTCATTATTACTCTTAGGGAGGAGTTATTGCATTATAATTATGATGGTTTTAGTGATGCATTTTTAAATGTTAATAGGCATTCATACTTGCTAATTACAAATATTTAGATGAGTAAATTTAGACTTAAGGGGAGGTGTTAGTGTATATAGGGTTATTATTTAACTAGTTTATTTCTCATTAGCTCTTATATGAAATAGTTTCTGCTAATTGTCATTATTGAGTTTGAATCTATTATCATTAAAGAATTTGAGCATTGAATATTGATGGATGCAAATGATGAAGTTGAGGAAAATTTTATAGATTTTTTGAAAGAGGAATAGATGGCTCATATTTGATCTTGGATTAATAGTTAACTCCATTGATTATGGATGTGATGAGAAGAGGTGGCAATCATGATGGAGTTGAGAATTATTTTAATATTTAATTAAAATAATGATTATCAATTAGCTAAATAGATGAGTAATTTAGGAGTCAACAAATTGCATGGATAATGAATGGATGCGTTACATAAGTGCATGAAGAAGTTAAGTGCATTAATGGGCTAAGTGAATGAATGAAGAAGTTAACTCATTTTGATTGACTAGTTAACTAAATGAGTTTTTTTGTTTGTATGGGACACTAGCATGACACTAGCATGACACACAATCATCCAATAGTTGCATGTTAGTCATGGATAAAGAGCTTTTCAAGTTGTTCAAGAGGCCTCTGTAACCTATACTTTCAATTTCTAAAGTCTAATGAGCCCAGATGATTTCTGTGCTTTGTTAAAACACACATTTAATCAATTAATAGGTAAACATGAAGGTCACAGTTATGTGAAGGCTTACCTAAGTGGAGGGTTAAAAATTGGATTCTCAAAGGATTTGATTATCCTTCATAGCGGTTCACTTTTCATACTCTACATTTTGGTGAATCCAATGTGAACTTGCCTTTTGCAAAATATTTCTTCAAAACAACATTTAAAATCTTAAAACCTTTTGTTTTCTCTTGGATTTTCTTCTCTCATTTTTTGGAGCTTGCAAGGCTGCACATTTGTGAATAATCTTCCATGAGCCTAATGGCCCAACCTAAACTTCTAGATACTTAGTTAGAAGGAGGTCGAGAGCTACCATACCTCTAGAGCGATATAGTCCCAATAGACCCAACTCGATGTTTTATGATTCTTTTGGCTCTCAACGTCTTTGGAAATTCTTCTACTTTGAATTCTCAACCAAATTCTCCTCCCAGGTCTCCTCCTCTTGTAGACTATGAGGCTGCTCTTAAGGTCCCCTTTGAGTAGGTTCAATCTTTGGTGGAGAACCTAAAGCACTTTCAAGATTTCCTTAATCATGACCAATTGTTTACTCAAGCTACCCCTATTGTTGGTAATGTTGGAAGTGGATTCACTTTGAGAGGGGGCGGGGGGTGAATCAGAGTGATAATTTTTAATTTTTTACTCTGAAAGCACAATGCAACTTTTTACTAATTTAAACTGAATGTGGCAAACTTGTTTATGCAAGTGTACATTAACACTTGAAATCAGATTGACATGAAACTTGATTAACATTTACAACTCATGTTAAAAGCATCATATGATATTGTTCAATTAGAGTGTGAACAATTTTGTATGTGCTTTTGAAACATAACAACTTTGCCCAATGCACTTTTAATTTGCTCAACATAAGGCTTTTTAACTTTGCATGACAAACCTTTGAAATAAGAAACTTTTGAGCACACTAAAGTATCAGAGCATTGACTAAATGAGCACATTAACATGAAACAAAATGAGAGACAAATAAAATCACATAACACAGATTTCCTAAGTGGAAAAAACCTCTTGGGGTATAAAAAACCACTCGCTAAAATTTCCTTTTTATTAATCAAAGATCACCAACTCCCATAATATTTCTGAAGCATCATTCAAGATATTGCAACCCATTAGAACCTTATAACTGCAATCATTCTTTGCAGTCATAAAATTACAATAGGATACAAAATGATTTTGCAATAATGCTCAACTCAAAAAATAATCTCTGTAATACAATCAGAGATGAAAACAATATGAGCCCACTTTTCTCTTTTTACAGAATGATTTCACAATAAGCAATACTTTGTTCAGACAATTTCCTCTCTTCACATCACATCTTTATGTGTTTTTGCAGAGATACATATATACAATGTTTGTGAAACGGTTATACATATTTGTCAAGAAAAAATGTATTCAATAACTAGAGTTTATGAATTGGTAAGAGACATAATATATGATCATGATGCCAATCAAATCAATGATATCAAGATAAAATGCCACTGAGAGATGAAACCCTTGAGTTTACGCTCGGGTTCAAGGTAGTTTCAGTTTAGTTAAGAAATTTATTTGAAACTAAAAACAAAGTTTTCTTTTCCTCTTCATTTACTAGATTTACCTTTGAAAGATAAAAATAATGCATATATATTACCTCTATCATGGTGGATTTAACTTGCAAACAAAATCCCTGAAATTCTTCATGAAAACTGCCCAAACTACCGCTTCTAGCTCAAACGAAAACCACCAACTATCTTGCCATCCATCAAAGACACATAACTAAAAACCAAGTCAGAATACCACAACAACCTTGCTCAATGTGCAACTAAAATTCTAGCATGGTGATGCTAGGGTTCAGTTCATTTTGTTTACCCTATTTTTCCCTTCATTGAAACTCCAAAACAAAATGAATGAAACTTGAAATCCAAAAAATCATATTACAATCATTTTGAAATCCATGTCACCGACATAGTGAAACATTAAATGAGTGCCAAATCATTAACCATGCATGCTATCCAAGTCAACACAGCCAACATTCTCATTAAACAATAATATTGTCGCTGCCAAGTAAGCAAACAAAGTATAATACATATGCCGACAACTCAAATCTCCAAAAAAATAAAATGTATCACTTTATAAGTGATAACCATAATGTAGATTGTCGGCCTTTAAGTGCTAAAGCACTTTAAAAACAAATAGAAATATCTTAATGCCGACCAACTTATATCACAAGTAAACATATGCCAAGATATAAATGAATATGAAATGTGAATCCATATAACATGTGAAGGCCCAAGAATGTCAAAATACTTTTTATAAGAAATGGTTAATCACAAATCGTAAGGGCCTTGAATTTATTTGTGCATTAACAAACATAGTTGAAACTCGTGTACCTTCATACACATTAGTCTTGATTCGACCTCATGATTCTCAATCAGATGTCACTAAAATCTAGTTGGATATTTTGATGCCTGAAGTGCCTGTGCACATAATAGATGTTAATCCTATCATAACTCCTATGTCTTATGCTAATAACACAAACATTGTGTTTGTGCCTCCTATTACTCCTAGAGTTAATGTCTTAGAATCCTTTGGGGTATAACATCCCTCTACCTAGTTTTGTACTTCAAACTACCATAGTGCAAGCTTATGCCATAATGGTTAATCCACCTCCCTCACCATCTAATCCCATTTTGAACACCTTGTTGTAAAACATGGGTTAAATGTAGTCTCAACTTTCTAATCTAACACTACTACACAATCCATGCTTACCCCTTATTATCATCACAACCCTCTTGCTTTGAACATCTTGAATGCTCCTATGCCCCAAGGGATCGAGAAACCTAAATTTGACAAGTATAGTGGTAAGGTAGACCCATAGACACATATTAATTCCTTTACCCATTTGTGTATTGACTTCTTACATCAAGACCATTTGTTAGTGAAATTGTTCCCACAATCCCTTAAGGAGACCGCGTTGGAATGGTTTTTCGCATTGCTTGTTAATTCTATCTTTTCTTTTGATCGACTCATGAGTCAATTCCTATAAATTTTTTAGAAAAACATTGGCTCCAAGTTCACTACTGATGATCTTGTCCATTCTAAGCAACAACATAATGAGAAGTTAATTGATTTTATTTCTCATTATCAATCTATCTCTTCACAAATTCCTTATGCCCTGCTCGATCACGACATTCAAAGAATGTTCATGGGAAGTCTTTAGTCGCCATTGAGGGAACAAGTGCCCTTGATGAAATATCCTTATTTTTCTCATCTATATACTACACTATGAGATTATCAGTAGACGTTGGTCCACTATGGGGCTTCTGCCTCATCCTCACATCCTTGTAATGTCGTAAATTGCATCCTATGCAATTTCACATCCCATGAGCCTCCCCCTTAGATAAATTAAAGACAATAATGCAATGTTCCTTTTATTAAACTTTAATTTAATCCTTAACATGTTCATTTCCTCTTGTTAAGGAGGATTTATGTTGTGGATGAATGCATTCCGCATAGATGTTTGCACGCCATGTGAACATCTTGAATAGATTCTCAACTGCGACAATTGTTGAGACATTACATTTCTCGCCTACCAACAAACATAACACCTTTGCTAGCTCATAGATGCACTGGGACAACTCTTTCATGCATAAACCTCCCTAAAACAATTCATTTTCACTCTCCCTCTCAACACACAAGAAAAAATTCACAAGTTTTTCATTCTCTTGCTCTTTCTTCATCACAACTTCATTACTTCTATTCCACTATCTCCATTACATTTTTCTTGCTCTCACAACCATACTACATTCAAGCTTTGATGTTTTCAACATATTTCTCTCAAGCTTAGAGATTGCAACCTCTCCCTTTCAACATTCTCATTTTGCTAGAGGAGGGTAACTGTGATTTCTTCATTGCATTTTATTTTAATCTAGTTATCATATTGTTCTAGTACATCTATTTCTTCTTTTGTCACATCTATTTTATTTCTCTCTATCCTGTCTAGCTATTCGTGGAGGTGGAAACACCAAAGTAGGGATTTGACAAAGGTAAATCCCTAAACAACCCCAAAAATTTTCCTTAGTCTTATGTGTGCAGGTACTGAAGATATTTTTTGTTGGAAGATTCATCTCCTAGTTCTCTATGAGTGTTTTCTTCCTTTTCTCTCGCTTTATCATCCATTTTTCATTGTTTAAATTGCTTTAAATTTTGTTACTCTTTGTCACTTTCTCACACTTTGATAATTCTAGTTATGAGAACTGTTAGTAGTCACTTTATTGTTTTATGAGACATTCTCAATTTTCAATCCATATGAGACGTTAGTGAATGGTAGGGACATCTATTCACCGTGCTATCATCCTTGGTCGAGAGCTCATCAATTTGTCTAGAATACCTCTATGACCTGCTCTTTCAGTTTTTAATATTCTTGCAATTTAATTCCATGTACAATGTAAATAGACACCTCTAATCATTTTATATTATCACTTGAGTTGGATCTTTTGAGGTAGTTGAGGGCTATTTTATCCTTGAGACCTTGTCATCTTGAGGGTAGTAAATCCCCTCCTCTTAATTTTGGTAAACCCGACACAAAATCTCCCCTCAAAATCGTTGTTATTTTTAAAATTTTAACTTTATCTTCTCTTAAGTCCTCTTGTTTCTTGGAATTGATAGGATTGGATGTTGTATGATCTCCTCTACGAGCTTTACAACCTAATCTACTACCTCTGGACACATAGTAAGAAGAAGCTTGAGGCCTACCATCACCCCTAATAGGTATAGTACTACTAGACTTGGTCCAATGTTTTCTAGAACTCCTGATCCTTTTGGCTCTCAACCAACATTTGGTGGTATTTCTCCTTCAAATTCTCCTCTAGGGTCTCCATCCTCTGAAGATTAAAGAGCTTCTCTTAAGGTCTCCTTTGAGTAGACAATCTTTGGAGGAGAGGCTTAAATAATTTGAAGCTTTTCTAAATTGTGGTAACCTGTACACTCAAGTTGCTCTTGTTGTCAATAGTCTAAGAAACTTATCTTAGACCACAAGGGCCTTGAGTTGCTTAGTGCACTAACCAACATAGTTGAGACCCATGTACCTTCATACATGTCAATCTTGAGTTGATCCCAAGATTCCCAATCAGATATCACTAGTATTCAGTTGAATCTTTTGATGTCTGAGGTATTTGTGCATATAGTGGACACTAATCCTTCTATACCTTCTATGACTTCTGTTGATAATACAAACACTATGTCTATGCCCTCATTAATCCTAGAATTAATATATCTCGCATTCCTTTGGGGTATAAAATTCCTCCTCTACCTAGATTCGTACCTCAAATCTTTGTTGCCATGGCTAATTTGCCTCCCTCACCATCTAATCTTGTTTTAAATACCCTATTACAAAATATGGGTAAGCTACAATTGGAATTAGCCAACTTAGCCAACATCACCCCTCATTCTACTTTGTAACCTTATTACCATCACAATCCTTTGGCTATTAACATTATGAATGTCCCTATCCTCTAAGGATTAGAGGTTCCAAAATTCAATAAATACAATGGCAAAGGTGATCCATAGGCTCACATATTGTCATTCACTGCTATGTGCGGTGATTTATTTTATCAGGATGAGTTTTTAACTAAACTGTTTCTATAGTCCTTGAAGGAAACTGTGTTGGAATAGTTTTTCTCCCTTCCTGACAACTCTATTTTCACTTTTGAGAAATTAATCAACTAGTTCTTGTATAATTTCCAAGCTAATATCAGGTCGAAGGTCACGTTCACTGACCTTGTCCACTATAAGCAGGGAGGCCATGAGAAAGTGACTAATTTTATTACTTGTTATCAATCTTTATTTTCTCAAATCCCCTATGCCCTGTGTAATTCTGATTTTCAATGTGTATTCATGGGCAATCTATAGCTGACATTAAGGGAAAAAGTTCTTATAATGAAATATCCATCTCTTTCTCATCTATCTATTGTGCTTAGATATTATCAATAGACGATGATGTAGTATGAGGGTTCCTCCTTGACTTCCCATCTCGATAATCAGATAGCTATCTATTTCAAGAGAGTATAAAAAGAATAAAGAATAAAGTAGTAGTGAATGTTGTTTCCATTCCTATTGAAAAGAACCTTATAGAACATAATAGAATTTTTATAAATTATTTGAAACTTATGCTATTTTTCTTCAATTTTTTTTAAAAGATAGTTTAATTACTCTTCCAGAAATTAGATCGCTTCTTGATGATAAGCCATACCCTAGTTGGTATGATGCACAAAAGGTTTGTTTGTATCACTAGGTCCCAGGTCATGACAATGAATACTATGTACATCTTCGACATGTAATCCATGATCGCATAGATAGTAGTGCCATCAAGCTTGGTGATAGAAAGAAAAACTCAAAAAAATCAATGGATAAGGCTAATAACCAGCTATAGATTTACATAGATCCATTTCCACCCCATTCTACTAATTTAATTGCAACTGCTTCTACATCTTTTGAATCTAGTCATTATGAGTATGTGAACATGGTCTCATTTACTCCTATTCCTCCTATGAGCCATATGGATAAGGTTCCTAACACAAATTTCACACCACACAACTTCACCCTTTATAGGGAGCACTCTCCTCTTTACATCCTCGCCGAGGTCAATGCTAACATTGTAACTAGTGTTATGGTTGACCCTGCCATTAGTGTTAATGTTATCGCGGAGGAGACACTCTTTATTAATGGTTTACGTAAGGAGAAATACCAAGAGTTGAAGGCTACTATATGCATTCATGATGGCCTTTCTGTACCACCTATTGGTTCTATTTATTTGACAGTCTTGGTTGGACCTAAGTCTATTGAAGTTCCATTTGTTGTGATTCTTGAATTTGACCTATTCAAAGTGAAACTAGGCATTCCATGGCTAGTTTTTGTGAATGTGGTCATGTCAGTAGTCCACAAGTGTTTGAAGCTCCCTCATGATGGCACAATGCACACTATTCATGAAACTAGGTACAAACCACTAGTGTCACATGGCCGTTTTTCATTAGATCTTTTTTGGCCTACTCTAGTTGGACCTTTACCGCCCTGTGGATATTTATTATATAAGGCTTATTTTAAGTACACGACTGGAGTTTTGGCCCCTAATGTTGTCTTTCCTCCTTTATCCCATACTATTTCTATGAAGGAATCTATGCATGCACATTAATGTTCTTTATATTTTGTGCCTTCCTCCTCGAGGATACAAACAAGCACTCTCCCATGGATGGACCTTCTTCTGCTAAAGTTTCACAAATTCCAATAATATCCCTTGTTCCTTCTATTGTGCCTAGCATAGGAAATGGAAAGGCACATGTGTTGGTGAAATCTAAGCCTCAAGTTTTCCAACTCCCAGTTTTGCATATGATCTCTTGCCCTACCTTGTATGGTAAGGGGAAGCATGCAACTAGAGTTAATTCTTCTCATGTTTCTCATATGTCTCAGTGCCCAAGGCCTCCTCCTATTCCTCCACTTGATTCGAAAGTAGAGAAAGGAAAGGAGCCCATGGTCAAGACTCATATCTCTACTTTTATGGCACCACATGTTACCCCTAAAGAGCTTATTCTTTCATCGGTAATAGTCATGAAGATTACTCCTTTAGTGGAGCAAGAGACCCCAAATTCTTCTCAAGATTCTATTCCTAGTATTCATAACCGTTGAATCCAACTTGCATGTGAGCATAAACGTCACCAATAGGCATTGGCCCAAGTGGATGATACCTTGCAGAAGATCGAGGGTGAGCCTCCTTTCTCTATTTATGCTTTGTCCCCAATTTTATTGGTTCTATTTTCATTCATGTTTCTATTGCTTTAGTTTTTCTTCTAGCTCCCTCGATGGATCTTGATGAACCTTACCTAAGTGGGTGCAAGTGTTCATCACTCCCTCTTTGGAGCCTCCTTTGATCACTTCTTTACCTAACCTTTATCATTTTTCTAGGCTCATGGATATGCTTCACACAAAGGTCATATCTATTGCGAATCCTTCTACTTCTTCTCTTTCTTCTACTTCTAAAGTGAGGGTTTCACATCCTTCTCTTAAGTGTAATCTAGAGCATGACCTTGTTCTAAATGATGGTCATAAAATGTCTTCCTTGTCTTCTCCACCTCATTCTAGTTTGGTTTGTTCCACTCTTGTGGAGGAGGAGTCTCCTTCTTCATTGGAGTTTGTCATTGTAGCTCTCCTGAAGGTTGACAATGACTCCCCAGTTTCTCAGCCTCCTTCTATATAGTCACTACACTCCACTCTAGAGAACTGCATTTTCAACTTGTTGGAGGATTTTCTGACTCTATAATCCATCTTTTCTAGGTTGATGACATTATCCTTGTAGGAGATCAGGTAGATGAGGACATTCAAGTGGCCTTCTCCTTGGCTCTTGTTGTAGGCGAGTCGCCTGACACTACTCTCATTGTCTTCCCTCTAGAAGCTTGTACTCCCTCCCCTTATAATGATCTAGATTGGGAGTAGGATGACTTGTTAGAGGTGCTTGGCTAGACCAATACCTCTTCTTATATTTAGATTAGATTTGTGTGTTTCTTTGTGTTCCCCATACTTGTTTGTTTATGTTTCTGCTCTCCCCTAGAGGACCCTCGATACCCTTGTAGGTACTTGGATACAAGAGAGAGAATCTGAAATAACTTCTACTATATGTTTCATCATTCTTCTATTCATTGTAAATTATTTTTCTTTTCACATTGGGGACAATTCAAAACATTAGGACATTTAGGCCTCTTTCATGTTGACCCAGATTTTTATTTGTCTTCATGTGCTCTTCTTCTCGTTCTAATCTATTTGGGGGGTGATGATAGTTCATAAAATTTACACTATATATACATTTATGATCAGTTCTAACCTCGAGTAATTGGATTCCCCTATGCTTTTAATCTCTTTATCTCTTATTTTTCTTGATGTTTTGGGTTCTATGTGTTATCCCTTATGTGATATCATTCCATAGACAAATATCACTATATATGTCATGACACAACATCTCTCTTTGTCTTTCTTCTCCTTAGAATGACTTGTGCTCCTCTGTGTAGAAAATATTATTCTAAGGGGGGATACCATATCAGGTTATTCTTATTTTTAGAAATATGTTTGAAAATGTATTAAAAATCTTGATGCCTTATGATCTCTTTGTCTAGCATGGGGGAAACTTGACTAGACTTGTCTTTTTTGTGACTGTGGAATGCAACACTTTTTGCATCAACCATGAGCCTATCAACTTGTTGTATGGTCTCTAGCATAACATAGATTGCTATCCATACTTATCAGTGCTAGCTTTATATCTAATCAAATTTATCACATCTATTTTTTATTTTTTATTTCTTAATGTGTTTGTATCCAACTAATATGTTTGTGGTGAATTTGTAGTTAGGTTTACATGATAGAAGAATTGTGTCCTCTTTATTTCCTAGCTCATCTTTACAATTGCATATATAGGATCAAATACCCACATCCCCTTTATCCTGGGTATATTCTCTTCAACCCCTTTGTCTCTCCACTTTAGCTTATCCTATGCAATTTCACATCCCATGAGCCTCCCCTTTAGATAAATTAAATATAATAATGCAATGTTCCTTTTATCCAACTTTAATTTAATCCTTAACCCATTCATTTCCTATCGTTAAGGCATATTTATATCGCAGATGAATGTGCACTGTGTGAATGTCCTAAATAGATTCTTGAGTGCAACAATCATTGAGATGTTATGTTTCTTTCCTACCAGCAAATGTAATGCCTCTGCTAGCTTGTAGATGTTTTGGGATGATTCTTGCATGCATAAACCTCCCTAAAACACTTCATTTTCACTCTCCCTCTCAATACATGAGAAATAATTCACAAGTTTTTCATTCTTTTGCTCTTTCTTCATCACAACTTTCATTCCACCATCTCCATTGCATTTTTCTTTCTCTCATAGCCATACTACATTGAAGATTTGGTATTGTCAACATATTTATCTCAATCTTGGAGATTACAACCTCTCCCTTTTGACATTCTCATTTTGCTAGAGGAGGGTAATTGTGATTTATTCATTGCATTTTCTTTTAATATAGTTTGCATATTGTTCTAGTATATCTATTTTTTCTTCTATCACATCTATTTTATTTCTCTCTATCCTATTTGGTTGTCTATGGAGGTGGAAACACCAAAGCATGGATTTGACTAAGGTAAATCTCTAAACAACCCCAATATTTTTCCTTAGTCTTATGTGCATAGGTACTGAAGATATTTCTTTGTTGGAAGCTTCATCTACTAGTTCTATATGAGTGTTTCCTTCCTTTTCTCTTTCTTTATCATCCGTTTTTCATTTAGTTTAAATTAGTTTAAATTCTATTACTCTTTGTTGCTTTCGCACACTTTGATAGTTTCAATTATTAGAATTGTTAGTAGTCACTTTGTTTTTTTCTGAGACATTCTCAGTTTTTTGGTCTGTACAGGACGATAGTGCACCACAGGATGTCTATGCACTACACTATTATCCTTGGCTGAGAACTCGTCAGTTTTTCCAAAAGACCTTTGTGACTCGATCTTTCAGTTTCTAGAACTCTCACCTTTTAATTCCACATAAAACATAAAAAAACCCTTCATCATTTTATATTGTCACCTGAGTAGGATACATTCAGCTAGTTGAGGGCTATTTTCTCCTTGAGACCTTGTCATCTTAAGGGTAGAAAATCCTCTCCTCTATGGTCCTAATAATTTTGGAGCTGCATCTTCTTCTAGAGGGTAAAATAAAAACAAAGCCATAGCTAATGTGGTGACCAACCCCCAAACAACTAAAAATAGTACACTTGGATTCAACATAATTGGGTTTTCATGAAATTATTTGATTCATACTCAAGTGTACTTTAGATGTTACTAAAAGATAATTTGATCAACCTCCAAAAGATTAGATTGCTCCCAAACAACAAGCCATACCTTAGTTGGTATGATGCTTCTAAGTTTTGTCAATACCATCGAGTGTCTGGGCGACACCAAACATTGTGTGCGCCTGAGACGTGATTCAAGATCATATAGTTAACATCTGACTTGATAGTAAGAAGTAGAACTCAAGCAAATATGTCGCTAAGGCTAATAGTCAACAATAGGTCTACACAAACCATTTTTTGCTGCACTCATCTAATTTTATCATTGCATCTTCTCCTCCATCTGATGATTTTTCATATGTATATATGGTATCCATAACTCCAATCTCCCTCCAATTCAAAAGGTTAAGATGCTTGACATATCTTTCACACCTAATAACTTGCCTTATTATGGAGAATAATCTCCTCTTTACATTCTTGCTTAGGTCAATGGTAATGTCATCACTGGCATTATGGTTGACCTTGCCAGCAGAGTCAATGTTATAATAGAAGAGACACTCTTTGTTAATGGCCTACATAGGGAAATATATGACGGGTGTAAGGCTACCATTCGTACACATTATGGTCTTTCTCTTTCCCCTCTAGTATCTATTTCTTTATCGATCCTTGTGGGACCTAAGACCATTTCTATGTACAATATTTGTTGTGATACCAAAATCATAATTATTTAGAGTGAAACTAGGAATTCCTTGGATAGTTTCAAAGAATGGTGTTACTTATGGTGTCCACAAGTTTCTAAAGTTTCCTCATGAGGGCACTACACAAACCATCCATAACACTAGATATCAACCACTAGTGTCACATGGGGGCTTTTCTCTTGATCATTTTTGGCCTACATTGGTGGGACCCATGTTACCCCATGATGATTTATTATATAAAGAATATTATAAGTATAAGATTGAGGGATTAACATTTGATTTGGTTCCACCTCCTCCTTCCTTTGCAATTCCTTTTTAGTCTACTCCTATGCAACATGGTACTTCATCCTCTAGGCCTTCTTAATTGAGGGATATGTATAAACACATCCCCTTGAGTAGACCTCATCATACTTCTAAGACCTCTCAACCTTCAACAGTGCCTTATATCCCTTCAACCGTGCCTAGCACAAGAAAAGGAAATTCCCTCGCATTGTCAAAGTCGAAGTCCCATGTCTTTGAGCTTCTAATTCTTCTTGATATCCCTCACCCTATGATGCATGACAAGGGTAAGTAGTCTTCTTTAGTGTAGCTCCAACATCTCGACTCTTGAGGGTTCCTCCTATTCCTCCTCCTTCCCAAAAGGAACAAAGAGGAAAGGAACATGTGGTTGAGGCTAAGGTTTTTCACCCTTGACATCCCATGTCCCACCCATGGGGCCTACCCTTCCATCAACAATGGCTCCAAAGATAACTTCAGTAGTTGAATAAGATGCCCCAATATTTTCTTAGGCCCATGTTCCTAGTCCCCATCTTTGTCAAAAGCAACTTGTACATGAGTAGAAGCATCATTGACGTGCAATGGAAAGGGAATGTAATGTTGCACAAAAGACTGAGGATAAGTCTTTTGTTTCAGCTCCCGAGTCTTCTATTTCTGCCCCTATTTATGTCTTACTTTTGTTCCCTTTGAGAGATGTGGATAGAACTCAACCCAAAAGGGTGTAGGTATTCATCACCCCCTCTTTGGAACCACCTCTTATCACTTCTTTTCCAGATATTCCTCCACTTGTGCAGCCCATAGACATGCCTCACACAAGAGTCATGTCTAGTGTGGCCCTTCCTTCTCCTCATGCCTCTCAAAATTCTAGCCTTCTGTCTACGTGCAAATTTGAGTAAAGTATCATCCCCAAATATCGCCACAAGAAGTTCACTCCTTCAACTCCTCTTTCTTATTTTTTTCTTGTCATTAAGGAGATTCCTTCTTCATTGAAGTTTATCATTGCCCCTCTTTTGAAGGATGGCACTGGGGATCCTATTCTTCCATAACCTATAGTTGAGTCACCAAACTCCTCTTTAGAGAAGTGTATGTTCAACTCTCTAGAGGATATTCTAGCTTTTTCAACTACCTTTACAAGGTTGTTGACACTCGACTCACAAGAACTGGTAGATGGGAATATTAATGTAGCCTCATCTCTAGCCACTGCCTTAGCCATTGTCCCTTTGCAAGTTTGGCTTCCCTCCCCCTATGATCTAGATTGGGAGGAGGATTACTTGATGGGAATGATTGACTAGAGTAGTACCCTTCATTTCTTTAGATTAGAGTTTTCCTGATTATTTGTGCTCCCCTATACTTGCTTGTATATGCTTGTGAACTCTCTTGGAGGACCCAAGATACCTCATAGGTACTTGGATACACGAGAGACAATATGTCATGCAACCTCCTTTATTTATATCATCACTCTTGTTTTTTTCATACTTTGATTTTTGACATTAGGGGATGATGAAAAGCACTGGGGGCATTTAGGCCTTCTTCCATGTTTACCCTAATCTTTATTTTCATCTTTTCTATATGTTCTCCTTATTCATGATCTGAGCTATTTGGGGATATGATGATTATTTATACATATTTATACATAGATGCTATCGATATGAGTCATGCTAACCCTGGATACTAGGATCCCCCTGTCTCTCTTATGCATTTCTTTTTGTTGATGTTGTGGGACCTATGTGCTATCTGTTGCCAGATAGCATTCCATGAATACATCTCATTATTTTTTCATGACACATCTCTCTTTCTTCTCCTTAAAATAACTTGCACTCCTTTGCATAGCACAATCCATTCTAAGTGGAGGCCATCATATTCATATCATAAGATCTCTCATATTATGTTTCTTTTCGAAATATGTTTGTATCCAACTATCTTATCCATCATTTAGCATGGGGGAAACCCACTATACTTTTTCTTTATGAATGTCTATGTCTTTTTTTTGTGGTTGTCCTACAATGTAGTTTGTAGCAGTCATAGGTCGATTAGATTATCATATGGTCCCTTGCATAACACAACTTGCTACCCATACATTTCAATGTTATCTTGTGTCTATATAATTTTTGATTTTTAATTTTCATTTTCACCTAACATGTTTACTTGTAGCTAACATGTTTACTTGTAGCTAACATGTTTATGGTGATGCAACTTAACCATTTTATGTAGGATCAGCTTAGGTATCTTCCCTGGGGGAAACTCTGCATAGAGAGAAGACTCTACTTCCCATTCACATCTTGGGTAAAATACTCTCCTCTTTCTACTTTAGCTTACATTTTCTCTTCAACATATATGCTCGCTAAAGTAGGGTTAAAATGTAATGTCGTAAATTACATCCTATGAAATTTCACATCACATATGCCTTACCCTTTAGTTATAATTAAGATAATTATTCTCTTTAATCATATTTCAATCCAAATTATCTTTTATCACTTGGCATGTCTAGCTCCTCGATGGTTAAGTCCGACTTTCCCTTGGAAAAGTATGTGTCATGGAGATTTTTGTGCGTTGTGCTCATGTCTTGTAAAAATCCATGACTAAGTTGGCCATTGGGACATTACACCTACCATATTTTGGAAGTATAATGCCTATGCCAACCTTCACTGTCATCGGGAATCATTCAGGTAGGCTATTTGAACCAAAAAGACCTTTCTTGGGGGTTCATTCATTTTTTCTTGATATTTTGAACTACACACACAATTTGAAGATTCTACAACACTTATTGAGCACTCCCTCGATCTTTTATTTCTCATTCACAACATTCTCCATCACTCTTCTTTACACATATCTTTCAAAGAACTCTTTCACAGATTTTAGAGTAATCTCCATTGTTCCACCATTAATGAAAATACAAGGATATCTTGTAAATCACCATCAATCTCATTAAAAGAGGGCCCTGTAATCTTGAAGATTCTTGTTGCTTCTTCACTGCACTAGTAAGCTACTTTGCTTCTATGCTTGGGACTAGTAACTCTTCAAGATTTTATATTGAGCATATCATCTTTATTTCATTAGCATACTGTCATTTCCATTGATTTATTCCCATTTCTATCATTTTGTCTAAGGCTATTTGTGGAGGTGGGAACACCAAAATGGGGGTTTGATTGAGGAAAAATCCTATATAGCCACCCAACCCTTCTCTTTGGTCTTATATGTGTAGGTATAGGTGGAGAAGATGTTTCAAGGAGAAAGATTTGATTTCAACAGATATCTTTGGTGATGCACTAAACTCACCTTTGTCATTTTCATTTAAGTTTCTCTTAGCATCTTTATTTCTGTCATTTCATATTCACTGTATATTTGTATTTCACACACTTTCATGTCCAAAATCCTGTATAGAGTGTTCTGAGTTTCTTTGAGACAATTCTTGTTTTATGTCCATAGGAGCACTAGTGTGACACATTTTCATTCAATAGTCATGTGTTAGTCCTAAACATAAAGCTTGTCAAGTTGTTCAAGAGGCCTTTGTACCTTGTACTTCAATTTTTGAAGCCTAAAGAGCCCAAATGATTTATGTGATATATTAAAACACACATTTAATCAATTAATAGGTAAACTTGAAGGTCACAGTTACTTGAAGGCTTACCTAAGTGGAGGGAACTGTGTGGTGTAGAAAATTGTATACCTTTACAATTTCACACTATGTTTGGGTTACTTAATTTATTGGACTTAATTAAGCTTCTAATTTGCCAAATTATACATTCAAAAGCCTTATTTTTCTCATTTTCCAAAAGGAAAATTGACATTTAATAAATGCAATAAGTAATTATTTTTTTGAATGCACAAGACAACTGAGAGGGGGGGTGAATCATTTGTGCATTAAAACATCAAAACCCTCATTAACATTTAGATCCTTATTATCCTTTAATTTTTTAAACTATTTTAGCATGAAAGTAAATAGCATAAGCAATAACACATCAACACCATACATAGTAGATTACTAGATTTACGTGGAAAAACCATAGTGATGATTAGCTCACAATATAAAGTAATTGCAACACCAAATACAATAGGCTCACTACTAGAGGGCTCATTGCCCAAAAGAAAGAAGGGCTCACTACCAATGGCTCATTGCCAGATTAGATAGAAGAAGATAATATAGACACTTAAAATTGTCTTGATTGATATTGCACATTTGAATTTGATTACTAACACAAATTTCATCCTGAATCACCTCTTTTTGACTGTTTAATTAAAAAATATTTTGTTTAATTAAATTTATCACTTTATCCTATTAATCAAATAATCAATGTTATTTGGCTTATTCATCCCCTTTCACACTAATTCTCATCTTAATTAATTAGGTAATGTGAATTATTTAATTGAATTTCTTATGTCTTCTCATTTAATTAAATAATCTTAATTATTTAGTTAAATGTCATTAAACCCCTTTTTATTAAATAAGTTAATTATTTAATGAAATTCCTAATTTCATCTATCTTGCACAATTAAGTAATTTCTTGAATTTCTTAATTAGTTAATTTCTCTCACCCTCCCACTTGAAAGGGAATATTCCTCCATTTGAAATCCTCCAAAATGGGAAATATCTTGTAACAACTTCCTACTTTTTAAGAAGCGTGCTTCTTCAAATCAATGAGATCCCTTAATTAAAATCATTGATCCTTGTTAACTTGCATTCTCATCCAGTGCTAGAAATCCTTGATCCATGCCATCTCCTCTCATTGCTTTGCAACCATTGATTGATCAAATCAATCTTCACTATTGATTCAACTATTTCTCCTATAAATAGTCCTCATTTCTATGAGAAAAGGATCCACTTTCATTTAGAGTAACTAGACTATAGCAAATTTTAGAGCATTCTCCGTTGCATTTCAACATTCAATATCCATTTTAGTTTAGCTTTGCATCCATTTTAGCTGATCTTTCATCCATTTTCATCAATCTTCATCAATGAAATCCATTTTAAATCTTGTTTCAACTAAGGGGTTGGGAAAAGGCTAACATTCCACATCAATGCAACACCAATCCCCCAATGGGATGAGGTTTTAGGCATTAGATTAGTTTCCATTATGCATTTATAGTTAGTTTCTTGTTTAAGGGCTTCTTTGTTTGATGTTTTCAAGTATTTCATTGGGAACTTGACTTAACTAGTTAAATATCTATTTATTTCATACAGATCTAGTAGGTTTAGCTTAGGTTGTGATCATTCTCACATTATAGTGCTAGAAGGAGGGATTTACTAACTAGATTTGACAAATTTTCTTTGAGTTTTCAGTGTTTTGTAGGTTTCAAGGCATGATGACATAATTTCTTGAACTAGAGCAACATAATTGTAGTATAGCGACACAATTGTTTGATATAGTGACACAATTGTAAAATATGAAAGGAAAATTGCAGCCATCTAATGATAATTTCCACATAACCCAAAAGAGAAATCTATGCAAATAAGTACTCAGAATCCACATGCAAGAGAATAGACAACATACCCATGAAAATATGACACAAGATATACCCTGGGAAAACCCTCAAGAGGGAAAACCCCAACCTCCAAAATCATCCATCACTTATGTATTATGCAGAAATAAAGATTACAATACATCTTTAGAGTCTCCATGAACACCATTGAAGCATCAAGCCCTATCCAAGAAATCCATGTGAACAAGCATGTAACCACACATCCCATGCCATGCTTCAAACCCTCACAAATGCTAACAAGAGATAAGCTTCCAACTGACCAACCTAAAAAACTACCCTTGTGGTTTCCTTTATAGAAACAAGCTCCCACAAAACCACCAAGTGGTATTACATAAAACCATGTGACTAAAACCATGAGATTACAAAACCATGTCCCTACATTTAATATTGGGTACTTTATTTAAATTATTTTCCCCAATATTAAATAATTACATTTTTACAACTTAACTTATGTCCCAATGTTACATACAACATAAAGTGGCCCCAAGAATTTTAACTCCTAGTGATGCACATAATTCTAGACTCCCTAGGTGCACCACACACATAATAAATAAATAATTACATTATATACATTATGCAAGGTGTACAACACACTGTTTCCTAACAAAATAGTGGTGTAATTGTCAAACAGTGGCACAATTATTTTTTTGCTTTTGCACTCCATCTTCAAATGGCCATATCTTGGTCATATGGTGGTCTTTTTTAGAGTGTTTTTTTTACATGGGGTAGAATTTTGTGCTCTATGCAATGGTGTGGGTGTTTTTCAATTTTGGTAGAGTTAAATTTTCCATTTGTGAACCTAAAGTCAAATCACATTGTAATTTGGTCTAGGTTGTAGGGTTTTGATGCTTAATCATTTGTCTAACCCTAACATCTTCTTGTTTTCTTGATTTCATCTAACATTTGGAGCATGGATTGAAGAAAAAGTGTTCATTAACACTTATCTTGTCTAAATTTTCAAAGAATTTCTAAATAATTATGAAAAGGATGACCTAAGAGATTTTTTATTTCATGCTTTAGAGTAAATAACTTTCAATTTGGGCTTAAGAACTTACAATGCTATGAGATTTTCAAAGTTGGCTTAAAATTGAACCCTTAATCTTTCAATTTGGGCTTTAAAAATCACAATGCTATGAATATTTCAATTTGGGATTTAAAACTTAGAATTCTATGAATCTTTCAATTTTGGCTTTAAAACTTACAATGCTATGAGTCTTTCAAAGTTGGCTTAAAATTGAACCCAAACATCCTCACATTGCAATTTGGCTTAAAATTGAACACAAACTCACATTCAGTTTTGGTGCTATTAAAATGAATATAACATCTACTTTTGGTGCACTAAAATGAATCATTGTCCTCTTTGCTTTCCATGCTTATGTAACCTTTTAGTGCATATCATCTCCCCTTGCGCTTCGTGCTATCTTGGATGAAGAGAAACACTCTAAGTTTACAAAACTTATTGAGTCACCCAAAGGCATGCTACATATCCTCTCCCCTTGCACTTCATGCAATCTTAGGTGAAGAGAAATATCATTCCTTTTATTTTATTAGAGAGGGCCTACCCTTGAGATACATCCCGCAATGGAGAACACATGGTGACCTTCAAGCACATTTACTGGTGGGCTATATAAAGTGTGCAAAAACTAAAGTAGCACAAATATGCAGACATTATACCTTGCAGGCCTACTTTCATGTGAATGAATGGGTTGCTTAGGGGAAGCTAGAGACTTTAGTGTCTCCCATATGAAGTATACCTCTAGTGTTCACGGTTTCACTAAATTTTTTTGTATCTAGAGGCTAACCAAATTTCATGAAACATCCTTTGAAGTAGTGCATGGGAGGCACACCATTCCCAAAAGTTACTTACCACATCCGATTTATAGTTGTGGCATAAATATTAAGAGTTAATTCTCTTGTACAAAGCTAGGAATATCAAGACAAAACATTTCCTTGATATGGTCTATTTAACCCCTCTATAATTTTAGATTTAAAATCATTCCTTTGGGGGTGAGGTAAGCCTACTAAGAAGTGACGTACCTTTATTCCTATAGATTGTTAAGTGACTGATTTTGTTGAGCCAAACTAGTAAGTCTTATGGAATAAGACTTGTGAAATATCTCCCATATCCATTGAGTCAGTCAAACACATTGCTTGGAATTCAAACAAAAACAAACATCAACTTGGTCAAAAATTCCAAACCCTTTGCTTATATGTGAGTGCACTTGAAGGATAATATATTTCTACATACCTCTAAATATATCTTGTTTTTTTCAAAATAGTATATTAGTGGTTTCCCAATATATTTGACCATATCTATATTCACTTATATCAAAGTTAACCTAGGGAACTATGTCTTAGCTCTTTGATTCCACAATTTCAAGCTTTTGTGGAAAACATTTTTCCTTGTCATAGACATTCTTAGTTTAAACTTAATCAAGACATTTGATGTGGTAAAAGCAATCTCATTAATTCAAAGTTTAATCAATTTAACCCACAAAGCAAGTACACCTTGGTCCTATTTTCAGAACATCTTGACTTACAAACAACAAAAAGAGCAAACAAGGAAATGCATTACCAAGCGTTATACCAAAGTTATACCATCAAACACACATTGGTCTCTTGGTCTAAACACTCCTAGGGAAAAGCATGTATTTCAACACCTTGATCTTGTAAAAAAGTCCCTCTTAGGTTCAAAAAATTAGGATCAATCCTCACATTCATATCAAAACATTTGACATCTCATCTCACCAACAAATTTAAATTTTGGACACAACATCCTCCTAGAATTATATTTTCATCAACAAATCACCTAGTTTAGCTATATGTTTGGGAATGAATCCTTTTTCATACATTTAGTTAGATTAGAAAACATCTCCTTTTGAACAAGTTCATCCTAAAGTCACAAGTCTACTTTTAGGATTTACAAGTTCATTAGCATCCTTATCAAACATTCATCAAACCTAAAGTCTAGTGTTTTCCAAAATTAGAAGTTCATCATCCACACCATTCCCCATTTTCATCATCCATTCACATCATTGGTCATAAACACCTTAGAGGGTCACTTTTACTAAAATATGAATCAACCCAAGAGTTCCTACAATACAAATCCCATCACAATACTCCCAAAGTTGATCCAAAATTTATGGCTACAACAAAAATATCAAAACACAAGAAAGAGATGGAGCAAAACCAAAATTTATCTACCATGAGTGACACAAACCAACAAAGCCTTGGAATGAATGAGTTTAATCCTAGAGGTTTCACAAGTCCACCCTATAATCCATACATGGGGTCATCATATCCTACAAACTACAATGACACAGCAAATGTGGGTATGCTAAATCAAAACTTTGGAACATATTGTCACATGATAGATTTAAATCAATGTCAAAACTTACCAATCTATCAACCAAATTATCAAAGCACGAGTCTTCATCAAAACAACGTTAGCTCACCAAGTCAATACATGTCAAACATGAACATACTAAATGTCAACATATCAAATATGAACATGTCAAATCTGTACTTGGTTGACTATGCAGGTATAGATACATTCACACCTCAAAACATCATTCAATATCCCCAACATCAACCACATCCTCAAAATCATACCAAAATCAACTACATCAAGGGTTTCAAAATCAATATCAAGATCAATATCTACAACATCAAATTTCCCTAAATTCACTTACCAAAATAGTTGATACACTTCTCCAACAAACATCTCCACCTCCAAATCAATACACTCTTCATCAAAATCATCAAAGTATTGATTTGTATCCACAACATCAACAACCACATCTCCAACATCAAGATATTGGATATAAAGAACCACAACATCAACAACCACATCTCCAACACCAAGAAATTGGATATCAAGATGGACAACATCAACAACATGATCAATCACCACATCTCCAAGATTAATCACAAAAAGATTAATCACTACATCAATCACACACTTCACAAGATAACAACACCATCACCAAACATGAATAAACTCCTTTAGGGGAGCCAATTGAATTGGTATTAAACACATTAGTCCATGCTATACTTACCACAGTTGCAAAGTCATTTGGTAATTATGAACCTATCTTCAAATTCTCATATTACGATGACAAGGCTTATTGTGAATATCATAGAGAAAAAGGTCATGACATATCAAATTTTGTTAAACTCAAAAATCTCATCCCAGACCGTGTTGATTAAAGAGAAATAATTGTTGAATAAAATGATCAAGATTTAGCCATCAATGAATACATTGAAGATGTTTCTACCTCATCTAATGATCCAATCAACATACATCAAGAGTCACTTCATAATCATAATCAAAATCCATCACCAATATCTAACAATGATCCATTTCAATAAATCTTAACATGATTTGATCTCATGGTTGAAGACATTGACAAGGTTTCTACCATAATGGTTGAGGATAAAATTCAAGATTCATCTACCAATGATCATGTTGGCATCACCCAGTGAGTTAGATGACATACCTCAAGAATTTATTCCAAATCATGATCAACATCTTTCACCAAAGTCTAGCAATGGTCCTTTCCAAGACATATTGACATCATTTGACCTCATGGTTTCCAATATTGAAGAAATACTTAATTCAACACTTGAAGATCAAGAAAATATTGAGCCAATACCCATGCATAATGAAGATATTCAAGAACCCTTTGCAAAAAATCCATCCTTTGAAATTGATCCATGTAAAGAACATGAACCAACGTGTATTACAGATAATACCACACAGAGTCAAGATCAAGGATCCATATCTCCAAGATACTACCATGATCTAATGGGTATTCTCCAATCCATACAAGATGTCACAAATAATGATCAAATCCATATATCACATACTTCTCCACCAACCCCTGAGATGTTTCCTTTTGATGGACATACAAGCATTCTTCATCCAAAACAAGGGTCTCCCACTCTTAACATCCCCACACAAGAGCAAGCAACGATCATGATTCTTGATTCTTATAGTTATTGTGTATCATAAACATATTTTGAATCAACATCAACATCTGTCAAAGCAGTACCAACAAATAAAGATATCATGGAATCAGAGCAAATAGTTAATATTCCTGAACAATAGGAACCCATGGAAATATCATGTGTTCACAACAAGTCATATTCAATAGCCATTGATCAGAGGATACATTATTAGGACAAAGGATTAGGTCTTGTTAATGACATCTTGAAATCAATACAATTAAAGCATGTCAGTAATATCTCCACAACAATGGGGGCAATTTTGTCTAAAGAAAACATCAACATAGGGGGCATGAAGGATCCTTATGATGAAAATATTTTCAATACTACAACTAGCCATATCATGAATCGTCATCCACCCATCATCTCATACACAAATTGGGACCAACATAAAGAGAAAAATTCCTACCAAAGCAAGGAGAAAATCATCAAAGTAAAAAAAGTGGTAAAACAAAGAGGACAAAATAAATACAAATGGGTACCCAAAAATACAAAATAAAATCATCCCAATCGTACTCCATCAGTCAAAGAAACTATGGAGAAAATTCAAAAGGGAAATGTATCCATCAAAGACATCCATAAATACAAAGGCAAGCTTCTCAAGCGATGTACAAAGTATATCAAGCAGCTGGCCCTAACTCTACTCAAAGCTCCATTTCCACCCATCATTTCTCATCTTCCAAAGTTTTGAGAATCAAAGGTTCCAAACTATCAACCAATCCACCTCATATTACTTCATACATATCACTGTACACTCCATTCACGATATCTAATTCTCGCATTGACCATGTGTTGGAAACTACTCTTCATCATAAGGATTATGAAGGCACTCTATCACGGTGTGCACACATAGATGAGGTTAATTTCAATACCAACAAGGTAGATCAGAGTTATCCAAAGTTGTATTAGAGTTCTCATATCTTAGCAAAGCAGCTTCTTCAAGAAAGATATTGTCGGTATGTTATGACACTCGCATCTACATTAGTACCACTAGGTGGTTCAACATGAGTGCATAAAACTTCAAAAAATAAAAAAAATAAAAAATCAAGAAAATAGTAAAAATAAAAATTATCCTCTAGTGAAAACCACTACGGTGGTGCTTTGGGCATGTACTATGATGAAAACCTAGAAAGAAAGTGTAGTGAGTGGAATCAAGCATCTATATGATACTTTTTAGATGGAAGTATCTCATCCCCATCATGATAAATCCAATATATCCACCATCCATCCAATCCATCTTTATCTAGATCTTCCAATGTATATTGATCTTGACAAAGGTTTGGCATATACTTCAACTCTACTCATGGAAATCTATTGATAGGATATTTACCATTTTGTCTCATGAAGTCCCATAGCCCATATCTAGTATGATAAAACTCTATTGAACTCTTCACATATACATTACCTATCTTGGTTTGTCCATTAAACTATGAAACATTGCTAGACACTGGGGGTAGGTTCTTGTACTCTTGTTTTTGAATAACTCTTGATCTATGCCTTGTATCTCATGATGTGAAATCAACATCGTGATCTAGGTATCGTTTATCTCAAAGTCATCAACATCCAAAAAACACTTGCAAAATCATTGAAAATCCAAAAACATCAAAATATTGTACAGTAAATAAACCAAAACATTCAAAACATTTTCATAACACCAAAAACATCCAAAACACATCAAAATCCATAAACATGTCAAAAAGTCAAAAAATAAAAAATGTGGTTGTCAAACTACGCTGTCTTTGAACTTGAACATAGGCAAGGCCATCTTCAATGAGCCCCTAAGACACATTGGGTTAGTCTTTAGGAGTTTGTCACAATAAACTAATAATCCATCAATATTCATGTCTCATCAATAAATGATTACTGGTCAAAGTTAGTCGAACTACATTGTCTCTACATGTATAACGTAGGAAAGACCATCACTGATGAGCCCTTGAGGCGTTAGGTTAGTTTACCCTTAGGTCTTGGTCTTGGTCTAAACTTAGAAAATACAAAAACATTTGAAAAAATTGAAAACCCAAAAGAATGGAAAACATTAAAAAAATCCTCAACAACCTCAGATAACCTAAAAACCTAAACATTTGAATATACCCAACAAGATAAAAAAACAACCTCAAAAAATTTGCACAAAGATCAAAACATTGAAATATTCCACAAAATCCAAAAAACCACCCATCCCATTTCGCTTTCACCCACAATAAACTTCCATTCATAATAAACTAATCTCCACTTTCACCCTTTGGGAAAACAAGTGGAAACAAGTGTGGCAATTCGTACCTAAAAGTAAAAAATCTAAAGTCCAGATCATGAGTAAACAAGTTGGTAACATTTGTATCAATGGCCTATCAAACAATTAATCTTAGTCAAACCATCTGATAAACATTTCATAGGATGCATCCTTCCTACAATGGACATCATCATCATAAATCACCTTAGCTATGCTACTTTGGCAGGAGATATAAATAACATTGAATGTTTGTTCATTTTGATCTTGTCTTGTGATTTATCTTGTTGACCCATTCTGAGGACCTCTCGATGATGTCTATCAAAATGATTTAGAGAGAAAGGAATGGGGAATTGATCATTATCTTTCATTTGCTGGGCTTGTGGGATGTTCTTGTAAAATAACCTTGGTGAATACTTGCTTTGTTGTGTGTAGGGATGTCGTTTTGAATAGATTGTTGACTATTGCATATGCTTTGGTCCAAAATGTTCTAAACATTTAAACTACATTCCAATGAGCTTTCTGTATGCCAAGGTGTCAGAAAGGATTATCCTATCTATTTACAAAGTCAAAGTCCATTACATTAGATACAACACCATCTTGGTTATCAATATTGTGATGCATCATGTCTATGTGTTATATAAAGAATAAGGAACGAAATAATGAAGTATCCCAATCCCTAAAACAAGAAAATCATGTTTCTCATCACCATATCCAATAAAGTTTCAAATAATCATAGGCTTGTTGGACTTTTGAATCAATCTAAAAAATAATGGTTAATCAATATCCATCTTACTCTACTACTATCTCATTCTATCCATCTTATCTTCTTATTCTTCTATCTTTACTAACAGTTCTATCCAAGTATCAAATTTGTGTGATATATCAAAATATAGATGAGGCTACCCATGGCTGATGACTGTCTACATATCTTAAAATCTGTCTACATCAAATATCTTATCTTTCTAAAGAAGTATCTTTTGTCCTCTTTTAGTTGAACTAATCTTGCATCCTTGTCATGATCTCAACCTAAAAATAAAAATTTCTGCTCAATCTCTCAAGGGGGTAGGGTACTAGCATAAATTTCTGTTGGGGTAATAGTGGGGCATCCAATTTTATTTTTTAATTTTATTTTTGATCTGAGCAGCAGTGTTGATCTGAAAAGCATGTCTTTGAACCAATGTAACATGTACCTCACATCAAAGAGGGGCAAAATGTAAACACTTAAAATTGTCCTGATTGATATTGCGCATTTGAAATTGATTACTAACCTCGTTTTCATCTTGAATCACCTCTTTTCGACAGTTTAATTAAATAATATTTATTGTTTAATTAAATTTATCACTTTCTCCTATTAATCAAATAATCAATTTTATTTGGCTAATTCATCCCCTTTCACACTAATTTTCATCTTATTTAATTAGGTAATGCGATATATTTAATTAAATTGCTTATGTCTTCTCATTTAATTAAATAATCTTTATTATTTAGCTAAATGTCATAAACCCCCCCTTTTATTAAATAAGTTAATTATTTAATGAAAATCCTAATTTCATCCATCTTGTAAATTAAAATATTGTTTTAATTACCTAAATAGCTAATTTCTCTCACCCTCCCACTTGCAAGGGAATATTCCCCTGGACTATCCCTCTATTTGAACTCCTCTAAAATGGGAATATTCTTGTAACAAACTTCTTAACTACTTCCTAATTTTTAGGAAGTGTGCTTCTTTGAATCAATGAGAGCCATTGTTTAAATCATTGATCCTTGTCAACTTGCATTCTCATCCATTGATGAGAATCCTCGATTCATGCCATCTCCTCTCATGGCTTCTCACCATTGATTGATCAATACTCCTCATTTCTATGAGAAATGGATCCAATTTCATTTAAAGTAACTAGACTATATTGAGTTTCATAGCATTCTCCATTAGTATTTTAGTATTTATCATTTCAGCATTTAGCATCCATTTTAGCTTAGTTTACATCCATTTTAGCTTATATTTCATCCATTTTCATCAAGTTTCATCAATAGAATCCATTTGAAAGCTTGTTTCAAGTAAGGGGTTGGGAAGGGCTGGCATTCCATATCAATGTAGCACCAATCCTCCAATGGGATGAGGTTTGAGGCATTATACTAGTTTCCTTTATGCATTTCTTGTTTGTTTATATCTAATAGCTTCTTTGTTTGATGTTTTCAAGTATTTCATTGGGAGCTTGACTTAACTAGCTAAATCTTTGTTTATTTCATGTGGATCTAGCAGGTTTAGCTTAGGTTAGGTTTAGCGTTGATCTAAAAAGCATCAGTCTCTAAATAATGTAATAGGTACCTCACTTCAAAGAGGGGAAAAATGCATACCTTAAAATTTTCTTGATCGATATTGCACATTTGAATTTGATTACTAACACCGTTTTCATCTCGGATCACGTCTTTTCAACCCTTTAATTAAATAATCTTTATTATTTAATTAAATTTATCACTTTCTCATATTAATCAAATAATCAATGTTATTTGGATAATTCATCCCCATTCATGCTAATTTTCATCTTATTTAATTAGGTAATGTGAATTATTTAATTAAATTTCTTATGTCTTCTCATTTAATTAAATAATCTTAATTATTTAGTTAAATGTCATTAAACCCCCTTTTATTAAATGAGTTAATTATTTAATTAAATTCCTAATTTCATCCATCTTGCACAATTAAGTAATTTCTTAAATTACTTAATCAACTAATTTCTCTCACCCTCCCACTTGCAAGAGAATATCACCCCTGAATATTCCTCCATTTGAAGTCCTCCAAAATGGGAAATATCTTGTAATAACTTCCTAATTTTTAGGAAGTGTGCTTCTTCAAATCAATGAGAGCCCTTGATTAAAATCATTGATCCTTGTCAACTTGCATTCTCATCCATTGATGGGAGTCCTTGATCCATGCCATCTCCTCTCATTTCTTTTCATCCATTGATTGATCAAATCAATCTTGACCATTGATTCAACTATTTCTCCTATAAATAGTCCTCATTTCTATGAGAAAATGATCCAGTTTCATTTAGAGTAACTAGACTATAATGAATTTTAGAGCATTCTCCATTAGCATTTCAACATTCAATATCCATTTTATTTTAGCTTTGCATCCATTTTAGCTTATCTTTCATCTCTTTTCATCAATTTTCATTAATGTAATCTATTTGAAAGCTTGCTTCAACTAAGGGGTTGGGAAAGGACTAACATTCCACATCAATGCAACACCAATCCCCCAATGGGATGAGGTTTGAGGTATTAGATTAGTTTCCATTATGCATTTCTAGTTAGTTTCTTGTTTAATGGCATCTTTGTTTGATGCTTTCAAGTATTTCATTGGGAGCTTGACTTAACTAGTTAAATCTTTGTTTATTTCATATGGATCTAGTAGGTCTAGATTAAAGGTTATGATCATGCTCACATATAGAAGATTGTTACAATGAGAAATCCATCTTAGAGAAACATAAAAGTTCCATCACTTCATCACCAGATCATTCACAACCTCAATGAAGAATGTAGACACCTTTTGCTCATTGCTTCTAGCAGTCTTAGTCATTAAAGCTCGCACTACACTTCACAATTTCACACTTCACATCACATTTTGGGTCACTCATGCATCACACACCAATCCTCCATCAACTCAACACATATATACCATTCACAACCTTGAAAACAGTCTCCAAGGTTGGCTATGCAACTCAAACATGTAAATTCAAAATAATTTGGCACCAAAACATTCTCGCAGCAGAAAGGAATGAAGGTTGACCACATACCTTAACTCAGACCTAAATCCACATACAAATGCCACACCACACTTCCACAAACACTGAAGCACATTCGTAATTAGTGTAAACACCCAAGGTCAGTCGAACCCATATTAACACCATTAAAAATTTAAGTACACACTTCTTTTGATCCAAAGATGACTCGTGAAGCACACACAACACTCAAACACAATATGGAATATTCCATCAACACTCTGAAATCAAAAAAATCCTTCACAACAATATTCACTGTGTAGTGTAGAAAAATGTACACCCTTAAATTTTCACACTATGTTTGGGTCCCTTAATTAATTGGACTAAATTAAGCCTCTAGTTGGCCCAATTATGCATTTAAAAGCCTAATTAATCCCATTTTCTAAAAGGGAAACTTGTATTAAACAATTGAAAACATTAATTAAATTGCCTTGGAAATTGAGTGTCCTAGATTTAGGTTCTAGGATCCATTCACCCAAGTCCTTCTTAAGTTGAGGATCTCAAATTTCAATATGTTTTTGGCAGTATTTTTAGGATTCAAATTCAAATTTCAATTTTTGACCTTTGATGTTTAATTGTCAAGAAATTATAAAATCACCTATAAATACATAGTTATTTTATCAATTCAAGTCTAAGAAAAAATCTAGAATTAAGGAAACTTTCACAGGAGAAAATATTATTGTCAAAGGTGTTCAAGAGTAGATTTATCTACCTTCTACATTAGCATTCAAGATCTCAAACATCATGCTAAAGTTATTTGCATCTATGCATGTTTTTGGAGCTAACATTGTGATGTAGGTTTCAAGAATTCAAGCATCAAGATCAACATCTAATCAAGCCATTTCATGCAAGATCAAGACCTTGGAGAGATGTGTTAGACTTCAGTCCTCTAAGGATCTCCATTCAAGGGTTTGGTGATTTTCAACACAAAATTGTTCATTCATCATTCCTTGTATTCATGTTTCATTTCATTTCAAGGTTTAATTACCAAAACAGGGTTTGACCAAGGCAAACCTCCATTCACCAAAAATAAACAAATTTTCCCTCTCTTTGTATGTGTAGATTTGTAGGTGAAGAAGGCTTGAAGATTGATCAAAAGTGAAATTTTGCAAAGTTGTCACCAAAGTTGTCAAGACACAAAATCTTACTTGTAGAATTTAATTCTGACTTTTTGACAGTGAGATCTAAAGAAATCAAGATTGCAGATCTAGGAGTAGAGGATTGTGAAATAAAATTTTGGATCCATGTAGTAGGACCCATTCACCCTAGGTCAAATATGTCCCAAGAGGACACTCAACAAAAAATTTTGGTGACTAGTACACATCAACTTACCCTTTTTAGATCTGATGAAAGTCTGCTATTTCTTATTGTTTTATGCTTTAAATCGATTATTCAAGTTTCACATTGCATAAAGAAGCTCATTTACTATATTTTTTTTCTCCCTAAAGTGTTGTTTAGGCATATTTTACCCCGTCTTGTTATAAGGAAATTTGTAAGATCTCCAATAGGGTTGAATCACATATTCAATCACCCCATTTTGATAAAACCCTATTTTTCTTCATTTCATTTTGGTGAACCTGACATTGCATTGTACATCTTAATTTTCTCATTTAGAGTTCATTAAAACCCTAGATCTAGGATTTGCAATAGATTGAATTTAATTTAGGGTTTTCAAATTTGCATTAGTTTCCATCTCATTTAGGGTTTTAAATTTGCATTTTTCATTGTTTAAAATCTGAAAAATACAAAAAATTGCATGCATATTACATTGATTTTGCATAGTACTTGCATATTAGTGTATTTTTAGTCATTTACATTCACAAATTTGATCAAAATTGCATTTCAAAAAGTGTCACCTTTTTCATCATTTGTCACTAATTTCATTTGCATTAGGACAATTAAATCTAGAAAATTCTGCTACAAAAACCATAGTTTGCAACTTGGAATAGGGAACAAAAACAATAACTCAAAATTTGCATTTTTCATTTTTTAAAACCCTATATGAGGACCCATCAAAACCAACTTTTTGAGCATTTTTTTGGTTCTCTGCACTTCCCAAATCTGCTAGTAAATCACTATTTTAGTCTGTCAATTTTTGGGAATTTCTATTTTATGCATTAAGTCTAATCATTCATTTAGTTTAGGAATTTCAAATTGGAAAATTTGTTGCATTTCAGATCTATATAAAAATCATTACATCATGTTTTCATTAAAAAATTCTCTTGTTATCATACTCCATGTTCTATTTTTAGATTTTGTTGAATACTCTAAGAAATTGTTGTTACAAGCATATGAATATGAAATCATTTCCTCTCTTTTCTTATTCTTCATTGATCTCGCTCTCGGATGTGAAACTTAGTGAAATAGAATACAAATTTGGATAATCATGATAACCACATTTTTTCTTCTCTCAATATCTCTCCTATTTTTGAAGAAAATATTTTGGTGTTAGAGGAACCCATCATTGAGAGCCAAGAAAATACCTCATTATTGAACAAGAGGGTGTCGTCATTGATAAGCAAGAAAATCATAGTTTTTATTTTCTAGATACCTCCCCTACTTGTGATGAAGATATCTTAGAAGACCCAACCATTGAATGTCATGACAATCTTGTTTTCTCCTGTCTTAAAAAATATCCTACTAGGGAAAAGATATCATAGTGCAAGAGGATGATATCATTGATACATGTCTTTCAAAAAACTATAATGTGGCTTCCTTAGATGAAGATGATGAGGTGAAATTAGGCTTCCCCTCACTAGAAGATCATCAACATAAGGATAATTCTACTGAGTTTCTAAACATTAGATCTACCTTGATTATTAGACCTCTTGAGAGTCCTCTAATCATTGGAACTCCTAAGAGTCCTCTAATTATTGAACCTCCCAAGTCAAATCCTAATCCACTTCTCATCATAAGACCACCTCAAAACAAGCCCTTACCCCCAGGAGCTATCTCAAATTTTGCATGACAACTTACTAGTAACAGTGTTTCACATCAACCAATTTATCATATCGTTTCTCATATATATAACACAAGGAACAATAGGCAACCACAAATCATACCTAATTCATTACCATTACCTCAACCAATATTCCCTAGTGCTCCTCATTTACCTTTGTACAATGGAAAGGAGTATGACCTTGTAGAACAACTCTGCAACACTCTTGTTAAGATATCTTTATGGGATCTCATTCAAGCTTCACCTAATTACCATAACATGTTTCAAATTTCTTTACAACAAGTTGTGTTCCCTCCTAGTGCACAACCAAGTGATGTAGTAACCCTAATCCAAGGAATGAATTTAGTCAATATTGATATTATCTTTCATAAAGATGAGTTACCTACATTCGAGATGCAAAAACAAAATGAGGCCTTGATGATATTGGCTATTATTAACAGACATGGAATAAAAATAACTCTCATTGAAAATGGTTTGGCCCTTAATGTGTGTGGTGTAAGCCTTTTGGATGATATTGGAGTCAATAAGACTAAAATTGAACCTGATTCCTTGTCTATCCATGGGTTTAATAATGTGGGAAAGCAACCTCTTGTTATGATAACATTACTGGCGATAGTTGGAAAGGTTACATTAAAAACCCCTATTCATGTTATGCCTAATCAACTATCATATAATATTATCCTAGATAGACCTTAGATTCATGCAATGAATGTAGCCTTCAATGTTACATCATCCAGTGAAGTACATTTACAATAACAAGGTTTACAAAATCAAATCTTACCATCAACCATAAAGTTGTTTGCACACTGATATAGACAAGGAAAGTCCTTTGAAAACATTGATAGAAAATTCAAAAATAGAACCCATGCAAGAGCAAGAAAAGAGAAGAATATTGAAGAAGTCACAAAGCTATTGGACGACATGTTGGGTTCCTTAGATTTTACACCTACATTCATGGGAGAATACAAGATCACACAAAAAATAGGAAAATAAAAAGAAACAAACATAATATCAACATGCAAGTTGAGTCATAAAAAGCACATGAGTCCACAAATTTTAGCAAAGAAGAGGAAAAAAAAAATTACACATCCACATATGATGAGTGTGATCATGAGAAACCACCAAATCCAAAAGAAATGGAAAAAAATTATGAGATTTTGAAACAACTTGGCTATAATGGAAAAGGATGTGGTGCTAGAGAGCAAGGTACCTGTTATCACCTAAAATTGCACCCTTGTTGAACCTGATGTTCAACACCTCAATGTAACATTGGAAGACCTCCAAAGATGTGGGTTTCTTGTAAGTAGAGGTCAACTCCTAGAGAAGGCCAGCTTCTTTGTTGGGTCATCACCTAAAACTACTGATTCTTTGAAGGAAAAGGGAGAGAGATAATGCATAAAAATGAAAATTAAACTCTATGGTGATACACCGAACTTGACAAGAAAAATGAGATACTCGAGTTACACCTGAGTACTGATGATGAACATAAGATTTATACATCAAATTCTATAAGCCTTGCATTAACGTTTCACAAACAGGTTCAATTCACACACTTTTTCCGGAGAGGAAAGAAAGATTTTCATAGACTAGAATCCCTGTGTGACTAAGTGAGCACAATTTGTGATTTGTCTAATGATACTTTTACAAACGAAAACATGAAACACAAGATAAATTTATGAAGGAATGAAATAAATTCACAAAAATAACTTAATCATGAACCTGAAATGCACAATACTTTGCAAGAACAAGATGGAAATTTGAACATCAATAGTAATCAAGGTAAGCTTTATATAACATGCTCCAAGATGAGTTATAGGATTCTGCTAATGAAAGAGAGGACTATAAAAGTCATAGACTTCAAAAAAGCATAAGGAGAACTCCTTTACAAAGAGGCAAAAAATGCCTTATATATAAAAGTAAGGTCAGCCCTTCTAGGGCTTACAAAAATATCAGTCCTTGGAGTAGATTTTTCCTTAGATCTTTGATTGAATTTAATCCTGCCCCCTGCGTGTCCATGACGCCTATGTCGGTGAAGAAGCATTCCCAGAGAAGCCTTCTTTAGATATTTTGCAGCTACCGCATTCATTCTGATCCTAGCATCGTGTCCTATTCAAACCACTTCGGCTAAAGATACATGCTGCATTCATCTTGTTGACATTCTTCATTCTGATCAGACCACCACAGCTTTCCTTAGCTCCCCCTTGTTGGTTGAGTGTATTCCACGCAGGCTCTGTAGGTGGTCAAAACTCTTTTAAAAAAGAATCGCATTTCGGCGAGACACTGAAAGTGTCTCATCGATGTGATTATATCATTCTGCAACTTATCGACATGACTCACATGATTGGCAAGAGTCATAGCAGCTTCATTAGTCACACTGATAAGCTACCCATATCCATCGCTGAGACCACCTTCATTTGGGAAGACATCCTACCGAAAGTAAGACCTCCTTTGTTGAGTCTCCCCGAATGCAACATTCCTTTCTATGTGACTGGTGTTTGTCACTGAGACCCATGCTGAACTCCCCCATTCTGTCTGAGCTCTACATTTCCTTTGGCAAGACTGTGGTAAGTGGGGAAGACTTCATGGCGAGGTCCAACAGTCATACTGATTCTTGCTTCCATTGTTGAGACCGCCTTCATTTGCTGAGACATCTTATAGAATTTATTTTCCTTCGGAAAACTCTTCATTTGGAAAGACACCCAGCGAGACCCTTCGTTATCGGCAAGACATTGGCTTGTCGGCCAGACCTCCCGTTGGGTTCCTTAACTCTCGGTGATGAGCTACTTTCTCTTCGATCCGGGAGACATTGCCATCTCGACAAGACCTTAGGGTGACGGCTGGAAACTACACTGAAGCCAAATGTCAGGGAGACCTCCTTTCTTCTGTGAGACCTTGTGGCAAAGGGACCGAGCTTTTCCGAGGCCACGAGCAAGTCGGGGAGACCTATGGTGATACCTCTCACACCTCTTTGGTGAGACCTTGGCCAGTCACCGAGATATCTTGTAGAATTTTCTCCCTTTGGCGATGACATTGTTTTTCGATGAGACCATAAAGTCGGGGAGACATCTTGTCTGTAGCACCTCCCTACGCTGAAGATAAACCTTCCTCATTTCGCTGAAACATCTCCCTGTTGGCAAGACCCCTTGCCAATACCTGCATCTTTTACCAAAACCCGTGGTCGCCATGAGTCTCCCCAATCGACGATTGAATGGCCTATCCGTCTTGTCGCCAAAACATCTTGGGTTGCCAAGACATCTTGTAGAACTCAATCCTTACACTGAGAGCCTTTAGGGTCAAGGAGACCTTGTGACTTCGGCGAGACTCGCTTGCTTTGCCGAGCCACCTGACTTCGGCAAGACCTCTTCCAATTGGTAAGACCTCCTACTGAAACCTACACACATACACTGAAGGGATCTTGCTTTGCTTTGTCGGCGAGACCTGATGCATTCACCGAGACTTCTCTTCGAAGAAAAGAACTTCTGCCAAAATGAATATCCTTTTATCGCCAGGACGATGATCGATGTCTTGCCGATAGGAACCTGTAGGTGAATCCCACTCATCGTGACATTCCTAGAGTCTTGGCGACTCTCTCCTTAGAATATTTTTATGCCAAACTTGAACAAGGAAAGCTTCTTCACTGAGTTCCTTGTGACCTAGCATCAGATTCATGACTTTTTCCCTAGGCCGAATGCTCCATTTGGCCTTCTTGAACCTCTTAAAAACAATTTGCCTTGCCTGATTGAGCCTGAGGGTGAAAATTAGGTAACAGTACCTATGTCTCTATAGATCCTAACACACAAGAAACAAAAATTGGTCTTGGATATTGTCCTTCAAAGATAACAAAAGCATCAAAAAATCCTTCACTCAATATCAACACTATTACAAAAGATTCTTCTAAGACAACTTTAACCTTGATACATCCTGAACTGATAGATACTACATGTGGGAATATCTCAATGGATATGCATCAAATTGATACTTTTCCTACTCATTATAAGCAATAAAATTAGTTGCTTCTCCTTGCCATGTGATAGTTGTATAATTATAACATGCTCACTACCACATGTATTGAACATTATGCATCATTATCTTTTATATTGCAAGGAGTAGCATATAATGCTTTATTTTGGCTCATCCTTGTCCTACATTTGGGGGGAAAGGGGTTAGGTAGCCTTGTCTTAGTATGGCACTTTTTGTTGTCTTCTTTGGCTAGTTTTCCACCTTCCACATATGACAAACGAGATTGGGATGTGGATGACTTGCTATAGGTTGACTCGCATGTGCCATACCGGTCTTTGTTTTCTTTTCATGTTCTTTGTGATTGCATGTGCATAATTTGGTCCCTCATACAATGTTGCTTGGTGTGTCTTTATATGTTTGTGAGCCTACTTTGGATGACCCTTGTCACTCTATTGGTGCAACAATTCAAAGGAAGAAAATCTTCCATGAAATTCTTCTATTTGTATCTACATTCTTCTATTTGTCATAACCATTTACCTTCTTTTCTTGTGTTTTCCTTTTGGGGATGATGCAAGGCATCGAGACATTTAGGTCTATACCATGTTGACTCAAAAGCTTCTCTACATTTTCACTCTCTATGTTGCATTATTCCTTTGTGCTCATTGTTCCATGAGTTATTTGGGGAATGATGACGATTCCAAGCTCGATTATGTCATTGTAGAAAAGACATATGCTAACCCCAAATCCATGGATCCCTTATGTGTTATCTTAGGATTGCATATGGGGGGAAACCTCTTTCCATGACGTAACTCTACTCAGAAACATATGTTTACATATGGCTTTCCAAATAAAGCTCTCATGTATTTGCATTTATTGTGTTCTACTTTAAAGTAATTACTCATAGCATGGTGTTTAGCAATTTCTTTAAAGTGGGGGCATAAACATCCCCACTCATTTTTTGCTTCAAAGTGTGGTATTCTTACTTCACATGATGTGTCTTCTTGGTAGTGGCATTGGGTTTGATGTTCCTCAAGAGCATTACCTTGGAATATGCCAGTCCTCTTAGTGGTGATGCTACGATTTGCATTCCCTAAGTTGTGAATCTTCTATCCTCAACTAGTCCTCTCTTGGTGATGTCAAGCATGACGTTCCCTAAGGTGAGACCTTTCATGAACTAAGAAAAACCCCTTTGACTATCCCATCCTATTGTATTTAAATGGTGAACAAGCATAATACAATTTTCTTTCCAATGGCGCCTTGTTTATTAGGAGTGCCTAGCATAATGCAACTTGTTAGCCTTGTGGAACCTCTTTTTGTGGCACCTTATCAAAGTTATCAGGAGGTATAAATTTTGGTATGGTTGATGTATGGGAGCTTGCTGACCTGGCATGAATTTCCCATTAGCCACCCTCTTGGGGCTCACCTAGTGGACATTAGATTTCACTAGCCCATGTGAATCTATTTTGTTTGCATAGTGGACAAGAAGTTTCGACTTGTGAACATTATTTTTGGACAAAAAACTAAGGCTTGATCCATACCTATTGGAAAAATAGTCAAGGCTTGATCCACCCTTTTTCTTTTCTCTTTGCATCAATTTTGTCATTGTATGCTTGTGTATCTTGTCTTGTTGATGTATAACATTCATATACATGTGTTCTTTTTCACTTATGTTGGTTTGCCATGGGATCTTGGTCTCGGGGGCCTGCACAACCTCCTTGATCTTTTTCATCCTATCTCACTAAAATTTGTACACTTGGACCCATATTGATGCTTATTTGTCTACTTTAGTGTGAGTTTTAGTATAGGTTTCATCGTCTCACTAAAGTGGGGACTAAATGTAGTGTATACAAATGTATACCCTTTCATTTTCACACTATGTTTGGGTCCCTCAATTAATTGGACTTAATTAAGCCTCTAATTGGCCCAATTATGCATTTAAAAGCCTAATTAATCTCATTTTCTGAAAGGGAAACTTGTATTAAACAATTGAAAACATTAATTAAATTGCCTTGGAAATTGAGTGTCCCAAATTTAGGTCCTAGGACCCGTTCGCCAAAGGGCGAATGGGTCCTCCATAAGTTGAGGATCTCAAATTTTAATATGTTTTTGGCAGCATTTTTATGAGTCAAATTCAAATTGCAATTGTTGGCCTTTGATGTTTAATTATTGGGAAATTAGAAAATCACCTATAAATACATAGTTATTTTATCAATTCAAGTCAAAGGAAAATATAGCATTAAGACAACTTTCATAATTGAAAATATTCAACCTTGTCAAAGGTGTTCAAGAGCAGATTTATCAACCTTCTAAATTGGCATTCAAGATCTCAAGTATCATGTCAAATTTATTTGTATCTATGCATGTTTTTGGAGCTAACATTGTGATGTAGGTTTCAAGAATTCAAGCATCAATATCAACATCCAATCAAGCCATTTAATGCAAGATCAAGACCTTGGAGAGATGTGTTAGACTTCAATCCTCTAAGGATCTCCATTCAAGGGTTTGGTTAGTTGAAACATAGCATTTTTCATTCATCATTCCTTCTATTCATGTTTCATTTCCTTTCAAGGTTTAATTACCAAAATGGGGTTTGACCAAGGCAAACCCCCATTCACCAAAAACAAAAAAAAATTCCCTCTCTTTGTATGTGTAGATTTGCAGGTGAAGAAGGATTGAAGATTGATCAAAAGTGAAATTTTGCAAAGTTGTCAAAGTTGTCATTAAATTTTTCAAGACATAGAATCTTACGTGTAGAATTTAATTCAAACTTTCTGACAGTGAGATCCAAAGAAATCAAGAGTGCAAATCTAGGAGAAAAGGACTGTGGAATCAGATTTTGGATCCCTGTAGTAGGACCCATTTTCCCTAGGGAAAATTTGTCCCAAGAGGACAACAATAGCTTTTGGTGACTAGTACACATCAAATTATCCTTCTTAGATCTACCAAAAGTCTACTATTTTTTATTTTTTTATGCTTTAAATTGATGATTCAAGTTTCACATTGCATAATTAAGTTCATTTACTATTTTTTAGTTTTTCTCCCAAAAAGTGTTGTCCAGGAAGATTTTACCCCGTCTTGTCATTTAAGGAAATTTGCAAGATATCCAATAGGGTTGACTCACCTAGGGTTGAAATTAAATTCTACATTTGGGGATCTCATTTTCTAATGAAATAAGGAAGATAGGTGCATCACATATTCAATCATTGCATTTTGGTAAAACCTTATTTTTTCTTTTCACACCTAAAGAATATATTCATTATGTACAACTAGTTAACCTTCCACGCACTGTAGCATGAGAATCCAACCTTGTGGAGCACAAAAACTCAAACAATTCTAAATTAGGATATATGTAACCAATAGAATCACACTCCTAGATTCTCAAGACTAGAAACCATACTGCGAAGAAATGCAGAGAAAAACCATTTCTCCCAGACAACATTACTTCACAATTCAGACACTCGTGAGCACAAATTTCTCTACCAAATGATCTAGAACATAAAACTCTCTATATAACACCTCTGATAAACATATTTTAGCCACACAAGCATAACTTGAATATAGAAGAAATGCAGAGAAAAATACATAACACAACTCTGCCATACAAAACACCTCTCGGATATGCTATTTCTTCTTTTATTCAAAATTTCTCAAAAGAACTTGTAAATCAAGCACCACAAACATCGTCTCATCATCTACAACACTTTATCATCACAACCAAGACAACAAAAATAGAACTCAACCACACTAGAGGTTGAAAATCCACAAACACATACTCATCAAAGCAACACCAAAGGTTGACATTAGTGAGACTAGTAATGACAACATAATGCAATTAATCAAAGCATCTCCATAGGTTGACATCAATGCAACAACATAGATTTGTTGACATCAATGAAAACATAAAATTCTAACATAAATAACATTGGATCATGTGTGTTCGCCCAAGGGTCAATGGGTCCCCTTTACGTATTAAGACCCATTTTTAAATATATTTTTGGTGGTATTTTATTGATTTAAATTCAACTTGCAATTGTCAGCTTTTAGAATCTATTTTTTGGTAAATTAGATAGACACCTATAAATACATAGTATTTTGATAATTTGAAATCTAACATGCATGAAGTAACTTTATGAGATCAATCCTATGAGAAAATATTATTGTAAGGAGAATTCAAGAGTAGATTTATTAGTCATTTGTTGCAACATCCAAGGTCCTAACATCATGTTCAAGCTTATGTGTGTTCATGTCATCTTGTGAAGGCTAACATGCATTGTTGATCCTAAGAAATCTAAGAATTTTTATTACACCCCTTGCGATATTACCTATTTACTATTACCTTGTTTGGTTAAATTGCTTGAATAAATGAATGTGTTTTATGGATCTCTACATGAATGTGTTTTATTAATATTTATATGAACATGTTTAATGAATATTGAATGGAAATATGATGAATGAATGATTGATGTAATTTGATATTTTATGTTTCTAACTATAAAATTTATGATGCATATGACTATGTTGTGTTAGGCTAGCTACGATTATGATGTGCCAAGTTGAGTGCAGGATCATGTTTGATCTTGTAGAAGAGAGGGGAAGTATCACTTAGGAGAATAATTTGGTCTGGTAACCCTTAACTAGCCTAACTGAGAAATCACACACTCACATCCTAATTGGTCATAGAGAGTCAAGCCGGTTTTGGGAAAAGGTAAGTAATATTTGTTACATATGATTGAGAATTATGATTAAGTCTTGATGTCTTGTGTCAGTCTTTCCTTGTATGATTATTCTAATATTGATGAGATATATGCATAAGATGAATATATATGTATATGTGTACATGTCTACAGTAGACTCATACATGTGAGTGAATACATACATGAGTCTACGAAGGTAGACATACCTATTCATTCTCATGAATGAATCACCCATATGCATGGGAATACCTAGTGGACTAAATTCACACACACACACACATGTATATATGCATCCCATGTATGTATGTTGATCGATGGGATTGTATGTATGAATGTTTTATAAAGATAATGAAATTAAATTACATATATATGTATATGTGGTATATATATTAATATGTATATATGTGTGTGTGTACGTGTAATGTTATAATAACATATATATATATATATATGTATAGTATTATTACTTATATGTAAGTATGTTTGTTAATGTATTTGGTAAACCTTATGAAATATATATATATATATATGCATGTGTGTGTGTATTGAAATATAGATATGTATATATATACTATGGAATTTATACATATATAATAGATGAGAATTGAACTTATTAATATAAACCATAAGTGCATAAGATAGCTCGCTAATCATTATTGTAATAATATGTAGCAAGGCATATAATATACCATGGGGCACATGAAGTTTAAAGCGCAACTTTAAGTGGTATTAAATATAGTGTATAAAGTTAAACATGACCAAGTCAAACATTAAGCATAACACGTAGGAGGTTTGCAGCTAAGTAAAACATTTAAGCAGGGGAGTGAGTGATGTATGAAACATAATAATAAGTCAGTAGGTCATGCCTGAGAAAGTGGCACCAAGGAATAAGAGGTGACACCATATTTGGTAGATGTTGGAATGTAAAAGAAGTCTATGAATTTGAATAAGCCTACAAATAAGTGTTTAGACTCAGTCAAGTGTAAAATTGGTAGCATATTGCAAAGGAATTCAAATTAGGAAACCTATTTTGAGTTTGTTGTCCCAAATATCAAGTCGACTCAACTATAGTATTGTCATGTGTTGCAAACCTGTGCGTGAGTCGTTGCATGAGGAAGAAAGGTGACATAAATACTTGTTTGTAGCCTTCAATTGCTAACAAATTAGTATAAATAGAGGTACCCATTCTACCAAATGCTACATTTATCATTTTGATTATCTTGATGCTATTTTGCTATGAGTTGAGAGTTATTTTGGTATTTTGTATTTTTGGTTATTGTGAGATTTAATGAGAAGTTAGAAGAGGATAGTTAAGTGGATCTTGGAGGAGGTGTCAATTGATCTTAAGGATTCATACTAGGAAGGAGTTTAATCAATTGGAGCTTATACATTAATGCTAGTTTCTATACCTTTGTCTTTATGTTGGAAAGGATAAATTCGTTTATTTCCTATGTTGGGAAAAGAGTGTTTTTGAATAGGCTGTGGTGTTTGTCTGAGATTGATTGTTTCATGGTGATGCAATATGTTGTAGAACCTATCTTGTTGACTATGTCTTTATGTACCCTATATATGGGAGTTTAATTGAGTGCAATATATTTATAATATGTGTAGTTATTTTCACTATATGTAGGAAGCCTATTCTAGATGTATGTAGCATTAAGCAAGATGTTGCTTTAATCAATTTTGTAGTATAGTCATATTGTTATGTGATGTTATGTGGGTTATTCCTAGGATAGGTTAGATCTGTGGGAAAGGGGGTAACCTAGATATAGAGTATAATAGTCATTACAAACCAAATCAAGCTAGGAAGGTGGGTGAACATGTGACATCTTCTCTAGGTTAAGGGTAATGGAAACTTTGGCCAAAGTAGTGTAAGTAGCCACTGTTGATGATGCCAATTTCACTATGATTCAGGATTACGTACTGAGTGATCCCACAATATTGGTTTATAATTTTTGGCCAAACTGGACATTGAAATATTTTTTTCTAACTAAATCTTCACTTTTGGGCACCTATAGCGGCTAAACCGTGAAGAATTTGAAGATGATGCAAACTAGAGTTTCGTGACATTTTGTCTGTAGATTCTAAATATATTTTTTTCAAAAAATTTGGAATTAGATTGTACTTCTTTTTCCATCTCCTTCAAAAACCAGTTTTATTCAGAAAACAACATTTTTAAGGAGTGACACTCAATATATAATGCATGACTTTTTTTCCATTAAGGATAAAATTATAATTCTTTCAAATTTAGATTTGTAACTCTGATATCTAGTGCTTCCACTTTGTTAGATAGTGTTTCATTGAATATTTTTTCCTTAATCAATTTTCAAAGTCAAACCAATTACAATTTAGACATAGGCAGACCGTATAATGCACAACTTTTTTTGTATGTATCGAAATTCAATTTTTTTTTTGTTGGATCAAGGACTTCAATATCTAGTGCACTCATATTTTTCAAATTTTTTTTTATAATCTATTAATTTTCCACATGTATAGAATAGAGAGCTTGATTTTCGGTGAAAAACCTATGTTTAATAAAACTAAAAAAACAAATATATAATAAAACCAAAACATATTAAAATTATAGTCGTTGGATAGCTCGTTCCAAGGACTACCTGATTCCAGTTGGGTTTGTGAAGTCTCCTCCATTTTCATCCTCAACCTGAGCTTTGAAGGGTAAAAATTTTGATTTTTTTGGTGCCAAAGAGTAGAAAGGTGGGAAAAGGGGGGTTTGCTCAAACCAAGGGGGTTTGAGTGAACCAGGGTTCATTCTATTATAACTTATGAAAAGCAACAACATGATCAAGAGACTAAACATAGCACAAAAGAGAGAGACAAGATGAGAGAATATGATGATTGTATTCTCAATATACATGAAGATAGACAATGAAGATAGACATGATTACAAGCATGTACAAGGATTGCTTATAAAGGCAAGCTAGGAAAAAATGAAGGGACATGAATGAGACAAGTGTCCCAATCATGTGTGTGGTAGGTAGAAATAAATAATATATAATTCCATAAAAGGAGGATCTCCCACCTAAAGTGGAATTATCATGCCACAAAAAGTGGAGATAAAAAGGTGGTAACTAGATGACCACAAAGAGTGGAATTTCTCCTACACACACTTCCCTAAGTGTCCAAGTCATATCTCTCAATGTATGCACAAACCTAGATGCAAGATGCAAATAAATAGGTGTCACAAGTGCAACCTATAATGATATGCATTCCCTAAGTAAGCTTAAGTAAAGTGTAATAAGTAAAATACTTATTTACACCAACACCCCCCCTTAAGTGCAACTGAGGGAATGAAGACTTAAGCTAACCATGCAAGATAAGATGCAAGATGGGTCCCAGTAACTAATCCATGTTAGGTAATCATGTACAAATGCAATGCAATCTCTCACAAGCAGAGTAAAGATAGAAAAACCTAGTGGGAAAAAACTACCCCCCAAAAGAGAGATGAGATACAAAATTATGAACACAACATGAGAAGGACAAAACCCCATGTGAGGAAAAATTCTCCCCCATACAAGAGAAGAAGAGAGACAAAGTAGCACCCCCTCAATGTACAATCTTCACCCATGGAAGATGCTCTAGAAGGAATGAAGGAGCTGCTCCAAAATCGTCAAACAACATTCCTCCCCTTAGGAAGAAACAATACCAAAGGTGCACAAGAATGAAATCTCCCCAATCCAGAAGTGAAGAAGAAAAAACCCTCAAAATGTAAGGAGTCTCTAAAATCTGCTCAAATTTCCCTGTGTTGATGCTAAAAGATGCCTTTCCCAAACCATGTGAAGTTGCAATGGAAAGTGCAATGGTCGCAATGTAGTGGCTTCCTAGAACCTGTGAGAACCCCTTTGCAAGAACACTCCCATCTGCTGAAAAAGACAACTCAAGATCTAGTAAGGATGAAGGTAGAACATACTCCAAAGACAATGCCTCCTCAAGAGAGAAAGTGGCCTCCTCCAACTATTGTAGATATGAATCCACAATCACGTCAACCTCGAAAGACTGATCATGTAGAGGAGGGTCAGAGTGTTCCCTCGCAACAACTAAAGAAGAATCACCTTCATCAAAGAGAAGATATAAGTAATCAAATGTGTGTCCCAAATCTACATTGTAGGACTCCACAAACAAGCTGCCAATGTCAAGTAGTCATCCTATGAAATTGCTGCTAGAAGACAAGGTATGCACTATTGCACTGAATCACAAGGCACTAAAACTGTCGAAACACAAGTATCATCAGGTACATCATTCAATGTAGGAGATGGACTATCAAAAATAGGCTCAAGAACCTCACGAGTAGTAAGCACTCCAAGATTCAAGTAACCATACTCATTCTCCTCAAGTGTGTCCACACTAGGGTGAACTGAATCATCAATAGGAAAAAAATATGAGAAGGTGTAGAATCGAGAATAATTATCAACCTCCCCAACTACAACAAGAGCCCTGCTATGCAAATCCTGAACAATCATAGAATTCGGTGTGAACTCTGCACTCTTTCCTGTACCACTATGTGTAATATGATAGATGGAAAGGAAGTTCCTTGACAAAGTAGGCACACATAGAACATCGTTAAATGCTCCACCTTCAATGTCAATAGACCCCTTCCCATAAACTGCCAAAGAAGTGTTGTTGGCCATCAAAATGGGTGGTGATGAACAATAATCAAATGAAGAGAACATATCCTTGGAAGAAGTCATATGATGTGAAGGTCCTAAATCAAGGATCCACCTATCTAAATTGGAATTTGCAACTGTAAGAAATGCTTGCCCCTTATGTTTCTCATGTTGAGATGATGTAGAAGAAGAAGATGAGCTTGATGTTGTTGCCATGAGATTTGTGCCTTTTCCCTTAGAAGTAGAAGTGGAAGAATATGAGTCCTTCTCCTGATATGCAGCTGGCAAGTTGATGTTGTTCTTCTTAAGGATATTTTTCAACTCATCAATTTGCTTAACATGACAACGATGCTCATCATGACCAAATTTTTTGCAATATGCACATGTTGGTTTCTCCTTCTTACTTGAATTGTTCTTTGAAGAATATGATGATGAGCCTGGTTGTGGAGGAGTGGATTGTTGGTTCTCTCCTTGTGGCTTTGGTGAAGATTGATTTTGGCCTTTCCCTTTGCCTTGCTTGTTGTTTCCACGATTGACCACCAATGCTTTTAAAGATCTATGAGAGCCTCAAAATATGGTGATATAAAGTTGCTTATTGTGAATATTTTAGTTTGAAAACTTGAAACAAAGGCTGCATACTCGACTGGAAGCTTGTCCAACATGTTGAAGACCAATTGATCATCCTCTTTCTCAATACCACAATCTTTTAGTTGTGCTCTTAGCTCATTTTCCTTAGTGACATAATCTTGAATTGTGTCAAAATACTTGGGATCAAGGCTTAGAAGATCATGTTCAAGCTTGTACCCCTTAACCTTATCAACCTTGCCATACAAAGTAGCAAGCTTATCCCAAGCTTCCTTGGTTGTAGTACATTTATCAACATGAAAAATAAGATCATCTAAAATGAACTTTCTTAGTGTACCCAATGCCATAGAAGTTTTAGTGAGCCAATCCATATATGCAGTTGGATCTTCCTTAGGATATGAAGGTGCAGTTATGGTTCCATCAATGTAGTAAATTAAACCTTTTTCCATTAGTTTACTCCATGCACGTACTTTCCATGTACCATAATTATGTGCAGTTAAGAGTGGAACTTTAGATGAACCCATTATGGAATGAAATAGCACAAGAGAGAAAATAGGAACAATCACACAAGATACACCCCCCCAAAAAAGATGAGTTTGGCATTTTATAATTTCTTGCATGTACAATAGGTCACTTGTAACTTGGCTAAGTGGAATTATGATTTATGATTTTCAACTTGCCACAAATAGGCTGAGAATAGACTAGAACAAAGAAGCAAAGGCCTAAATTGAGATCTATGCAATACAAGTGCTAGATAGGCCAAAAAATAACATATGTTGAAAGTACAAAATCCACTCAAGATTGCTTCAAACTGATTGTAGATTCAATAAGTAGACAAAAAATAATGCACTTTAGAAAAAAATTACACCTGAAAAGGAGTTTGTATGTGCCTGAACGGAGCCTCGAAAGTTGCAGTAATGAGGATTGGATAGGTACAGTGTTGAAAAACTTAAAATTTTGGAAAATATGGCCACCAAAATCAGAAATCGAGTGCACAGTTGTGAAGTACATGAAAAATTAGTCCAAATAAAAAAAATTTCTCTAAAAAAGGAGTTAAAATGAGCAAGATATGAGCATTTGAAGTCAGACTACAAAATCAAAAACTCCATTGAAGATGGGGTCCAAAATCTCCAAAAGCACGCTGATGTCATCACTGACGTGATACTAACATCATCAATCTATGTGATTAAATTTGACGGCTTGGTGGCCATCTCACTGATTCATGATGCTAAAATTGATGATTTCCCACCTGTCACAATTGAATATTCCCTCTAGTTGAATATTCTGTGATGCTGTAGCTTAAAAATGATGGCTGGCAAGCCATCACCATCACCATGCCTCTCCATCAGAATGGTAGCTGGAATGTACCTTTATTGTGCTGGAATATTCCTAAATTCCGCTGGGTTTTGAATGCCGCCGATTTTTCTGAAGACGTCAGCCATTGTGGGAATCCTAGAGTTTATTTTCGTCGCTGGATTTTATTTGTCTCCACCAGTTCGTGAATAATACTGACCGATGCTTTTTGGATGCCGAAGTTGAATATGCCAACTATGTTTGATGTGAAGCCCGCAGGAATATGAGGCCAGCTTAGGCTACTAGTTGCCCAAGGTGTGCCATGTGGAGCTGTCGGATGGGCTTGGTGAATGGGAAAGCACCATGTGGTAGACGGAGGTGGTGGTAGCGAGTACGACAGTACCCTGTCCTCTACAATGTACAATCAAATCCGTAGAAAATCTCTGCCCCTTTTTTTTTTAATTTTTTGATTTATAAAAATCAAAAAATACACATACAATTTTTTAAATTTTTGATTTAAAAAACTTTAAATACAATCAATTTGCAAAATAAAGTGATTTTTCTTAAAATTCAAAATTCAAAAATCGAGAAAACCAAAATACAATTTTTTTTTTAGAAAGGAAATTTTAATTTTCTAAAAAAAATTTCAAAAATATTCTGATGAAAATTGTTTTTTTTGCCAGAAAATATTATGAAAACTGGAAATTTTCTGAATAATTTTTTTTCAAAACTATAGAACAAATTCAGAAAATTGAAAAATACCTAATTGACAATTTTCCCAATTTGGAGCTCCCAAAGTCTGATTTTCACGAAATGAAAGGCTATCTTGACTGAAAACAACCTTCTGAATCTGAATTTGAGGTTAGATCTGGTCTAGGATGCACCAACATGTCATTGCTCCTCAAATTTTCCTCTTGACCACCTTCACACGAGCTAAGATCTCCCACCAATGGCTATGCAAAGAACCTCCAACCGCTCTGATACCATGTAAGAACTTATGAAAAGCAACAACATGATCAAGAGACTAAACATAGCACAAAAGAGAGAGACAAGATGAGAGAATATGATGATTGTATTCTTAATATGCATGAAGATAGACAATGAAGATAGACATGATTACAAGCATGTACAAGGCTTGCTTATAAAGGCAAGCTAGGGCACAATGAAGGGACATGAATGAGACAAGTGTCCCAATCATGTGTGTGGTAGGTAGAAGGAAATAATAGATAATTACATGAAAGGTGGATCTCCCACCTAAAGTGGAATTATAATGCCACGAAAAGTGGGGATAAAAAGGTGATAACTAGATGACACCACAAAGAGTGGAATTTCTCCTACACACACTTCCCTAAGTGTCCAAGTCACATCTCTCATTGTATGCACAAACCTAGATGGAAGATGCAAATAACTAGGTCTCACAAGTGCAACCTATAATGATATGCATTCCCTAAGTAAGCTTAAGTAAAGTGTAATAAGTAAAATATTTATTTACACCAACACATTCAAACCCCCTTTCAAAAAGGGGTTTTCATTGTGTTTTTTGGCGGGATGGCGGGAACTTGCATTGAATGGGTTCGCTCTCATTGTGTTTTTTGGCGGGATGGTGGGAACTTGCATTGAATGGGTTCGCTCGAACCCAGGTTCTAGCAAACCCTCTTTTGGTTTGTTTGAACCTATTAGTTTGCTTGAACCCCCAAAACAATTTTTTTTGGCATTGGGTCATTTTTTTCAACTTTCCTTCCTCACTCCAATTGTAAACCACTTTTTTGTGTTCACCCTCAAATATCAACTCAAATAAGCTATAGGACTGTCATGTGTTGCAAACCTGTGAGTGAGTCATTGCATGAGGAAGAAAGGTGGCAGAAATACTTGTTTGTAGCCTTTAGTTGCTAACAAATTAGTATAAATAGAGGTGCCCATTCTACCAAATTCTACTCTTATCATTTTGATTATCTTGATTCTATTTTGCTGTGAGTTGAGAGTTATTTTGGTATTTTGTATTTGTGGTTATTGTGAGATTTAATGAGAGGTTAGAAGAGGATAGTTAAGTGGATCTTGGAGGAGGTGTCAATTGATCTTGAGGATTCATACTAGGAAGGAGTTTAATCAATTGGAGCTTATACATGCATGCTAGTTTCTATACCTTTGTCTTTATGTTGGAAAGGATAAATTAGTTTATTTACTATGTTGGGAAAAGAGTGTTTTTGAATACGTTGTGGTGTTTGTTTGAGATTACTTTTTTCATGGTTATGCAATATGTTGTAGAACCTATCTTGTTGATTATGTATTTATGTACCCTATATATGGGAGTTTATTTGAGTGCAATATATTTATACTATGTGTAGTTATTTTCACTATATGTAGGAAGGCTATTCTAGACGTATGTAGCATTAAGCAAGATGTTGCTTTAATCACTTTTGTAGTATAGTCATAATGTTATATGATGTTATGTGGGTTATTCCTAGGATAGGTCAGATCTCTAGGAAAGGGGGTAACCTAGATATAGAGTATAATGGTCATTATAAATCAAATCGAGCTAGGAAGGTGAGTGAACATGTGACATCTACTCTAGGTTAAGGGTAATGGAAACTTTGGCCAAATTAGTGTAAGTAGCCACTGTTTACACTACTAATTTCACTATGATTCAGGATTAGGTACTAGGCATGGGATGTTCATACATGTAAGTTGTAACCATTGTATGTTAGTCTAGGAACATATAGGACACAACACCTACCTCAAAATAGGCTATTATTATGAGGTTACCAAAGCAAAATCTTTTTCGAAGGGTAGGGCCACAGTACTAGCTAGGTAGATGTGCAAGGACCACAGTAAGTCCATGGTTGGAAAAAAAACACTTAAGTGATGCTTCTCCTCATTAGTTGGCAGCCAAAATTTGAAGGGGGATTCTTGAACCATTGTACTTTATACTTGTTGTAAGCTCGTTTAAGCTATGTATGTAATTTGTATCCATCTCTATTGAAATTGAAAATATGAGATGTCATATGGAAATTATGTATCATCATTATTTGAATCAATGAAAGGAATTCTTTTGTATGCAATGGGAATTTTTGAACTATGTTTCAAATGTGCATTTATTATTCAAAGGAAAAAGTCAAATTTTATTGCTCTTAAAGGTAAGATGCATAAAATATTTACTTGTGGGTAAAGCATAGGTATTGATTACTGTGTAGAAAAATGGGCATGTTACATGTGGTATCAGAGCTCACATGTGGTATTAGAGCTATCGGGTTCAACTCTGGAACCTATGTTCTCGCTATGTTTCCAATCAAACATTATGAGAATCTAATGTTTGGAAATTCTTGTGCCATGATGGTGCATCTCAAGATGAATGCAAGGAAGTTAGTGATCAAAAGAAGGAAAGAGAAGCCCTTGTTTGTACCATTGAGGGAACCAACCATGACAATGCCATTTGACTGAGCGATACTAAGTCTATCAGTCATGCCCTTTCAAAAATCAGCCAAGAGAAGAGAAGGATGAAAGATGATGCCAATTTCAACTACTTGATTAGTTGAAAAATGGATACTTTATGGTTTAGAACATAGAACATCACTTTTCTCCAAATAACATTCAAGGATACCTTAGAGAACTCAACCCAAGAGTGGAATAAAGGTAAGAGATCTGCTAAGGGACTATCCTAGGGTTTGATTAATGAATAATGATGGGCTCACCAAAAGTTAAGACATGGAAAAGACAATGAAATGCAAGATGAAATGAAAAACCCTAATATGATGTAAACTTGAACTAAATGACCTATAAATGCATATAAAATAGAATAAAAAATTGTAAGATGATATGTGTGCACCTGGAAATTTGAAGATGATTGGAAGGAGTCCTAAAATGCTTGTAACTATGACTTTTTGACGTAGTGGGACTCATTCGCTATTCTGGATGAATCGGTCCCAGTTCTAGATTTTTGCACAAGAGTAGGTTTCAAACAAAAGGGTATTTGAATCTACAAAAAAAATTGAAAAACACCTACGGTGGGACACATTCGCCACTTACAGTGAATAATTCTAGTTTGGATTTTCTAGAACTTCAAGGTCTGAATCTGTTCTTCTCAATTTGCTCAATCTACTTCTCTAGGTTTCCAGATCTGAAACTATGATTTTGGGGTTGTAGATGACCTTTTAGTGAATATTACAACCTTGCAAATGAGGAGACAATTCCAAAAACTTTCTCCAATCTTGCAACCTAGTCTTCAATGATCTTTCAAGCTCCACGATACTGAGATCTGCAATGACACATATAAAGTGGAGAAAACTTGTTGATTGTTAGTGGATAGGGGTTTGCCTTGTTCAAACCCTGTTTAGGTAATTAAACCAAATGATGAAATAATGACCTTGAAAAATGAAATATAGGATATTGAACATGAATAATGGTACCTTGAAGGATTTCTTGTAAATGATGTCTTGTAAATCTACAACTCAACATGAAATGGCCATGAAGGATGTAGATCTTGATCTTGATAATAGGAGTAGAACAATACTTGATCTTGGATCTTCAATGCTACATCATAACACTAGCCCAATAACATGCTTGATGCTTGATATGCTTGACACGATGATGGATCTTGAATCATTGCAACAATTGATGAAGAATTCTGCCCTTGAATGCCTTAAAAATGATCTTGTAAACACTTGAATGCTCTTGTGAACTCAAAATTGCTATTATGAATGCTCTCACAAAAGTTAGGTGAAAATGAGTGAGAACCTTGTATTTATACTTAATTATGAAAGAATTCCCAGAAGTACAACACTACAAGCTGACATCAGATCTAGGAGGATAAAATATCACCAAGAATTTGAATTATATTTAATTTTGAGCTAAACAAGACTCATTCGTCCAAGGTGGCGAATAAGTCCCATTAGGCATGATGTATGGGACAAAAATTCAAAAGTGCTTAGAAAGGTGTGAAATCGGGTTTGCGACTCAAAAAATTAGGTGGAACTCATTCGCCTAAGGTGGTGAATGAGTCATATATCACTAAATATGGGCCACACAAATCCAAAAACACTTTCATTATGATTGGGTGATTATTAATGTCACGATCATCCTCAAAATTATACATTAATTAAGGCTTTTGGATGCAATTTAAGGCCAATTAAAGTATAATAAATCCCAATTATTAAATAAAACCCTTAGAGAAGTGTGAAAGTGTGTTACAACACTTTGCAACACCCAAGAAAAGGCATTAATTAAGCACATTTTGGTTAAAAATTGGTTCATTAGGCTGAAATACTTAATAAAATCCCAGGAATGTGTGAAAGTGGATTGCAATACTTTACAACACCTTTACAAGGCACATTTTAAATTCATTTTATTTAGTCACAAGGGCCCAAGACCTAGTGTGAATGTGTCAAACACCTTACAACACCAAATCAAAGAAATTTTTAAGATTGATTTAACAAGGAGCTAAAGCCATGTGAAAATGTCACTGATGACATTTTTTGACACTACATTTAGCCCCCACTTTAGTGAGAGGATGAAATTTCTTCAAACTCACACTAAAGTAGACATTCAAGAGGGGTCCAATCGTACCAATGTAGATTGTCTAGGATAACAAATATCAAGGAGGTAACCAATCCCCCATGATCCAAGTCCCTATGTCAAATCGACATAAGCACAAAAGGACATATACAAGGTATGCAACATCAAGATACATGATCATGCAATGTCAATGACTAAAAGAAAGAATAAAAAAAACAAGAAAATAGAAAGAGGTGGATCAATCATTGATTGTTTTTCCAACATGATGTGGATCAGATCTAGGATGTTTTTCAGAAAAATGCATACTCACTCTAAGGCAACAAAGTTCCTGGCCATCTGCTAGGTGAGAAGTCCTAGGTGGTGAGACACATACACACATGGCTGGTATGCACTCACACACACGTGTGAGTGGCTATGGGGAAATCCATGCCTCGGTCAAGCTTCTTGCTCAAACCATACCAAAGTTATACCCCTTGATAACTTTAATAAGGCACCACAAAAATGGTTTTCAAGCTTCATGAGACAAGAAAAATTTCATATGCTTAGATCTCATGAACAAACAAGATGGCGCTACAAGCATGCAAGTTGTGTTATGCAAGGTGGCCATATAATCGATGTTGTAAATGCAAAATGTTTAAAGGTATTTTTCTTAGTTCATGTAAGGTATCTTCTTAGGGAACATTGTGTTTAATTTTTCCAAGAGACAATAAGTCAAAATATCACTCTCTTGGAGGAAATCAAACCCAATGACACCACCAAGAAAAGGATGCATCACAAGAAAAAAGAAATTGCACAATGAAATATGAGTGTCAATGTATTCCCACACTTTAAAGTGGTTGCTAACACCATTACTATGAATTTTTTTTTTAAAGTAGAAGACATGGGAGCTTATTAGAAAAGCCCTATGCCAAGTTATATGTTTCTGAATTGAACTGCATCATGAATAAGTATGTCACATGCGAGCCAAATTAAGGAATTTCATTCATATCCCAAGCTTTCTCTTATATATAAATGAAAGGTGATCAACTATCCAAAAGAGAAAATGACAAGTGACATATGAGGACAAAGCTACCTAACCCCTTGCCCCTACTTAGTGTAGGACAAGCTAGGTGAGCCAATGAGAAACATGCTAAAGTGAAAATCAATATCAATTAGAGGAATTGGGTACTCCCTTATAAGGAAGAGCACCACACTCCTTAAGATGTTTAATTTTATCACTTAAAGCCTTACATTCATTAGTATCATGACCATGAATTCTATGATATGCACAAAATGAATATTTTTAGTAGAATTTCTTTCATGTTCTTGGAGGGAGGGATATCAAATGATCTTGGAGGAGTCTCAACAAGATACCCTCTTGATCAATGATAGAAGATGTTCCTTTATTTCGTGACAAATATATCTCTTGCTTAGTACAATATGTCATACTTACACAAGACTCTTTAGATTGTGAGATTTTTTTCTCTCCTTGAAAGGAAAATATAAAATCTAATGAATTCAAATTGTAAGTGTTTTGCATGTCGACATTAATGTTAAGCGAGGATTTATTTCTTTCTTTCAAAGGATAACAATCAAGACCACTAGTGTCTATCAATTCAAGATGTACTATTGTTAAAGTCGTCTTAGAGGAATCTTTTGTAAGAGTGTTGATATTGAGTGAAGGCTTGTTTGTTTCTTTCACAGGACAATAACCTAGACAACTTGTCTTTTCTTGCATGTGAGGCTCTATAGGGACACAAATACCTTGTTCTCTAGCACCATAGCCTTTTCCACTATATCCAAGTTGTTTCATAATATCATAACCTCTTCCATAAAATTTTTTTCATTTCTTTTGGATTCAGTGGTTGTTGATAGTCAGTTTCATCAAAGTTTCTTGTGTATGTTGTCTTTTCTTCTAAAGTGTTTGAGTTGGATGCTTTCAAAGGGTCATCTAAATGTTGTGTTGACATTAGCACTTTTTATTTTCCCTTTTCAAAGTATTTATTTATGATCTCGTATTCTCCCATGAATGTAGGTTTTAAATCCAAGGAATCCAAATCATCTTCTAATAGCTTCACAACTTCTTCTATGTGTTTTTTTTTATCTTTTTGTTACATGGGTTGTACTTGTGTAGTTGGTGTTAATATTTTCAAAGGATTCTCCTTGTTTTTCTCAATGTTCAAAAAACTATTTGGTTCAAGATTGACCTTGAGTATGTGCACTATGTTATTATAGACATATTTCATGATACAATGCAAAGGATAAGGCACACCATTAATTTTGTGAATCTATGGTCTCCCTAAAAGGAGGTTATATAAAATATCATCAAGCATGACATGGATCAGTGTTTCTAATGTGGCCTTTCCAGCTATAATAGGTAAAGTGATTACACCAAGTGATCACTCTCCCATATTGTCAAATCCACTAATGAATAAAGAGGTAGGTTGATTTTTTGATTTATCCACACCAAGCCTATCCAAAAGGGTCACACTACACACATTAAGGGTTGAGCCATTGTCAACAAGGGTTCAATTTATACCTCTTCCCTTGTAGTGAACTATTACCATGAAAGCATCATTTTGTTTTTGCACTTCCAAAGGAGGGATTTCACTTTGGTGGAAAACAATGCCAGTGTTTATTCCTTGAATCATGGCTACTATGTCATTCAGGTTTTCACTAGAGGGAACTAAAAATTTATTTTAAGGTTGTTTGAAGCATAGTGTGAAAATTAGGTGAATTCTAAATTAGGCTCCATAGGGATATCTTTGCAGGAGTATTCTTAAGTTGTTCAACAAGATCATACTCCTTCCCACTATGCAAAAGAAAATGAGGATTAGGTAAGATAGGATTAGCCAATGGGAGGGATGTTGGAGGTGTTTGTCTTGGTTGTAGTTTGTTTCTAGTGTTATATGTATGTGCAACGATATTATGAATCGACTACTATGAAACATTATTCTTAGGTGGGTAAAGGATAAGTTCAATTTTTTTTTGAGTTTGAGGTTTGTGTGATGGTGGGTAAAGAATAAGAGGATTCTTAGGATGTCCCACAGGGTATTTAGGAGGTCCAATAGTCAAGAGGGATCTAATGGACACTTGCACATTCATAACCTCAACATTCTTGGTTTGATGTATTTCTAATAAAGGGAAATCTAATGTCCTCTTTTCACCATTATCTAAGGAAGTTGGAATGTTGTCCTTTTCTTGCACCATGATATCCTTCCTAGGAGGAGAGTTTTTAGGAGAACTAAAAACCAAATGTTCTTGACATTCAAGGATTGGTTCCTCCATAATGACTTCATCACAAGTAGGGGAATGATCAATGGTTGAATTGTCTTGCTCAATAAATGTTTCCCTAGGTGAAGGGGGGCAACTAAGATTCTCATGACTTTCATCTATTGTATTTTCTAATATCAAAGTATCTTCTTCATAGCTTTGAGATATACTAGGAGAAGAACAAGTATGATTATCATGATCATTTATGACTTCATTTCTTTGTCCCATAATGCCCTCCAAAATAGGGTAGGTAGGGGAAGGATCATAAAGAGGGTTGTTATAGACCTTAAAGATTTGATCATCTAACACCAATCTATTATCCTCATCATTTACAATCTCATTCTCTTCCACTAAATAATTCCCACATGGAAAGGGAGAATGGAGGCTAGGTAAAGTGATGTTTAGAAATGTGTCTATGATGTCATTCTCTTGTGCTAAAATATCTTCCAATGTAGGAGAGTTTATAGAAGAGGAGCTTTCAACAATGTCATGATTCTCATTGAGTGCATATTCTAACACTGAAATACCTTCATCACATGTAGGAGGGGTATTAGGAGAATAGCAACTATGATCATCAATATTTTCTATATTTTCAACTTCTTCTGTCACATCATTCCCACAAATAGAAGATATAAGATGGGGTATATGTTTAAGGAAAGCATCATCATTTTCACTCTCTTACACTAAGAGACTCTCATAACTAGGGAATGCATTGAATGAATGGCGAACATGCTTATTGACTAACTTTTTCTTTGCAAACACGGAAAATACTGAAACTAAATTTTTTGAACAATAATCTATGCAAACTCAAAATGCAATGTAAAGGTCTAGAATGAAATGCAATTTTCAGATTTCAAACATGGTAATGTATTGATTACACTATGCAATGATCTGAAAATGAAATGTTGTAAATGCAAATTTGGAATGAAGCAATGCATGAAATGGACAAATTTAAGCTAGATTTAGTGAAATGCATCTAACATAAAGTCAACCCACTGAAATAGATAACCAATGGAAACAAACAGAAGTGTAAAAATGAAGTTTTCAATGCTGTAAAAGGTAGTTTTATATGTGCACTAGGACCAATTCTCCCAAGGTGGCGAATGAGTCCCAGTAGGGATTTTTTTCAAAAATTTCAGAAAAATTTAAATGATTTTTATGCTTTCTAGTGTGTATGAGCTGTAAACTAAATGCAAATGGAAATTTCAATTGATTTTTGATGATTTGAGATGCAAAAATGTAAGCTATATGCACTTTCACTAATGCAAAAATTAGAAACCCTAGAATTCCAATTAACTAATGCAAACCTGTACTGCAAAGTCAATGCAAGCTAGATCTAGGATGATGATGAACTCCAAATCAGAAAATGAAATGTTCTAAATGTAGGTTCACCAAAATGATTAGTTGAAAAATGGATGCTTTATGGTTTAGAACATAGAACATCACTTTTCTCCAACTAACATTAAAGGATTCCCTAGAGATCTCTACCCAAGAGTGGAATAAAGGTAAGAGATCTGCTAAGGGACTATCTTAGGGTATGATTAATGACAAATGAGGGGTTCACCACCAAGTTAAGATGTGGAAAAGACAATGATGCAAACTTGAATTAAATGACCTAGAAATGCATATAAAATAGAATAACAAACTATAAGATGAAATTTGTGCACCTGAAAACTTGAAGATGACTGGAAGGAGTCCTAAAATACTGAAAATTCTAACTTTTTGACCTAGTGAGACTCATTCACCATTTTGGGTTAATCAGTCCCAGTTCTTGATTTTTGCACAAGAGTAGGTTTTAGACAAAAGGGTATCTGAATCTACAATTTTTTTTGAAAAAAACCTATAGTGGGACTCATTTTCCACTTGTGGTGAATGATTCCAATTTGGATTTTCTAGAACTTCAAGGTCTAAATCTATTCTTCTTAGTCTGCTCAATCCACTTCTCCAGGTTTTCAGATCTGAAACTTTGATTTCGGGGTTGTAGGTGACCATTTAGTGAAGATTGCAACCTTGCAAATGAGGAGACAATTCCAACAACTTTCTCCAAGCTTGTAACCTAATATTCAATTATCTTTCAAGCTCCAAGACACTGAGATCTACAATCACACATGTAAAATGGAGAAAACTTGTTGATTGTTAGTGGATAGGGGTTTGCCTTGGTCAAACCCCTTTTAGGTAATTAAACCAAATGATGAAATAATGAACATGAAACATGAATAATGGTACCTTGAAGGATGTCTTGTAAATCTGCAACTCAACATGAAATGACCATGAAGGATGTAGATCTTGATCTTGACAATAGGAGTAGAACAATACTTGATCTTGGATCTTCAATGCTACATCATAGCTCAATAACATGCTTGATGCTTGATATGCTTGACATGATGATGGATCTTGAATTGTTGCAACAATTGATGAAGAATTATACCCTTGAATGCCTTAAAAATGATCTTGTAAACACTTGAATTCTCTTGTGAACTCAAACTTGCTATTATGAATGCTCTCACAAAAGTCTTAGGTGAAAATGAGTGAAAGAACCTTGTATTTATACTTAATTATGCAAGAATTCTTGAAATTATAACACTACAAGCTGACATTAGATCTAGGAGGATAAAATGTCACCAAGAATTTGATTAAATTTAATTTTGAGCTTAACGAAACTCATTTGCCCAAGGTGGAAAATGAGTTCCATTAGGCATAATGTATGGGACCAAAATTCAAAAGTTCTTAGAAAGGTGTGAAATCAGGTTTGAGACCCAAAAATCTAGGTGAGACTTATTCGCCCAAGGTGGTGAATGAGTCCCAGATCACTAAATCTGGGCCACAAAAGCCAAAAACACCTGAATTATGATTGGGTGATGATTAATGTTGGGATTATCCTTGAAACTATACATTAATTAAGGCTTGTGGATGCAATTTAAGGCCAATTAAAGCATAATAAAGCCTAATTATTAAATAAATCCCTTAGAGAAGTGTGAAAGTGTGTTAAAATACTTTACAACACCCAAAAAAAGGAATTAATTAAGCACATTTTATTTAAAAATAGGTTCATTAGGCTCAAATACTTAATAAAATCTTGGAAAAGTGTGAAAGTGGACTACAATACTTTACAACACCTTTACAAGCCACAATTTATATGCATTTTATTTAGTTTACAAGGGCCCAAGAACTAGTGTGAATGTGTCAAATACTTTACAACACCAAATCAAGGAAAATTTTAAGCTTAATTTAATAAGGAGCTAAACCCGTGCGAAAATGTCACCGACAACATTTTTTGACACTACACTACTTATCTCCTATCTTTCAGGCAATGTCAAACTCTTTATCACTTTCTAGGGATATGCCCTCAGAATGTAGTGTTAGTCCAACAATGTTATTTAGGTACCCTTATGTTATACCTATGGATAAAATAATTGTAATACCTCAAGTAATGAATCAAAGGAATATGTTCCCTAAAAAATATGTGTTTGAGGATAGGTCTGAAGGATATTATCCTTATTATGAAGAGAATGAACAAAAATATGAGGGTTATACCCCACAAAGTTATGTATCAAAACTGAATCCAAGGGATACTCTCCCTTAGACTATCTGAATAGTCATTCTATGTAAACTAAAGGATATTCAAATCCTTCATGAATTTGAAATAAAAACATTTTTTTTTGGAAAAAATTGTTTAAAAGTTCTTTATGATAATATTTATATGATGATTTTTCTTTAATACTTGTAGAATGTTAAGTAAACTTTCATAGATCTAAATAAATTAAACCCTCAAGTAAACTATTTTTGGAAAAATGGTTAGAACAAAAACTAACATTGAGGGAAGTCAAGAAGTAGTTCAAGGAACTGAGAATGCACAAGATAAGTTGGATTACATCTTATCTATAATGGACGAAATAAGAGAAAGGATAGGAAACCTCCAATAGGAAGTAAGGGGTAAAGAAAGAGTGGAACAAGAAGTCCCAAATAATGCTAAGGAAGTGCCTCATGAAGAGGAAGGTGAGAATTCTTGTGATCACACCCATTCTAATGAACATGAAGATGCAGAGTCACAGTCAAAGTCAAAAGGAACTACGATTGGCCAATGAGTTGTCCCATGACATAAAGAAGATTGCACCTCCTAAATTTGAGGGCAGTGCTACTAGGGATCCTCTTGAAACATGGCTTACAGATATGTAAAAGTACTTTGAGATTAGAAATTACTCCAAAGTCACTAAAGTTGTATGAGGAGATTTCCAATTGGTAGGTGAAGCATCCAACTAGTGGATGAATAAGAAAATGAAGTAAGGGCTCAGTTCCTTAAGGTTGACATGGAGTGAGTTTATGGATATTTTTTGAAAATGGTGGTTACCACAACTCTTCTATGATGAGAAACTCATTGATTCTAGAATCTTAAGCAAGGAGATTCTTCAGTGAATGAATATTGGGAAAAGTTCACCCACCTCCTGAGGTATGTACCCATGTACCAAAATGATGAGCGATTCCAAATAGGGAATTTTATTATGGGTCTTAATTCCTAAATAGGTGGTGAAGTAGATGTACATGGTCCAACAACTATGGAATTGGTGTATGAAAAAATGATTAAGCAAGAACAAAAGCTTAAGTCTATTTCAATCTATTGAGAAAGGAATAAAAAGAAGTTTAACTTGGTGTAAGCTAATCAAGCTCCAAGAAGACCCAATGAAGGGAAAAAAATTAGAAGCAAGGGGACAAGGGACCTCAAAAAAGGTGGAATGAACCAAGAAGATACCAAAGAGGAAGTAACAACAACTATAACAACAACAACAAAGTTGGTGGAAATGTTAATAACTATGGAAGACCTGTGAAATGGAAGGGACTCGTGAATGGATGTTTTACATGCGGAGGGGATCACTATGCTAATCGGTGCCCTAGTAAGCCAAAAAAATATCAACCATGTGGGAATCCTCTTCCTCCACAACAAGTTGCATTTCAACAAAGGATACATGCTACAATAGACAACTGACAAGATGAGTATCAAATCACTTTGGTAGAAGTCTCAGGTACTTTGTATGGCATTCCTAACTCAATTTTAATGGATACTAGTGCCACCCTAGTTTCCATTTCTCCTAAAATAGCAAGTCAAATATCTAGAAAGGCTGGTTTTATGGAAAAATCCTAGGTTATGGAGTATGAAAATTGGACAAGAGTTGTGGTGAGTGAATGTCTATTTGAAGCAAGGTTAGAACTTCCAAGTTTCTTTATAGAGTTGAATTTTTGTGTAGCTCCCTTAGGTTCTTATGATGTCATCTTAAGAATGAAATGGTTATGGAAGCATAGAGATAAAATGAATTGCCATGCTAAAACCATAAAATTCTTAGATGAACTAGGAAACAAAGTGTCTTTGCAAGGAACACCTAGAGAAGTGAAACTGTGACAGATTTCAGCTGTGAAAATGCATAGGGTGAAAAAGAAAGGTTGTCAAATATTTGTAGTAAAGATGGATATAATTGAGGAATACAAGTAATTCCTCCTTCAATAGGATTTCATGTATTATGCACCTCAATATTATCAAAAATTCGAAGAAGGAGAAGTGGTGGAAAGAGGGAAAATAGATATGGAGAAATATCCAATCATGCAGAAATTTGTGGATGTATTTCCAGATGAACTACCTGGATTGCCTCCTAAGAGAGTGTTTGATTTCTCCATTGATATGGTCCCTAAGTCAAAGCCTATATCAAAACTACCGTATAGGATGACCAAAATAAAATTGATAGAATTGAAGGCACAATTAGAAGAATTGTTGTCTAAAGGATTAATAAGACCTAGTGTTTCACCCTGGGGAGCAACAATAATCTTTGCCAAAAAGAAATATGGTACACTATGCTTATGTATAGACTATAATTTTCTTAAAATATCTATGGAAAAGAATAAGTATCCATTGCCACGTATTGATGATCTCTTTGATTAGATATGGGGTGCAACTATGTTTTCAAAGATTGATCTATGTTCTAGATATCACCAACTAAGAATCAAAGATGAAGATATTTTAAAGACAACTTCTAGGACTAGATACAAACATTACGAGTTTACGGTCTTACCTTTTGGGCTGAAGAATGCACCAACGACATTCATGAACCTATTGAAAAATGCATTTAGAGACTACTTGGATAGGTTTGTGTTGGTATTCTTGGATGAAGTCTTAATCTACTCCAAGAATGAAGAATAACATCAAAAGCATTTGGAGATGGTGTTACAATGATTGAGAGAACATAAGTTGTATGGGAAACTCTCAAAGTGTACCTTCTACCAAAAAGAGGTACAATATTTGGGTCATGTAATCTCGATAAATGGAATTTCAATTGATCATACAAAGATTAAAGTGGTATTAGAATGGCTGATGCCCAAGAATGTGTCGAAAGTCAAAAGTTTTATGGTTTTGGCTAGGTATTATTGTAACTTTGTAGATAATTTTTCAAGGATAGCCTTTCCCATCACATCTTTGCAAACGAAGGGTAATAAGTTTGAGTGGACAAAGAAATTTCAAGTGAAATTTGATCTATTCAAAGAAAAGTTGACCACGACTTTGATACTAAAGGTACTAGATCTAGATGGTAACTTTATCATTATTATAGATGCATCAAGAGAAGGATTGGGTGGAGTATTAATATATGAGGGGTGAGCCATAGCTTATGAGTCAAGGAAGTTAAATCCCTATGAACAAAGTTATGCTTCACATGATTTAGAGTTACCAACAGTTGTTCATGCACTATAGATGTGGAGACACTATCTGTTGGGAAAACCCTTTGAACTCAAGACCGATCATCATGGTCTCAAGTATTTGTTTACCCAACCTAATCTTAATGCAAGGTAGAGAAGGTGGTTAGAACTAATATTATACTATGATTTCAACATTAGTTATATCAAGGGGAAAGAGAATCGGGTTGTTGATGCTTTGAGTCATAGGAGGCATATCTCCTTGATGGTATCAATCCAAACTAACTTTAAGAGTCAAGTGTTGAAAAAATCCAAGGGGGACAAGTTCTATGAACAAGTCAAGAAAGAACTCTCAGATGATTTGCAAGATCAAAGGTATGAAGGTTATCACTAGAATCTAATGGATTATTAAGATTTCAAGGGAGAATTTATGTACCAAATTCTAGAGAATTGAGGAACTTGGTATGGAAGGAAGTTCACAATGCACCATATTCAACACATCTTGGTGTCACCAAAATGTTGGCTGATGTAAAGCCATTATATTTTTGGAAGGGTATGGAAGGGGATGCCACAAGGTTTGCAGCCAGTTGCTTAAAGTGCCAAAGAGTGAAAGCAGCGCATCATCACCCTGTAGGTCTTTTATATCTACATGAAGTTCCAGAAAGTAAGTGGAAATTCATTATCATGGAAATTTTTCAAGGACTACCTATGTCGTGGAATAATCACAATGCCATTCTGGTAGTGGTTGACAAGCTCACTAAGGTAGCTCACTTTATACCAAGAAATATGACCGATGGAGCTCCTATAATAGCTCAAAATATTTTTCAAGAGATATTTAGATTTCATGGAATTCCTGAGAAGAATATATCTAATAGGGATGCTCATGTGACATCTAGATTCTAGCAAACCCTTTTTTCTACACTTGGAATGAAATTGAATATAAGTTTTGCATATCATCCAAAAAAGGATGGAAAAACTAAAAGGGTAAATCAAGTGTTAGAGGACCTACTAAGGATGTATTGCATGGATCAAAAATACAAATGGAAACATTACTTACCATTGGTTGAGTTTTCATATAATAAATCTTATCATTCTATGATCAAGATGGTTCCATTCAAAGCATTATATGGCAGGAAATGTCAGACTCCTATAAGATGGGATAAGCTAGAAGATAGGATAAGCCTTGGGACAAAGATGTTATCCAAAATGGAGGAGAAAGTAGGAATTATTAAGCAAACATTATAAAAATCTAATGATAGGCACAAAATTTTTGTTTTCCAAGCGGGTACCCAGAAGTTTCTTAATAGGGGAAAAGGTTTTGTTAAGGTTCAAGCCTCATAAGAGTTCTATCAAGTTTGGAAAGTCATCCAAACTAGCTCTGTGCTATGTAGGTCCTTTCGAGGCTCCTGAAGAGATCAAACCTGTAGCATATATGATTTCTTTACCATTGTATAGGAGTGAATTTGCACCCCCTTACAAATTCCCCTTTTACACCCTCCACCTTAGAAAAATAAAATCCAACCATGTAATTCCACGTCTTCATTCCAAACTCCATCCACTTGGCGCTTGTTTTTAGTGTCAATGGGGAAATTTTTGTTGGGGACACACGTGCAATGCATGGACATCTATACAACACAAAGTCATCCTAACAGGATTCCTGCCTCTGGAATTTGTAGAGGCATTACATTCTCCATTGGTGATGAAATGTAACACCCCTACACCTTCCTTCTGACCTTTGAATGACTCTTTCCCTCCCAAACCTTCTTCAAATGGCTATCTTTCAATTTTGAATCCATCTTCCTCACATTCTCTACACACTCATTCAATCTTGCTTCATGTTCTTAGCCCCCTAGCTCCCTATTCTTGTAATTTCAAGCTACTAGCTTCACTATCAACTATTCTATCAATCACAACATTCTTCACATCTACCACAAAATTTGCAACTTGGTGTCTTGTGAGACTGCTTTCAGTGTTTTTGCGGCTACATCATCTCTCCCACAGTTGTATTCGTTCATTCCTCTCTCATTCGCCTTGAGTTCCTTTGGTCGAGGGTGGTATCACTTTCTTACTATTGCTTTGTTGTTGGATTTGAGTAGCATAGTGTTTCTCATAGCATTTGATAATTTCCTTTCCAACATTATTTGTTTATCACATTTCTATCTCTCTGTGACCAATTTCATAGTGTAAATTAAATAGACAAGATCCACACAGATTTAAACCCTATTTAATCCCCTAAGCATTCATCCCAATAAGATATTCAATATCAAAAAAATGAAGAAGCCATTAAACTAACATGCCAAAAATAGGAAAGCTTGAAAAAAATCTATTATATGACCTTGAATCTTATCCTATTGGGGGAGTGGTGTCACATTGATGTGGAATGACAACCCTTTCCCAATCCCTTGGATAGTACGAGCCTTTCCAATCGATTTTATGGATTGAAATTGATGGAAACTGATGAAAAAGATGAACAAAACCTTGATGAAAGCAAGATTAACCTGATAAAAGCTAAGATGTTTGATGTATGTGTATGCAATCTATTCTAAATGTATACAAGATTCAAAGATGCAAGTCCTAGATTCCAAAATATACTAAATGGATGCAAACTAAGTTACCATGGAAGCCATTAATGGATGCTTAAGCCAATTATGCATGAAAATTAATCTAAAATGCTTATCAAATGTGCAAATGGGTGTGAGTTTTAATGCATAAGTTTACTATTAAAAATATGGATGCCTAGTCAATAGATACAAAGTTTATTTATAGAATAGGAAATGAGAAACTGATGGTCAAGATGGAAAGAAGATAGAGGCATGGATCATGGATCCCCATCAAGGGTTGAGAATGAAAGTTGATATTTAATCAAGGGCTCACAATCATGCAAAGAAGCACACTTTCAAAGCTTGCTCAAGAAGTTTGTTGAAAGTTTGTTACAAAGAAGTATATTCCCTTTTTTGAATGAGTGAAAAGGGAGAATATTCTCAAAGAATATTCTCATGCAAGTGGATGGAGAAAATTAGCATTTAGCAAATTAAAAAAAAGTTTTAATGTGCAAAGGGGAGGGATATTCTATAGGAATATTCCCTTTTGGAGGAATTTAAGATTTAGCATTAAATAATTTATTTATTTAATGAAAGGGGTGGGATTAGGATATTTAATTAAATAACTAGGATAACTAGGATTTATTTAATTAAATAAGAAGATATAAGAAGGCTAATTAAATAATTTGCATTATTCAATTACACAGGATGAAAGGTGAATATGATAGAGAGTGAATTAACAGATTAACAGATTGAGGCCTTTGATTAATTAACTAGGTTAATTTAATCAAATAAGTGAAAAGAGGATGGATTTTAGGATGAAATGATGTTAGAATATTAGATGTCAGTGTGTAGTCTCATTCAAGACATTTTTAAGTATCTACACTCTCTATATATCTGGCTGTCCATGGAGGTGGAAACCCCAAATCAGGAGTTTGACCACAACAAGCCCCGAAACATCCCCAACACTTTTCCCTTCTTGGTTGTGTGTAGGTACTCATTTGTGGGGAGCTTATTGGTGAACTGGACTCTTCATGAGTTGCATTCTCTCCTTTTTCATTCTTGTCATTTCATATCATTTTTCTTGTTATTTTAGTCATTCTATCATTTATGATTTTAGTTATTACTTTTCATTTTAACAACTAAGTTGTTAGTAGGTCTTTTATTATTTGGATTGTCCTTTTTCACTTTTTTCTGCATGGATGCCAACACATCTATGAGACACCAACGTGCCATGTTTTCATCCCTATTTTGCATTGTTGTCCTTTGGCAGAGAGCTGTCTAAGGTACATTCCAATTTCTAGAAACCTACTCACTTAGTCTGAACCTAGTTCTTGGGTTAGTAGGTGGTAGAAGCATTGAGACTGCTCTTCATTCTCTATCCTTGACATCAAAACCTGTGCGATTGAGGTAGATTAGGGAAGCCTTCCACTCTTGGCTCTCCGTGACTTGGATCGTGTGATTGGTCTCCCTCTACATTTTAGTGAACCTGACATGAACCATTTTGGTTTCATTTGCAAATACTGAAAGACCCTTACCTCGTATCCTAGGAGTGTTGTGGGTGTAAGTGTTGTGAGGTGATTAGCCTTGCAACCCAACCTATGACCCCTAGTGGTGTAGCTGGAAGGTTCCCTAAGCCTTGCAGAATGAAACTTTGAGTGGGCACTATCTAACTGCAAAACCCTTGGGAGCATATGTGAAAGTCCAATTTAGTGTACAAAGAAATGGCCTCCTTCTTACATCTACCCATCCCACCTACGCAGCCTGTGAGTGGATCTCCGGCCATAACTTTCACCTCACATGATTTTTTGATGAACTCAAACAGAGAACCATCTCCCTTATACATCCTCATGTGTATCAATGGAAACACCGTAACAGGTGTTCTCGTTGACCCTACGTGTCAGGTGAATGTCATTACTAAGGAGATCATGTAGATTAATTTCTTACACAAGGATGGATATGATGAATCTAGGAGCACTATTCATACACATGATGATATTTCCATTCCTCCCATTGGTTGCATCACCTTGTCAGTCCTAGGTGGGCCTAGAGGCGTAAATACACTCTTTGACATAATTTTGGGGTGTGAACTATTCAGGGTAAAACTAGGCATCCCCCAATTGGTTGCTATAAATGCAATTCCCTCAGTAGTTCATAAGTGCCTAAAGTTTTCCTATGAGGGTTTGGTGCATGTATTCCACAACACCAGTTATAGATCATTTATTGCACATGGGGGCTACTCACTAGATCACTTTTGGCCTGCCCCTGTGGGTCTGCTTCCTCCTAGGATAGACCTCTTGTATCATACTTATGTGAGGTAAAAGAGTGGGGGAATAATGCTTAAGGTGAGATACCCTCCTTCTCCCTATGTCATTTCACATAGAGCTTGACTCAAGGGAGACAATGAAGCTGCCTTGGCTTGAAAAGGTAAGAAGAGAAGTGTGCACAGGGTCCTTCTTCTTCCTCTATTGTTCTGCCTATCATTTCCTCTTTCCCTATGACAATGCCATCGTCTTTTTCTCCTAGTATTTGTTGGAGAGCTTGATAGTTCCAGCTTGGAAAAATCCCAAGTGTCTAGCGTTCAAACTTCCTGTCTTACCCACGATGCCTCGACCCATTTTGTATGGTAAGGGGAAGGGCCCCCATCGGGTGACTTCTATGTCTCAGCCTCCATGACCTTCTACCACTCCTACCTTTAAGGAAGTGAATGGGAAGAAGCCCTCCACTGAGGTGTTGGATTCTACTCGCCTCGTTGTTGTCCTGTCATCTTCTCAATCCCTTCCTCCTACTCCCATCTAGGAGTCCCTCCCTCTGCTAGAAACGACCGTGATGGATACTTCGATGGTCAAATAGGAGTCTTTCGTCCCTTCTCATCTTACGATCTCTAGCTCCTAGAGTCATAGAAATTACCCTACATGTGAGAACAAGTGTTGGAGGAAGGCTCTGGCTACTGAGTAGGATGCCTTGCAGATGAAGGAAGAGGAGTCAACAACTCCTACATTGGCATTATATAGGATTGAATTTGCACCCCTTACAAAAATTCCCATTTCACACACCCTCACCTTAGAAAATGAAATCGAAAAGCAAAATTCCACATCACCCAACTACCTTCCATCCACTTGGCATCTGTCATTTGTGTCGGTGAGAGAATATTTATCGGGTACGAATGCATGGCATGCGGATGTCTACACGATGCATTGTCATCCCTAATGGATTCCTGGGTTTGACACTAGAATAAGCATTACACACTCGATTGGGGTTGAATTGTAATGTCCCTCTTCAACCAACCAACCCAAAAATGGTAGATTATTTGTCATTCTTCCTTAAAATTCATCCATTCTCACTTCATTTGACTCTCTAGCAATTCTTTTGAACTCTCTAAGCACTTCATTTCATCTTCTAGCACTCTCTTAGCATTCAATTCACTCTCAAGTAATATTTCAACACTCCATTGTAGAAGCTTTGAAGCTCCATCAACTCCACATTGCAAGTGTGAGGCAAACCATAGAAGTGTGGGCTTGGAGTCTTGCGAGACCTCCCTTCGTCATCGTTGTGGCTGTGGTGAATTTTCCAAGTCCATACCTTGCATTCTCCTCAATTGGCTAGTGAGATTTTGGGTGGAGGTGGTAATGTTTCACTCTTCTCCTTTGTGATTTGATGGAGTACCATTGTATTGTTTTGTAGTGTTATTTCTCTTTATTTCTCTCCTTTATTGCATATTCTACTTCATTGCTTTTTGGTTGTTTGCGGAGGTGGAAACACCAAAATGGGGGTCTAACTGAGGCAAACCCCTATATAGCCCCAACAATTTTTCCTCTTTCTTGTGTGTAGGAGGACATATGCGTGGAGATAGCTAGCGAATTGGCACTTTTGTGAGATCATCTTCATCACCCTAGTTCTTATTTACTTGCTTTATAATTTTAGTATCTATTTCCTATACTTTCTCATTATGCTTTTACTATCTAGATTAACTAGCTAGGCCGTTAGTAGGTTTTTTGGTAGTTTTTGTTGTGTTTACTATTTTCTGACCATGCGAAGGCTAGTGCACCTGAGAGACACCAATGCACAACACTATCATCCCAGAACTACGTTGTACTCCTTGGATAGAGAGCTTTCTAAGACATAGTATCGACTCTAAAAACCAGCTCACCTAGCCTAAACTTGAACTTAGGTCTAAAGAGTGATAGAAGTATTACATAGTGGTCTTCATTCTAGATCCTTGTACTTTTAGAGTAAGTTAGGGCAGCCCTCCAGTCTCAGCTCTCCGTGACCTGGAGCCTTGGTGTGGTTGGTCCCCCTCTCTTACAATCACCTTCTATTGTGTCCTCTTTTGTCATCTCTGCTTCAGTTCCTTCAACCTTAGTCTTGCTTTTGGCTCCCCGCGAGCATGAACAATCATCACCCAAAGAGGGTGTAGGTGTTTATTGCTCCTTTGGTTGAGTCACCCATTCTAATGTCCCTCCCGAACATCCCACCATTCTCAAAACCTGTGGACATGTTGAATATCTCAGTGGTGTCCACCATGGTTTTTTCCTCTTCCTCCATGCCCTCTTCTTCATTTATGGAGATTTTGCATCCCCCAATGAAGTGGAAGATGGAGGACAACCCTACTAGCAATGGGGGTTGGAAGAAGGGTTCAACTTCTTCAAAGGGTGGTTCTCTATTGGCTTGTGTCATCCTAGTGATAGAAGAAGCCTCGACATCCTTGAAGTTCATCACTGCTCCCAATCATTTAGTGAGCCTAGTAGTGGATCTCGAGTGCCACCTCCCTCACCCATTGAGTTGATGCACGACAGCCCTGTAAAGTGCATGTTAAACTCTATGGATGAGGTCCTAGCCCTATCGGTGATTTTTATGAAATTTTTGATTTTCACCCCATAGAAACTGAGTGGAGAAGACCTTGAGGGGACTTCTTCCTTGGCTCTTGTCACGAGAGGGTTTCCCCCTTGATATTTTTCCCTTGTAGGCTTGTTTTCCCTCCCCTTATGATGATCTAGATTGGAAGAACAGTGACCTCTTGATTGATGGGGACTAGGGGGCACCTCTTCTTTATCTATAGATTAGATTGTGTGTATGTGTATTGTGTTCCCTTGTGCTTGTGTTATGTGTTCTTGGATGACCCTTGTCACCCTCACAGGTGCTTGGATATAGGAGTTCTTTTGTGTCGTAAAACTTCTTCTATTTTTCACATCATTGTTCTCTTTGTCGTGTATTGACTTTCAACAATTGGGGATGATGCAAAGTGTTGGGGGCATTTAGGCTTCCCTTTCATGTTGACCCAATTTTATATTTTTCATTTTTTCTTCATGTGCCTTCTTCACATGGTCTGATATAGTAGGGGGTTGATGATAGTTCATTTATATATATATATATATATATTATATACTTATCTATTTATATTTATGAGCAACTCTAACCCCAAAATATTAGATCACCCCTATCTCTTGTTCATTATGACCTTGTATTTCCTTTCTTTGCATTTTTATCTTTCTCTTGTTTTGTGATGTTGTGGTGCTCATGTGTTGTCTTTCGTGTGTATGGAAAAATTACCACGATTACATCTCGCTATGTTCTGCAGGCCACAACATCACTTTTTCATTCTTGCTTTTCTCTCCTTAAGTTGCCACGTGCCTTTGTGTTTGTCACACACCATCCTAAGGGGGGTTCTCACACTACTTTGATTTTCAAAGAATGCATTTGGTGGCCAACGAATCTTTTCTTGAAAATATTTTCCTAATATTTTTCAAAAATTACATTCCTCAACAAGGAACCCTAGTGGAATATTTTTCCTTCATCATGGGTTCATAAAGAAAGAATTTGAAAAACTCTCCTTCAATGAAGGAGCACCTTCTCCTGCAGGTGAAGTTTTGACCTTCCCCTCGTGAGGGGGCTTTCTTCTTTTCGAATTCCTTGATGATGTGAAATATTTCAAAAGGATTCCTTGATGTTGAATTGACTTACGAAAAAACACTTTTGTACTTTCAAACAATGTGTCCCTTGAGTGGACCCCTTTTCTTTTGAAGGGATCTCGAGGGATGCCTTTGAATGCTCTTCCTTTGGTTGTTGACTGTCTATGTGACTATCTACTTGCTTTCCTATGTGGTTTCTTGTTTTCTAACATGTTTTGTTTACGGATTAGCATGTTGCTTTGTAGGTGCACTTGTGAAGCTACTTTCCAATCTGACTATATGGATTCCCCTCACATCGGGCTTCCTTCAAGAGACAGTACCTGGGGGTGCCTTCTTTGTAGGTCCTAGGACCTATGAAGTGCTTACATCCTATGAGATTTATCCATCATTGGTCTACGGGCCTTCATTGCACTTTGATCAAACCTCCTATGGAGAGAGTACTTGTGGAGCCATTTTCCTTCCCTGCACTTTCAAGCTCGCCAAATTACGGTCTACTTCCTCAATGGTTAAGGTATATTTTCATGGAACTCTTTTGGTCTAATTTACCAAACACTCATTGACACTCATGTTCACTAAAGTGGGGGGAAAATGTATAGGAGTGAATTTTTACCCCCTTGCAAATTCCCCTTTTACACCCCCCACCTTAGAAAAATCAAATCTGACCATGTAATTCCACGTCCTCATTCTGAACGCCATCCACTTGGCACTTATTTTTAGTGTCGGTGGGGGGATTTCTATTGGGGAAATGTGTGTGGCACATAGATGTTTGCATGACGCACTGTCATCCTAACACAATTCTTGCCTCTAGAATCTACAAAGGCATTACATTCTCCATTGGAGACAAAACATAACATCCTTGTGCCTTCCTATTGACCTTTGAATGGCTCTTTCCCTTCCAAACCTCATTCAAATGGTTATCTTTCACTTTCAATCCACCTTCTTCACATTCTCTACACACTCATTCAATCTTGCTTCACTTTCTTAGCACCCTAGCTCCATATTCTTGTAATTTCAAGCTATTAGATACACTTTCAACTCTTCCAACAATCACATCATTCTTCACATCTACCATAGAAGCTGCAACTTGGTGTCTTGTGAGTTTGCTTTCGGCATTCGTACAGCTATGTCAACTCGACCATAGTTGTATACTTGCATTCCTCTCTCATTGGCCTTGAGTTCCTTTGGTTGAGGGTGGTATTTCTTTCTTACTATTACTTTGTTGTTGCATTTGAGTAGCATAGTGTTTATCGTAGCATTTGGTATTTTCCTTTCCAACATTGCTTCTTTATCACATTTCTATCTCTCTATCTATTTGGTTGTTTGTGGAGGTGAAAACACCAAAATGGAGGTTTGACCATGGAAAGCCCCAAAACAACCCCAACATTTTTCCCTTCTTGGCTGTGTGTAGGTACTCGCTCGTGGGGAGCTTGCTAGTGGATTGGACTATTCGTGAGTTGCATTCTCTCCTTTCTCGTTCTTGTCATTTCATATCATTTTTCTTGCTATTTTAGTCTATCATTTATCATTTTAGTTATTACTTTACATTTCAACACCTAAGTTGTCAATAGGTCTTTTTTTATTCTAATTATCCTTTGTCACTTTTTGTTTGTACAGATGCCATCGCATCTGTGAGATGCCAACACTTCGTGTTGTCATCCCTATTCTACATTGTTGTCCTCTGGCAGATAGCTATCTGAGGTACAGTATTGTGAGTGTCTAATATGAAATTAACCAACAAGAGACAACAAACAAGTGTTAATCATGTTATAAAACCAAACAAAACACTCCCTATGAGATTCTCAATCAAGAAAGACACGAAAACATGAAATAAACAACACAAAAGCATGCAAACTCATCTAAATCAATAAAAACTTCATCCCATAGGGGGATTGGTGCTCCTTTGATGTGGAAAGAAGCACTTTCCCAATCCCAATGATAAGCTCCAATGTTGTAGATGATTCTAAGTATAAAATTGATGCTAAGTGATGAAAATAAGCTCACAAATGATGAAAATGGTGATTGCTAACAGTGAAAATGGCTATAGTAATATTGTGTCAAGTTGTGGATCCATATTGCGAAGAAAATGCTTCTATTTATAGAACTGAAGGGTTGAAGAATAAGAGAAACTAGTGAATGTGGGATAAAATGGGAGCCAATGAGAATGTGACACTTGTAATAATTCTATTGGGTGAGAGTGGAGCACATTTTGGGAAATGTGTGAGTTGAGGAGGATGTAAGAGAAATAAATGATAATGATTGAGGATTTAAAAGGTTGTAAGAGGAATTGAATGAATGTGGTTGAAGATGTGAGAGGATGTAAGAGGAGTAAAGGAGGATGTAAGAGAAGTTATTGAAGGTGTAATATATTTTTGAAATATTTGGAGGGAAACTGAATGGAGAGGTGGTTGGGAGGAATATTCCTTAGAATATGCCATTGTGAGGATAAATAGAGGAATTAGATAATTAATAGAAATTATTTTCATGTGTAACCTAGTTAGTTGACCATGGGTTGATTTAACTCTTGAGGAGTTAATTGCTAGAGGATTTATTAATGATGATTAGAAAGTGATTTGGGATTAATTAATTCAGAATTAATTAATTGGAATGTGTTAGGAGATTGTGACATTTGATTTGATTTATTTAATCAAATGAGAAGACTTAGGGGGATTTAATTAAATGATTTGATTTAATTAAATATGATGAATATTAGTTAGAAGAAGGGTGAATTAATCTAATAAAATTAATTATTTGATTAATAGTTGAATTTGCTGAATTTAATTAAATAATGTTGATTATTTAATTAATTGGTTAGTTTGGGATGATTTATGAAGAAATGGTGTTAGTTAATCATAATCAAATGCATAGTATCAATCAAGACTTTTTAAGTGTCTACATTTTTCCCCTCTTTGAAGCGAGGTACCTATTGCATTGGTTCAAAGAATAACACTGTTGAGATCAAAATTCAATTTTTTTTTTATTTTTTTGGATGCCCCACTATTGCCCCAATGGAAAGAATTACACTGGTACACTGCCCCCTCGAGAGATCAGGTGAAAATTCCAATTTTAGGGTTGATCTCGTGATAAATATGCCTTATGGATGGTGAAATCAGAAGGTTAGACTAACAAATCTATATTATGATGATGACGATGCAAGTGAGATGGTTAGAATAAAAAAATTATATTATGCTAAACACTTAAATGATGATGCAATGCATGTGAGATGGATGATGTTTCCTATTGTGACAATATGCAATGATTATGCAAGATGCAGATGGTTTGTATATGCATGATGGATGCAAATAGATTTTTATTTGAATGTCATGATACCATGTTAGTATGTGGAGAAGATAGAAGAAAGAGAGATCAACCCTTGAGTTCGAGAAGATGTAGAAGTCCAACAAGGCCATGATTCATTGAAACTTTATTAGTTATGATGATGGATTGCTTATCAAGGATTGGGGATGTAAATAGCATTAATTTTCTTACGTTTGATAACACACGTAGATATGTGTCATGTCCCCTTCCAGTTGACATCTCTCAAAGCTCACGATTAGCCTATTATGTGACCCTCATAGGCTGATGGGATGGATAGAGGGTCTTGGTGGAGCTTGGCTTGGCTTCAGTTGTCAGAATTTTTCCAGTTGGCTTTTGTTCAGGCTCATTTAGACACTATTTGCATGAGTTGCTATTTTTAGCAGTATTTGGCACTCAGCGAGGCACCCCTACTATTTTTAGCAGTATGGTCTGGTCATGTGAGGAATCACTCCCTTATTCGCCAGCTTCAGACGGTTTGTGACCCGGATATATTTTGAGGGAGATATTAATATTTAATTGATTTAATTAAATATTAATTATTCGGAGCTTATAATATAAAGTTATAATATTTTAAATATTATAACTTAAGTGATTTTGCTGAAGGGGTCGACCATCATGGAAAGGGCCATTTTTAATTATAATTTATAATTAAAAATCAAGTTTGAAACTATTGAAATAATTAAAGGAAAAGTTCGAATTTATTTTAATGATGCCTTTTTGAGAGAATTCACACTTTTGAGGAGATATAAGGGTTTCATTGGAATTCGAGCTCATTATGATATTGAATATTGAATTTTTAAGCAAGTATTCTTCTGGAGAACGAAGCCTAGGGTTTCTGTTGTCTACAGACATTGGAGAATGAGCCATCTTCAGTGTTGCGATTCAGAGGCTGTGAAATACCAGCTGATCTATTGCTTTTCAGAGAGATTTCTTCATTCAGAAGTGATCATAAAGCATTCACATAGTATTCACCAGTCAGGGTTTTGATCTGGATTTCATCTAGCAGTCAGCAAATAGAGGCGCCTATTCTTTGCTTCATATTTTTCATCTCTTGCAAGGGTCGTACCAAATCTTTATTTACTATTTCAAGGTCGTACTATTTCTGTACCAGGTTGTACCATCTCAAAGGGCCGTACTTTTTTGTTCTGGACAAATCGCCTTCCATTTTGATCATCTGGCTTCTACCCACTTGGTGCATTTACCTCTAGATCATTCTTCTGGCATTTGACGAGGGGGGGGCAAGTGGATATTTATTGCAGCCGTACCAGTTCTAGATCATTCTCAGCTTGCTGCAAATCAGGTTCTTTTGATCAATATTTGTCTTATCTTGCCTAAATATCTGAGATACCTTATTGTAATGGATATGGAAAAAATAATGCAAGCAATAGTTATTGGTTTATGAGTTTATTTATGTTAGATCTGAGCTTCTTGTATCTATTAGCAATTTTATATCAATTTCTTTTCCAAAATCGCATTATCTCTTTATTGCACAAAAACCCAAAAAGATCAAAATACACCAAAACAAACAAAAATTACATAGTTTCAGAGATTGGAGGAAACAAGGGTTTCTACAGTGGTATCAGAGTTAAATCCTGCCATCCTGAGGGTTTAGCAATCTTATGCAGCCACAAGAGTTTGGGTCTCATAGGTATTATACTCGCAGGAGAGCCTTGATTGACAGGCAACAGGGTTCTATCCGGCAGCCGAAAAACATGGCTGACAGAACAGATATTCCTAGAACAGAGATTCCTCATAACCCTAGAGATCAGGATGATGCAGAGTTTTAGACACTCTCAGAGACTTACGAGCAGGTCAACGACAGTCTAATGATGTGCTACAGTAGTTGGTAGTGGAAATACAGAGGTTAGGTACACAGAGGAGACCGTCCCCACATCGTGATGATGATAGGAGTGATGCAGGATCCCTGAGAGCACCTAGGAATGCTTCATGGACAGTAGACAGGCCCACTAGGCCTAATTTTGTGAGATAGGAGCCCGATGAGGCTATTGCAGGTGAGGAGCATGAGGAGTTGTTTGTAGACACACTTATGGCAGCGAACGAGGAGTGGGAGTTAGTACCACCAGATGTCAGAGAGAGGATTACCTTTGACAGATTCATTACACAGAGGAGACAACACCATAGAGATCGATAGGATTGGAGACCTAGATACCAGAATAATGACCTGAAACATGCTACAAATAGACTCAATCTAGCAATGTTCGATGGTAGTGGTAAGGTTATAGCTCAGGCCTCGATCAGTAAGCTAGAAACGTTCCTCACATTGCGTTTGATGGCTAAGAGAGATCCTATTAGGTATGCGACATTGCATCTTGAGGGGGTGGCTTATGACTGGTGGCCCCATGGGATGGTGACACTCCAGCATGATCAGATCACCTCATATCAGGAGTTTGTTGACAAGTTGGTGGAATGATTTGACAGGAAGGATCCATAATTCTACTTTAGAGATTTGGCTCAGTTGCGATAGAGTGGCAATTTGGAGTCTTACATTGGTGACTTCCAGAAGTTATCAGTTATGGTTCCTAATATTTCAGAGAGGCGACTTGTAGTGCTTTTCATGGAGGGATTGATGTAGCCATTGAGAGGTTGGGTCAAAGCCTTTGATCCTCCTTCGTTACAGGAAGCGATGAAGAAGGCACATAGTATGGAGTTGGCAGCACCATCCAGTAGATTCAACTCCAGAAATAATTCTTCTTTCAGGGATAATAAGGGCTTCAACAGAAATAGAGAGAAATCAGATTTTAACAAAGAAAAATCAGATTTCAAAAATGATTCAAAGGGAAAATCAGCAGCACCACCTTTGGATCGAGAGGCTCTTAATGATCTACGCAGGAAGAAGCTTTGCTTCTACTGCAAAGGTCCCTATGATGCCAATCACGATTGTCCTTTGAGGCCTAAGGGCAAGGAAAATCGAGTGATGTGGGCTTACTACAAGGATTCAGAATCAGAAAATTCTAAACAACAGGAGAGTTCTAAGGATTTAGAGTCAGAGGCTACAGAGCCTAAGGCAGAGGCAGAGTCAGAGCTTTAGATTCAAGAGGAATGTCTATCTAGCATTTAGCAGGAGGGCTCTTTCAAACTTCGTGGAGTTTTGGCAGGACAGAGAGTCATTACCCTTCTTGATACAGGAGCCACCCACAATTTTATCGATGCTAAATTTGTGGAGAAGCGTGGACTCATCACTGAGGAGTTTGAAAGCATTAGGGTTAAGGTGGTCAATAGTTACACTCTCAGGTGTGAACGTATGATTAAGGATCTCCCCTTGCGCTTGAACAACTATGAGTTCAAGGCTGATTATTACGTTGTGAACATGGGGGATATCGATTTAGTCTTGGGCATGAAGTGGCTTCATTCACTTGAGGAAGTCACTCTTCGTCTCAAAGACATGGAGATTCATTTTGATGTGGATGGAAAGACACATATTCTGAAGGCAATACAGGACAATAACATCAAAACTATTTCTTTTTGTTGGATGGAGAGACTCATGCGACACGACATGGTAGAGTGGGCTGCCAAGTGCACATTGGCACCTATACAGGAGGGATAGCAGAAGACTAAGTATCATCCTGACATACAGCAGTTGAGAATCAAGCATGAGAAGGTATTCAGTGATATTCCACCAGGGAGACCTCTAGACAGGGGCATTGAGCACATTATTGAGATTGAGGAGGGCGCTAAGCCCATTATGATTACTCCTTATCGGCATCCTAAGCAGTTGAAAGATGAGATTGAGAAAACGATCAGGGAGTTACTTGCTATGGGTCACATTTGATATATATTATATACTTATCTATTTATATTTATGAGCAACTCTAACCCCAAAATATTAGATCACCCCTATCTCTTGTTCATTATGACCTTGATTTTTATCTTTCTCTTGTTTTGTGATGTTGTGGTGCTCATGTGTTGTCTTTCGTGTGTAAAACTTACCACGATTACATGGGGCCACAACATCACTTTTTCATTCAAGTTGCCACGTGCCTTTGTGTTTGTCACACACCATCCTAAGGGGGGGCTCACACTACTTTGATTTTCAAAGAATGCATTTGGTGGCCAACGAATCTTTTCTTGAAAATATTTTCCTAATATTTTTCAAAAATTACATTCCTCAACAAGGAGTGGAATATTTTTCCTTCATCATGGGTTCATAAAGAAAGAATTTGAAAAACTCTCCTTCAATGAAGGAGCACCTTCTCATGTAGGTGAAGTTTGACCTTCCCCTCTGAGGGGACTTTATTCTTTTCGAATTCCTTGATGATGTGAAATATTTCAAAAGGATTCCTTGATGTTGAATTGACTTATGAAAAAACACTTTTGTACTTTCAAACAATGTGTCCCTTGAGTGGACCCCTTTTCTTTTGAAGGGATCTCAAGGGATGCCTTTGAATTCTCTTCCTTTGGTTGTTGACTGTCTATGTGACTATCTACTTGCTTTCCTATGTGGTTTCTTGTTTTCTAACATGTTTTGTTTACGGATTAGCATGTTGCTTTGTAGGTGCACTTGTGAAGCTACTTTCCAATCTGACTATATGGATTCCCCTCACATCGGGCTTCCTTAAAGAGACAGTACCTGGGGGTGCCTTCTTTGTAGGTCCTAGGACCTATGAAGTGCTTACATCCTATGGGATTTATCCATCATTGGTCTACGGGCCTTCATGCACTTTGATCAAACCTCCTATGGAGAGAGTACTTGTGGAGCCATTTTCCTTCCCTGCACTTTCAAGCTCGCCAGTTACGGTCTACTTCCTCAATGGTTAAGGTATATTTTCATGGAACTCTTTTGATCTAATTTACCAACACTCATTGACACTCATGTTCACTAAAGTGGGGGAAAAATGTATAGGAGTGAATTTTCACCCCCTTGCAATTTCCCCTTTTACACCCCCACCTTAGAAAAATCAAATCTGACCATGTAATTCCACGTCCTCATTCTGAACGCCATCCACTTGGCACTTATTTTTAGTGTCGGTGGGGGGATTGATATTGGGGAAATGTGTGTGGCACATAAATTTTACAGACACACTGTCATCCTAACACAATTCTTGCCTCTAGAATCTACAAAGGCATTACATTCTCCATTGGAGACAAAACATAACATCCTTGTGCCTTCCTGAGACCTTTGAATGGCTCTTTCCCTTCCAAACCTCCTTCAAATGGTTATCTTTCACTTTCAATCCACCTTCTTCACATTCTCTACACACTCATTCAATCTTGCTTCACTTTCTTAGCGCCCTAGCTCCATATTCTTGTAATTTCAAGCTATTAGTACACTTTCAACTCTTCCAACAATCAAAGTTTCTTCACATCTACCATAGAAGCTACAACTTGGTGTCTTGTGAGTTTGCTTTCGCATTATACAGGTAGTCAACTCCCATAGTTGTATAGCATTCCTATCTCATTGGCCTTGAGTTCCTTTGGTTGAGGGTGGTATTGTTTTCTTACTATTACTTGTTGTTGCATTTGAGTAGCATAGTGTTTCTCATAGCATTTGGTATTTTCCTTTCCAACATTGCTTCTTTATCACATTTCTATCTCTCTATCTATTTGGTTGTTTGTGGAGGTGAAAACACCAAAATGGAGGTTTGACCACGGAAAGCCCCAAAACAACCCCAACATTTTCCCCTTCTTGGTTGTGTGTAGGTACTCGTTCGTGGGGAGCTTGCTAGTGGATGGATTGTTCATGAGTTGCATTCTCTCCTTTCTCGTTCTTGTCATTTCATATCATTTTTCTTGCTATTTTAGTCTATCATTTATCATTTTAGTTATTACTTTACATTTCAACACTTAAGTTGTCAATAGGTCTTTTTTTATTCTAACTGTCCTTTGTCACTTTCTGTTTGTATAGATGCCATCACATCTGTGAGACGCCAACACTTCGTGTTGTCATCCCTATTTTACATTGTTGTCCTCTGGCAGATAGCTATTTGAGGTACAGTCTTGTGAGTGTATAATATGAAATTAACCAACAAGAGACAACAAACAAGTGTTAATCATGTTAGAAAACCAAACAAAACACTCCCTATGAGATTCTCAATCAAGAAAGACACGAAAACATGAAATAAACAACACAAAAGCATGCAAACTCATCTAAATCAATAAAACCTTCATCCCATAGGGGGATTGGTGCTCCTTTGATGCGGAAAGAAGCACTTTCCCAATCCCAATGATAAGCTCCAATGTTGTAGATGATTCTAAGTATAAAATTGATGCTAAGTGATGAAAATAAGCTCACAAATGACGAAAATGGTGATTGCTAATAGTGAAAATGGCTATAGTAATATTGTGTCAAGTTGTGGATCCATATTGCAAAGAGAATGCTTCTATTTATAGAACTGAAGGGTTGAAGAATAAGAGAAACTGGTGAATGTGGGATAAAATGGGAGCCAATGAGAATGTGACACTTGTAATAATTCTATTGGGTGAGAGTGGAGCACATTTTGGGAAATGTGTGAGTTGAGGAGGATGTAAGAGAAATAAATGATAATGATTGAGGATTTGAAAGGTTGTAAGAGGAATTGAATGAATGTGGTTGAAGATGTGAGAGGATGTAAGAGGAGTTAATGAGGATGTAAGAGAAGTTATTGAAGGTGTAATATATTTTTGAAATATTTGGAGGGAAACTAAATGGAGAGGTGGTTGGGAGGAATATTCCTTAGAATATGCCATTGTGAGGATAAATAGAGGAATTAGATAATTAATAGAAATTATTTTCATGTGTAACCTAGTTAGTTGACCATGGGTTGATTTAACTCTTGAGGAGTTAAAAGCTAGAGGATTTATTAATGATGATTAGAAAGTGATTTGGGATTAATTAATTCAGAATTAATTAATTGGAATGGGTTAGGAGATTGTGACATTTGATTTGATTTACTTAATCAAATGAGAAGACTTAGGGGAATTTAATTAAATGATTTGATTTAATTAAATATGATGAATATTAGTTAGAAGAAGGGTGAATTAATCTAATAAAATTAATTATTTGATTAATAGTTGAATTTGCTAAATTTAATTAAATAATGTTGATTATTTAATTAATTGGTTAGTTTGGGATGATTTATGAAGAAATGGTGTTAGTTAATCATAATCAAATGCATAGTATCAATCAAGAATTTTTAAGTGTCTATATTTTTCCCATCTTTGAAGTGAGGTACCTATTGCATTGGTTCAAAGAATAACACTGTCGAGATCAAAATTCAAAAATTTCCTTATTTTTTTGGATGCCCCACTATTGCCCCAATGGAAAGAATTACACTGGTACACTGCCCCCTCGAGAGATCGGGTGAAAATTCCAATTTTAGGGTTGATCTCGTGATAAATATGCCTTATGGATGGTGAAATCAGAAGGTTAGACTAACATATCTATATTATGATGATGACGATGCAAGTGAGATGGTTAGAATAAAAAAATTATATTATGCTAAACACTTAAATGATGATGCAATGCATGTGAGATGGATGATGTTTACTATTGTGACAATATGCAATGATTATGCAAGATGCAGATGGTTTGTAGATGCATGATGGATGCAAACAGATTTTTATTTGAATGTCATGATACCATGTTAGTATGTGGAGAAGATAGAAGAAAGAGAGATCAACCCTTGAGTTCGAGAAGATGTAGAAGTCCAACAAGTCCATGATTCATTGAAACTTTATTAGATATGATGATGGATTGCTTATCAAGGATTGGGGATGTAAAGAGCATTAATTTTCTTACGTTTGATAATACACGTAGATATGATGCATCAAGATATAAAAAAATAGGATGGAATTGTACCTAGTGAGATGGAATTTTAATCAGCAAACAAATAGGAGTATCTTTGTTCACACCTAACATACAAAACCAAACAAGAGACAACAAACATCATACCTATCAAGAGACATCAAACAAGTGTTAATCATGCTAGAAAACCAAACAAAACACTACCTATGAGATTTTCAATCAAGAAAGACAAGAAAACATGAAATAAACAACACAAAAGCATGCAAACTCATCTAAATCAATCAAACCTTCGCCCCATAGGGGGATTGGTGCTACTTTTTTGTGGACAGAAGCCCTTTCCCAATCCCAATGATAAGATCCAATGTTGTAGATGATTCTAAGTATGAAATTGATGCTAAGTGATGAAAATAAACTCACAAATAATGAAAATGGTGATGGCTAATAGTGAAAATGGCTATAGTAATATTGCTTCAAGTTTGGATACATATTGTGAAGAGAATGCTTCTATTTATAGAGCTCAAGGGTTGAAGAATGAGAGAAATTGGTGAATGTGGGATAAAATGGGAGCCAATGAGAATGTGACACTTGTCACAATTCTATTGGGTGAGAGTGGATCACATTTTGGGAAATGTGTTGATGAAAGGGGGATGTAAGAGGAATAAATGAGAATGGTTGAGGATTTGACAGGTTGCAAGAAGAATTGAATGAATGTGGTTGGAGATGTGAGGGGATGTAAGAGGAGTTAGTGGGGATGTAAGAGAAGTTTCTAAAGGTGTTAGAGATTTTTGAAATCTTTGGAGGGAAATTGAATGGAGAGGTGGTTGGAAGGAATATTTCTTGGAATATTCTATTATGACAATAAATAAAGGAATTAGATAATTAATAGAATTTTTTTTCATGTGCAACCTGGTTAGTTGACCATGGGTTGATTTAACTCTTGAAGAGTTAAAAGCTAGATGATTTCTTAATGATGATTAGAGGGTGATTTGGGATTAATTAATTTAGAATTAATTAATTGAAATGGGTTAGGGGATTGTAACATTTGATTTGATTTATTTAATCAAATGGGAGGGTTTAGGGAGATTTAATTAAATATGATGAATATTAATTAGAAGAAGGGTAAATTAATCTAATAAAATTAATTATTTGATTAATAGCTGAATTTACTGATTTAATTAAATAATGTTGATTATTTAATTAATTGGTTAGTTTAGGATGATTTAGGAAAAAATGGTGTTAATTAATTAGAATCAGATACATAGTATCAATCAATACTTTTTAAGTGTCTAAAATTCTAAATTCTAGAAACCTATTTTCTTAATCTAAACCTAGTTCTTGGGTTAGTAGAGTGGTAGAAGCACTAAGAGTGCTCTTCATTCTCTATCCTTGACATCAAACACCTACACAGTTGAGGAAGATTAGGGAAAACTTTGACTCTGGGCTCTCCATGACTTGAAGCCTTGGTGTGGTTGGTCCCCCTACTCTATAGCCACCAACTCTTGCTAGGATGCACAAAGTTTTTCATGTATCAATTTTAAAAAGTATATCATTGGTGATAACCATGTTATTGATTGGAATGCTTTACAGGTGTAGGATTTAGGGGTGGTAATAATCGAGCTTCTCAAGGTGCTCAGAACATGTAAGCTCCATTTATGTAATAGAGAGATTTTGTAGTGCAAAGTCCAATGGGACCAGTATGCAAAAGATTCTGCCACTTGGGAAGATTATGCTGAGATGAAGCAAAAGTTTCCACAAGTCTTGAAAGATTTTGAAAACTCTAGAAAACAATGATGTTTTGAAATATGATGCTTTATGGATGATTAGTGTTTGATGTTTGATGTTATGTCCATGTAGAATCATCGGGGATGATGATTCACAAGGGGGGGAATATGTTGTTGGACTCAAGGAACACTGAGAGGGGGGTTGAATCAGTGTTCAATAATATTCTTAATTTCAATCTAGATCTTAACCATTTACAACATTCAAAAAAAATTAATCATGCAAGCACATAAAGGAAACAATAGAGACACCATAACACCAATATTTTTATGTGGAAACCCCGTTAAGGGAAAAACCATGGTGGAGGTTAATCCACAATTTATACTCTATAAAAGTATGATAAAAAGCGGAATGCACATGCATTCAAGCACACGGCCTAGAGCTCACTGCTCAAAATAAGAAGGCTCACTGCCTTACAAAATGTTTGATTACAACAAAAGGTGAACTGAGAAGATAGCATCTACATATTCCATGATTCAATTCTGGTGAAGCTCACTGATTAGATTCTGGACCTTCTATCTGATTTTTCACTTCGCTCTACTCTGTTGACATTCACACCTTAAAAATATTATATACAACTGTGTGTGATTGAGCTTCTGATATTTGCACACTTCAAACACACACCCAACCACAGTCACACTTTTCTACTACTTTTCACACTTCAAATGATCAAACTTATGTATCCGCTGCCAAAGATTGTCACTCACATGTCAGTTTCAACTAAATAAAAGATATTCTCCAACGGTCGGCTCAAATCACATTAAATATTTGATGTGCACCCATCAAAGTTGGCTAACGTTATGTTGTGACCCAAAAAAAAAATTCTCGAGCATAGAAACATTAAAAAATTACTCTTTATACATCCATGATACCTTATATACATCAAGTCATCCTTTACGAATAAGTATTCTGGGGGATCTCTTAACTTACACATCAATCAAAGGCGATACCACAAAACTTAATAATAAGATAGTAGAAACACTTAACAACCTTTCTCGAACATCTACAACACAAAATGATGATCTGGTGAAGCATACAAATTAATTTACCAACCAGATACCTTGTTCTTCACTCTTTCTGTCGGTAATACTCTGTTCTTTATACTTTTTGCCGGTATGAACAAATATTGCTCTACGAACCTTACCAATGACATAGGCTGCCATCACCCCAAAATTCCAACATATGTTACACCCCAAGCGATATTACCTATTTACTATTACCTTGTTTGGTTAAATTGCTTGAATAAATGAATGTGTTTTATGGATCTCTACATGAATGTGTTTTATTAGTCTTTATATGAATATGTTTAATGAATCTTGAATGGAAATATGATGAATGAACGATTGATGAAATTTGATATTTTATAATGCTTCTAACTATAAAATATATGATGCATATGATTATGTTGTGTTCAACTAACTATGATTATGATGTGCCGAGTTGAGTGCAGGAACATGTTCGATCCTCTAGAAGAGGGGAAGTATCACTTAGGAGAAGAACTTGGTCCAGTAACCCTTAACTAGCCTAACTGAGCAATCACACACTCACGTCCTAATTGGTCATAGAGAGTCAAGTCAGTTTGGGAAAAAAGTAAGTAATATTTGTTGCAAATTTTGTGATTGAGAATTGTGATTAAGTCTTGATGTCTTGTGTCAATATTTCCTTGTACATAAGATGAATATATATGTATATTTGTACATGTCTACATTAGACTCATACATGTGAGTGAATATTTACATGAGTATATGTAGGTAGATGTACCTACGCATAAGATATCGATGAGATATATGTATAAGATGAATATATATGTATATTTGTACATGTCTACATTAGACTCATACATGTGAGTGAATATGTACATGAGTATATGTAGGTAGATGTACCTACGCATGCTCATGAACGAATCACCCATATGCATGGGAATAAATAGTGGACTAACTTGGCATATATGTGTGTGTGTGTGTGTGTGTGTGTACATGTATATATGCATCCCATGTATGTATGTCAATCAATGGGATTGTATGTATGAATTTTTTATAAAGATATTGAAATAAAATTGCATATATATGTATATGTGGTATATATATATATATTGATATACATATGTGTGCAATGTTATAATAACATATATATATATATAGTTGTATATATATGCATAATATTATTCCTTATATTTATATATTATATAAGTATGTTAATGTGTTTGGTGAACCTTATGAAATAAATAAATAAATATATTGAAATATATATACACTATGGAATGTATATATATATATATATGCGAATTGAAATTAATATAAACCCTAAGAACATAAGATATCATTGATCATTATTATAATAATATGTAGCAAGGCATATAATATACCATGGGGCGCATGAAGCTTAAAGCACAACTTTAATTGGTATTAAATCCAATGCATAAAGTTAAACTTGACCAAGTCAAACATTAAGCATAGCACATAGGAAGTTTGCAGCTATGTAAAATGTTTAAGTAGGGAAGCAAATGTTGTATGAAACATAAGAATAAGTCAACAGCCTGTGCCTGAGAAGGTGACACCAAGGAATAAGAGGTGGCACCATATTTGGTAGATGTTGGAATGTAAAAGAAGTCTATGAATTTGAATAAGCCTGCAAAAAAGTGTTTAGACTTAGTCAAGTGTAAAATTGGTAGCATATTACAATGGAATTTGAATTAGGAAACCTGTTTTGAGTTTTTTGTCCCAAATATCAAGTCAAATCAGCTATAGGACTGTCATGTGTTGCAAACCTATGAGTGAGTCGTTGCATGAGGAAGAAAGGTGGTAGAAATAATTACTCTTTTGTAGCCTTTGGTTGCTCACAAATTAGTATAAATAGAGGTTCCCATTCTACCAAATGCTACACTTATCATTCTAATTATCTTGATGTTGTTTTGTTGTGAGTTGAGAGCTTGCGAGTTGAGAATTATTTTGGTAATTTGTAGTTATGGTTGTTGTGAGATATGGTGAGAAGTTAGAAGAGGATAGTCAAGTGGATCTTGGAGGAGGTGTCAATCGATCTTGAGGATTCATACTAGGAAGTAGTTTAATCAATTGGAGCTTATACATGCATGCTAGTTTCTATACCTTTGTCTTTATGTTGGAAAGGATAAATTAGTTTATTTACTATATTGCGAAAAAAGTGTTTTTTAATATGTTATGGTGTTTGTTTGAGATTGCTTGTTTCATGGTTATGCAATATGTTGTAGAACCTATCTTGTTGATTATGTCTTTATGTACCCTATATATGGGAGTTTATTTGAGTACAATGTATTCTTACTATGTGTAGTTATTTTTTCTATATGTAGGAAGCCTATTCTAGATGTATGTAGCATTAAAAAAGATGTTGCTTTAATTTCTTTGGTAGTATAGTCATATTGTTATGTGATGTTATGTAGGTTATTCCTGGGATTGGTCAGATCTATGGGAAAGGGGATAAACTAGATATAGAGTATAATGGTCATTATAAACCAAATTGAGCTAGGAAGGTTGGTGAGCTCGTGTCATTTACTCTAAGTTAATGTTAATGGAAACTTTGGCCAAAGAAGTGTAAGTCTAGCCATTGTTTACACTATCTGTTTCATTGTGATTTAGGATTACGTACTAGGAATGGGATGTTCATACATTTAAGTTGTAACCACTATATGTCAGTCTAGAAATGTATATAGGAAACAACATTAAGCTCAGAATAGGCTATTGTTATGAGGTTACCAAACTAAGCTCTTCGTTGAAAGGTAGTGACATCTTACCAGTTAGGTAGATGTGCAAGGGACCACAATAAGTTTGTGGTTGGCGGAAAAGCACTTGAGTGATGCTTCTCCTCATTAGTTGGCATCCAAAATTTGAGGGGGAATTATTGGACCATTTTGCTTTATCTTGTTATAATCTTGTTTAAGTTGTGTATGCAATTTGTATCCATCTCTATTGAAATTGAAAATATGAAATTATGTCATATAGAAATTATGTATCATCATTATTTGAATCAATGAAAGGAATTATTTGTATGCAATGGAAAAGTTTGAAATATGTTTAAAATGTGCATTTATTATTCAAAGGAAAAAGAAAAAATGTATTGCTCTTAAAGGTTAGATGCATAAACTATTTACTTGTGGGTAAAACATAGGTATTAATTACTCTTTCGAACAATGGGCATGTTACAATTTTCAAGTGTCCAAATCCATCAAGCAAAGCAAGATAAAATTCCTTGGAGAGATATTTTTTCCTCTATTCCTCTAAGGGAATCCATTGAAGGGTTGGTGAGTTTTAGCAAGAATTGTTCATTCATCTTTTCCTTCTCCTTTGTCATTTATCATTCTATCAAGGTTTAATTATCAAACTAGGGTTTGACTAAGGAAAAATCTCATTCAAACAAAACAAATTTTCTCTTTATGTATGTATAAATTATAGGTTGAAGAAGAATTGAAGATCTTAAGGAGAAATTTTGTATTGTTGCATAAGTTGTTATCATTGTTGTCAAGCCACAAAAACTAGGTTGCAAACTTTATTTCTGAATTTCAGACAATGGGACTTGTACCAAACAAAAGCTAAAATTTAGCATTAGAGGACTGGAAAAAGTGTTTTCAAAAGCCCTAACCAGGACCCATTCTCCCAAGGGTGAACCAGACCTTCAACAGGTCTCAAAACCAAATTTTGGTGGTAGGTAAATGTGTCCAAACTCTTCTTAGGTATGTCTACAAACTATGATTTCAATTTTTGTACTTTTGGGAATTTGGATCTCATGTATTAGGTCTTATTGTTCATTTAGTTTAAAAATTGCAAATCATTTCAATTTGGTTTCATATCTTACCTATTGTCCTAAGGACTAAGATCCAGATATGATTATCTCAACATTGAAGTTGAAAGTCAATCTTTACACCTTGTGATCTCTTTCCTAATAAAACACCCTTGGAGAAAGACACAAATATAGAAACCGACCCCTTATTGTTTAAGGATCTATTTTCCCAACATTTAATTTTAGTTAAATTGACATTCTTACATCATACTTTTTTGATTTGGAGATCCTTGAAACCCTATACCTAGGTTTTGCATCGTCTTGTTTTTTATTTCATTTAGGGTTGCATATTGCATGTTTGCATCATTTAAACTAATAAAAAATCCAAAAATATTGCATAAATTCTACATAATATATTGCATTAAGGTGTATTTCAATCATTTATCTCAACATTTCATTCAAAATTACATTAAATAAAATTCCATTTTGTTCATACATTATTTAAATTGCATTTGTATTTCATCAGATTTCTAGAACAATTGTCATTGAAGAATTTGTTTGCAATTAGGAATAGTGAGCTTAAATATCAAGTTAAACACTCATATTTAAATTTTTCATAACCCTGTCCAAGGACTCATTTTCCCAAGGGAAAACTTGTCCTTGTACACGTGATTTTCCAAACCTCTGCACACTGTTCTATCTCTGTATTATCAAACCGTTGTAGCTTGCAAATATGTATTTTGAAACTCTTAAAAAATTATTATTGTATGTACAAGAAAAGTGTCATTTTTTCTTGATTTGTTGCAAATTTTGAAAAAAAATGTTACATTTCAGATTTGTAGGATAATTGTTACACCATGTTCTCATTATAAAAATCTTTGATTATCATAATTCATGTTCTCTTTTCAAATCTTGTTGAGCACTTTAAGAAATTTTTGTTACAAGCATACAAATATGAAGTTATTTCCCCTCTTTTCTTGTTTTTCTTTGATCCCCCTCCCACTATCTCTCCTATGTGTTAGGTTAGCTTGGTGAAGGAGAATGCTATCCTTGACAATCATGTTTATGCTTCTCTTGATACCTTGCCTAAAGGTGTCTTGGTGTTAGAAGATCCAATCATTGAGCGTAATGAGAATATTATTTTTTTCTCTCCTTCTACCTCTCTTACTTGGGAGGATATTGTTGGACAAGCGGATGCAATCATTGATAAGCAAGACAATCATATGTGTTCTTCTCTTGATACCTCCTCTACTTGTGACGAAGTTATCTTTGAAGACCCAATCATTGAGTGTCATGGGAATATTGTTTTAGAAGATATTATGTTGCAAGAGGATGATATCATTTATCAATACATGTCTTTCAAACAATAATAATGTGGCTTGCTTATATGAATATTATAAGGTGACATTAGATCCCCCCTCAATAGAATATCATCAACAAGAAGTCAAATATGTTGAGGTTATGAACACACAATTGACCATTAGATCTCCTTTGATTATTAGACCTCAAAAAACTCCTTTTGGACCTCCAACAATTCCTTTTGAACCTCCTAAGAGTCCTTTACTTATTGGACCTCCTAAGACACTTCTCATTATAGGACCTCCTAAACGTCATGGCCATATCCTAAGTTTGCAAAGCAACTTACTAGTAATCATGTGTCACAATAATCAAGTTATCATATCGTAGCTCATAGATATAACACTAGGAATAATGTACAACCAAGACAAACTCCAACATCCCTTACATTGCCTCAACCATACCTCCAACCCGCACCTATTATCCAACATCATAGTGATAAAGAATATGATCTTGTTGAAAAACTTTGCAACACTCCTATTATGATATCCCTATGGGATTTTATTCAAGCATCGCCTCTTTATGATGGCATGCTCCAAAATGCTTTGTAAAAAGTTGTTATCCCTCCTAGTGCACAACCAAATGATGCGACAACTTTGATTGTGAATAAGAATTCACCTAATGTAGATATTTTATTTCATCAAAAAAGTGAGCTACCTCCATTGGAAACACAAAAAAAAATGATGCCTTGATGATACTGTAATGAAGGATTTTGGCACTCAAATCCTTCGTGCTCTTCCTAGGGTTTTTCACATAGGAAGAGAGAGAAGGTGAGGCTAAAATGGACACTTCGTTAACACTCAAGACTAATGGAAGGATGAAAAGATAATGTGGAGTGTGTGAATGTGATTTAATGCTGGAAAATCTAATGAAAATGCAAATTAAAGAGTGTAAACTAATCAAATGCAAGATGTTGGAAAACACATTGTGATATGCAAGAATAAACTAGGAACTCAAGAAGAATGAAACAAAAAAAGATGAGATTGAACAGAACTTATCTGGAAGGTTGAAGATGACTAGAAATGACTTCTAAGATGTTTTTGATGATGATTTGCAAGCCAGACAGGACTCATTCACCGCCTATGGTGAATCAGTCCTTGTTTAGGTGAAATCTTCTAGGAACAAGTTCCAGACTGTTGGGAGCTATATTATCATGAAATCAGGTTTTCAGGCCCTTAGATGGGACTAATTCACCATGCTTGGTGAATTAGTCCTCCTTCAGGGATCTAAAAAGTGAGAGGATGATTTTTTACCTTCAGATCTACACTTTCACCTTCTACAGGTGTCTGCTTCAGATCACTAATACATTTGACTGCAAAATTTGATGAAACTGTCCAACAAAATATGTAAAATTCGATGTTCGTCGGGTGCTTGTAAAATTTGATGTGTAATATACAATTTTTTGAAATTTTATCCCCGACGTTCGTCGAAATTTTGGCTATCATTTTCGTCAATTTTTTGACAAACATGAAAAATTAAAAAAAACAAATTGTGGCCGACATAAAGAAAAGTGATTTCGCGCCTGATTTATTGCAACAGTGTTTTTCTCTACTTGAGACAGTTTGTAGAGAACTAAGGACAATTTTCTTGGGAAATTTTTTTTTGAGAAGATATCGCCAGGTTGAGGGTAGTCATTGTCTTTTTGTAGAATTCAATTGTGAAGTTAGATTTGTAGTTCCAGGTTTGAAAATCATATTTTAAAGCAACATGTCATCAGATTTCATTTTTAGAGGTTAAGGGTTTTGAGAATTTCATGTCTAGATTTTGTTGTGTGGAATCACCATAAGATCACAACCAAGGAACAGATTCTTCTGACTATAATTATGTGATCCATAACTCTATTGGTCATGTGGCACAATTGTGCTATAACAAATACAAGATGTATTCATGTGTGACCCAAGTTTAATGTGGCTATGTTGTGATAGAAATGGAGGCACTCATATAATGTAGTTAATTCAGGTTGCATAATGTAGGTGTCAATCATCATTGGGTGCATTCAGGTTGTCTCAAGTTTAATAGGTTAGGATGTAATTATAGCATAATCGAAGAGTGATTACCTTTTGCTACAATAAAGAGCCTTTAACTCTGGTTGATATGCAGAGTGGTTGTGTTATATCAATTATGTAGTGCATTCAAGCACAACCCATGTTTAATGGGCTATTCTAGAGAGTGATCAAGATTTTCTAAAACTTATGAATGTTACTTGACATATATTTGCATAATCTCAAATTCCTTCAGAGGCTTTTAAAGTATCAATGTATCCTATATAGGGTTTATAATGATTTATTTTAATTAAAAAAATAAATAAATGATGTATTTCCCTGTAATTAGATAATTTGGAGATCTCCTAAATCTACCCCAACACACTATCCTCTTTGGCACTGTATTCATTACTCCAGCTACTAGGGTTTTGCATGTGACATCTTCAATATCTTCATGACCATGGCTTTTAAATAGATCTCAATCTTTGCTTTAATACTTTTCATGGTAACCCTTGAGTTCCATAATCCACCTTCAATCTCTTCTAAGAACGTTGTCTTAAGATAGATTGCATAGTATGCATATAAAGCAAGTCCTTCATACCTGCCATTGTTCCAAACCACCACTCACTGACTTGCTTAAAATGTTTCCTCCATAAGCACAATAGCATGTTTTAAAATCATGGTTGCTAGTGATTGACCATTAAGGTCACTACTTTCATCATGAAGATACAATGATATTTTTGTCTTCAAACTCAAGGCATTATGGAAGATAACATTGTGAATTGTGAATTGTGTACGATTCAATTTTCTTGCACATTTACTGCTTTGCTAACTTCCTTTAAGATTGGGTATTGCACCCTTAGCTGAAATCTCAAACAGTTCACTCACTATCACTTGAAGATTCCTTTCATGAGTATCCTTCTATAAAATCAAATTATGCCCTATAGACTGCCTACTTACTATAGGGGACTCATTTTTTTATGGTATTGTAGTTCTTAAGATCCTTCAACCTTATTGAAACTACTTCACATTCCACAAGGTATTATTCACTATTCTCCCATCTTTGATGAGTCTCAAAACACTACTCAAACATGCAATCCACTACCTCCATTATACAATATTAATGGCTAAGAAGAAACATTGAACCTATGATTACCACTGTTACTTCATTTGGACAGTCATTCCCTGATTGCATTTTCCTTGTCTAACACTACCAAAAGTATTTGAAAAACCCTTAAGGTCAGCAAAGGGGTAAGGAAACTCACTGTTAAAATCTCCACTTTACTATGCAAGGTTTGAGCTTTATTATCTTGTCACTGCTTAGCCTATTTTTGATTGTCACATCTCAAGTGACTATCATTCTTCTTACCGTAGATTGCATTTACAAATGTCACTAAGCTACATAGTGTGCTTGTTATTGGCTACAATCTTTAGATTGCAAGATTTTGTTATTACCTACAATGTTCAATCTTCCGCATTGCAACCTCACTAATCCACTATAGTTATTGTTTATGTTTCTATGGGAGGCCTAGGCTTCCACCAATCATGCTCTTACCAATGCTTCTGTTGTTTTTTATTAGGGCTCTCTCAATGTTGAGGGCCCTAGGGATAAGCTCATCATAAGAAGTGACACATTGCATCGTTAACTAAAAGGATAAATCCGTATTGACATTAGCAATGATGATTCTGACTTGTTGCTCCTTTGGAATGGGTCACTTGCTCTTACTAGCTCACTATCTCCATTGTTGTAGGAATTTTGTGATCAAGCTCAATATTCTAATTTTAGGAGTCTGAACGGTTGGAAATCATAGTAAAATAAAAATTTAATAAGTTTTGGAATTAGCATTTTAAAGTGTTTTTTGGGGTCATTAACTTCATACTATCTTCTCTTTTGCAGGGGTGGTTGCATCCCAATTTTTTTTGATGTAAAATATCAGAATTATTAGATTATGTTACTTGTCTGTGAATAAAAATTATTGGAGTGTGAGTTTGATATTTTTTGAAGATCTAAATAGTCAAGCTTGGTAAAGAAAAATCATGTCAGATAATATTAGTCCAGAACAAAATGAAGAGACATTTGATAGATTGTGGGCTAGATTGAAAAGAAAGGGTGATGGGAAATGTTATTGTCCTTGCAATAATTGCAAGGGCTTAAAGACAAGATGAATTTTAATCACAACAGCTGAGAAACATTGTAGGCAGCATGGTCACATTGAAGAGGGGCATGATTATCATCCATTGGTAAGTTGTTCATTATATGTGTTTATATTGATTGAATTTGTACATTTTTTATATTGTTTTAACATTTTATATATATATATATATAATCACTTGATCATGATCATGGTTTATTTGTGTCTATCATTATTATAAAGGTGGGGCACCCTAGGGTAGATGATATGGATTATCACGGCCCGGAGAATGTGGTTTTGCAAGTAGACGAACATGGAGCTGTGAATATCGAAGATAAAGTTAATGATCCTATGGAAGAAGATGATCATGCACCAAAAAACACAATTGAAGATGATGGTATGAATACATTGATCCATGACACATTTAGTGGTAGAGCTGATCATGATGATCAAGATGACTTTGATGATGTTCATGATTTACTTATACTTGACAAGGCATACGAGCCCCTTTATGAAGGCTCTGAAACAACTCTTCTCTCTGCAGTATTGTTGCGGTTGAACTTGAAGGTTATGAATGGTTTATCAAACATATCAATCTCACAGATGTTAAGGTATGTCATTTATGTCATCTTTTTTCATCTATTTTAATTTTTGTTAGTTCATCACTAGTAAATAAAGGATGAAATATGTACCATTAATATTCTTTATATGAACAAATTATTTTTTGTAGTAGATTGATTGGTGAATATTTGTTACCACCATCAAATATTTTACCTCACTCATACCGAGATTTATGTGCCATTATGAAATATATCAGAATGGAGTATCAAGCAATAGATGCATGTCCCAATGATCATATTATATATCATAAACAATAGGAATTTGCAACAGAATGCCCAGAATGTCATATCAGTAGATATCGAATAGATCAACTAAAAAAAATGGTGCCTCATAAGGTTCTTCGTTATATTCCCATTATTCCATGTATGCAACGATTATTTAGGTGCGAAAGCTTAGCGCAATTGATGGATTACCATGCACATAATAGAAGTGGAGATGACATTCTTCAAATGCCTATGGATGGTTCTGCATTTAGGGACATGGAGGAAAAATGGCCACACTTTAAAGAAGAACCTCGTAATCTCAGGCTTTCATTGGGAGCGGACGGTGTCAATCTATTTGGAGAGCTGAGATCTATTTACTCAGTGTGGCCTGTTTTTGTTATCAACAATAACATTCCTCCATGGATGTCACACAAAGAGGAGCAATATAATGTTGTCAATGATTGTTCCGGTGCATTTTTACATCAATTTTCTTTAACATAGTAGCATCTCATTTGTCTTATTTGTTGCATAATGACTTATATTTTTTTCATTCAAGAGTCATGTACATTAATTTATATATATTGCAGTAAAATGGTTATAATAATTATGTAATGTTTATGTTCATTCAACTAGGTAAGTACCAGGTGAAAGATATGAATGTATATATCGAGCCTCTTATCGACGAGTTACTAAAGTTATGGAATGGCGTCACTATGTATGACGTCTCTAGACCAATAGGACAAAGACAATTTCAATTCCATGCAATGCTTGTATGAACAATTCATGATGCCCCAGGGCTAACACATTTTTTGTGGTATGTTATAACATTCGACTGCACTTTAACAATATTTAATTTGATGAAGTAGATATCATGCATGTTTTAAAATAATCTATTCATTATATATAATTATAAAATTGACATTATCCAATTATATATCATCTTGCGATCTTCAACAAGGGAAAATTTGCATGTCCAATTTGTGGTCCAAAGATGAAATCTCGTCGTTCAACAAGTTTAGGAAAGCAGGTGTTTGATGAGTATAGACACTTCCTCCATAGAAATCATAAGTATCAAACTACTGAAAAACATCTTTTCAATGGGAAACATGAGACTACATCAAAACCACGAAGAATTTCACCTCGCCTATGAAAGTTGGAATATAATAGAATTAATCATCAAGGTTATACATCGGATCAAATTGTTTACCTATCATATATGATATGTTTTGAATTTCTATTTTTATATTGTGTTGTGTTTACTCATGTTGTAATTGACAATGATTGTCATTGTTAATTTGTTTAACTTATATGCTTCATGAAGGTCGTCAAGGCATTAATGGCCGACTTCCATAGGGACTGAAAACATTATGGAAAATATTGGATGGAAGGCATGACAAAGAAAAAATTGTCAGAATTTGTAGTGACATTCAGGAAGCCAATCATGCAATGAAAAATGTCATTCAATTAAATAGTGATGGAAACCAAATTAATATAAGTGTCCTTCCTTGGTTATTAACAGAGAAACAAAGGAATGTTATAAAAGAAGTCATACAAAAAGTTCGATTTCCCACAGGATTTGTTGTGAACATAAACAATATAATAACAAAGAAAGGTGAATTTGGGTCATGGATGAAAACGCATGATTGGCATACATTCATTAAGGTAATTATTCTGGTATATTATATACACTTGTATAATGCATGTATTTTTCAGTGTATTGTGTTTACTACTTTTGGAAAAATAATGAAAAGATCATTTTATAATTGTTGCAGTACGTTCTACCTCTATCTCTCCCAGACAACTCTAACAACAATTTCAAGCAAGTTATATATGTTCTTGGAAAATACATGAGGTAAGTAGCTTAGATTTGTCTAATTCACTATATACATCTTATAATTGCCATTTCCGTTTTCGTTATGTAACATAACAAAGATATCTTTTGTTAAATCCTCGCTAATATATTTGCCTTTGAATCACTTCTGTGGTGATGGCTATCATCTAAAGAAATCCATAAAGAAGATATAAATTATTGGAAGAGAAAAATTCCTTGTCTAATGTGTGAAATGAAAAAGTGTCTACCTTCAACATTTTTCAATGCACAAGAACACTACCTCATACACCAAGTTGAGGAGATTGAATTGTGTGGAAATATACACACAAGGTCAATGTGGATGGTTGAGAGGCACTTGAAATTTTTGAAGGCTTTGGTTAAAAAAAGAGCACATCCTGGGGGTTCTATGGTGGAGGGATATATGGTATACCAGACCATGGTGTACATTAGTGAATATCTTCTTAAGTTTGCAACAAAGATCCATGTAGATCGCATTTGGGATCCCAACTCCATTAACAAATTCGAAGGGGAGAACCTGTTGGGGAAAGGTAGATTGAGGAAAGTGAGAGGTAATTATAAGATGGTCATGGAAATTAATTGGAATGCATTTTACATATGGTTTTTATGTATATTGTACTTATTTAATTTTTAATCTTCAATATACATCAATTATAAATTAAGGTCGTATACTATGATAATTAACTAATTATACGATGTTTGTGAATTTAATTTTTTTTGGTACAAGTGGTCAAGAGTGGGATGCACTACATTTGTCTATTGCCAAGAATCTTGATTGGATGATGGTATGGATTGAACGATGTCAACAATTTGGTCGCGCATTAACATGGGAAGGTGTGGCTTCATTGGTTAAAGAAGCTCATTGTAATGGAGATTCCAATGTTACACAAAGGGAAATTGATTTAGCATATGGTTTGCTATAAAATGTGCACGATAAATATATTAATCACCCATATTATTTAATTATTTTCAAGTATATTGATGTATATATATCTTGAGATTATTTTTTGCATACATTCGCCAAGAATAAATATAAAGTTTATCAACTCCATTAACACATTGCAATAATTTTTACATGTTTGACATATTGTAGTGAAACACCACAAGGCTATGTGGTGCAATGGTTGTAAATTTTGAATCAAAATGTTGGATGACATGAAGAAAACTTGTGATTTTGGTATAACCGGCAGCTCTTCGTGACTAATGTTTCATCTAGAAGTGACATACATCTAAAAGTCTCAGAAAATCAATACTATGGGATTTTGGATGATACACTTGAGTGTGACTTTAAGTCCTTCAAATTAGTTCTATTTTTCATCCTATGGTACAGGCTACGATTGAATGAAAATGATCCTGAGAGAACTGTAATTGAACATGATAATGGATTTA
>VDFB02000008.1:97255641-97468545 GCA_007258455.2 Sequoia sempervirens
AATTGATCTGTTCACACTGCCATCTCGTGCTGACTTGCTATTTATAGATGTTTTTTGAGGTGTTTAACTATTTATAGTAACTACTCAGTTTCATGACTTTCCCAACTCCATTTGACTTGAAATTTGAATGGTGTGACCCTCATGGGATGCCCTGCCTGTTCACACTGGTGCCTACTACTGACTTACTATTTATAGCCTATTTTTGGAGTGCCTTACTATAAATAGTAAGTGCTCAAATTGCCTTCAAATTTTACTAGTGGATAGCTTGAAAGATACTGATCGCAGTGGGATACACTGGTTTTCGAAAATTCTAGCATTTTACTCATTTTAGTTACCGAACCTGGAAACCCAAATTTGAATTGCATGTCGATCAAATGATCTCCGTTTGACCCCGTTTCTGTTGCATGTTGCTCTGTTCGTGATACTGAGGTGTTGGGCAGCTACCGGAATGATCCTACTAAAAATAGTAAGTCTCTAAAAAGTGATCATCTTGTCTTGCATGTCACATCGCTACATAGCTCTTGAAAAACCCATAAGGAATAACCTGACATGCACTGAAAAGACCTGCATGCAAACCCTAAAAATAGCCTCTGAAGACAGCTCCTGAAAAAGTCCTTATCTTGGTTTGCATGTTATACCACTACGAAGCTTTCGAAAAACCCACAAGGAGTGTCCAGACATGCGTAGAAAATTCCAATATGCAAACCCTAGAAATAGCCTCCGAAGGCTGAGTACTGAAAGTCGTCGTCTCATTTTGCATGTTATATCACCGCGTAGGTCTCAGAAAACCCAGAAATATTCTTCGGACATGCAAAGAAAAACTTCATATATAAACCCTAAAATCAGCTCCTGAAGGTGAACTTGCTAAAAATAGAAAGTTGTTCGTTTCAGTTCAAAACTTGCATACAAATAGCTTGACGTGCTTTGGATGCAGTGTAACGATCAGATTTTCAAAAGTGCTAAGAAAATACCCCAAATTAGGAACTTACTAAAAATAGTAAGTTATCAGAATTCAGTGAAATTTTGCTGGGAACCTATTGGAAGCCTACTGACTACAGCGCCAAGCTCAAATTTTCAACTTATTCACTCCATTTAACTTCAAACTGGCCAGAAGACTCAAAACCCTAATTCTCAAACTTAGCCAAAATTTCAAGTTTAAGATCAAAGACAGGCACATCCCCGAAAAGACAAACAGAACAATAGAGAGACAACAGGAAAACCAACTAAAATCAAGCCAAAAGTCTGAAACGAAGCAAAAATTAGGGGTCCCCATTTGCAATGGGGCGATGTGTGAAAAGGTCACAACATTAGCCCCAACCTGAATAAATGTTCCTGAACATTTCAAAGACAAAATCCATTCCATACTCAGAACCTTTGGATAATTCCTTCCAACCCATCAATTGACTAGGGGATACACTTAAAAGGGAAGGGGAATCCTAAATTGGATCAAGGTACCTCATCTTTTGATTACAAGTGTGTGCATATGCGTTTATTCCAACTCAAAAGACCATTGAAGCTCCTAGAATCCATTGTGACGAGCTACATAATGATCCTAACTTCAAAAGCATCCTGTAATTCTCACGAATATTGCTCCATTGCCAGTCGGGCGTCTATAGCCCCGATGGAGTTACTCGCATATTCCCAAAGCCAAATTCTTTGATATTTCTTTCATTGCTCTTTTTCAGATATTTCCTTTTAGCACATCGTATTCTCTTTTTCTTTTTCCATATTGATATTCCGTCAATTCTTTTATTGGCTGGCAAGCAGTGAAGCCTCCAATGGGTTTGAGAATTACAAGGGTGATTAAGTAGGATTTAAGATTTTTCACCTGCCACGACTTCTCCTAAGAAACCTCAATGACTTAGAGCAATTAATTATGTGTGTAAAATATAGTAATCGTGAGACTTGGTGTCAAGACACAATAGATGATTCCCTTCCGAGTCAAGTACAATCCTAACCAAATGATAAAACTTGAAAGAACAACCTCTGGATTCTAAAGCACTTCATGAATGATTATCCAAGAAATGGACTAACATTGTGTCGGATCGTGGCGAAAACAACACAACACCCCCTTCACAAATGGGATCCCCTTTTATTGAAAGCGCACTAAACTACGAAAGCAAGACAACTAATCTAAACAAAAACAAAAACTTTAAGCGAACAACAATCAAAAGACCCAAGTATATACAACTCCTAGCATGATTTCTCAAGATGTGCAGTAACAGCAAAGTAGTAGTCATAGTGCGAAGTTTTGCAAACTTATCTTTAAACTCGGAAAAATATTCTTTCAAAGGACAAATCTGAAACTCAGGCAAAACTTCGGGAAAGATTAGTAACTGGGGCAACTCATCCAGACCATGATTGATCCATAAACAAGTTGTCTTTCCTAAATCTCCATAATCAAAATGATATTCTTTGTAGCCAATAGTAGGGAAAGATACAACCTGGTGGTCTTCATTTGCTGGCATGCATTCTTGCCTGTCGTCCATTGCTTCATCAGGAGGTTGAAGTTGATGGTGAACCAAACCTCTTGCATTAAAACGTGGAGATGATCCAAACTGGGTGGAGTGGGGCGGGAAATCAATTCAAGAGGGCATTTGGAAACTTGGATCATTTCATGCGCTGGATCCTTTTGAATCCCTAACAATGGATCAAGCCCCAACCTGAATTGTTCTTCATTTTCTATCTCTTTATCAGGCAGTGTTTCATTTGTTTCAATTTCATCAAGCAATTCTTCCATGACTGTGAATAATGGATCAAGTGTTGATGCAAAATGTATTTCATATTCTGCCTTCCATCTTGGTAGCCCATTGATCGTCAAACACATCATCTTGCCTTAAGCTGCTTGTCATTTCTTCCATCTTGTTCATGCATGATAGAACTTTTTCATCAAGGAGCGTTCCTTCTTGAAGTGTACTGGAATTGCTTCCCTCTTCGATTCTCCTCCTTGAGTGATGAACATTGAAAATTTCTCACACCATCTCTACTTTGAGCTAAGTCCTCCGTTCCTAGTTCTTGATGGTCTTCAATAACTTGCAATTTTGTACATTCATTCACTTCTGTATGCTGACAGTTGCCTTGGGTGTTTCCTCTTGCTTGGATATATCCCATTGCTTCTTTGATCTTTGCTCCAATAGCCTCTTGTTCTAGCGTGATGTAGGAACAATCTTCATCTGCTTGCTCCCTAAGCTCAATCACATCCTCCTGTTGTGACTTATTCTCCTTGTTGTTGGATGATGTTGAGGTACACTCTTCATTTGGTGCTAAAAATGTTTGTGTGACATATTCAATCCATCCTTTGTCTTTGAAGAATCCATATGGTAGTACTGGTAATCCGAGGCGACATCTGGCGAAGTTGATGGCTTCTTCACATGTTGTGCAAGTGAACTCTGGATGAGGTGCGTTGTGAATCCGACACCAACGAGGGAGCAAAACACCTTTCAAGCGAACATTGCCTAGTTCCAACTGATTTTGGATCCTAAGTATGAATCTTGTGAAGGCCTCATCCATAACTTTTGGAATGCTATAATCATCAGGTTCTACATCCAATACTCTTGGCTTGGGGACATCCCAAAAGAAAATTTTCCCTTGGAGAACAAGCTCTATCCTCGAGAGGAATGTTAAGCAACTGATTTCTTCGTGCTAGGAGGTCTCATGAATTCGACATCTTCTTGGCAAAGCAAACTTAGACAAATTCCCGGGGCACAGCTGTGCATTCAATCTTTTTTGAATCCGAGCAATATCCGCGAGAATGTCTTGAGAGCAAGAAATATGCCCATCCATTGAGAAATCTCTTTTTTGATTTTCCATTTCTGCTTTTTACTTTTTTTTGGAATTTTTCAAAATATTTACTCTTTTTGGATTTTTTGACATAAGAGAGATCTAACATATCTTTGATTTGGCACTTCAAAGCTCATACTAGTTCCTTCCAGCCTCTGGAACAATTCAATGCTCAGCCCTCCTTCTAGCACTAATTTTGTTGATGTGATTTTCGTAACCGCACCAACACAGAATAAAGTTACCAACGGCGACTCTATCCTCTCTTGAAGAAAATATCCTTCATGCTAAGATTGCTAGAAAGGTCATTCAACTCCAAGGTTCCTTCATGTAGTGGATAGTCTCAGTTGGCTTGATGTGATTTGCTGGTATTTCAAGGGGACTTACGTAATTGTTCACTCCAGAGGAAGGGGTTTTCAGGATTCAAAGGATTTATCAGTGGAGCTCAGATTTCTTAAACTAACCAGGAAGTACTTAATTTAAATGGTTGCAGGGATAGAAGATGCTATGGACTAATCTATGCATTAGACGTGGAGATCAATTTTCACAAGCCTTAACCAGATTCCGCTTTGCCTCACTTCGGACAGCTTCCATACAACCGGTGCAATCTTCAAAGGGAGTAACTAGAGATATTCATATTACAATTCAACAATGAAGAAACCATCACGACGACGGATACCAACATGAAGATCGTAATCGAAGTTAAGTCCACAAATTTCCAATTGACCACGCAAGGCGAACTCACCATCAGCGAGCCCACTAGTGGTATGAATAGACGGAGTTTGCTCAAATTGAAGACCACATTCCATAGTTACTATCTACTACTTGCATGTAACAAAATCTATTTACTTTACTTTAAAATCCTACTTGAAGTAGAAGGACGAAGAAACCTCGCTAGCTACTCACAACAAAAGCGAGATCATCATCAATGAAAACTCTTTTTATTGAGAGAGTGTTCACAACAATTTCTTACAAAGCTTTAAAGGAAAAACTTTCCTTCTTCTTCAAACTATACTATCAATCTATCAACTAAGCTAACTCTAGGCTATCTCACTAATGCTCTCTACGTCTACTCTAATCTCTACTGAGGTACAAATGAGGGGGAATGCCCCTTTTATAGCTGGCCCAGTCCAATGGACGGCTCGGATTACAATCAAGTGGAGGGCTCATCAGCCCTAACCCTAAAAACTGCCACCAAGAAGAGTGGGGTGATAAATGAGCAATTAATGTCCACCATCTTCTAGAAGATTCCTATTTGTAAACATGTTCACACTGCTCTTCCTCCTGATTGCAAACTGGATGAGTCTGATCATCATGGCCTTCGTTTCTTGGGCTGGTATGGCAAGTACGTTCTCGATCCAACTTCAAGGCGACAACTTTGTTCTTCCGCTCGATGATGATTTTCTTCTCAACTGACATTCTCTAACTTTGAATTGCATGAGGATGATTATTTCTCCACCCCTGATCCTGAAGGATTTTCTTATCTTGGACTCGAGCATTTCTTCCAAGTACTCGCTCCATCTTCCCAAGTCATCACGCCTTGGCCTTGGTGTTCACCCTGCAAAACGAGGAAGAGAAGAGCATCAGAACACTTCATAATATAAATTCACCTCACTTACCTGATTTTCATACTCTGATTTCCAAGGTTGATTGATCTCTGGAACATTTCTTTTATAGAAAACCTTGCCTTCTTCATAGCTTTTCAACATCTGCATGCCATGTTGACGCCTTCATCCTGATATTTGAGTTTCACTTTAGCTTCACATTCTTCGTGCCTTAGACTAATTTCTCCTTTCTGAGGGCGCATTTTAGAAGACTCCTGCTTCATCACTTGCCTTAGAAAATTTCCATATCTTCACTTTGGCTTGGAAGAATATTTCCCCCCCCCAACCATTTCATCAAAAATCACCTAAGTATCCAGCTCCAACTTTTAGCCAAGGCACCTTATTTCTCTTCTTGCCTTAGAAAAAAAATATTTTGTTTTGCCTTAGAAAATTTTATCAACCAGGCACCCATCAAAAATCTTCATCTCAAAAGCCTTGGCGAGGTGAGGAAGACTTTAAAATCACATCCTTGTTGAAAATATCCAATACCCAAAAGAAAATTCCCTTCAGAAAGTGCCAAATTCATGTGTCTACAGACGAAGGGGTAGATTTAATTTTTGAATTTTAACCTTAGAAAAATATTTTGCCAACAAATTTATCTTCATTCTTCATCCTTGGGTGTATTTTCCTTGCTCTGCCTTGAAAATCTCCTTCAATCTCATGAAACTGGCACATTCTGACTCATCCACTGCCAATTCATCCCTGCCTTAGAAAAATTTCATCACTGCTTCAAGCCTAGGCGTATTTTCTCTAGAGGTGAAATTTTAATACTTAGAAAAATTCTTGACATATCATCACCAGCTTGGGCGCATTTGAGGGGTCTAGAAGGAAAATTTGAATTTTTCCTTAGAAAAATTTTCTCCATTCATCTTTCTCTAGTCATGGCGCATATAGCATGTCAAGGTGGAAGAATTACAACACTTAGGATATTTTCACATAGCTAACACCTCAATATCCTTGGGCGCATTTCACATGTCAAGGTGGAATTAACCATGCCTTGGTAACTTTTTCATCCATCTTCACCTTGCACTTGGGCGCATTTTAGGTGTGGTGAAGGAAGTTTGACTTCAATGCCTTTTGACTTGCCTTGACTCCACTTCTAGCATGGGCGCATTTTGAGGGTGGTGAAGGATTTAACTTTTTCCTTAGACAATTTTCTCACCCTCTCTCCCTCCTTGGGCACATTTGAGGTATGGAGGAGGAACTTACAAACACTTAGAATATTTTTTGAAAAGCCAACACCTCCAACATGTTTGGGTGCATTTGAGGGGGTTTGCAGGAAGTTTTCATGCCTTAGAAACTTTTTCTATCTTCTCAAGCTGAGGGTGCATTTTGGGGGTCAAGGAGGATGTAACTCCAGACTTAAATTTTTTTTATCACCACTGAGCAAGTTGGGCACATTTAGGGGGTCATGGAGGATTTAACTCAGACTTAGGAAATTTTCCTGACCACTTCTCCTTGAGGGTGCATTTGATGGGTCTTGCAGGATTTATCAAACACTTAGACAATTTTTTCATGGCTTCTACCAGCTTCTCCGTGGGCGCATTTAGGGGTATGAGTAGGATTTAACTTCAGACTTAGGCATTTCTCAGCTTGCTCGCCCTTGTTTACTATATTTAGTAAGCCCTCTGATTTTCATACTTCTGAAGCTTGGATTGATTTGGAATTCGCGCCACAGGATCTTCATGACTTCTTTGATCTGTTCACACTGCCAGCTTGAGCTGACTTGCTATTTATAGCATGTTTCTGAAGGTGTTTTACTATTTTTAGTAACTACTCAGTTTCATGACTTTCCCAACTCCGTTTGACTTGAAATTTGAATGGTGTGCTCCTCATGGGGTGACCTACCTGTTCACACTGGCGCCTGCTATTGACTTACTATTTATAGCATGTTTCAGAAGTGGCTTACTATAAATAGTAAGTGCTCCGATTGCCTTCAAATTTTACCAATGGATAGCCTGAAAGATGCTGATCGCAGTGGGATACACTGGTTTTCGAAAATTCTGGCATTTTACCCCTCATTTTAGGTCCCGAAGCTGGAAACCCTAATTTGACTTGCATGTTGATCAAATGATCTCCGTTTGACCTCGTTTCTATTGCATGTTGCTCTGTTCATGATACTGAGGTTTTGGGCAGCTGCCGGAATGATCTTGCTAAAAATAGTAAGTCTCTGAAAAATGATCATCTTGTCTTGCATGTCACATTGCTGCATAGCTCTTGAAAAACCCATAAGGAATAACTTGACATGCGTTGAAAAGTCCTGCATGCAAACCCTAAAAATAACCTCTGAAGACGGCTCTTGAAAAAGTCTTGATCCTGGTTTGCATGTTATACCACTGCGAAGCTTTCGAAAAACCCACAAGGAATGTCCAAACATGCGTAGAAAATTCCAACATGCAAACCCTAGAAATAGCCTCCGAAGGCTGAGTACTAAAAGTCATCGTCTCATTTTACATGTTATATCACCGCGTAGGTCTCAGAAAACCCAAGAATATTCTTCGGACATACATTGAAAAACTTCATATATAAACCCTAAAATCAGCTCCTGAAGGTGAACTTGCTAAAAATAGAAAGTTCTCCGTTTCAGTTCAAAACTTGCAGACAAATAGCTTGATGTGCTTTGGATGCAGTGTAACGATCAAAATTTCAAAAGTGTTGAGAAAATACCCCAAATTAGGAACTTACTGAAAATAGTAAGTTGTCAGAATTCAGTGAAATTTTGCTGGGAACCTGCTGGAAGCCTACTGACTGCAGCGCCAAGCTCAAATTTTCAACTTATTCACTCCATTTAACTTCAAACTGGCCGGAAGACTCAAAACCCTAATTCTTAGACTTAGCCAAAATTTCAAGTTTAAGCTCAAAGACGGGCACATCCCCGGAAAGACAAACAAAACAATAGAGAGACAACAGGAAAACCAACTAAAATCAAGCCAAAAGTCCGAAATGAAGCAAAAATTAGGGGGTCCCCATTTGCAATGGGGCGATTTGTGAAAAGGTCACAACAGGTAGACTGCATGTTAGGGAAATTTTGGCATTGGGGGTCATTTGGTAGACGCACTCTTAGATGTTAGAAGTACACCGTCACATGATAGTGTTGGTTGGGGGCAGCTTAATATATCACTGTTGTGATAGATTCATAGAATGAAGGAGAAAACAAAAATAGAGAGAAAGAGCAGAGAATCTAGACACACAAATATTTTATATTCATATAGTTCTTAACTTCCAAAAATTACAAAAACATAGAGTACTCAGTACATGCTCTGTTTTACACTACAAAATATACCACAAACAGTTTGGACTGCTGTCCTGAACCTGGTGCTGTTCACACACCCAATCTGGAGCGGACTGCAATCCTGTAGCTGCCTGCTGTTCGTCTGGTGTTTCTGCAGCACATTCCCTTCTATTCTCTGCTGTGGTCTGCTTGTTCTCTTTTGAACATTCTCCTTCTGTTGTTGCAGGATTTTCTTCTCTATCCCAAAAATTGACCGTAACATTCTCTTGTTTTGTCTTGTATGCAAGATCATGAAAATTAGTGCTCAAAATTTGATTTTCAAAATTACCTACCAAAATAAATGCTGGTAGGTCAAAACAGTTGCAAGAGTCAGATTGAGGAGATCCCCAAATTTGATGCGGGGGTAGGTGAAATAAATTTGCTGACAGAAGGTTAAATTCCAACAGATAGAATGACATTGTTTTGATGATTTGACAAGGGTATGGTCCTTTATAACCATAGTTTGCATACTTAGTCTTGACTTGGATTGATAGGCCAAAAATTTTCAACTCAGCAAAAACTTGACAACTTAAAAAAAATACTTAAATTGAAAACTTGGCAAAAATTCTGCAAAACTGGGTATAAAATCAGCATGCATGAGTTTCTCCTACACATTTATTGAGTACTTGCTAGTACTCATTACTGTGATATGCCAAAACTTGCCCCTCCAACTTGTGAATTAAACTCACAAGTACACATTTATTGAGTACTTGCTTTGCTAATTTGCAATCTATGTTTATAACATTCATTAGAGAAACATTTTTTTATAAATTTAAAACAAATGCATTTTTCCACTTTATCATATTTAGTTGGACCTCCTTTAATTTTCCACACTTCTGTTGGTTCATTTTCTATACTTTGGTTAGAACTTCAGGGCTGCCATGTTCTATCATATTAATTGCCTTGCACTTTTGTGCCTTCTGTCATTTCCTTTGACTTGCTCATCTTCAGTAATCTCAATGGTTTCAATAAAATTGCAATTAGGCTGAAATACATCATAGTTCCCATTTGCCAATGGAATATGCCTCTAAGGAAACTTGTTTCATCTTTAGAACATGGATATAATTCCAAGACTGTATTAGCATTGGCTCCACAGGGCCTTGATCACTCTTGTTTGGCCACCCTTCTCCAGAGTTCAAATTGGAAGAATTTGAGGAAATTGTTGCCTCACTCAATGACTGATTTCTCAGATCAATTATATATTTCTGGCCTTTATTTTCAACGGAGGGTATTTTTCTCTATAGTTATGGTTGGCTTTGGTTGCTACTGACCAACTTGACCCAACAATGCATCATGCACCTTTTTATGTAATAAGATGACAACAAAGTTTAACATAAATCCTTGAGTTCCAATTACTACATTTTGTGTCCTTAGAACTCCAAGTGCATTTATCCCTTGTTGATTCATTCACACCGGTTGAAAAGTTGGTGGTCAAAAAATAATCAACTTGTCTAGGCTTTGCCAAGTGTCTTTTGGGAGTAAATTCATGCCAAACCCACTATCAATATTTGTAGTTGTCAATTTGTTTTTGAGATTCTGCATATGTATTGTGATTGGTCTCCTTGCCAAATTCACCACTAGGAGCATGAGATCAATCGCTTGATCTCCTGACTATGGAGATTCAATTATTGCCGATACGGTCCTTGTTATTCCCACTTCTAGATGCTAGATGGGTGATAGCATGCATTGTCTAATTCCTCTTAGGTATATTTTAATCTATAACATTTGTAAGTTAAAGAATTCTTTGCAATATATCAACTAGTTTAATTGGTATGGTAGTTTTAAGTGCTTGCTTTGCAATAATTTTACCCAAGTCGAGTTGGTTTGTTACCATACTTGCATGTTCATTTAAATGGTGATGTAGGAGATCTAGTGGATGAAAATTTTCTTGGTTTCTATCATTGGATTGGAGGACGAAAGCCCTCTTGTCCATGTGAGGTGATCCAATATGTGGATGACATTTGTGCTGGTTTTTGAGATTTATTTGAAGATTTTAGTTTGTGAAGGTTTGGATCAATCAATATTTGCAAGCAAATCAACTAACAATTTATTATTGATGATTGTGGAGGAATTTGAGGGCATTGTTGCTACGATGTAGCCCATTAATTGGCTGTTACTATGTTCATTCAGCTAAGATATCCTAGCCGCCATAGGGTATATTCAGCCTTCATAGATCCTATTCCAACTGCTTTACATCATTTATTGCAGTTGTACAACTGGAGGTGGTGTTGTACAGCTGCCAATTTGTTATTTCTATACCCTAGCCACCACCTTTACATTTGATCTCCAGTTTGTGTTGTTGTATGACACACTTGTGAGTTGCTATTCTGCTGAAATACATAAAATAAATCTATCTGAGTTGCTGAATAATATTTGTAAGGGTTTATTGTTGCTATTACGATCTGCTGTTTGCATCTACAGTCCTGTTTGTATCAGCATTAATTATTCAGATCTGCTGCCATAATTAATAATTTTTAGTTTATTAGGGTTTCCATATTTATTTCAGCATTGTTCATTTTCGGATCTGCTGCAATAACCATGATGTTTTGATGCTTGAGGGTTTCCCTTATTTATTTCTGCCATTAATTACTGCTGATCAACATTTATTAGAGTTGGCATCTGTTCTATGTTCAATATTTGTCTTATTATTGCATTCACAAAAAGGAAAATTGCATATTCAATAGAAATTCTATCTAGGGACAATACACTTGAAGCCAAATTGCATTTGACTCTGACCTCCCCTACAATTATTATGGCATCCATAACCATTATTATTCCTTTGATTATGATAGCCACTTGGAGATGTGCCTTTATTGTCTTGTGGTTTTAGAGGTGTAGTTGGTGGGGTTGACTACTCTCCCTAGGTAAAAATTACTTTTGTACTTTTATTCTTCAAATTGTATGGCATCATTTGGAAAATCTTGGAAAGCATCTATTTGGGGAAATTAGCCATGGTGTGGCCTTCTATCTTCTTGTCCATACACCATTAGTCCCTCATATCTCTTTGTTGGTCTCACCTTTGTGCTTCTTCATCATTTGCCACGTCTCCTCGCAGAGCTTGAATTTTTCCTAGTTCACTATTGTTGCTTGCATTAGTCATCATCCTCCATTCCTTCTTTGAGAATGCGAGGACCTTTGTATGCTTCTTCGTATGTTGAAAGAGGCGCAACCTTCATTTTTCTTTGCAATGAAGGTCTCGAACCTTCAACGAACCATTTTTTCTTTAATACATCTATTGTTACTTTGTCAAGTTTCCCAAGAATTTCTTTGAACCTACGACTGTATGCTTGCACATTTGCATGCGTTTGTTTGGTACCATTTATTTCAGTGATAATTTCATTGTCATTTTAAAGAAGTAAGAATTCTTTTTTGAAGGCATTTAGTAATTTCTTCCACTAACATTTGTCAAGTGGTTTGACATTTGTGAACCGATCAATTTCCATTCTCTTGAGGGTGTGTGGAAATGGATGTAAAACTAATAATTTTGATTAGTTCTCCCATTGGCTATCCAAATAGTCACACATGTTTGCAATGTTTTGCAAGATTCTAAACCCATCTCCAATGAATTTAGGCAATTTTTTACTTTCCACACTTGAATTGGCTAGCGAAGTCACCATTGTTGGTTGTCCTTGATGCAACTTTGGTGACTAGAACCTTCTCAAGAAATTTTAATTTGGATGTTCCTTTGCTCTCTTGGAATTCTTAGAATGCTAGGATTCTTGACCCTTCAGGGGACTTCAGTGGTTTGTAAACTACTAGTATCACTCTCAAGCTCCCTTCTCTACAATCAACTCCTTTATCTTGATATCTTTGGTTCACTTTCTTCGACTAGTAATTCTTAAATACAATGGATATTACATTTGTATCTTGCTTCTTTTGCTCCTATGAAGAAGTTGTCATAATCCATCTCAAAATGGAAACTTATCTTGTTTGGAACCTTCGACATAACTTGGTCAAAAAGATTTGCAGTTCCTTCATTAGCAAGAAGTTTCTTGGGAACTTCAACTCATTGAACTTTTGGAAGTTGTTTCTTCCAAGTTGGTTGGATGTATAAATTGCTTTGTTCACAACTAGGCATTCAGCTTTGAAACTAGACTAGTGGATTTTTCAAGTTTGCAACCTACCTCAATGTCTTTGTTCTTGGTGCTTCACTAGTTGAAGGGATTGTCTGATTGCATAGTTCTCCCTGACTACACTTTGAAAGCAACCAATAATTTTGATTAATTTTCTCAATTGGCTGTCCAAGAGTCACATATGTTGTGTAATGTTGTACAAGTTCCTTAGACCCATTGCAAATAAATTTAGGCAACTTTTGCCTATCCATACTTGGAGTGGCAATTGTTCTGAATGCGACACTAGTGACTAGAACCTACTCAAACGGTTTTGATTTGGACATTCCTTTGCTTGATTTGGTTTTGATTTGGATGTTCCTTTGCTTGCTTGGCACTCTCAGACAAATTAGTATCCTCAACTCCTTCAAAGAATTAGATGATTTGTACACTACTAGTATTGCCCTCATGCTCCCTTCTCTCCAATCCAATGCATTGTCCTTGTAGAGAGCTAAAACATTTATTAGTTATAGTTAATATAAGCTATATGTTTTGTTAGTCAATGTGTGTATTTATGACTTGTTGGTTGATTGAAGTAGTTTTGGGTATTTTCTGACTAACTGAAGATATAACTACACTCGCTGACTACTTGAAGACATAACTAATCGTAATGTAAACTATAACTATTATATGTTTCAGCTATCTACAGTCGTAGCATTTTTGGTTAACGTTCTTCAATTAGTATTTTTTCAATACAATGGATGTTACAGTCATATGCTTCTCTTTTTTCTCCTACAAGGAAGTCCTCAGAATTCATCTCAAAATGATTTCTTCCCTTGTTTACAATCTCCAACATAACTTGGTCATAAAGATCGGTAGTTGGCAACTTAAACTTACCGATCTTTTGTAAGTTGTTTCTTTGAAGTTAGATGGATGGATAAGTTTCTTTGTTTGTGACCATTACTTTAGTCTTCTGCTTATTCTTTAAAACTGGATTGATGGATTTTTGAAGTTAGTAGCCTCTTGCAGCCTTCTTTGTTCTTGTTGTTCCACTAGTGGAAGGGATCGTCTTATTTCATGATCTGCTCTTTGGTTACACTTTGATTTTTTCTCACCTTTGTTCAGTCTTAATGGCATTAATTTTGTTGGTTTGTAGTGTAGTTGTTGATTGACATCGATTCTATTCAAAGTTGTCCCAACTTCATAGAGGCAACCAAATGTCTATTGCTAAACTATTAGACTACCAATTGCAATATAAATAGAACATGATAGTATATACCAATTCATTGTAGATGAAGAATAGTGATTGCCTTGTTCCTAGTGCTTTGTACAATGAAACCTAAAATAGGTAGGACCATATATAAGATAGACCCCTTTCCTTGACTACAAGAAACTTATTTGAGGTACTCAATGGTTGCTGGTTAGACCACAACCGTTGACACTCACAAGACATAATAACAACTATACAAAATTCACAAAGAACTAACAAAAATATGCAAAACTCACAAATGCTTGGTAGAACATTGTAATCTGTAATGTCCCCAATTTCGTAGTCAGCATTGTATGTAAATAATTAATTTAATGTTGTCAGAAAAAATGTTAAAATAAGAAAGACAACTTAAATTAATTATTTAAGTGAAGCAAAAGTAATTCAAGTTAGAAAAGTTAAATAAATTAAATAAAGTTACTTTTGAATTGAGAAAAAAAAAAGAGAATTCAAACAGTTACAACCAGAAAGCCAAGGGGCAAGGAAAAAGTGAATAAAAGTTTTCAGGAAGTTCATTGCAGGCAGGCTTGGTTGATTTTGGTTTTTGGAAAGCTTGGCTTTCTCGTAACTTGAGGACGAAAACCCTCATGTACCCAATTTCTGTATTAGCAAAGTCACTCAGATTTTGCAGTTGAGCTTAGCTGTTGAGTTTTGTGAAAATTGGTGTAATTTTCAGAGAAAACTTTCAGTTTTGGTACAATATTAGGGTTGAAGAATTTTCCGGGTAATCAGAGTTTAGGTATTAAATTTTGTTGTTATTCTAGGTTTGAAGTTTGTGAGTCTATGATAACTTGATACAATTCTTTTTACATAGTTTTGGCACTCTCGGCTATTTTATACCTCAAAGTTCATTCGGATGCATTCAAGAATTGGCTAGATTTAATAACAGAGCAGCTGGTTGATATTAAAAGGTGAAAGGGAAAATGATGGTTGGTTTCGGTTATTGAAATTGCATTTAATTAAATATTCAAAGGATGATTACCCTTGTTTCTGGCACTAATCTGTTCATCTTCCCTTTGAAAATTCAATGGCCTGAATATACAAGTAAGGGGTCAAATGGTTTTCAAGACTACTATGCTAGCATCCTACTTTGTAAATTGTAGCACCTCCTCTTTGGGACGTAATTGATGGCTAGGAAAGCAAACATGAATGTTAAGAAAGGTATGCAATTTCCTTGCTGTAGCATTGTAGAGAAAGTGGGGATTCATGTAATATGAGTTCAAGAAATGTGTTGGCGTAACAATTAGCACCTCTAGAGTACGAGTTGGTACGGATAGCTATGTACAGTGCGTAATGACTGCTCTTCAAATTAGGAGGGGAAGCTCACTCTTTTATTGATATGCGTTAAAAAGTAAAGTATTCTAAATCCTATCTTTTTGACTTAGCTGGAAAAGGCACAAGGTTAAGGAAACCAAGAACGTTGCAGCTAAGGGTTTTCTTTGGTTTTGTAGATCCTAACTACAACTAAACTTAAATACTTTAATCTATCCAATCTCCTCAAGAAAACAAAGCATGAGGAAAAAGGAGTACAAATGTTTTATACGATAAACTTTACAACAGGATTTCCAAGCAGGAGGGACCCCTATTCGAGGTGTAGGCTGAAATGAAGTTTATTAGGCACGACATCAAACGATAAGCTCAATTACTAAATTTCCAAGGAGGAACCCCTATCTAAGGCGTAGATATGCAAAAAGCTTATTAGCAACAACACTTAACGATAATTCTTCTTTCCAAATTTCCAAGGAGGAGGAACCCCTATCTGAGGCGTAGATTGAAATAACAACTATTAAACATAACATAAGATAGCAAACTAGGACAAAAAATTGCATTGGCGAGACATGCATACAATAAATGATCAAACTAGCAACTCCATTTAACTAAGATGAACAAATACCATAATAATAACATTCAGGCAAGGTGGCGCAGCCATTTATTATCACAGTAAAAGCTCGTGAACATATACAAAACAACAATATTTCAGGCAAGGTGGTGCAACATATATTACTATCACATGCAAAAGTTAATTACAAATGAGCAAAAAACTTTTATTTATAGACATCAAAGGTGTAGGGAACCCTAAAATCACCTCGAGTCAACTACAGTCTTGCGAGCAAGCAAGATCTTAATTGCTAAACCTAAATAAATGAAAACTATACAGTTAACTGGAAAACTACCATCAGTTAACCGAAACAAGACTAAAATAAATGGACATGTGCAACATGCATGCCCTTATTGAACTAAATGAGAACTCCAACTGTATATAGATGATTCCAAGACAGACATGGCATGAAATGTGAAACGAGTTAACTCGGAAAGAGGCATCGAGTTAACTATTGTGTTTGATGTCTATCCTAAAAAGGTGGGACGTCCTAATCTAAAGTTCACTGGCCCTGATCTCGGACAATTAACCCCTTTACGAGGTTGTTGACTACATCACCATCTAGAAGTCGTCACATGTCTTAACTGTCAATTCACTGCTTGTTAGCAACTTGAGAAATCTTGGAAATATCTGCACATTTCAACTGACAGTTCATCGATTGGTAACTTTGGCGGCTTCATAATTGAAGTGATGGCCTCTGTTTCCTCTTCAGCTTCATACTTTTGACGCTTTTCACATTTTTCTCAATGGAAGAGTGTCACATGACGAAACTGTGAAGTTTGACCACGAACACTCTAGTTGTGAGAAATGCACACGAATTGCTGCACACATAGAATTCCAAGAGTATCAACCCTCTAAGCTAGCCTTGGAAGGCTATCAACTATACGAGGTGGACTTTGAGTGTCTATGCCTATCAAATTGTTTGAATCAACCCCTACATGCGCTTGATCTTCATTGTTAGTTGTTCTGATGAAATCATAAAAGACCAATTTGGTCTTGAATTCAGTCTGGGTGAATTGCATTATGAAAAACTCGCCTGTTGACTGTAAACACAGCTATGTTTTGACAACTTTCTCCAGAAAGCTAAAATGACTCCGGATGAGGCTAAAAATACCTTGTCGAGGGGGCAATTTTCACAAAAAATTCCGAGACATGGGTTTTGTAGAGAAAATGATTCCAAGCAAACCCACACCGTAAAAAAATAAAAAAAATGCCGTTTAGCTTGACATGCAAAGACTTTTCAGTCAAGAACTGTAGGGGTTTTAGGGTTTCTGGAAGCAATTTTTGCCGAGAAAAACTGAAACATGGGTTTTGTGCAGAAGATAATTCTAAGTCAACCCGTATCCTTCGTTTTGAAAAATACTGAAAAATTCTAACACATGGGTTTTGTAGAGAAAGTCGTGCATAATAAACCCAAATGATCAAAATTGTCAAAAGTCGTTGAATTCTTGGATATGCGAGAGAAAACCTAAGACAAGAATAGAAGAATTTAAGACAGAAGATAGAAGTTTTATGGTTCTGCTTCTGCAAAAATCGCCATGCTTGATTGAAGTCTGCTGATTACTTTGGACCTGTATCTGCAAGGAAATCTGAAAAATAATAACTGTAGCGCCTTCGAATGCTTGCGCAATGAGGAAATTCGCTTGCACTCAACCTATTGTGAGAGAAATGGATGCCTTTTGCATATTAATAAAGAATTTTGAGAGTTTAGGTGCCAATTGCAAGTAGAAACTCTAATTTGGAAATAAATTATCTAATTGGACCCCACTTCATTCAATAGAAACTGACTTGGAGTTTCAAAAATATTAAAATATTAAAATACTTAGTCTAACTCAACATGCGAATTGCAATTGAGTTTCAAAATAGGCGCCAATATTAAAATATTGAAGAAAATCTCCTTCATCAAAATTGACTGCTGAAACTGAAAATTTAATATTTTTTAATTGAGTTAACTGAATTATTTCCTTTTGGGTCGGCTTAGAATATTTTAATGATTTCGAAAAGTCCAAGTTTGACTTTCCAGGCGTCCCCCTTCAAAAGTAGAGATTTTTAGCTAACTTCCTATTTTGTAGCTCTTTGAAAACGTCACCACAACCTTTGTTGAACTCTGATTTCCGGATGTCCGGTTGATGCTGGAGCTGAGCTGACACATCCATTGCATAGCCAAAACTACTCTAATGAAATGTCTGCTGGGAGCTGTAAGTGTTAAAAACCACGTCAGGTACCTCAAAAACAAAGTTGTCTTTTATTAAAATAATGTACACGACACTAGACAACCAATTTCCTGATTTGCCATTCCATGCTTCAATCTGCCACTGTCAGTGAATGATGACTCTTGTTGACAGCATGTTGGATCCATTGCATAGCTAGAAGAATTCTGCAAACAATGACTATATGCAGAGCGTCTGAAAGTGAATTTAAGGTCCTCAAATGCAAGGCCGCCCCTGGCCTATAGAGGCACAATTACCATCTTTAAAATGATTTTGCAAATTGCAACTTTTAACTAAACACTCTTCTTTGACCCTTGACACTGGGAGCTGGATTGCTTCGATGCGCGCGCTGTTGATCCCATCACGAAGATGGAACAACTTGGAAGAGATGTTCCTAGAAGTGACGAAGCGAGAAAACTGCTTCTAAGACCTCCAGTAGAAGGGCCCCTTTTGTAAGGGAGTATGTAAATTCCATACTTAGCCATTTTTCTGCTTGTTTTCATTCTTCAGTATTTTGATTCTTTACCCACGAGCGTTAGACAAATCCTAAGGGTTGACAGTTGGATTCACTGAATAGCTAGAAGAATTCTACACGTCTTGTGAAGACAATGGCTGCTAAAAACCTCATCTAGCTGGCCAAAAGGCTAGGCGCCCCTGGCCTATAGAGGTATAGTTTGATATTTTCACTTTTATTTACCCTTCGTGTTATGTGCTCATTGGAAACATTGCCACAGTCACTTAGCAGATTTGACGGTCTCGCGAACAGATGCATCGCGGAGCTGGGCTAAATCAAAAAAGATCTCCTGGAAATAGAAATTGCAAATTCATTCATCTGACATGTCTAATTCAAGGGCGCCCCTGGTCTGCAAGGGCACAAAAACTGCAAATTTGACTGTCGCTGTGATGTGTAAACTCTTCATACCTTCCGCTTTCGCCTTCAATTGTCGGAGTTCTGCAACTCAGATGGGCTTGCTTGATAACTTGTCGGAAAGCTAACTAAAAACCGAAGAGAATGAATGTATCTGCAACTAGAAACAACTGAATTTGAGCCTTCAAATTGAAGGGTGCCCTTGAGCTACAAGGGCGCAGATTTGTTCTAGACTTGATGTTTTCCTCCATTTTGCACTCTGCGAACACCGTGTTGGCTGTTGAGTTGACCACGTAGAAGCATTACTGCTACTGACGTGTGTGTGTAACTACATTTTATCATTTTCACATGTACGAACACTGTAAAGTTGATTTGCATGTTGATTGCGCAAGCGTCTCCCACATTACAAAGTGAAGTGTTTCCAGACTTAGAATATTTTTCCTAATTTTTGCCATGTGAAAATCCCCTTCATTGTGAAGCATCCTTTACAGCGTCTTTCATCATAGAATGTTCTGCTTTGAGTTTTAGGCTTAGATTTTGACACCTGACATTGGCCAACTGCCATAGAATATTTTTCCTAATTTTTGCCATGTGAAAATCCCCTTCGTTGTGAAGCATCCTTTACAGCGTCTTTCATCATAGAATGTTCTGCTTTGAGTTTTAGGCTTAGATTTTGACACCTGACATTGGCCAACTGCCATTGACGACCTCCGAGGTCCTAACTTTCCATCTGAAAAAGTGAAAACTACCCACCCGCTTTAAACTAACTTTTAATTGAAACTGACTTCACCACTGTGATCGTGATGTGAAATAAGCCAATCAAAATTAATTTCAGCCAATCCAAGTTTCAATTTTTAGGGTTTCGCACCATGAAATAGGGTGTTTGAAACCATAATTTTCAATTTTCCTCAAATTTCACTAGTATCTTCTTGTCACCAAACCAAACTGACTCGAAGTCCATACTTGATTTGCCCAAAAACTATGTTTTGACATCATTTTAACAAGGTTTAGCCTTTATGACCCAAAAATTTGGGTTGGGTACAACAAAATGAAAATACGATATTAAAGAAATCGCAAAGGAAAGGTATCAAGCCTAGCTGGTTCAGAATGCGCTGAAGTTTAGACGATAATAGAATTTCAATCGAAATCTACCGCCCAGAAATAAAGAAATTGATGTTGGACGCCTGGACACTTGTACTCAGATTATAAGTAATCGAAGCATGATTAAGACCATCGAAGGAATTGCTGAGCCTGTGTGTACTAAATGGTGATTCTCTAATTCTAAACTGCCGCCACATAAGTAACGCCTAAATGTTTCAGGGAGTTTCGGCGAGGATTAGAATTAAAGTCGAACTATTCATTTTCTGCCGTTTCATTCATATCGGGAGCAACGTGGAAAATTGGGAGTAGCTTTGAATATCGTGGGAGTTCATTATTATAATCGCTAGCAGTGTGGTTGCGTGGCTCTTGGAGTCGGGATTTGGCAGTTAAAATATGGAGCCGTCTTGTACTAAGATTCGTGTCATCTGAAGGGACATTATAGTGCCGTGTAATTCAAAATTGGGAGGTCTGCGTGTGCCAAGAATTTATGAAGTGTCAAGAATAGCGGAAGTCACCGAGTGAAGGCGTGGCATAGTTGGGAAGGCTAAATTGAAGTTTGAGGTGGCGTGGCAAGAATAGAAGAGGAATTAAATTCCATTTGGAACCGCTTCTCTTTGATATCGTGGTTTTTTAGTGCCTTCACGGGACTTCCTTCACCGGTATTTCTAGCCGCTGCTTATAGACTGAGGTCTGAGTCGCATTAAGAAAAGTTTGTGAGCCGTAGAAGATCATAATTTGGAATGAAGACTCAGTATTTGTTCCTTTCCCGTGCCTGTTGCTTATTCTTGACTGCCGTTATTGTTCTTGGTTCCATTTATTAAAGGAGGCTCTGCCTAAAGCTTAAGGGGAGTCGTGTATGCCAGTGGAAGGAAAGTTCGATGGTGTTACTCATAAAGTAGACTGTGCCAGAGAAGTATATATTCAATTCAACTATAGCCAAAAAACCCAGGTTTGCTGTCACTCAACCAAAGAAAGAAGCTGTATAAATTTCATGTCAGAACGATTCAAAGGTTTATCTGCTGTGCATTCACAATTAATGAATTAATGCATTCTTAGCTTACAGTTATTGGATTGAAATGTTGTGAGATCAGTATTGAATAGTTGGCTTACTTTGCATAAATATAGATTCATCTATTTAAAGGTTCTATATATGTGTTATCATGTATTAAAGGTGTGATTCAATCTTTATGATGAGAACACAATTAACAATATAATAAAACAGTCTGAATCAGGGCCGCAGTTAGGTAACGGTTTGACGAAATGACTGCACAGTCCTATTGGTGAAATCGAAAAAAATTGTATGCCATTCGGGGGAGCTCAATACATCTCTCTATTTGTCTTGGAGAGGATGAGCAGGAACGGGAGAGGAGGTGTAGATTTCAAATCTTCAGGGGATGAGGAAGATGGAGAAGGGGATTCAGAGGACACAGATGGGTAGCTGCTCAGTACAATTGCGGTTGCTCTGCTTCCGGCTGTGCTTTTTATCGGTTGCTGGAACGATTGTGTTTGCGTATGGTGAGCCGCTTGGTGTGGTTGTGGGTACGTTGCTGTTGGAGGTTCTTTGCTGCTGGCTCGACTGTGAGGATGCAGTTGAGGTGCAATCAGATGGTGTTAGAGATTTTGTTGCAGAGGCTGGGCGCTCTCTCATCTTTTCTTTGGTGGTGAGTGTTGTTGCTTTGGTGCTCTCAGTTTTTGTTCCCTTCCTCTTGAGGTTGGGGATTGCGGTTGTGGAGTTTGGTGTGCAGCAGATTTGATGTCTGCTCTACGTTGGTTTGGTAGTGACCTTTTATAGGTTTGGCTGCTTTTGTTGTTCCAAGTTCAAGCTTCTTTGCTTGGTGTTGAACCCCATCTACAATATGAAGCTTTTGATGTTGAGGGGGTTAGATTTACTCTTGAAGGATGCTAGTTTCCTGGTATCCTTGTTGAAGCTGTTTAAGGGAGTGTTTGCTATCCTTGATACTGTTTTTTATACTGATGGTTGGGCTGCATTCAAAGTCTGTTTTTAAGACCCAGTTTCTCTTGTTCCTTAAGGGAGCCTTTTTGGTGTTGAAGGCATCTTGTGATGCCCTTGTTGTTATTATCTTGTTTTTGAAGGTTGGGCTGCTCTTAAGGCCTATGTTGTTGACCCAACTGCTCTCATTCTTGTCGTTGACTATTCCTACTTCTGATAGTTTGCTGCTGTTGTCTGGGTTGTATCTTAACTCTTTCCTTAAGACCCAGAAATGTAAGATTTGTGTTGTGTTCAACCCCTTTTGGGCTTTGAGGATCTTATTGTGGGGTTGTTTTCTTTCTGTTGGTTGAGCTATCTCTGAAGGCTCAGGTCTATTTTTGTTTTGCTGATGGCTGGGGTGCCTTCTATATCTTTCTTCAAGAACCAGGAGTTCTTGCTGCCAAAAGATGTTGTGATTGCCCTTTCTATTGGAGTTTCTTTCTATTGGGTTCTATAGTTGGTGTCTTCTATGGAGTTGGAGATTGCTCCTATTGAGGTGGAGTTGGATGTTGTTGACTTGGTGGGAAGAGTTTTTTTCTTTTTCTTGTTCCTATTGAGGTGGAGCTTGTGTGTGTAGGAGAGTGGTGGCTTTGGTGGCAAGGGTTCTCATACCATCCTCTCCTATAGAGGGGAGCTCTCTCCTATCGAGGTGGAGTTTGGGTTGGCGTTTTGGGCGAGATGGTGTTGCAAAAAGGTTGATGCTTCCCACTATTCAGTTGTGCTCTTTAATTCCTCTATTGAGGTGGGGAGTTTGGATTTGTTGGATCTGTCCAAAAACAGGGGTATATTTGTGTTCTACACCATTAAGTTGGTCATTTACCTTGGCTCAATTTTGGTTGTTCTGAGCAGATGGTTAGCTGTGGCTTGGCTGATATAGGTTGTGTTTATGATCTGTTAAGGGTTCAAGGTCCTTGTAAAAACCTGGTTGTACAAGGGTTCAAGGTCCCTTCAAAACTTGTGATCTTTGCAACATGGGTAGTCTAGTGTAATTTTCGAGTGGCTAATGATGTTAGGTTGCTGATTGTCTGTGTTTTGTTCTGTTTGCAGCTTTCCTTCGATAGGGTTTTGGGTCCCTTCAGAACTTGAATGTATGGATTTTGGGTCCCATCAAAACTTGTTTTTCCACTAATCAAAAACCAAATAGTTGGCGAAACAAATACTAACAAAATTAAGTTCAAAATAGATGAATGACAATCTATCCTTGAGAGAGTTCTTTGGCTCTTATACTTTGATGATGGAGGTTTGTTCTTTATATTGAAGGAATAATTCTCAAGCTAGTGGAGTTTTCCATAGACAAATCTAATTGTATCATCTCTTTTTTCATCATGGCTACAAAGTTCATAACATTGTTTTTGCTCTTCTGTTGTAGCCATGGCATTTCTATTGGTGAATTAAAATTTGAGTGTAGTTACTGGTTCCTCAAGGAATGTGTGGAATCTTAAGCAGAACATCCTTCAGCATTTAAGGTGCATCTTGAACTTGTTTTTCATCTGGGAATGGGCTTTGGCTTCAATGAAATTTCTAAAGCTTTATGCTAGTCAACATTTAGTCATTAGAACAAGAATTCAACTAATGAGTGTTTTTTTGATACTTTTAAGATTTTTGCACTTTTAATGAGCTAGGATTTTTCAGTCTGCTGATCATCTGTATAGATTTTCAACGGCCTTGTAACTGATGCTTTTTAATATTTTATGTGGATGCAGAACATGGTTATTAAAATTCAGAATTGATGCCTTGAAATTCATGCTTTTTGTGTGGATGCATTATGCGCTTATTAGAATTGATTGAGCTAAGATATTTTTATTGTGTTTTTGAGTGAATTAACCATTCCGCTATAACCATGTTCATGTCAGGTGGTGCACAGTTTACAAGACAGGGATCTTGGTAACTTGAGAACTGAGAACATGCCTCCAGAAAAGACTACTTCATCTCACCATAATCTACAGCCTTCAATAATAGAAAATCAGATGGATACAGCTTTTCGGTCCTCCCCGGAACTTTCCATGGATAACACACAAGAAAGGTGGAGAAAAAGATTAAAATGTACATTTGACTCTGATGAAAAAATGCTAGAATCCACCTGTTCAGAAATGGTAGTTGATACCCAGGGGCAAAATATGCAAATTCTTGATCAATGTGGTGGATTTAAAGGCAGCAGAGATTCAGAATCGGTTAGGTTACATCACCCAATGGATTTTACAAGGGCATCAAAGGAAGTGTTGGAAAATCACAGATCACCTGCATGTGAAAAAGATGTACAGAAGCAGCATTCTGAGTCACCTGTACCAAACAAAGGAGATGTAATGGCATCTTGTCTTCAAAAACACCCTCATCACATTGACCATCAAGTGAGTTCTAGTTTTCTTGATGATAACACCTTAAATCTTACCTCAATGGGACAAAATACCATCGATACCACATCACATTCTACAAATAGTATAGATTTGCAAACAAAAGTTTCTTCATCTGGTAAGGGTGCTTCTTCAAGATCTCAAAAGACGATAGATATGTCCTCCATATTATCACATCCTTGGATTCAACGCTGGCGACCCTCATATCGGATTGCATCATCCCTGTGGGAGATGCATCCTAGTTCATTAGTTAACAAGGAAATCAATCCTAGAAGTCTTCCACAACTATGTGCACCAATGAAAATGATGCCTAGTGCTGCTGCAATGGCAATTGTTGGGATTGCTGCACGACAGTTTCAACCATGTAAGCTGCAAAAGAAGGGCTCCTTTCAGTTTGGACTGCTGTAGGATTTACCATGAATGGAACTGTAGAATAACAAGAAATTTAAGATAGTTCATTTTATCTCAAATGTCTAGATTCCCAGACTAGAATTTTTGATTCACTTGCTTCTTTCTAATTTGAAGGTTTTGGTTTGGAATATTTTGTATATGTTGTACACATTTTATCTTGCATGCTAGTTAGCTTGTTAGTGCACATGGCTGGGTCTGAGGGAGTGAGAGAGTCAAGGATAAACGGATTTTAATAATGTCCTTGAGATCAAATACATGCTTGTATCTAAAGCCAATTTTATGTACTGTGCTGATATTTGGAAGTTCATGGTTCCAGTTTGAAACTAAATGTTTGGAATGCAATTTGGGTGGTGGTTCTAGTATTTGCTCAAGACATCTTATCTCATATATTGTTTGTGATGCTCACGCCAATCCTTCATAGACTTGAAATGGTGTAGTTAGAGAAAGCAATGGCATTTGTTTCGAAGTTTGAATTTTGTTTGCATGTTTCTATTTCCAGGCAGATGCATTTTCTCTTCTTTCTCCTTGAGATGCTTTCATCGTCATTATTTGAATTCAGGACTTAGGGTCATTAGTTCCTTTCTAATTTAGGATGCACATGCTCCTTGATTCCATTGTCATATTCAATATTCGTTGGCATGGCTGGAGTTCTCTTGTGTGAGAGAAGGCAGCATATTCCTTTTATCAAGCAACTTATTTAAGAGGTAATAAACAAGCTGTGTAGTTTTTATATGCTGTGCATGTGGACCAGTATGTCATCTGAATTTTTGGAGTATCTATTTTTCAAAATTAAGCCCAGACTTAATGTAATGTGACTGACTTTTCAGAACTTGTTATATGCTCTCAGGAGGCTCATTTTAGATAGATGCTTTATAATTCATCTACTTGGCAGATACCTGTGGGTCTCATTCATTATGTCGTATATACAAAATCTTATCACCCAAATGTATTTTCTGTATGGAATTCTCTTACCTGTATATTTTAACCCTTTGGATGCGTTGTGGATTCTATAAACATTTCTTAGGAGCTGCCAAACGTTTATAGATTTATAGGTGCTGTAGAAAGAAATTTCATATCTTTATTTGACTCAATATTTTCTTTTAGATCTGATTTTTATATTATGCTTTCAGCTAAATCCTGGTTGCTTTATTGTTCATGCTTTTGCATGGACTTATTATCTTTCAGGTAGCAGTTTAATTGCACATTTAAAGGTTTGTCGCTTCTCATTGTAGTCAGTTTCTAGATTGCTTTTCTGGGTCGAGTTTTATTCTAGAGGAAAGGCAGCTCTCTCCCACACTAAATGAATGTCTGTTTTTGATTGGGTTTGAATTCTAAAATATTGCAGGCTTAAATCATCTTGCAGGTTGCTTGTTTCTGGGGTCTAGCTTATAGATTGTTTTTCCGCAGTCTAGTTTTATTTGACACAAAAGACAGCTCAATGATCTCTCACATACACCAGCTAAATGACTGTTTATGATTGGGAGTGAATTTGAAAACCTAGTGGGATTTAACATCCTCTTTCACCAGCCACTCCCTCTCACTTCTCTCACATACCCCCGTGTCTCTTTTAAATGCAATCTTTTAAATGCGAGTTGTATGAACGACACAAGGTCTCTTTCGGTATCTGTTACATATGGACTATGCTCTACATTCTGTCATAATAGTTTGCTGGTGATAAACATTGTATGGATGCTTGCCTTGACCATTGTTACCAACAAATACCATGGTACAGTGCATTGTGTTTTTCACCTAGACATTCTTTATATGCAACTATGTATTGAGTTAAAAATTATGTATTATTCTCTCTCTCACACGCGCACGCCCACACACACCAAAAGGAAAAAAAAAAGGTTAAAGCTTGGTCTTGCAACTTGATCGAAACACCTTTGTATTTGGTGATGAAGATGTTATATTATGGTCTAGTGATTGAGACTTGGTGAGTCATCTCATATGGTCCAACTATTTAGACACCATGAGATCATCTCTCTCTCTCTCTACACACACACACTCACTGGGTAAATGAGTAGAGCTAGTTGGTCTTGTAACTTGATCAAGACACCTTGTTATGGTCTAGCAATCAAGAGGTCTTATTGTCTAGTAATTTTGACCTTATAAGTCACCTCATATGGTACATTGACTAAGATACCACAAGATCTCATATTTAGGCAATTCCTATCAAAATGCATTGTCTGATTTTCTTAACGATCTAAAGTGGACCATATCATAGGAATTCAATTTTTATGAAAGCCCTTGCTACCTCTCTTTACCCGAGTACACCTAGACCACATTGACAACATAAAATCAATACTTAGTTTGGTGTTGATCTCGACACTTCTTGTACCAAAGTTGAGACTCTTCTAGTACTGTGCTTTTCCATTCAATATGTCGATCCAAAACCCTCATTTGGATTGTGATTTATATAATCTAAAAGTTATAGTTAATGAAGGATTTGAGGAATTTTTAAGCCCTTTCATAAAATTAAAACCCTTATATTTTAGTGCAGGTTATTTAGAATAAAGTGGTAAAGAAAAGTGTATATTTACAAAAGAAAAATAACAAAGAAGTGGAACCTACAAGACAATGAGGAGAGTATGGTAAGAAAAAGAAATTGTGAACTTATTTGAGAATTTGGTCATGAACACAACTGAAATGACTAATGAATATGAGAAACCTTTATATTAACAAATTAAATGTTATTAACTAATGAAAGGATGTCTTTCAAACTAAAATGGTCACATAAAGAGGTGAACCCCCTAGTTCCTTGTACCAAATAAGACAAGAAGGGTGTTTTTGGAAGGGATATATAGTGACTCAACTTAGACGAGAGAATCAATGACAATAGTTTCAAAGAGATTGTGTGGAGCTCTGAGGGATTGCGTTCTTTGAGATTGATATAGCAAGAGAAAGGAAAATAGGAAATTAGTAAAGCAAAAGAAGTGTACCATATAAGGAACCTAGATTAGAGGCACATAGTCCATTCTAAAGGAAAAAAGAACCCCCACTTGGTCCCAACATATCCAAAGAATGGATATGGATCTAAACATGAAATTATCAATCTTTGGAAAATATATTATTGAAGCCTATGAAAATATCTTTGTGTTAGAAGTATGAGTAATCAAGCCAAAATTTATGATTTTGTAGGAACTCTAAGGAATGATTCCCTCAAATGATATATGAAAAAATGTTTGCAACATGATAATGAATGACTAGAGATAAAAGATGAGTTTTTATCTAACTACGTGTTTCCTAGGATTGCATTAGAGAGCATTAGTAAGATGAGAGAAATGGTACAAGAAAAGGGGGGGAGTATTCTAAGAATTTGACCACATATTTGAAGTAGTATCAAGGAAAATGGAAGAATCACCAATAGAGAAACAAAAAATTGAGTGGTTTGTGTCTAGGCTGCTACCAAATATTGGAATTGCATTGGATGGAAGAACCTTTGATACATACTCAAGCATGGTATAATTTAAAACAAAATAGGGGCAAACTTTGGAGAAGAATGAATAAGGAGGTAGAGAGAAAGGCATTAGGGAAAATGATATTAGAGTTAGAATACTTAAAGATCAAGCAATATATACTAGCTCAAGGTGAAAATAATCCAATAAAACCACTAGTATAGAGGAAGAAAAATTAGTGTAACTATATACTAGCTCAAGGTGAAAATAATCCAATAAAACCACTAGTATAGAGGAAGAAAAATTAGTGTAACTATTGTACGAAAGGTCGCCTATGGAACAAATGCTCCGCGATAAAAGGAAAAAAATTAAAAAAGAAGAGCCACAACACTTTAAGTCGATCTACAATTAACCCCAAGGAAGCTAAGTATTTATTGTGGAATTTGCAATGAATACAATGACCATGAGGATGTTATACCCCTACCCCTATAGTGTGTATAGTGTTATGAGTAGTTGGCTTGTGGCTGCCTTAACTCTTAATTAAGTTATATTATCATTATTATATTGTTATTTAGCTAGGTCAGCCTAAGGCTTATGTAGGTTAATATCAATACTTTGAGTTTTTATTGAAGACTATTGGAGGTATCCCCCTTGAAGTGGCATATTATTATCAAGTATTTGCAACATAATTCCCATCATATTCTTCTATTGTGCAAGTTATTTCATTACAGCACAATCTGGGCACCGTGATGACTAGACATTTTTTTCAATTTTGGAGGTCATTTTGTGAAACACATCTCCTAGATTTTGGCAATTTTTTGTCTGATTTTTAAAGGGTTTTTGAAGAACATATTAAAGAAGCTACAATCCATATTTCAAAGGAATTGGAGAAGAATTAAACGAGTTATTTCATAATTAGTTTCTACCCAATTTATTTGGAAAGCGCATATCTTCCAAATCCTATTGAATTTCTTCTTAATTTTTAATAGTTTTTTGAAGCACACAGAGAAGAGGATATAGTAAAAATTTCAAAGTAATTGGAGCATAATGAAGAGATTTATCACAACATTAGGGTTTCCAACAAATTCACTCTCAATGTTGCAAAACAAATAATTGTTGAGAGACTTTTTTAGAAAAGTACAACCTAGGACTTGGTAAGTTACAATTTTTTTTAAAGTATTTTGACTTCACTTGTGTGAATTTTTGCAAAATTATCTTTCTAGAACTTCTTCACAACAAAAAGTAGTGACAAAAAGAAGAAAAAAAGAACATGAAGTAGAACAAAAAAAGGAGCAAGAGAAATAGAAGGAGAAAGAACAAGAGAAAGAACAAGAGCAAGAGCAAGAGAAAAAAAAAGAGAGCAAGAACAAGAGCAGGAACAAGAAGAAGAACACAAAACAATAGTAAAAGAAGTGGAAGGAAAAAGGAGATGAAAAAGAAAAAAAAGTTAGCATTGAGGACAATGCTTTTGTAATGAGGAGGGCAATGTTATACCCTTACCCCTATAGTGTATAGTGTTATGAGTAGTCGGCTTGTGGCTACTTTAACTTTTAATTAAGTCATATTATCATTATTATATTGTTATTTAGTTATTTAGGTCGGGTTAACGCTTATATAGGGTTATCTAGGTTATCCTGGGTGATATCCTTGGCATAAGTATGGTATATGTAGACATCTAAAATATGACCTTACCCAATTATACCTAATTTTAGCCTTATCCCAAGCCATTAATTAAACCCATCACCTTTATCCCACTTTATCCTACCCAATTATATAAATAAATAAATATTATTCATTTAATTAATTTATCCATTATTCTTATCCCAAAATCCTCCTACTAAATTAAATGCATAATTATCAATTAATTAATTGATTTAGGTTAATAAATCCCCACCACCTTTAACTTCTTATTTAATTCACCTTTGTCTCTCAATCATTATCCATTTAATCATAGCCATTAGATTCATTCACATGGATTACAGTCTAAATTTGTCCTCATGTGACAAATGTCCCATTCACATGTCTAACTAACTCCTTGTCTAGATTCTAGACACTTCCCAAAAGTCAAACTAAATTTTCATTTCATCCCTTCATTTAATATCACGCCTCTTAATCCTATCCATCTACATGAGGATGTTTCCCTAATCCTAATCCTAATCCTAATCCTAATCCTAATCCTAAACCTAGCCCTTATTCCTCATGTGACACATGACTACAACTTTAACCCAAAAATTAATCCTCAATCAATCCTAGCCATCCATCACTCAATGCATCTTGCCCCTTGGTTTCTCATAGAAATTCTATAAATGAGATGTATTCCATCCCATTTGCAATACTCAATCTTAGGCTACTGTTATGTTGCTGAAATTTCTATTGAATCATCTTGATCATAACATCATCCTAGTTGAATCATGAGCAACCACATCTAGGCTATCAATCTATCAAAATACTACACTTGATCTTCTGAGGTTTGCATGTATTTGGTTTGATCTAGGCTAGATTCTATGCATATTTCATTTATATCATTTGCATACATACAATAAATATAGGAGTTATAGGTAGGTTAATATCATCATGTTGAGTATTGAGTTCTTATTGAAGACTATTGGAGGTATCCCCCTCGAAGTTGATTAGAAGGTTACCCCTTTGAAGTGGCATATTATAATCGAGTATTTGCAACATAATTCCTATCATATTCTTCTATTGTGCAAATAATTTCATTACAATGGATGATTTCCCATCTCTTATATTCAAGCTAAAGGATGATGAAGAACATTGTAATTCCCCCTTTTTAAGGTTTCCTTATTTGGCAATTGGTGCTTTCTTTCAAAATATGTGCATTTTTAGAGGAGTATATTGATGTTGTCAGAGAGTCTTGGGTTTTTTTGGGTCCTTGGTGAGCAATATTGCTATTTTTAGTAAGTTCCAGTGCATCTCAGTTTAGGCTAATTTGGTGTTTGGACACACTTACTATTTTTAGCAGTTTGTTATTTTTAGATTGTTATTCTAGGCACTTGGTCCGCATAGCAATGCAGTGTAGGATTTCTAGTTCTAGCTATGGTTGGCAGTTTCAGTTTGGTGAGTTTTGTTATTTTTGGCATATTATTCATCCACCACCACTTAAGTCTTTAGAAAGGTAATTTTTGTGATTTAAGTTATGAAGTCCAAATATGAACTCCTTGTACCCCCGCGCTTAGACTTGGTGACTTAAGTTGTTTTAAAAGGTGGAAATGCATTCCTTATGTTGGAAACCTAGATGAGAAGCAAAAAGGAAATAAATTAAATTAATTCTTTTCTTGAGATGGGCGTCCCATTTGGAGGGAAAAGTGATTTCAAATTTGTCACCCTAATCTCTCCCTCTTTTTCTATTTAAACTCTCTTTGAGCTCTCATTTGGCATTCATGTTGAAGATAATAATGTTATGCTACCGGATTGGAACCTGAGAGTTCTTTCCTAAATCTTCATAGTATGAAAACCCTCTCTAGGTTGTTGGTTTTAGATTTGGAAGATAATCCATAGTTGGTTAGGTGTGATTGCATTTAGTAATCATTATGAAGCTTACAAGCAAAGTATTCAGATATTTGGATTGTTCCTTTGAGATGTTTTAGCATTATGTTTGGTGTGTTTCCTTTTAGATTATTGGAGTGTATGTTTTGGTGAGTTTTCATTTGTTGGTTATGTTTCCTTGACCCTGCAGGTCGTACCTTTCCATGTCATATCAGGCCGTATATCTTGGAGGAGTGCCATGAAGGAGTAATACTCCATGTTTGAGGCTATAGTAGACCTAAACACCCCTATTGACAAGGTTTTCTCTACATTTTCCAGAAGTTTGAATCAAGCGGTTGCTGATTTGTATGACTAGGTACAGGTTGTAACACTTCTAGGGGAGGATGTGTGAATTTCTAAAGGGAATAGCCCTTCATTCCTAGCCACTAATGGATCCAAAGATAGTGCCCATGCTTTGTATGACCTTTGCTAGCAGTTTGGAGGTGAACTTTTTAGATTTGAGTGCTTCCTAAGGGTTGTGCCTATATTGTCACTTGTTGTAAGTCGGGTTACAAACTTGTGATTATCAGATTCTTTATCTTTCATGGTTGTTTATGATCGTTGAGTGTAGGGGAGTTGCATAACTACACTTTGGTGGAGTCCTTTGACTTTTTGAGAATGCCTAGATGATGTTCTCCAATACCTATGGGCTATTAGTTGCTACAAAAGGTCTGTAGCAACACTATTTTAGAGATCATAACTCATTTCCAACATCATCTTTCACTCTCCAATGAGGTATAATGACTATTTAGAAGTTGGATTACTTATTTCTTCATCTAACGATATTCTTGGGAGGCGCTCCCATCTGGTAGCTGGTTGTTTGAAGTGTATTAGACCTGCAAATTGCATCAGACTTGTATTGCTATTGTTTAGATCAATTTCCAAGCCTCAAAGTGCCTTAGTTGAGGTATAATTGTTCTATTCTTGCAAGGGGAACTCATTAATGTTATTGGGTTTCATTTTGGGCATCTAATTTCAGTTAGGTTGATTGTATTGGGGAGTTATTTCATATTTCTATCTCTAAGCGGCTAGATTGAACTTGTTAGTATCATTTTTATTGAGCTTACATTGTTACTCTGACTTGGTAGTACCATTTAGTAACCTTTCTCTATTTGTTTTTGATACTAACCCCCATTGAATAAGTGGCATTTCTATATTCTTGCTAAATAAGCAACATAATTCTTGTTTCATGTACTACCTGCTGAATAATTTAATGATTCTCTTTTCTTGTTAGTTTGCACCCCATTGCATAAGTGGTTGAGGATGGCTTGCCGCCTGATGCTTCTTTTTTGCAAATTGTAATGCTTGTTGAATAAGCATATGCTTACTTTTTTTTGCTTTGGAGATTTTGTACTCACCCCACTGAACAAGTGGTTACTTTAGTAGTATTGTATTATAACCTTACCACCGTATGCTCTCACCTTGCCCACATTGGGATCTGGGTGATAAAAAAGTGGAAGGTAGTTTATTCTAGTTGATTATCATTGTTCATATTTGGCTAATGTTAACAAGTGCAAAATTTAAAAAAATTAAGGGTGGGTTATTAGAAACATGAACCTTGGTGCACTATTGTTGTGATTTTAATATTTTTTATCACAAATGAATGGCTAGAGCTAAATGATTGGTAGGAAGAACTTTCTATGACCATGGTTAGTGGCAACCAATTTAGAGGAATTAGCACAATTACTCCGGAAAATAGAATTGAGTAGCCTATAGTTAGTGATATTACACTAATTACAAAGGAGGATGTGGCAAAAGAAGATTCCATGGACAAAGGAGAAGAGATTCCACCACCTATTTTAGGCATGACCAAATGAAACATTATGTTAATCAATGCCAAGAAGAAAATAAGAGTTGTGGTTTCTGTAGTGACTCTAGCCCTGATTTGTTCATTTGTATTAGAGCACAACAATATTTCAAGAATGCTCCATTGCAAACAAAAAGGGAAGAGTTGTCTAGTGTTAACACAACAAAATGAGTAAAAATTAAAGGAAAGTAGATAGACAAGATGCTCAAGGAGTTAGATGATGTGTCAAAACAAAGATAGAGGAAAGCATAAGTCAACCCCAACTTACAAAATAAAAACATTTGAATAGGAAATATCTAGAGAAAAAAAAGAACTAAGAAGGTAATCTATTACAAAATATAGGAAGAAAAACAAAGTTGTGATAAGAAGTAGAGGGGGAATTGACATTGGAAAATGATGAATACATAAATATAAAATGGAAGAAGAATAAGATGAAGAAAGGCAATATTTTTTGACAAGAACAAAACATGATCAAATAGTCGAAGATACTAGAAGAATAATTCTATAGTAAAAACAATTAAGACTACTACAAAGCATGTTTCTCGGAGAGAGGAGCTTCGCTATTAAAAGAACTATAAATTTTATGGAGGAAGGAAATATTTTGAAAAAATTAAAACAATTCTCAACGTATTGGAATAGAGTAATAATTTTAGCTTTCATGACTTAGATTAGAAGCGTAGTAAAAACACCAAGAAGATGGAAGAAGAAACAAATTCTAATAGAACTTTGATAAACAATATAAATATTTTAAAAAACATATTGGTTGAGCTTGGAGTAGATGTTAGCATCTTGTAGGAGTTAATGATGAACTCATTAACACCCTAGGACCACTTGTAAGACAACAATAACTTCCATAAGAGAGAAATGGTAGAAATATCATGCTATGATTATGGATGCAAGATTGTTAGATTGAATATGTGATATTGTATATATGATGCCTTGCTTATAAAGGAAAATTGTGAGATAGGATTGGAAAAGACCTTGAAATGTGTCTTAATCTTGTACAATGAGACAACTACCTCAACAAATATTAAATGACCTAGGACATAAACATTCAATAAAAGACAACTAGATAAGATAATATAAGATCTTATCTTGAAAATTAAGACTTCTAGAAAAAACTAGGACCTAAGTAGACTTAACGTGTAAATAGGACCCCACTAATAAATAGTTAGGAAAAACACCTATTTACACCAATATCCCCCTAAAGTACAACTTAGGGAGTAGATTATTATACAAAGATGTAAAGATGCAAAAATGGGTCCTGACTATGAGGCCATGTTAGGTACCCAAATACAAATGCAAATGTAATCTCTCAGAATTGGAGAAAAGGAGAAAACTTAGAGACAAAAATCCTCCCCAAAAGAGATGAAAAAAAAATCTCTCAATGAACAATGAGAAGGAAAAAACCCCATTTGAGGAAAAAGAATCCCCTATAAGAGAGAAGAAGAGAGGCCACGAGCCCCCCTTCAATGTAGTGTCTCCTGCAAAGATGGTAGATGCCCAACAATGAATGTTGAAGATGATCCAAGACCATTGAACAACGTTCCTCCCCTTAAGAAGAAACATGACCAAGATGGTATGCATGATGTATTCCCATTGTTGAAAGGAAGATGTGGGAAGAAGGATGATATCTGATGTCTTTGAAGAATGCTCAAGTGTTGATGTTGAAAGGTGTTGTACTCCAAACAAGCGTTCTAGGCCACATTGCCGAAGAAGACAATTCAGAATCTCCTAGAAACAATTGTAGAACACAATCAAAAGATAAAGATACCTCCTCTGAAGACAAAGAAACCTCCTCCAAATGTTGTTCAAAAGAATACACACTTTTGTCAAACTGTGAAGGATGATCATGTAGAGAATGAATAAGAGGGTCAAAGTGTTCCCTTACAACAATGAAAGAAGGATCATATCCATCAAAGAGAAGATGTATGCAATCAATGATGTCTCCCAAATTTGAAATGTGGGACTCACAAAACAAACCAACAATGTATGTCAAGTACTCCTCCCAAGTAGCCATCTTTGGAAGACAATGTATGTCCTACTGCACTAAATCACAAGGAGCCAAAAATATAGAATCACAAAAATCCTTAGAAGAAATAGTAGATGGACATGAGCTCTTAGTGCATTCCATTCAACTATACTTATCATCCCCCATTGTGTCCTCAAAACATGATGAAGTAAGAACACTAGATGATTCAGTTGATGTTGGTTCAAAAGAATTACGCAAATTGATGCCATTGGCAAAGCAAAGCTATTACAACTAACAAAGTTCATAAAGAAGTTTCAAATCATCAAGTTCTTTTAGCAAACATTCATCTATTGTATATTTTTTCTTCCCACAATACTCAGATTTTACTTTCCATGCATTAGAAGATATGATTACAACCAATAAGCAAACACAAGATTACCCCCACCCCCCATATTAATCAACTAAGAAACCCTCTAGCAACATATGAGATTGACACTTTATTCTTAGTGCTATTATAGGTGCCACTTGCCAAAAACAATGAAGTGGACTTGATCTTAGTGAGCTCACAAATGCCAAATTTTTCTACAAGCTCAAAGTAAAATTTCTACACAAAATGAGATCAATATGACCGCACCACTATAGATTACATGAAAAGTTATGCACTTTAAAAAAAATCACCAAAAATGTTACTGTAGGAGCAAGAATGAAGCCTCAAAAGTTCCCAAAATGAGAATGACTTAGCAACACCTGTGAGAATCTACATTTTTTGAAAAAACTAGACACCAAAAGAAAAAAAAAATTGCACCACTATAAAGAATATAAAATTCTACCCCCAAAAAAAAAATCTAGAAAAAGTAGTCTGGATGGCTAAGTTATGGCCATTTGAAGTTTGACTGCAAATTCAAAAATGCTAATGAAGAGGGGGGGAATTGGAGCGACTTGCTGATGATTATTTGGCTGTCAAATTTAACACAGTCACAAACGACAATGACTAATTGACTATCAAATTTAAGATAGTATTTTTGACGGTCATTTGGTCGTCAAATTTAACATAGTATTTCATGATAGTCGTTTGGATGCCAAATTCAAGATAGTCGGTTGAAAATTAAAAAATCACCATTTTTTTATGCCAAAAATGAATTGTTATATATGAAAATAGGGGTTTCTAGGCTTTTTGAGCACAATGTCAAGGTTAGATTTGACCCAAAATGCTCTAAAATGATGCCTTCTTGTTGGATATGGTAACAAATTTTCAACTTGAAACCCTTGTAAATTAGTCAAAATATAACAATTTAACAAAACAAAATACAAAATTAACTTTCTTTGATGCCTTGGATTCAATGGCGAGGTCCTCGAAACCTCCGATTTCACCCAATAAAATCTCCAAGGCAATATTGGTCCCTTAGATATGGAAAGAAGTCTGCAACATTGAAGCTTTGGCAACATGTAGGAGTTAATGGTGAACTCCTCAACAGTGCCCCAAGATCACCTACAAGACAATAATAACTTCCACAAGAGAAATGAAAGAAATATCATGCTATGATTATGGATGCAAGATTGGTAGATTGAATATGTGATGTACATATGATGCCTTTCTTATAAAAGAAAATTGTGAGATATGATTAGACAAGATCTTGACATGTGTCTTAATCTTGTACAATGAGACAACTACCTCAAAAAATATTAAATGGCCTAGGGAACAACATTAAATAAAATCCAACTAGATAAGATAAGATCTTATCTAGACAACTAAGACTTCTAGAAAAGGAAACTAGGACTTAAGTGAACTTAACATGTAAATATGACCCCACTAATAACTAGTTAGGAAAACACCTATTTATACCAACACATCCCACCTAAAATATCTTGGAAAAAAATAAAAAAAAATCAATATTTTATGACACTAATTACAACATTGCCCTTGCAAATGGTATTGCTATTAGTGCTATTGGGACTTGGATAAATTTAGTAGTCAATTTGATGAGAATTAAGAAGAAAGCATATTTCAAGTAGTAGAGAAGATTTTTTTTTGGATACCTTCAACATTCTATTTAACTTAAAATGGCTTTAGTAGTAATGGGACAATAAACTTCTACAAGGAAGAAAACTCATTTTTTGAGAATGAAAAAAATACATATACCTATATGTATTGATATAAGTAACACATACATATAAAAGATAGAATAAGAGGAAAGTGACGTAGAAGATCGGGTGATCCTACATTCCTTGAGAATACTAATCAAATACACTATACATGAGCCCAATTCAAAAGGGGAAATCAAATTGAACAACAAAAATTGTAGTACTAACAACAAAGTTACTATGGAATCTTGGCTTTGGGATGAGCCAAAAGTTAGATATAGAAAAGTTCTAGGTGCAAGAAGGGTTTGTAGCTTGAGGAAATTCAAGGAAAACTATGGCCTTATTATCATAAATGATGAAAACCCACTGCAAAATATAAAAGATGAAGGACATGATGAAGAAAAACAACTTACTTAAATTTTATGACATTTGAACTACATCTTGCATGGCATTTATCATATCAATCTTCTTGGTACTTTAGAGTAAATCTATTACTATATTTAGAAAACATAGAAAAAATATTTGGAGGAAAAAGCCCTTCGAGATACTCTAATATGTATTGTGACAATGTGGTAGTACACTCACAAACTTAATATCTGCAGTTGGAAAGTATTTACAATTCTTGTAAAACTATATATTTACCAAAAGAGGGAGACTAAAATATCACTCTATAATATTGTACTAAGATAGAATGAGGTCCAGTTACAAAATTTCATTAGGGAATACACTACTAGGAGAGAATATGATGAGAGGTTGTACATCCAACTTTTCTATTTTCCATTATTAGCCATCACAAAAAATTGGTACATTAACCAAGAAAAGAGAGGAGAAACTAGAAGCTAGTTCATAATACAAAGCGAATTTTGTATAACTTTTACATTATATAGCAATGACAAACTAATTCATAGTGTATGCCAAAAGATGAAAAGACATATTTCTATTTCCTACAAAAATAATTATTAATAAGAAACATTGGATTGTACCACCAAAGGAGAAAGGCACTTGCAACTTAATAAAATGGATGGGTAAGGTTGAAATATTAATGCAAAAGTTGTTGGATACTTCTCGAAAGACTATATAACCTAAAGGAGAAGAAGACCCTTATAATTTAAAAGTAGAAGTGGAGGAAGGAGAAAGGGGCATGTCCATTGATAATATGCCATAAATAAATACTTCAATGAGCTATTAAAGAATATAAAATAAAATATATCCTCTGAAGGAAGTCCCAAATTCATAAAAAATGGAGATTATTGGGATTCAAGATAAGTTATCCAAGTAGCAAAAGTGTTAAAGAATATGAAGAATTATTTTCTTATACTTTTAACAATTTGTAAATAATTAACGAACATGAAGGAATGATGAAAACACAATTGAGGGAAGGAGTGAAAATATAAAGGAGGATACCATATTGATTAAACCCTAATGTCTAAACAAGAGTAAAAGTAAAACTAGACAAAATAATAGGAGGTATTATCAAAATCATGGAAGATGTAGAATGGATAAGCCCTATGGTGGTTTAGCATAAGAAAACTAGAGATAAGAGTATTTGTTAATTTTATGGAATTAAATAAAGCTTGCATCCAAAACCCTTTTCCAACCCATTTTATAGAAGAACTAGAATCAATAGTAGGAAGGGAGATATACTCATTCACAAACGGATTGTCAAAATATCATCAAGTGAAAATCTAGGAAGAAGACTGGCCAAAAATTTCATTTGCAACTGAATGGAAATCATTCATGTATATTGTTATGCAATTTAGTTTAAATAATGCCTTTGTACTATTCAATAGAACCATGATAAATGTATTTAAGAAATGTGTTCGTGAGTTTTTGGAAGTATACCTAAATTACTATATAATATTTGGAACAAGTATTGAGAGTGATGTTAGAACAATGTTGAAGCTTGCAAAATTCACTAAATTTAAATAAATATGTTAGTGGTATCTTTTGGAACACTCTTAGGTCACATAATATGCAAGGAAGATTTGATAATTGATCCACTAGAAATATCTACTAGCACTTGCACCCTAATGAGGTGCAATGCTTACACCGATAGGTTGATTTCCAACACACAGATGATGTTTCCAGAGGCTTAACGTGCTCCACTTTATTTTTATTTAAATATTACTTGTTTTGGAGGATAGGACCGTTGGAGCGAAGGAAGGACCGGTGAAAGGAAAGCGCCAGCATCAGACTGGAGGAGATCCTAGTGGGTTTCCCCCACGCAATAGCCTATCGACTAATAATCTTAAATTAAAGAATGGGGGCTAAGGTTAAATAAATTAAATTAATTAACCTTTAGAACAAGGGAAAATGTGAAATTAATTAAATAAAAACTTAGTGAATTTAAAAGGAATAGTAGATAATTAGTTAAATAATTAGGGAAATTTAGGGATAATATAGTTTATGTAATTAATTGTGAGAGGGCCAAATTTGGGGTATCTACACTTTTCTCCTCTTTGATATGATGTCACAACTTGAAGAAGTGACATTCTGTCAAAGAAAATAATATGCTTCAATTAAGTGAAACAAGGGTAGTAGGAGGATGCCCTCTTGAGAGATCGACAAAAAAAATATTTTGAGGTGAGATCTCAAAAAAGGAAATGAAAAAAAATAAAGAGGAAAATAGGGTTTGGGGTGGTAAGATAGGCTTGTGGGGCTTATAAATAGGCCACATGGGGGCCCATAGGTGTTGAACACACCAGATACTAAGAGGGGGGTGGATCAGTATCTTCAAAAACTTAAACCCATCAAAAAATTAAGACCTTCAACACAATTCAAACTTCTTAATCAAACCAAAAACACTTAAGAAGATCAACAAAAATGAAAGATATAACAATTTAACCCTTAAAAAAATTAGTAGCAATGAAAGATAAAACAAGGAACACATATGCTCAATATGACATCAAATTTACGTGGAAAACCCAATGAGGAAAAACCACAGTGAGAGTTAACTCACAATATATGAAGCTCATTGCTTATAGAATGAGGCTCACTGCCAAAAGACTTGCAGACTAAGGCACATGACCTTAGGGAAAGATACAAAGGACTTGCAAATTGAAGTGTACAACTCCAGGGAAAGATAGAAGGACCTGATAAGATGCACTATCTTAGAGCAAGATACATGAAAGTTTGGAATTTACAAAATATGTCAACAATACACTTTGTTGACTGAGGCATTAAGGCACATTTGATCTATCTTTTACACACTTTTACACTTCTTCTATGAGATATTCAATTACACACCACTCACTCACTTCCACACACTTCACACTTGTGTTTGAAATACATTCTTGCATTTATATCTATTGCAAGACCTCAAAACATCAATTAGGTTGGCCAAGAAGAAGATAAACAATAATGTCAACAAATTGGCCACAAAACATTATGTGGTCCTATCCAGGGGATAAACATTAGGACCAAAAATAATCTTATTGCATATTCCAATGTGATCCCAAATAATCTCTCACATTGGTGCACATCAACCAAAGTCAACAAGAAGGAAATGTGAAGCACATAACTAGTTGACCCAAAAACACACTTCCAATTGAATTAAATCAATGAGGTCCTCAATAAGATAGATCAGGACCCAAAACCACCTTAACACAACTTCATATACTAGCACAAACCCTCAAGAACATAGAATAAGCAAGATGATAAGCCTTGTCGGCCAGATATCCACAAATTACCTAGAAGACCAACTCAAACATAATGTAAAACCAAAAGAAATCAACCATTGACATGCAGATCACAAATGGATGTTCCTTGAACATCCAACATCTCTAGATACTTATTTTATACTGTCATGCCACCAACAGCTCTGTCATGCCACCAATAGCTCTGTCATGCCACCAACATCTACCACAACCCAAAAAAAGAACAACATACTTAGATTCCTAGAAACACATAATGCACAATCACAAGATACAACATTAGAAAATCAACTTGCGGACCACTTCAATACATGAAATTAGAACTGAGACAATGAAAAAAAACTAAGAGAACATTCACCAAGTTATAGGAGAAAATACATCAATGTGGAGAAATGTAGAGCATTTTTCGGACCATTCCAGACAACCAACAAAATTGCCAACCTTCTACAATTCATAGAAACCTCCTCGACAACATTGGTGACTTGAAAAGATAGGAGTGTAATGTCCACATAGCACAAACACTAAGTCCCAAATTGCAAGACCATATCTCCAACAACAAAGGAATGAGGAGCATTCTCCCAAAAAGTCTTCATAAAAACATTTTGAAATAGAAACTTCTTACCCACTTGCAGGGGCTAGAACAACCTTGTAGCAACAGATACTTCTTCAAGAACAACAAGAGAGATCATACATGTTATAGGCCATTAGCAACATCTCTCCACTATCAAAAATAATTCTAACCGTCATCTTAATATATCATCATGAAAACAACTATGTTGACAACAACCATACACAATACTTCTTTGCATGACATCAACCAAGGCATGACATCCAACCATGAACATCAACAACACACCACCATACTCAAGGACAACCCAAACTGAATGTTGTCAACAATTACAACCGATGCAAAAATATTCTCAAGTGTGGAAACCAATGCCAACAATACAAACACTGCAAAATCTCACCAAGACATCAACCAACTCATCAATGACAACCACAAAAAATTTACCAAGTGTTGAAATTAATGAAAACCACTGCCAATAATCTCCTCCTTTGGCATTGATGACAAAACACACCTTCTCACTCTCCCCCTTTGACATCAAGGACAAAGGGCCACATACACTTGCATAGGACAACAACATATTCTCCCCCTTTGACCAACAACTGCACATTTTATACCAGCACATTTTTTCAACAATTTCCCAACTCTCCAAACTCCCCCTTACTACCAACTCCCCATGAGGGGTAGCACACATCAATCTAGGAGAGTAGATATGACATGGATTTATCCCCCTGTATAAATGCACCAATTATGCATCTAGTTAGAACAAGAAGGGGAAATACCCCCTAACTTTTGTCAGAGATACTCAAACTTGTATCCTTTGAAAGATCCTTAGTGAAGATATCTGCAATATGATCCTTAGTAGGAAATACTCCAATCTAACTTCTTGTTCTACAACTTTCTCCTTTAGAAAGTGATACCAAATAGAAATGTGTTTGGTTCTTGAATGCATCACTAGATTCTTAGAAATATTAATTACAATGGTATTATCACACAAAATAGTAATAGGTTCATCATAAACCACCTTTATATCCTTCAAAGTATGCTTCATCCAAAGCACTTGGGTGCAACAAGATGTTGCATCAATGTATTCAACTTTTTCTATGGAAAAGGACACTAAATCCTGTTTCTTACTGAACCAAGAGACCAATCTATGTCCTAAAAAAATACACTACCACTTGTACTTGTTGAAAGAATGAAGAAGGTTGTCATCAATGAATTGTCATTGATGTCAACACTACATGATGAACATAAAAAATTGTATGAAGGATGTTTTATTTTGCAAAAGGGCTTTTGGCTAAGTGTCTACACTGACAAATTCAACACATAGTGCCCTCTGGTATTTTGGTTTAGATTTGTTCACCCTTCCAGATCTACTTATGTGGTTCTCGTATGTTGTTCATGGATGTCATTGGCATCTTATTTCATAATTTCAATTATTTTGGATAAGTGGTTCAAAAGTTGCAAGTAACAAAAGTTTGGTAGATATGATTTACACATTTTTCTGTGTATTGGCTATTACCTAATTGGTTCACATTCATCCATGAATTTGAGTTAGTCATTGTAGTTTTGATAGAATGTCTACAGGTGTCAGTACATTGTATTTTCTAGTTGGCATGACATTTTGTGGTCCACATATCATATGGTGATGATTAGTTGGAGTATTTTACTTCTTGGTTTTATGCCTGGCCAACTTGAGGTATGCAAAGAGTTATGAAGATTAAATGTGTTGTGAATTGAAAAGGGAGTTGTTATAGGTCCATGCCGACCTATATTTCTTGTGTTTTAGTGTGAAGGTAATTTTGGTTTGAATTGGGTGTCGACAAGGCATTTTTTGTAGAATTTAAGGCTGCATCTAATTAGGCCAATCTAATTGATGTTTACGATGGAGTTTAATATATATACAAGGTTGATTTGAGTTGAGGAAGATAAGAATTTAAGAGATACATGATCCAAATGCAAGTAGTGATGCGAAGTGTTTCAAAATTGTGTGAATAAGTTGTGAGTGTTGAGAAAAGGTGTGTGAATACAGAGTAGAGCAGAGATTTGTAATCTGAGTTGATCAGAGTGTGTTATGAGCTTCAAACGAACTGAAATCAACATATGATTAGATGCACTTTTCTTAGTTCAAATTATGGTTGTGAAGCCACTTCTTTGTATCTTTCTTTGCTTTGTGAACATTGAGTCCTCTTGATAGTGATCCTTTCTGTAATATCTTATAACCGGTTATAAAATATTATGAGTTAATCCTCACCGTGGTTTTTACTACCTTTGGTTTTCCACGTAAAAATTTTGGTGTTCATGTGTTGTGTGTGTTATGGTTTTTTTATGCTTTCTTTCCTTATAATTTCCAAGTATGCTTTGAAAATTGGATGGTTTAATGGAATATTGATTCACCCCCTCTCAGTATTTCATGTGTTCAACAGTACTTCTCCGGTCATCCACACATCCTTCCCAATCAACATCAATATAAGCATTCATAGAAAAATTATTATCCTTCTTATACCAAAAACCATAATCCAGAGTTCCCTTAAAATATCTGAAAACTCTTTTCACTGCCTTCTCATCAATTTGCTTAGGATTGGCTTGAAATCTGACAACCAAATATACTACATGCATGATATCAGGTCTAGAAGCAATTAAGTACAACAAACCTCCAATCATAGACCTATATAGAGTCTAATCAGCTTCTGAAGACTCATCATATTTGATCAAGTGACAACCAGTCATCATAGGGGTATCTACTGGTTTGGAATCCTCTATGCAAAACTTCTTCAACATCTCCTTTACATAATTATATTGAGAAATAAAGATACCACCATACATAATTAGCCTGAGAAATAAAGATACCGCCATCTTGTTGAACAATGTGAAGACCAAGGAAGAAAGACAACTCACCAATAATAGACATCTCAAATTATTTTTGCATCTCTTCTACAAACTTCTTACACATATTATCATCTCCACCAAAATGATGTCATCAACATATACAACCACAATCAACAATTTATAGTCTTCGTAAACCTTAATGTAAATATTTCTATCTGTAGTACCTTTCTTGAAACCTTGTTAAAGTAAATAGGTATGCAACTAATCATACCAAGATCTAGGAGCTTGCTTGAGGCCATGCAAATCTTTCTTGAGTTTGCATGCCATGTTTGGATCTTCTGATAACTAGAAACCATCTAGTTTCTCAATACATACCTATTCCTCTAGATCGCCATTCAAGAAGGAAGACTTGACATCCATCTGATGGACTTTGATGTTCTTATGAGCAACAAAAGAAAGAAACATCCTTATTGCCTCCATTCTGGCTACTGGAGAAAAAGTCACCTCAAAACCAATACTCTCAACTTGTGGATAACCCTTGCAAACCAGTCTGCCCTTGTTTCTCAGAAATTCACCATCTTCATTCAACTTGTTCCAGAATAGCCACTTAGTTCCAATCACATTCTTATTAGTAGGTCTGGGAACTAATTCCCAAGTCTGATTCTTCTCTATTTGATCCAGTTCTTCTTCCATTGCCTTTATCGAACCATTATCTTTTCTAGCATCAACAAAGTTCTTGGGCTTAACCTTTGACAGTAAACAAAAATTTACTTGTTGAATTTCTCTTGCAAGCCTTCTCCTAGTCAACACTCCTTCATTATTGTATCCAATGATATGATCTGATGAATGGTTCCTCTACACATACTTTGATAGAGTGTTTGGATTCTTTACTAGTTTCAATTCTTTCTCTTCTTGCTCTTCTTCTTCGTCTTCTTCAATCTAGGGAGGTATATCAGATTCACAAACCTATTGTTATTGTGAGATCTGATACAAGTATTCATCTACCTTAACAGTTGTGCTTTCAATCATCTTTCCCAACCTCTTATTGTAGCATCTATAAGCCTTGCTCTTGGTTGAGTAACCAAGAAATATTCCTTCATCACACCTTGCGTCAAACTTTCCAAGGTCTCCTTCATCTCTTCAATATAACATTTTTTGCTAAAAATTATAAAGTATCTAATAGTAGGGGGCATTCCATACCACAACTCATAAGGGGTATTAGTGTTATTGAACCTCAATTGCACTTTGTTAAGCAGATAGATAACAGTGTGAATTGCTTCCTTCCAATACATATTTGGCAGATCACATCTTTCATCATAGCTCTAGCCATCTCTTAGATAGTCCTATTCTTCCTTTTCAGTACAACCCCATTTTTCTAAGGGGTCCTAGGAGTAGAAAAATGTATCCTAATACCATGATCTTCATTAAAAAATTTAAATTCATTTGAAGTAAATTCACCTCCTCTATCTGATCTTAAGCATTTGATCTTAATATTCATCTCATTCTCTACTTTTACTTTGGAGATTTTAAACTTATCAAAAGCTTCTGATTTATCTCTTAAGAATGTAACCCAAGTCATTCTAGTGTAATCATCTATAATAAATATGAAATACCTTTCACCTTGTTGACTCCTTGTTCTTGTACGTCTGCATAGGTAAGTATGAATCAAATCCAATGGAATTGTAGAACACACCTTTTTTTTGAAACTTTCCCTTGTTTTCTTTCCCATTTGATATTCTTTGCATAATCTATTTGCAGGCTTGGTTATTTTAGGCATGTCTCTTACAACATGAGATGAATTGATCTTCACCATATTGTCAAAATTGATGTGTCCCATACTTTTGTTCTACAATCAACATTCTTTGGATTGAGCCAATAAGCAGATTCTTCTATCAGCCTCCTTTAGATATAAATTTCCACTTGTCCTTGTTCCTTTAGCAACTAATCTTTGAGATCCTGCTTTCCTGATCTCACAACCATTAGCATTAAATGTAAGATTGTATCCTTTGCTGCACATTTGACTAACACTTAGAATATTATGCTTTAGACCCTTGACATAGAGAACATCCTCAGTCCTATTCTTTCCATCAATTGTTATAACACCCTTTCCACAAATTTGTGTTGACCCATCACCACCAAACTTAACAACTCCACCATTGACCTTCTTGAGACTGATGAACCTTCTCTTATCACCAGTCATGTGGTGAGAGAAACCACTATCAATCAACCATGCATTTGTTTCTTCCTTTGGATGAAAGGTAGTCCATACTATCATTGATTTTCCATTAATCTTATCAGCCTACAAGGTACCAAACCTCTTACATTCTCCAATATTGCTTTTTTTTTCTTTCAAAGCCATGAATAGAGTTTCATCATTTGAGCCATTATCCTCATCTTTTGAGGAAAAACTACTTTCCTTGGAATAGAGACCTCTTTCAACCTTATCTCTTTTGCTATCATCTTTAGATTCTTTATAGGGACATTTAGATGCAAAATGATCAATCCTTCCACAATTGAAACACTTGAAAGGTAACTTACCTTTGTATTCTCTAGTGCCTTTCTTCAATCTTCTTACAAATTTTTCTTCAACTTCATCAAAGCCATTATTTTGATTAGCAGATTCATCTTCTATATTTTTATTTTCTTTGAATGCTGCTTCTTTCTTTGGAACATCTTTGTCAAATTCTCTCATTTCAAAGGCAATTAGAGCACCAAACATTTCATCTACAAAATACTGATCTGAATCTTTAGACTCTTCAATAGTAGAAACCTTATGAATATAGTATTTTGAAAGAGATATTAGAACCTTTTTCATAATCTCATCATCTTTGACAACACCACCAAGACCAGTGATGCCATAAACTACTACATGCACCCAAAGCATATAACTTGCAATGTCTTCATCCTTTGTCATCCTCAGGGGCTCAAATCTACTCTTAAAGAGATGCATCTTTTCTTGCTTTACTTTGGTATCTCCTTCAAAGATGTTGCTAAGTTTTCCCAGATATCCTTAGTAGAACTATAATTCATCACCTTCAAAAGTTCTAAATCAGCCAACCTACACATGATAACATTCTTAGCCTTGGCATTGTTTTTATACAACATGATTTCAGTTGGATATTTTAGAGGATTAATAGGGGAAACATAACCATCCTTGATTGATTTTCAAATACCAAACCATAAAGAGTTTAGATGGCCTTCCATTCTCAATTTCTAGAAAATGTAATTAGTCCCATCAAATATAGGACCCTTATAATATCCATCATGTGCCATCTCAGACCTTTACCTCAAGCAGTTAAGCTTCTTCAAAGGAACTTGGATATGATACCAATTGCTGAACACACTAGATACTAAGAGAGGGGGATGAATCAATATATTCAAAAAATTAAACCCCTCTAGAACTTAAGACCTTTAACACAATTCAAACTTCTTAACTAAACCAAAAACACTATTAGCAACAATGAAAGATATAAAAATTTAACCCTTAAACAAATCAGCAACAATGAAAGATAAAACAAAGAACTCATGCACAATATGAAACCAGAATTATGTGGAAAACCCAATGAGGGAAAAACCATGGTGAGAGCTAACTCACAATATATGAAGCTCACTTCTTACAAAATAAGGCTCATTGCCAAAAGACTTGCAAACTAAGGTGCACAACCTTATGGAAAGATACAAAGGACTTGTAGATTGACGTGTACAACTCTAGGGAGAGATACAATGACTTGACGAGATGATCTATCTTAGAGTAGGATACATGAAGTTTTAGAATTTACAAAATATGTCAACAATACACTCTGTTGACTGAGGCATTAAGGCACATCTAATCTATCTTCCACACACTTTCACACTTCTTTTGTGAGATATTCAATTACACGCCACTCAATCACTTCCACACACTTCGCACTTCTTGCATCTAAAATGTTCTTGTATTTATATCCACCACAAGACTTCAAAACATCAATTAGGTCGGCCAAGAAGAAGATAAACAATAATCTCAACAAGTTGGACACAAAAAATCAATATGGTCCTATCTAGGGGATAAAGAGGACCAAAAATAATCTTATTGCATATTCCAATGTGATCCCAAACAATTTTCATGCTAGCGCACATCAACCCAAGTAAACAACAAGGAAACATGTAGATGAAATGTGAAGCTCATAACTAGTCAGCCTAAAAACATACTTCTAATTGAATTAACTCAATGTGGTCCTCAAAAAGATAGGCCAAGACACAAAACCATCTTAACACAACTTCATATGCTGGTGTAAACCCTCAAGCACATAGCATAAGCAAGATGACAAGCCTTGTCAGCTAGACATCCACAAATTACCTAGAAGACCAACTCAAAGACAATGCAACACCAAAATAAATCAACCATTGACGTTTGGATCACAAAGGGATATTCCTTGAACATCCAATATCTCTAGATACTTATTTTATACCATCATGCCACCAACAACTATTGGAACCCAAATAGGAACATAATACTTCTTCCCAGAAACATAAAATGCACAATCATGAGATATAACATTATCATATCAACTTGTGAACCACTTCAACACATGAAATTGGAACCGAGACACTAAAAAGAAATTAAGAGAACATTCACCAAGCCATAGGAGCAGAGACATCAATACAGAGAAATGTAGAGCATTTTTTGGACTAGTCGAGACCTTCAACAAAACTGCCAACCATTTGCAATTCATAGAAACCTTCTCAACAACACTGGTGGCCTAAAAAGATAGGAGTGCAATGTCCACATATCACAAACACCAAGTCCCAAAATAGAAGCCCATTTCTCCAACAACGAGGAAATGAGGAGTATTCTTCCAAATAGTCCTCACAAAAAAATTATGAAACAAAAACTTCTTACCCACTTGTAGAGGCCAGAATAACCTTGCAACAACACATACTTCTTCAGGAACAACAAGAGAGAGCATACAACATGTTATATGCCATTAACAACATCTCTCTACTATTATAAATACTTCTAACCCTCATCTTAATCTATCATCATGAAAATGACTTTGTTGAAAAAAACCATACACAATACTTCTTTACATGAAATCAACCAAGGCATGACATCCAACCATGAACATCAACAACACACCACCATACTCAAGGACAACCCAAACTGAATATTTTCAACAATGGCAACCAATGCAAAAATCTTCTCAAGTGTTGGCAATGAATGCCAACAATACAACCACTACAACAATATCACCAAGACATCAACCAACTCATCAATGACAACCATAAACAATTCACCAAGTGTTGACATCAATGACAACCACTGCCAACAATAGGGGGTGATTGCTATGTTTTCCTTTAGTGATCATAGGAGCCCTTGCTTTTCATAGGATTCAATGAGATGGCGAACGTTCCACATCACACACATCATGTGGAGAGATCAAGATGCACCAATGGCCAAAGGGAGTGCCAAAGTTGGTACGTGTCTCAACTTGGGTCCTTGAGGGTAGCTTAAGGGGTCATTAATGAGGCTATAAGTAGGGAAAAGTAGGGGTGTGACTATATGAAAAGAGTTGGCTACACATTAGGATATGTTATGCTAAATCGACCCTTGTGGAGCAAAATTGCACCCACTTTATGTGTTGGTTCTTACACAAACATACAATTGCCTATAACAATACTTTCTCCAAGGTATAAAATTGGATATATTTAATATATTAAAGTTAATTTTATATGGGAGAAAATTCATTAGTGTTATTATCTAAGATTTAAATATTGTACAATATACCTATAATTCAAGTACAAATACATTAAATTATTTATCAATGTTAACTAGCTTAATACTTGAGTACATTAAGATTACCATCATTAGTATATAAATTGACATCTTACAATATAAGTATGGTCAAAGGAAATAAATAACATCATAAAATAATTCAATTGAATCAAATCCATCTCATTCATAATTATAATATATTTCATAATTAAAATATCTTTGAATAATTTTAGAACTTATCAAAATCATAGCACTTGGAAAGGTCATTCACACCCTAGGAAGATTTCAATGGTATTGGCCCTCATAGTTATGGAAGACTTCGAAGAACCTATTTAAAAACACGTGTGCATATACACCATGCAAATGCATCAAATCCTTTACTAGGATAATCTCGAGTGTGCTATGTACCTCAAGTTGGACATACTTTGTATACCCCCTCCTCCAATGCTCATAGCCCACCAAACCACCTTCTTCCTTGAGTGATCTCCATGTCCTTTTCAAGTCTCACATAAATATTTTTTGTCTTAAGGGGGTGGATTCCGAACCATCACACCCTTTCACAAAGGTTTCCTTTAACTATTATTTAATAAATATAGTTATTCCTCCCTTTCAAAAGAGATTTCTTAAACTCTTCATTAATCTCTACTTTAACCAAATGAGCACATTATCATTTACTTTTTTATCTCCTTCTATTGCTTTCATATCTTTCTTTCCCCTTTGGAGAAAACGTTTCATAACATTTCTCTCCCTACAATTTAGCTATTTTCCTTAGTAGCTTAAGTTAAATCTACATCATAATTCACCAAAAAAAAAAAATCATTTAAGAATGAATGCAACACTCTCAATAGCATGATGAATCAATTTCACTTTGACCATCTATAATTTTATTTTACAAATGTTCTATCTTCTTCAATAATATTTCTTTAGATTTTAATTGACAAGTTTAATATCTAATTATATGTTATGCATAACATGATCAAGACTATGTATATATTTCTCAGGGAACACATCATGAATGTGCAATTCAAAAGTTAAATTTATTCCATATGTTTAATCTCCCAAGTTTTTAATTTTATCATGTTGTACACTAGTGTAACCCCTTATCTTTTACATGTAACTTCAATATAAAATTTATAAAAAAGTATTATCATGTGCTCACTTAATACTTAATAAATGACATGCATATCCTAGATTATGTAGTCACTCATCTTTGAATATCATATAACATATATACTCAAAATATATTCTAAGATGATAATCATGCATTCTGGACTACATGAATATCCTCTTTTCCTATAGGTTGAGTATAATTGAATGGAAACAAGGATATAATTACTGTAAATAAGAGTTCATATCATTTTACATAGTCTTTGAAACAACATTTTTTGGGTGAGTTTAAATCCAACAAGAATTGAAATGCAAATTGGTTTATTTTTATAAACATAGTGTATAATTTCTACATAATCTCAAGGACATAGATGTAATGATATAACATTCTAATGATCTTATTCCTATATAATAAAGAAAATGTACAAGGTTATAGGATAATCAAGTCCAATAACAAAGTATAATAAAACAAAATATGGTAATCCAATAAGGCATCTTAGCAATAGTAAACTCTTATCATCTATGGATAATTTTTAGAACACATTTAAACTTGTGTATAACATGTTTACACTAATATATATTTTTTGTTTTTTTGTTTTAGATGTTATCTCACCCTCTATAAATTTCGACATGTCTCCATGTATGAGTCTAAGAACACTTGATTGGTTTCACATCCTATAAAATAGAAAATGATCCTGAGATCTATGGGTTATGGGACCACAATGTAACCTATAGCTTCATTGACACTATACATTAATATGTTATTTTTGTAAAGATAATTATGGACAAACAATAAAACTAATTTATTTTTGAGATATGAAAATTCAACAATTTCCACACATGGTGAATTATCTCAACCATAGAAATTTTAAAAATACTTTCTAGGAAAGGAAATTAAGATACTTATAAGTCTTTTTATTTTGTTTTGAAATCATCTCTTTATTAAAATGGTAATTTTGTGACTAAATAACATGGAATTTTAAGGGAATGAATAGTTCATTTAACCTCCCAAGCATGAAAAAACACATTTTGTATCTCTAGGTATGTTAGATGACTATAAGTTACCATCCCACACCTTGTACATGAGTTGGCTATCTTTTATTCCTTATAGTATGTTCAATTTTCAATTTTTGAGGACCATGGAACATGGCTTAGATGTTGATAACACCATTGCAAGGTTTGAAGCTCATTTGTCATGTTGAAGAGATCATACTAGTATCCTACCAACTTACTATAATGTATAGATGACTTGATTATAATGGACGAAGGAGGAATTTTCGTTCTCTTGTTGAATTTATTCCCCTTTCTATTTTTTCTCTTAGATTAATTACATTGTCTCAATCATTATCAAGCTTTCTCTTTTATGTTCTCATTGTTTTGTATATTTTTCCTTATATTTTCAATAATACAATTTAAGTAAAATTGTTATGATTTGTTCCCTTTTCATAATAATAGTCATAGTTAGGTGTTTAAGAAGAGCTAAAAGTTAAAAATTTATAATTGGTGAACTATTAATTAGATATATATCTTTTAGTTAATAGATCATTTTGTATCATTATCTCTGAGACAATACCATAATTTTATTTTTTTTGTAATGATCAGCTAATCATACTTAACATGCACCCTATACCTTTTAATTCTAGAAATATTATTTCAAAACACCCTTTACTTTTGAATCTTAAGAAACATTCCTTCCACATAAAACATAAAATCAATATCAATTTACAAGTACTATGATAAAAAACTACAAGTAAGAACCCAAATGATTGTTCTACTTACTCTTCCATTCTTCTCCTTTAAATGGTCATTGTTGTTCATATATTATCAATCAAGAATTAACTCTTAATATATCCTATATAAAAAAATTGAAATATCATCTCGAATAAAAATAACTAATTTATAAAAAATTCCCAAACATACTTGTACTTAGATGACACTATCATTCATATATAACATGATAGTAATACAATATGGAGAGGAAACCATTGAATGTTTATAAAATCTTGTCCATACATCCTTACCTTGAATGATAAGCTTCACTTTACCATGCCTCTTCACATCATTGTGAAGAATATCAGTTGATTGAAATATAATTCAAACATACAATGGTTGCATTAGATGTGTGTTGAAGCATTATAACTCTCTCCACTACCCCTCCTTTAAGTTGGTGGTTGAAATAATATGTGAGAGCTTCCTCCATCAGAAGATACCCTTCAATAATGTTAAAAACCTTTCTCTCATTACTAGAATAGTGACCAAGCTCAATTGGGTTTTATCATATATAATTGAGGAATTGGATTTCATGAAATATGAGAAAAAAATAAATTGTTTGGGGATGAGAGCAATTAGTGATCCCCATGGTTATACATATTATTCATGATTTATGAAGTGATTTGGATAATGGTGATGTACTTTAATTTTTTATTGAATTTTCAATACCATGCCATTTGGTCTTCATGGGAAAAAATTATCTATAGAACTGATGTACAAAAATGGCAATTACATGCTATTAATTTGTGCAAAACTCAACATACAATAAGACAATGATTTATTTTAAAAACCTCCAAAATGTAACAGAAAGAAAACCATTCAAGACAATCGAAAATGTATTCTAGATGCCTATCGACTTCAAAATTTTGAAAACCATTCAAGGCAATCAAAATTGATTGACAAAGTGTCTCGATGAGAATGCTAAAGATATAGTTTATAATGTTTATAAGATATGTACAAAATGGATTTGTTAAAAGGATAATAATATTAAGGGATTAACATTTAGAGTGAATGGTTGCTTCAAATTAGTGTAACTATTCACATTGTGATTTTGATGTTTATACATAGATCTAGATCTATGAATAATGGTTTTAATAATCATAATTTACAATATGAGGACATGAAGTATTATAATTTCTTATTATTTTATATAACTAATACTTATATCAATATTTCAATATCTATTATTTTTAATATATGAGATCTTAAAGGAGAGGAGAGTACTCAATATAATCAATACATTTGAATGGAAGGTTTACAATTTTTCTAAAATTATGTTAGTTGAGAAACTTGTAAAATTGATTAGTTAATGCCTAATATAGTTTGATATCAAAATGTAACATTACTTTTTCACAAGTATAAAATTAGATAGATTTAATAAATTAGACTTAATTTTACATGGCATAGATTCATTAGTGTTATTGTCTAAGTTTTAAATATTTTAAAGTATACGTATAATTCAAATACAAATACATAAAATATTTATTTATCAATGTTAACTAACTTAATATTTGAGTACATTAAGATTACTATCATTAATATATAAATTGGCATCTTATGATATGAGTATGATCTAAAGAAACACATAACATCATAAAATAATTTAATTGAATCAACTCCATCTCATTCATAATTAAAATATCTTTGAATAAATTTAGTACTTATCTAAATCATAGCACTTGGAAAGGTCATTCTCACTCTGAGAAGATTTCAATGGTATTGACTCTCATAGCTATGGCACATTTTAGAGAACCCATGTAAAACTACAACATGTGCTTACACACCATGTAAATGCATCAAAGCCTTGGTTAGGACAATCCTGAATGTACTTTGTACCTCAAACACTCTATGTGCCCCCCCTTCCAATGCCCATAGCCCACCAAACCACCTTCTTCCTTGAGTGATCTCCACGTCCTTTCCAAGTTTCACATAAATTATTTTTATAAGTCTTAAGGGGTGGTTTCCAAACCATCACACCCTTTCACAAAGGTTGCCTTTAACTATTATTTAATAAATATAATTATTCCTCCCCTTTAAAAGATATTTCTTAAATATTCCTCATTAATATTTTTTTAATCAAAGGAACACATTATCCTTTATTTATTTTATCTCCTTTTAATATTTTCATAGCTTTCTTTCCACTTCGGGGAAAAAGTTTCATAACATTGTTTGTGTTGGAGAATGATGCACTTGTACAAAATTACACTTGCGCAGAGATGCAATTGTGTAGGTTAAAGTGGCACTCGCACCTATGATTTTGAAAAGGAGATTGATGATCCTTAGATCTATGGGTTGTGGGTCCACAATGTAACCTATAGCTTCATTGACAGTATACATTAATTTGTTATTTTTTGTAAAAATAAATGTGAACAAACAATAAAATTAATTTATTTTTGAGACATGAAAATTTAACAATTTCCACACATGGTGAATTATCTCAACCATGGAAATTTTAAAAATACTTCCTAGGAAAGGAAAGTAACATGCTTCTACTATTTTTTTTTGAAATCATCTATTTATTTAAATGGTAATTTTGTCACTAAATAACATGAAATTTTAAGGGAGTGAAAAGTTCATTTAACCTCTCAAGCATGAAAAAACACATTTGGTGTCTCTATATATCTTAGATGACTATAAGTTACCATCCTACACCTTGTACAAGAGTTGGCTATCTTTTATTCCTCATAATATGTTCAATTTTTAATTTTTGAGGACCATGGAACATGGCTTAGAGGTTGAAAACACCATTGCAGGGTTTGAAGCTCATTTGTCATATTGAAGAGATCATACTAGTATCCTAACAACTTACTATAATGTATAGATGACTTGATTACAATGGACAAAGGAGCAATTTTCTTTCTCTTGTTGAATTTATTCCCCTTTCTATTTTTTCTCTTAGATAACTTACACTATCTCAATCATTATCATGCTCTCTTTTATGTTCTCAATGTTTTGTATGTTTTCCCTTATGTTTTCAATAATATAATTAAAGTAAGATTGTTATGATTTGTTCCTTTTTCATAATAAAAATTATAGTTAGGTGTTTAAGAAGAGCTAAAAGTTAAAAAATTATAATTGGTGAACTATTTGGATATATATCTTAATTAATAAATCATTTTGTATCATTATCTCTAATACAATATGATATAATTTTTTTTGTAATGGTCAGCTAATCATAGTTAGCACACACCCTTTTCTTTTTAATTCTAAAAACATTCCTTCAACACACCCTTTAATTTTGAATCTTCAGAAACATTCCTTCCACATAAAACATAAAATCAATATCAATTTTACAAGTACCATGATAAGAAATTACAAGTAAGAACCCAATAATTATTCTATTTACTCTTACATTCTTCTTCTTTAGAAGCTCATTGTTGTTCATATCTTATCAATGAATATTTAACTCTTGATATAACCTTATAAAAAAATTGAGATATCATCTTGAATAAAAATAACTAATTTAAAAAAATTGCCAACATAGTTGGTGGTTAGATGAAACTATCATTCATACATAGCATGATAGTAATATAATGTGGAGATGAAACCATTGAATGTTTATAAAATATTTCCTATACATCATTACCTTGAATGATAAGCTTCGCTTTACCATGCCTCTTCAAAACATTGTGAACAATATTAGAAGAGAGATGGTGGCTCACAACCTATTTTGAACTGTTACAATTGAATCTTTCATATGCTTGAAAATATAGTTCCAATGAAGCTATGAGCCACTCTCTCTCTTCTATATTTTTCTTTGTGGGCAGTGAGTCCACTTGTAGTGATCACTTCTATAAATATAATATAACCAATTATAATATATTTTGAGCTAATCCTCATCGTGATTTTTCCCATTTTGGGTTTTCCATGTAAAATTCTTGGTGTTCATGTGTTATGGGGTGTTGTTGATGTTTCATGCTTTCTTTCTTTATTGCAGTTGAATATTATTTGGTAATTGGATGTTTAATGTTAGAATGGTTTAAGAGAATATTTATTCACCCCCCCTTTCAGTATTCTATGTGTTCAACAATTGGTATCAGAGCTTGGTTCCTTGGAAGGAACTTAACTGCTTAGGGAAGATCTTGGAGGTTGAACACATCTAGCTGATAGAAAATTTCCTACTCCTCTGTAAGATATTCCTTTTGTTGGAATTATTGAATAATATTGTATGCTTGACAAAGATGGAGAACTCAAAGTTTTCCTTGAAGATCTTGAAAGGACTAAAGGTGAAAACAAAGATTTGAAAGAAAACATAAAAGAAGTAGATGAATGCATTCAAAAATTGAGAGAAAATCAAAAAGTTTAGAGAAAGGCATAAGGAAGTCGATGAGAAATTAAAGAAAGAAAATGAAACTATCATTGGTATGAAAGTGAAAGTTGAAGAAAAGAAAAGAATTGAGGAATGTTTGAATGTAATGGTGAAAATAAAATCAAAGGAATGTACAAGGATTGAACAAGAAGTTGTGAATCTGAGATCAGATATGGAGAAAGAAAGGATACATGAAGAAAAATTCAAGATGACTATTACAAAACTTGATGAGATGATTTCAAATTAGAAAGGCTCCAAAAATAAAGGTGGATTAGGGTTTGAGACAAGAGAAAGTTCAAAGTCAAATTAGGCATCAAATATTGAAAAGAAGATTGAACATAAGAAGAAAAATGGCAAGCAGATCTAGAATCAAAGAAGACCACCGATTAGACAACCAAATGCAAAAAGGTACCATCTTTTAATGGTTTTTGTTATTCTTGCAATGATTTGGACATAAGGAAATGGAATGTAGAAGCAAAATGAATTAGAAATTTTCATATTTCTTTGGTCAATGCTTTACATGCAAGAAATTTGGTTATAGAGCTAGTGAATGCATAAGTCAAATGATGAATGGCTATAACAATGGTAGAATTATTAAATCTTTCAAAGGCTATTGTTATACATGCTATAGATTTGGGTATAAAGCTATTCAATACAGATCTAGAATGAATGGAAGGGATATTGGTTAGAAGAATGTCATGTGTTATAATTGCAATAGACTTGGACACATATCCAAGTTTTGTAGAAGCAAAAATATATGGAAAGATAATCTAGTGAAGAAGAATGAACCAGTGAAAAAGATTGATTTGATAGAAACAAAGGAGATAGAAAAGATTTGGAGAAAGAAGGAAGAAACAAAAGTCAAGGATGAATTTGTACCATCTTCTAGTACAAATGTATCCTCTGGAAACTAAGTTAAGAGCTTTGGCTCAGGGGGAGCTTTAATGGAAATTATTTTTCCCCCACCAAAGAAGAGGTGTTGATGCCTCAACACGAAGATATGTGATGTCGATCACCATGCTTGATCTAATGGTGAAAATTGTGGAAGAAAATATGATGATGCATAAGTTTGTAGAGCTTCAAAATTTGTCTGTGCATATAGATGAAAAATTGCTAGCTTTATTGGTTGAGGCAATTAATGCAAAGATAGGTCAGATCGAAGGATTATAAGTAATTTCACTAAGGAAAATTCACTCACAAAAGCATTCAAGAAGAAGCAGAGCAACAAAGGCGTGAACTCAAAGTGAACAAGGTGATTTGAGATTCGGTGCATCAAAACCCTAGTTCGACAAGCAAAACAAAAGGTATTTATGAATCTTGTTTACCCTAGTTTTAAAAAAACCCTATTTGAAAGCAGTTTGAATCTATTTTGCAATGGATACATCGAGGGTTATAGAAGTAAATGAGAAACCACAACTAAAATTGAAGAATTATCCTGTGAAATCCATTAAAGATGACCCATTAGGCACTTTTTCACATGTTCCATATGGGGTTTTTCAGATTGAGGATATTAGAATCTATATTCATGGAAAAATGGAAGAATTTGATCACACTAAGCTAGCAAATCTGTGGATGAAAAAATGAATTGGAGACAACTTTTCCCTAAAACCTGAGTATCAAAACTTCGTCGCAAAGAAATTGGACGTATGTCAATGGTTCCCAAATTTTTGTTTTGATAGCAAGTGGGTTAGAATGGTATTGAGCAGATTCCATGAATTTTTTTTTTGGAATGACATACTTAACATGATAATGAAAGAGGTGATTAGAGAGGTTGCTGGTCTATGCTCCACCGAACCAGTCCTGATGTTGAGATTTTTCAAAAATGAAGTGGTAATGGAACTCACTACTGCAACATATGACAAGAGGGCTTTATCAAAAAATCCCATTAGGAATCCAACTATGAGGTAATCAACAATGTTGATTGGATACAAAATCTATTTCACTAACATAGAAAATTCTGTCTGCCATTGCAATTAATATGGCATATGAGATGATGGAAAAGGGTATGGACTATGATCTTTGTGAGTTTCTAAGGAAACAATTGATTGAGAATTTGAAGCAAACAAAGAAAATAAATATGATTTTAAGCATGAGACTTTGGTTATGTGATTACTATTCTATTTTCTAAGAAAGTTTCCTAGAACCAAAGGAGTGAACTGGTTGCAAAGAAGACCAATTGCTCATTAGATTAGAGATTTAATGATCAGTCTTAGTGATGTAAATGCACAAGATGAGGAAATTTCTACTTTCTTTGCAATACTTTAGAAAAATGCATGAGAGGGATAAAATTTGAAGGAAAATGGTAGAAAGATAAAAAGATGATATCACATTTTTTGTAAGTACTGATGAATGCATAATTGAGGTAGTAGAACCAAGGACTATGTGGATACCTGCGTTGGGATATGAGGTTAATGGACAAGAGATAATAGGTTTAGATGACATCTTATTGAAAAGTGAAAACATACAACTAAAGAAAGATATGGAACTTATGAAGAGAAATCCATGGAAGTGTTGGCAACACAAGGGTAGACAACTGAGAGGGGGGGTGAATTAGTTTTCACATAAATTCAAACTTATTAAAATTATTAACCTTATTCTTAGATCTGATCAATAACCATGAAAGCATTAATCATCAACAAATCATAAACACACATAACACCAAGAGTTTTATGTGGAAACCCTGCTAGGGGAAAAACCACAATGGAGGTTAGTCCACAAGATTATACCCTATTAAAAGTATAAAGGAATAAATGGGAATGCACATGAATTCAGGTGCACTGCCTAGAGCTCATTGTTCAATTACAACAAGGCTCACTACCCAAGGAAGACTCACTATCTTATGGAAATATTTGGATTACATCCACAAGATTGAACTGAGAAAATAGCATCTGCTTATGCCTGATTACAGTTCCGGTTAAGCACAAAAAAATTGCTCACACTTCACACTTTACTTTCTTCCTTCGAATGATTTAAAATTTGTTCACACACAAGACTCGCACACTTTGCTTCACAATTAACTCACACACTTCTTACACATATCCAAATGATAAAACAATCGCTCATATATATCCACAACCAAGAATAACATCATCTACATGTCGGCTTTAATAAAATAAAAAATGATTACAAACTGTTGGCCCAAAACATAAATAATTATCAATGCGAATCAACCAAAGTTGGCCACAACATAGTGAGGACCCAAAATAATATCTTCTAACATGAAACACCTTCAAAAATTATTCCTCTAAGATCCACAACATGTTACAATCACCCTGTCGGCCAAGAACATGAAAAACATGAACATGCAAGAGAAAATCTCCAATCGCGAGCACACAGATCAACAGAGATGCGCAAAAAAGATAGAGAATGATATATAAACATCCAAAAACATCATGAAGCACTAAAGAAGCATCCAAAACACTTCACATTACCAGAATCACATCATCTTCATTCAGGAACACCAACTGAAGCAACAAAAAAATATCAGAACACAAATACTCATAACTCAATCAAATCTTCATGTAGATCTCTGAAACTTAACATGGATAAACTAGATATACTTGACAATAAACCCTTTAGTCGACAACCTCTAATCATCAACATACTAAGCAAACCATCAACATGTTGGCCATACCGAACTTGACAACCAACAACTCTCTTTATTACAATTTTCTCAATATCTTCAACATATACAACCTCTAATGACATTAATGCCAATAGTGTTGACATCAATGACAACCACATATTAGAAAAATCCAACAATCTCCCCCTTTGGAATTGATGGCAACACATGATGTGAAAAACACCATCAACCCAACTTTCTCTGGAAATTTTTTCTACCCCTTAGGTTTTGACTCTTTTCCCCAACTCTTCTCCTCACAATTTTTTTCACATGACTCTTCTCCCCCTTTGAAATCAATAACAAAGATATGCATTAACTTCCCCACACAAGCTCTGAACCACATTACTAAACATTTGAATACTCCCCCTGAGTAGTAGCCACCAGAACATCAATCTGGATCAAGATATGACTATAAAATTCATGGAATGATGCAATGAATTGCATCTTAGTTCTGATTAGGAGGGGTAATCACCCCTAGCTTCCCTTTGAGATACTCAAAAGTATCCTTAGGTAAAGGCTTAGTAAATATGTTTGCAATTTGTTCCTTAGTAGGCACATACTCTAATCTGACTTCCTTTTCACTCACCTTCTCTCTCAAAAAGTGAAACTTGATAGATATATGCTTGGTTTTTGAATGCAACACCAGATTCTTAGAAATGTTAATTGCACTTAAATTATCATAGAATATAGCAATAGGTTCATCAAACACAACTCTGATATCTTTCAACATCTACTTCATCCACAATACTTGAGTACAATTGTTAGCAACAACAATGTATTATGCCTTTGCAGTAGATAAAGAAATGGCATTTTGCTTCTTACTTAACCATGAAATCAACTTCTTTCCCAAGAAAAATGCACCACCACTGGTACTCTTTCTTTCATTCACATCTCCTACCCAATCAGTATCAGTAAAAGCTCTCAAAGTAAAATCATCTTCTTTAGGATACCGTAGGCCAAAATTAACTGTCCCCTTTAAGTATCTAAAAATCCTCTTCACAACAGTCACATGATATTCCTTAGGATCATCTTGAAATCTTGCAACAATGCATACAACATTCATGATATTAGGTCTAGTTTGAGTCAAATAAAGCAATCCACCAATCATGGATCTGTATCTAGTCTGGTTTGCTTTCATAGAATCATCATCTTGTGTCAACTTACATCTAGTCACCATAGGTGTACCAACTGGCTTTGAATCTTCCATACCAAGCTTCTTTAGCAATTCTTTCACATACTTGGACGGAGATATACAGATCCCTTTGTCTAGCTGAGTAATTTGCAATCCCAAAAAGAATTTCATTTCTCCAATCATAGACATCTCAAACTCACTCTACATCTCATCAACAAACTTCATGCACAAAATTTCATCTCCTCTAAAAATGATATCATCAACAAAGAATTCAACAATCAAATCTTTATCATGATCAATCTTGAAATACAGATTACTATTAGCAGTACCTTTGTTGAATCCAAGTTTGAACAGATACTTATCCTGTTGGTGTAATTAATTATTTAATTACACTTTAGCATAAGTTTACTTAGGCATATTTAATTCCTAAGTTATAGGTTCTTATCTTTATCTTGTTGAGCTATCTTTTTGCTCAAGATAAGATTAGGTTTATGCATCTTTGCTTTTATAAATCAAATCATATCTTGTAATTATCAATTCCTGAATAATATTATGTTGCACATCTTTTTGCAATATCTCTACTTTTTCTATTTTTCTCTTCTGTGGAAGGATTTTCTGGTTTACATTTCAGATCTTGGTTTCTAACATGGTATCAGAGCCTCAATTTGTAGCCCCTTCTCAGCTTTTTTGGAGGAATACATTGGAGAGCTCGTTCGAGGTCCCTCGAGGGTTTAATTCCTTGAGCATCTTTATGTAGCATCTTGGATTAGATCGGGGTTTTCTATTGGATTCAGAGCACTGGAAAATTTTAGAAATGACTTTTATTTCATTCATTTTGGTCACTATTTTCCAGATCTGTGAGGGTTTCAAGCTTGGTGATTTTTTTGATAGATCTAGGGGTCGCTTGATTTTCAAAGCACTTTGGGCCCAAACGGACCTCGGCGTTGGATTCGCAGTGCCCAAAAACCCCTATTTTGATATAAAATTTGTTCGATTTGGACACTATCGACTGGGGAGGCAAATTTTTTTCCCAAGGGCCGTACGACCCTCAGACACATTTTTCGAGGTACAAATTTTTAAAAAAATAAAAAATAAAATCAAAAAAATCAAAAAAATGGGTTGGGTTTTTGCGTGGCCAGTATAAAACTGACCGCGCCGCCACCACGCCACCATCTGGCCACTACTGGGCCACCGCCACCCCTTTCCTCCGCTTGTGCGCCACTCTGCAGGCGCTCGACCCTGAACTGCCTCGCCTGCGGTCACATGGGGACCGGGAGCCAGTCCCCAGCCCCTGTCGGATGCCTCAGCCCCTGTGGTGGTCACATGGGTGACCAGGGGCCACGCCCAACACCCAGACCGACAACCCCTTGGTTTGCCTAGGCGACCAGGGGCTTTATTTTTAGCCCTTGAAGGCTTCTGGTAGCCAAATCAGACCTTTTTGGAGCACTTTCACAAAAATGGGCTTAACTTGGGCATACGTCTTTTTTTTGCAAACAAGATATTGTTGGAAAGTTGTTTTGATGCTCTACGCAATGGTATAGGTGTGATTTTCTTGTTTTGATTTTTTGATTTCTTTTTTGCCCTCGGAAGTCAGATGTTGATTTCACTCCAGGAGACGTATCTTGTGCCTCGCTTATCTATTTTTCATGATTTTTGCGGAGTTGGAAAGCTGGTTTCGGGATCTATGCAGATCTGAGGTCATTTATAGAATATGTGTGCCTTATTTTATGCATATATTCATTTTTGTTTCATGCACTAGGTTTGCATTTTCGCTTATGTTTCTGTAGTTTTGCATTCTCTCCTTCTGCAATCATTGGGTATTGTAATAACAAACTGATATAAAGTTCCATTAAGGGGGGTTCTTGCATCCATTCTTCATATTGGTGACAACTCGCATGAGTTTTTCTACTTTCATGTTGTTTCCCTTAACTTCTTTCTTGCTTAGCTAGACACATCGTTGGTTTGCTTCGGTTCACACTTCACATTGGGAGTTGATGGTTCTTGATTTGCATTGGTTCAAATCCTTCTCATTTGAGGACCATGCTTTTATGGTTAATGTTCCAGAATCTTGATGGTACTCGTCTTATGGATAGTTTTAGTTTCAATTTGGCATTGGCTTCGAGAGACATAGCTTCTAGATTTTGTCATCATTATGGGCTTCATTCATCCTTTCATCTACTATTGCTTACAGATTCCAGGGTTGATCCAGTATGTGAGTTTCCAGTGTTCCTTGGCATTGGGTCTGCTGTTACATTTGTGATTCCATTTTTTGGTTTCAGTTGTAGAAAAAACTATCTTTCCTTGCTTGTCAGATTTGGGGTTCCAGTGTTGCTTCCTTAGTGTTCTTCCAGTGATTCTTTGCAGCAGTTCATCTCACTGGGGGGGTTTTTCCCACTGGGTTTTCTCTCTCTTTGCATTTGTACATGGGTACTTGAACAGGCCTTTGTTGCCAGGACCCATCTCACATGATTTGCATAATAATCTGCTTCTCCCTAAGTTGTACTTATGGGGGGGTGTTGGTGTAATTAATTATTTAATTACACTTTAGCATAAGTTTATTTAGGCATATTTAATTCCTAAGTTATACATTCTTATCTTTATCTTGCTGAACTATCTTTTTGCTCAAGATAAGATTAGGTTTATGCATCTTTTCTTTTATAAAGCAAATCATATCTTGTAATTATCAATTCTTGAATAATATTATGTTTCACATCTTTTTGCAATATCTCTGCTTTTTCTATTTTTCTCTTATGTGGAAGGATTTTCTGGTTTGCATTTCAGATCTTGGTTTCTAACATATCCAATCTAGCATACCATGCTCTTGGGGCTTGATTAATTCCATACAATGATTTCTTTAACCGACAAACCATATCTCCTTGATTAATCAATTGAAACCCATTACGTTGCTCAATATACACTTCTTCCAGTTCACCATTTAGAAAAGATAACTTGACATCCATCTAATAAACCTTGAAGCTTTTGTAAGCAGCATAAACAAGAAATAATCTCATAGCTTCAATCCTAGCAACATGAGCAAAAGTTTCTTCAAATTCAATTCCTTCCATCTATGAATATCCTTTACACACCAGTCTTGCTTTGTTTCTAACAACTTCACCTTGCTCATTCAGTTTGTTTCAAAAGACCCATTTTTTTCCAATTACATTTTTGTCCTTAGGTCTAGGAACAAGAATCCATGTATCATTTTTCTCAATTTTTTGTAGCTCTTCTTTCATTACTTCCATCCAAAGTTCATCTTTGCATGCTTCATTGACATTACTACACTTAGTCTTTGAAATCAAACAATATTCTTCTGCAACTCTTCTCCTAGTTTGAACACCTTTGTTCTTATCACCTATAATTTGATCTTTTGAATGATTCATTCTTACATACCTTGGAGTCTTGGGATTTTCTTGAACTTTAGGCTCTTGTGTTCTCACTTCAGTACTTTCACTACTTCCTTCCTCTTGGATTTCTTGATTCACCAGAATGATCTGCACTTGATTTTGAGTCTGAACTAAACTGAAATTTTGATCATCTAAATCATATCCAAAGGTTTTGGATGGTCTTACTGTGTCTTCATCAACCTTGACATTATCACTTTCAACTACTTTCCTCAATCTCTTGTTGAAGCACCAGTAGGATTTAATTTTAGTAGAATAACCAAGAAAGATACCTTCATCACTTCTAGCATCAAACGTTCCTATATCTTCATCTCTTTTGATATAGCATTTACTCCCAAAATTTTTGAAGTATCTAACAGTAGGTTTATGACCAAACCATAGCTCATAAGGGGTCTTACCGGTATCACCTTTGATATGCACCCGATTGAGAGTGTAAAAAACAATACTCACAACTTCTCTCTAGTAGATATGAGGGACATCTCCTTCAGTTCTAGTAGCATCTGGAACTATCTTGTTCTTCCTTTCCACAACTCCATTTTGTTGAGGGGTCTATGGGGCAGATAATTGTCTTTTTATCCCATGTTCTTCACAAAAAGAATTAAACTCACCAGAAATGAATTCACTGCCTCTATCTGATCTCAGAAATTTAATCTCTAGATCTGTCTCTATCTCAACCTTAGCCTTGAAAATCTTGAATTTATCTAGAGCTTCAGATTTTTCTCTTAAGATCTCCTTGTAAACTTCTGACTCTAGAAGGACCACACGGATCAGTATGCACAAGCTCCAATACTTCATTTTAACAATGTTGTTTGCTCCGAAATGAAATTTTAGTTTTCTTTCCCAACTGACATTCCTTTCATATGGTATTAGTAGGCTTTACCAACTTAGGAAGATCTCTCACAGCCTAAATAAAACTTATCTTGATAATATTTTCAAAGTTTGCATGACACAATCTCCTATGCCACAACCAACTTTCATCAACTTGAGTAATCAGACAACTTTTAGTAGTAGCATTCAGGTGAAAGATATTAATTTTTGTTTTTGTACCTGATGCAATCACATTTTAGGAACTCCCAAATATTCTACACTTTCCATCCTTGAATTGAAGATCGTACGCCATGTCAACTATCTATCCAACACTTAAAATATTATGCTTCAAACCTTCAACATATAGAACATCATCAATATTATTCTTACCATCAAGAGAAATGGATCCTCTGCCATGGATTACACTGGATTTATCATCACCAAATCTTACAACACCACCATCATACTTTTCAAGACTCACAAATTTACTTTTATCACTTGTCATGTGATGAGAGCAGCCATTGTCAATCACCCATTCATCCTTTTCTTCAATTTTGGAAGCTAGAGCTTTTTCCACATTCATGCAACTAGCAGATTTAGTAGGTACCAGATCAATAGCAATAAATACCCATTCATCTTCACTTGCATTTCCTTTGTCAGATTCATCATTTGTCACACCTTCATCAGCAGCATAATAACATTTTCTTTGGAATCTAGGCTTGTTAGGTCTTGGCTTAGGAACTCTTTCTGGACACCTTGAGGCAAAATGACTTATCTTATTGCAAGAAAAAACATTTAAGAGGAAATTTCCCTTTATACTTACCTTCTCCTTTGGGTACTCTCTTGACAAGAAGTGCTTCAAGCTCATCTAGCTTTCTCTCTTTTTCTTCAATCTCCCTCATTTCTTCCTCATACTTGAACACCTTTCTAGAAGAACTTTCACCTAGATCATATCTTTGGTTATCCGTTCTAGAGGTAGTAGCTTTGAATGCAGATTCTATCTTAGGAAGAGCATCACCAAACTCACTTAACTCAAAAGAAGCAAGCTTACCAATCAACATGTCCCTAGTTACATTTGTCATAGTCCGGATCTCCTCAATAGCAACAACTTTGTGTTTGTATGCAGAAGGCAAGGATCTGAGTACTTTAGCAACAATCTCTGATTCTTCTAATGTTCCACTAGCACATCTGATATTACACACAAGTTCATTCACTCTCTGCATGAAAGTAGTAATGTTTTCATCTTCACCCATCTTCAATGTTTCATATTTCCCTTTCAGACTTTGCAGCTTAGCAATCTTCATATGTGCATCACCTTCATACAAAGTTTCCAACTTTTTCTAGATCTCATAAGCAATCTTCAAATCCATTACATTTGTCATCTCAAAATCAGTCAAAGCACTCAACAATGCTTCCTTAGCCCTGATATTGTACTCAACATCTTTGATCTCAACAAAAGTAGAAGGACCATTCTATGGAATGATATACCTATTCTTTGTAATGTTCCAATAAGATTCATCGATGCATCTTAGATGACACTCCATTCGAGTCTTCCATAGAGTAATTTGTTCCATCAAATCTTGGACTATCCTTCTTATATGTCACCATCTCGAATCACTTCAAGCTATTAAAATTCTTCCAGGGAACCTAATCTGATACCAATTGTTAGCAACAAAAGGGCAGCCAATTGAGAGGGGGGTGAATCAGTTGTCACAAAAATTCAAACTTATTAAACTTATTAACCTTATTCTTGGATTTGATCAATAACCATGAAAGAATGAATCATCAATACACATTAGAAACACACATAACACCAATATTTTTATGTGGAAACCTTTTTTGGGGAAAAACCACAGTGGAGGTTAGTCGACAAGATTATACGTTGTTAAAAGTATAAAGGAATAAATGGGAATGCACATGCATTTAGGTGCACTGCCTAGAGCTCACTACTCAATTACAACAAGGCTTACTGCCCAAGGAAGACTCACTGTATTACAGAAATATTTGGATTATATCCATAAGATTGAATTGATAAAATAACATCTGCTCATGCCTGATTACAGTTCTGATTAAGCACAAAAAATATGCTCACACTTCACACTTTACTTTCTTCCTTCGAATGATTTGAACTTTGTTCGCACATAGGACTCAAACAATTTGATTCACAATTCACTCACACACTTCTTACACATATCCAAATGATAAAACAATCACTCATATATATCTACAACCAAGAATAACATCATCTACATGTCGGCTTTAATAAAATAAACAATGAATACAAACTGTCGACCCAAAACATAAATAATTATTAATGAAAATCAACCAAAGTCAGCCACAACATAGTGAGGAACCAAAATAATATCCTCGAACATGAAACACCTTCAAAAATTATTCCTTGAAGATCCACAACACACTACAATCACCCTGTCGGCCAAGAACATGAAAAACATGAACACGCAAGAGAAAATCTCCAATTGCGAGCATACCAATCAACACATACGTGCAACAAAGATAGAGCACGATCTAGAAACATTCACAAAAATCATGAATCACTAGAGAAGCATCCGTAACACTTCATGTTACCAAAATCATATCATCTTCATTCAGGAACACCAACTGAAGCAACAAAAAAATTGTCAGAACACAGATACTCATAACTCAATCAAATCTTCGTGCGGATCTCTGAAACTTAACGTGGATAAACTAGATATACTAAAAAACAAACCCTTTAGTCTACAACCTCTGATCATCAACATACTGAGCAAGCCATCAATATGTTGGTCATACTAAACTTGACAACCAACAACTCTCTTTATTACAAATTTCTCAATATCTTTGACATATACAACCTCTAATGACATTAATTCCAATAGTTTTGACATCAATGACAACCGCATATCAGCAACATCCAATAGGAAGTGCACATGGAACATAAGAAACTAGTAATATAGAAGAAGGTTAGGAAAATGGTTGAAGAGATTCTAGAGGAAATGGGAATCTCTAGGAAAAAAATGTAGTATGTAAGGGAAAAAGATAAGGGAGAATCTAGTGTTACAGGAGGATCCGAAAGCACAAGAAGATCTAGTAGGATAGCTACCACTCCTCCCTCTATTTAGAAGTCCTTCGGGACTAGGCATCCTGGTGAAGAGAAAATAATAAATCAACTATTAGTCCTCCAGTGAAGGATAAATCCCCTCTAGTTGTGCATATGGCAAGGACAATGAAGAAGAGTGCAAAAAAGACTTTGGATGACACTAGTACACAAACAACAATATATGACTAAATAAACTATTAAAAATTGCATATAAATTACTAATTTAGTCACGTGACTACTAGTGGTTTATTTGTAGTCATTTATAACACCACTAAATTTATGACTAAACAATTTTAGTCATTTATTTAGTCATTGATTTTAGTCATTAATTTGGTCATTGATTTAGTCATATTTTTTAGTCATTAATTTTAGTCATGTGACTATTTTAGTGGTTTATTTGTAGTCATTTATAACACCACTAAATTTATGACTAAACTATTTTAGTCATTTATTTAGTCATTAATTTGGTCATTGATTTAACCGTTAATTTAGTCATTTATTTAGTCATGGTAGTGATTTGTTTAGTCATATATTTAGTCGTTAATTTAGTCATTGATTGTTGTTAACTCGTTATTTATTTAGTCATGGTAGTCATTTATTTAGTCATATATTTAGTCATTAATTTAGTCATTAATTTAGTCATATATTTAGTCATATATTTAATCATTAATTTAGTCATTAATTTAGTCATATATTTAGTCATTAATTTAGTCATTACTTTAGTCATTACTTTAGTCATTGCAAATCAAATCTAACTTAATTAATCCTCACAAATTTATGCATATAAACTTCAAGTATCATAGATATTAAAGTCAATAAAACATATAATGTAGTGCACTTTATAATAATAATTAATTATTATTAAAGCATTTCTAGGTTGCCAGTGGAATAGTGAAGGTCATGAAGGTGTCTTATTATGTACATTGAAGATCAGTTATTGTGGAATAAAGGGTTTATTGCTGAGATTATCTAGTTCATCTACCAAAATTTTTAGAGGTCCGCATGAAGATTTTATTGTGCTATGAATAGTTTTGTTCTTCATAACAGAAAGTGCTCATTGAAAAAGACTTGAGAAGGGAGTTGCAAACCCTATGTGTTTTCCATTCTACAACTTTTTTGTGCATTTTTTGTTCCAAATGTATGGAGATATTTAAATCCAATGTTTACTCAAACCAATGGTTGTTGTAAAATATAAAGATGAAATTAAATACATTGTTTTGTTATAGTTTACATAACAGAAATAGCTCATTGAAAAAGAATTAAGAAGTGAGTCAGTCATAAAACATCAAATCCCCATGAATTCAAAACCTACTATAGAATGACTCAAAACCTAAATTGCATTTTCCCTAAAACCATCAGACTTTACAATTTGCTCTGCAACTTCATCTAGACTCGACCAAAAATATCTAACTTGCTAACCCGTACTTCTGGCCTTGAAATCCTTCTTATAGAAAAAGGAGGAGCAAACAAGCATCGGGCCAGAAAGCACACGTGTCACTAGCCAATTGGATTGCCTTGTACTCTTCATCAGTTGGCCAATCAAAATTGATCACCTCATTCACCTTGAAACTATAAGGTTTGTACTTAACTGCCACCTGATTCACTTCTCTTTCAAAAGACTCCAAGAATGAGCTGGTGCTAATGATTTTGTCCATACAGCTCACCAACAAATCATAATCTGAGTTACCCTATTTTTTAGGGTTTTGTAGTCCAAACATGATATAAAGTGGCTCTTACACTTTTTGTGATTACTATAGCTTGTGTAACAGGCCCCGTGGATACTGTTCTAATTGTAGGATGCATACCATGAAATGAATACTAAAATGCTTGAACAAATATGATTGATTAGACACAAACTCAAACAGATTACAAATCAAGAGGAGCCACAACACAGTATTTATGAGTGGAGAAAAAACCACTCTGAAAATTTACTTCATTAAGCCTCATTGGCAAATCAAAATCTCATTGGTTACATTCAATGTCTCAATGACATTGTAAACTTACATACACTATATAAACATAATACTCTTATTTTCATATACTTATATTATTTTCCCCTTAATTGTAGTCCTTTTGGAAGGGCAACGACCTTCTATAGGGGCTTGACCCATTTAATTACCTTCCAAATTCACAACTTTCCCGCCACTATTGGCTTCGACTCCTCCAAAATCTTCCTCATTGGTATTCATGACCTTTCACTTCTCCAATTTGGAGTTGCAACCTGAAAATAAGGTTTCAAAATTTGCACATCAAAAACTCAGAAAAGTCAAATAATACAGAGGATAAAATTCAAACATTTTCTTTTCCTTTTCCAACTATAGAACCCTAAACTTAGGTGCTAGATATAGTGAATGTATCAAAATTAGATATAACATCCATCAAAAACATATTTGGAAGTAGATTTTTATCAGATATTGTAGTTGCAAGTTCCACTAATTTTAATAAAAATAAATAGTTTTACCTTTCTGCATCAACTAATGCAATTTTGATAACTTTTAGAGGATCGACAATGCTAGCCTTTATCATATCAACATACTCACCTGCAAGTTGCAACACAACATTAAACTTATTAATTAGAATCAACATCTAAGAAAGAAAAAGAAACTTCAAACATTATCAATTTAGTAAAAAAATCATTAATTTCAAAGATAAAGTAGCCAATGCTTCACTCTCTACATCCTTTGCTACAATCAAAAGAGGCCTTTGTTTCTATGATAAATGCAACAAGATATTATGTTATTTGTCAAAACTTATCACTATGTACTTATGAACTCAAGATCATTTAAATTGTCAAACTAATCAACATGACTACCTAATTTCTTTCTATCACATACACTTTGGGTATACAAGATCATTGAGAATCCCAATTATTGAACTAAGAAATTCAACAACGCAACAAAATTATATCTTAAGTAAAATGTAAATCAAATCAATATTACATGTCTCAGCTTATCAATTGATCTCAAATTGTATATACACCTTTTTCAAATAGCTTAAGGACATCTACAATAGATATGCACAAAATGAATTTGGTGGAAAGACTTTAAAAACTTTCAAGCGAATACAATTTGCCATCAATGCATAAACAATACATCCCTATAAGAAATATTATACTCCCTCAATTAAATATTATTACATATTATTCTATTGGGGGCAATTTACTTTATCGGGGGGACTTTTGTTTAGAAAACCTAGATCACCAACATATCAACTCATGTGAGAGGTCAATAACCAACTATTAAGCCTACACATGGCACATGCATGCACAAAATAACAAAGAAAAATAAAGATCATGCATCACACAATAAGTATAAGACAAAAAAATGTCAAAAGAGTTGTGTTAGGACTAAAAAAAATAATCCCACATATTTGCATTAACATCTATTCTTTTATCTCCTAGTCCTTACAAAATCTCACTAGACTCAATTTCATGATCTAGACAAATTACTGAGGTTCGTGTAAAGAATCCATTTTTGTAACCAACATATCCAAATGATCACATTCATGAAATCCATTGAAGTCCTTTGATACCATCGGGCTAACAATACTCTATCGGTGGAACTCCCATCACCACCCCACCGATAGCCCAATAGGGGCAATTCATATCCTTACATTGGCGTAATATCCTTCCATTGCCGTAGCTCTGGTACATCAGCAGAATGAATGATGAAGCTCCCTCGATAGCCCGATATAATCATGGGGTATCAAAGTCTAACACTTATTGATGAAGCTGGGATGCATTGGGGTAACATTGTTTGATGTATTACCGATAGACCATAAGAAAAACACTTATCGGTGGAGAAGGTGGCCATCAATGGAAAATGAACCAAGGTCCCAACGATATAGCAATGAATGATTACTACTAGCTGATGTGGCATCAAAAGCAGCGTTAGGATATTTAACATAAATTCTCTCCTCGATGACAAGACTGAAGCAGGTGGTATATTAATGAGCCAACACAGAGGTGAATTGCACCACAAATTAATCATATAATTTTCATAAACCAGAAAGGCTATGCTAAGGGCAGAAGTAGAAAGGACAAAACTTAGAGATCTCACGTAGTGAAGCTAGGAGAAGCAAAAATTCACGTAAGTACTCTGGACTCTTAGCTAGAAAGTTGCATTTTTTTAGAGTTTGCAATGGAAGAAAATGTGGAAAAACCTAAGGCAAAGAAACAAAAAATTGAAAAGAGGAATTTAAACCAAGACTTGATAGATCAGTGTTCGGGATCAGGGCCAAGACCCAAAAGAAGTGTTCAAGCAAGTAAATTGTTAGATAAACATAGGGGTCTTGGGGATGTTTGGATGCCACACTAGGGCTATGAGCTTTTTATGTATCACTACATAAAACAATTTAGATTTCAACCAGTCTGTAACCCATGGAGACTGAACTTAGGAAGACTTGTGGTGCCAAACATGTTCATCAACATAGAATTGGTGAAAGCTTTGGCCAGTTGGTATAATGCCAAGAAAAGAACTATCCAATCACCAAATGGGGCCGATATGCTTGTTATCTCCCAAGACCTGATCTCTAATGTATTTCAATTAGAAGGTCCCATGAACTTGCCATTCACCATTAGATACTTTTTGACAGAATACCGTTTCATGGATACTAGTTAAAAGAGATGGAAGCTAGCTTTGCACAGACCTAAGAATGAGCAAGGTCAACTCAAATTTTTTTTGAGCAATGAAAAACCTCCATTTCATATAGATTTGTTTGAAGAATACTTCCAATATACCTACTACTTAGCTGGTCAAGTCTTGGGAATTGAGGTTCCATCACTTATGTCTATTGCACTGATGGTTCTAGCAGCTGATATACAAAGAAAAGATGCTAGGTCATTCGACTATGCAAACTATTTGGCGAATGTCCTAAATCAAGGGCTTGAAAGAATAAAAAACAACATTGATTGTATAGATTTCAAACACTATTCCTTGTTAATGCATTTACTTTTATATGAGGGACATGCTAGAAATGTGTGGGGTAAAGAATTAAGAATAAAAGACATAGATAAAGATGGAAACTTTAAACCTGTACAAATGTGGACTGCATTATGGGATAGTTGATGTGAGAGGTCTCACTATTTATATTTTGAAGAATATTTTGTTAAACCACTAATGAAGTTGCTAGGCTATTCATATGATCACAATTTATCCCCTGAGGTGTAGAGATTTTTGAGACCAAAGGAAAACAGCCCGAGAGGCAAGGTGAACCATAATTGGGGAGACTAGTATGCCTTCTCCGATTGCATAGTATTAAGGGTTTATGGATTTGAAGGGGTTCCACATTTTCTACCCTGAGTGGTTCCTAATAGATTTGCATATTTGGAAATAGTACAAAAATTAGCAAGGTTTGATACTAAACATCTCAAGAGTCATAATAAACAATCACTCTTGCCTAACACTTTTTGTTTTGGAGATTTCATAGTATGTTCCATTGAAGGATGTGAAGAAATTGATGGTAAATTATCTCATTACAACCTTCCTCTTGGGTATGAAAGAAAGAAATTTATGCAAATGGATTTATTCATCAAGAAGATTAACTCAAAATTTGTCAGGGTATAAGCATTGGTTTGCACTTGATGATGTGATCAGGAATCGAGATGAAGCTTCCACTGGTGAGAGAATGGATTCATATAATAAGTTGTGTTTACAGAGGAATGGAAGAGAAAGAATGTCCCATCATATAGAGAATCATTTTCTGATATACAAGATCCCTTGGCTAGGATTGAGCAACTTATTTCTCATATGAATGAAATAGTAAAAGATGTTCCGTCATACATTTTTGATACATCTCATATGAGTTACATAGGAATGTAAGCTGAGGATGTGGAGCCTTTGGATCACATACCCCCACAACCCACCCTTGATGTATGTTTCTCCATTGACAATAGTGAAGAGGAAGGAAGTGATGAGGAGAGTGATGGAGAGGAGCAACCAGTGGAACAAATAAAGGCCCTTGTGATTACATAATATGAGCCCCCTCAGGAACAAATAAAGGCCCCTGTGATTACACAATATGATCCCCCTCAGGAACTTGTAAAATTTAAAACATCAGATGAGTTATCTGATGACATTAGGGTCAAAGCTGGTCATGAATTCATTTCTGATAATGATTTTGTTAAAACTCCTGAGTTCAAATCATTTGTCTATGAGTATAAGGGGAAGAAAATAAGACAAAAGGAGCAAGACATTACTCTTGAAAAGGAAGTTGATGCCTTAGAAGAATTGAAAAAGGAAGTTGACAAGGAAATACAATCCATCACTCCTTAAAGAGGTAGAGAATTACTTTAAGAGGTTGGGGTACTACTTCTACCAGGATGGGACATGAGCTCAATAATTGTGTTCGACAGTTTCAAAAAAAAGAGGGGATACAACAATGAACTTATCAGAGGAAGCTAGTGATAAGATATATTCAGGGTATAGATACAATACAGATGAGGATGCCTTGCTTATTTGGTCACTATACCCTCATGAGAAGAGGTCGACAATGATTGACAATCCTAATCATGTATTTGGACACCTTTTGGTCAAAAGAGTTGCAGACACTAATCCCTTAGAAATTGCAGCGCTGAATGTCAATGTGGAAAATATCACTAGAGCACAAATTGAAAAAGTAGTTATCAAATCAAATAGAGAAGTCATCTTCCTCTTCTGCTCCAGAATTGTATGCTCCATGGATTGAAAATGATAAGAGAGTGTTAGATGCATTAGTTGATGCAGCCTATTGGAAAAAATCCCATTTGAAAGCCCAAGAAAAGTGTAAAACACTAGAAAAGGAGGTGAAAATCATTAAGTACAATGTTGTGTTTGAGATAATCAAAGAGAGGTTCAATAAGCTGATAAAGCAAGCTGATGATTATTGGGGTGTATTTAAGCAAATACAATCAACACTAGAGGAGAATGTTCGGTTACAAGGAAGAATGATTGATAAAAAGAAGGAATTTTTGGGTAAACAGATCCTGAAATACCAAACACTGCAAAGATATAATGACTTGGTGAGATCCCACAGCCAATATCAAGAAAGACTTGAAGAAGACCTCAGTTGTTTTAATTTGGTTCCTGCACTCCATGATGATACAAGGAATCTTCAAGAAAGGGATGATTGGAAAGCATAATTTACAGAGTTTCTAACAATTACATTGTAGGAGATCAACAATAAGGATATGGTCTTGCAGAATATTCATAAAAAAATTGAGAAATTCATGTACATAGAGTATGATATGAAGGTGGTCATATCCAATGTCGACACTCATGCAGAACAGGGGTACATTGATCACCTCTCAGCTTTCAATCTGTTTATAAATTAGGTAGTGGATAATCCGGGCACAATTGAGCAACAATCAGAATTGGTCAGTGGTAATGATGTGGACCCTATCATATAGTAAAAGCTTTGAAAAGGTCTTAGATGACCATGGGATTTTACTCAGAGATTAACGGATTGGTACACTTGTTTATGATTGTGTTAGTTTCTTAAATTAAGTTCAAAATCATGTTTTTTTTTTATCAAAAGTCATGTCTTTTGTCTGAAGCTTGTTGCCTCTCATGTATATAAGAGAGACCGGGACCAAAAAAATGATATAGGAGAAGATAGTAGGCGAATAGGGATAGATATACAACAAAAAGCTTCCATAATGTTTCCATTTCAAAAGGTTGTGTTGCAGATATAATTTTGAGGAAATCAATGAAGGATCTCTGATTCTATGGCTTTATATTGGTATCAATTGTTTGTTGAAAATATTCAATTATCTGGTTGTCTCTAGTTTAATATTTCCTTATTATTTAAATTGGTATATCATGTATATATTCAATTTATCAATGCACATTTGTTGTTCGATGGAGGAGCATCTATTTTACTCAGACATGCAAAATTTGTCATGTTGCACTATATTTAGCAATTTTTCAAAACTTGACAAAAATGACCTACAACAACTTTTGATAGTTTTCAATTTTACAACTTTTTTGTAACTTTGTCTCTTTTACCAAATTGACTCTAAAATCATCTTAATTCATAGTGAATGGTCGTACAAGACCTAATTAACATAAAATGACCTCGTCAAATGCTAAAATGACCTACTAAGATGCAATGGCCTTCAAATTTGAAAATGGAAGCTTAGGTGCTCCTGCACCAACATGTATGATATATGTGGGATTATAGACAAGGCACTTGAAGTTTTTGAAAAATTTCCTCAAAGAAATGTGGTCTCATGGACTACAATAATTGCAATATATACACAAATTAGATCTATTGAAAAGGCTTTAGAAACTTTAAAGCAAATGCAATTTGTAGGTTGTTCGAAAACAACCTATGGTGAATTTGGGATATGTTTTAGAAGTCATTAAAGGGTATCTGAAAATGGTTTTATATCTTGTCTACAGTGCTTGAGGATTGAAGGAATTGAGAGATTGAAGCCTATTTTTTTGTGAAATTTGTCTAAGTGAGGTTGAATGGTGCTCTTGATTGCTATTGGGATGTTGGAGATGCCCATGCTAACAATAGAGACCTTTTTGGCAGATCAATATATGGATATTGAACCCACCATGCTGGTCTACCAAGATTATGGGACCATTATCCAATCATCAAACAAACAAGATCAAATCACTTAAATGAAATATAACCTCAACCTATAACAAGTCAATGAAAGAATATAATAGAAAGGTGAAGGCAGAGGAAAAGTTCTTGGCCTTCACATAAATTTGATGAACCAATTTTCCATTAATGCAACTTAAGAACTCAAACAAAGTAGCAAATAATTAAAATTCCAATGGAAGCAAGGAACCAATGCTTTGGAAAAGGATTTAGCCAACCACATAATAGGTGGGAGCACATTGTACTAGATAAATCTTATGCAAAATAAGGTGGGGGCAGTCAGTTCCATTTTATGTAATGTGGTAAGAGTCATATAGGTAACGCTATGCCAGGTTGGGGAAATCTTCTTGGAGCTTCTAAATGATTTGCCTCTTTTTTATAAGACTATGTTGGTAGTGTCACCTAGATCACAGTTGTTTGGTGGGATTCCAAACCCAGACAATGAGGTGTAGTTGTGGAAATCTCATAGACAGAAGCTACAAGCTACCATGATGATTTTGTTGAGAAAATTCATATCAAAGTCTTGCTTAGCATGGCTTGAGACATGTGCAAATGATATTCTCTCTACAGATAGGATTGGGGGAAAGTATTTGCTTGATCTTGTGAAAGGTGGCAAGGAACTTGCAAAGAATGAGACATTGATCAGAGAAACATTGGACAGTTTGGATGCATTTGAAGGGAGCTTCGAGTGGCTAAAAATGGTTTTTGGTTCAAATGTTCAGTTTCCATGCTAATGCGTGTGTGAGATTGTTTTGAAGCACTCAAAGAGTCTGTGGGATGAACTTTTTGAAAGCCTATTTTTTAGGAGGATGAAACAAATAATAGCTGATGGATTTGCAGATCTATGTGAGAGAGTTAAGGTTGGTAAATTCCTTGAAGTTACATCTCTAGCAAGTTACAAAGATGTTGAAACCCATTTGCACAAATTAATTACTAGTGAGGGTTGGCTTGTTAGGAGAGGGGACCTAAAAAGTGTCAATTTACCTGGGTTGAGTTTTAGATTTATGATGACAAATAATGAAGACTAGTTTGGTCGCTTTAATGCTTATTTTTGAACTAAGGTTAGTTAAATACAAGATACCATAGATGAGGGGTCCAAGAATATTTTGGAAGAGATCCTAAGTTTTCTTCATGCACATAAATCTCCTTCAAGGATAAATGATTTAGCACCTTATTTGCAAGAGCAATGCTTCCATTTTATCTCAAAATTGATTGTTGAGATTGAAGAACATCTTGCACATCTTTCAAAAGCTCTCTATCAAGAAATGAAAAATGAGGAGACACCAGAAAAATGAACAAGGAGACACTAGAACTGACATTTATAGTGGAAAGGGCACTTTTCTGAGGAAGGCTTTTAGTTTCTCTCCATTTTCATTCAACTTCCCTTCCACTAGTTCTTGGCTCGTCCTAGCTCTAGTTTGTCAAGAACAAAGCTTCAGTTTGAGGGAAAGGATCTTCGACTCTCAAATATTCCAGTATTGATTTTGATTACCCTCTTCTAGATAGTTCTAGAAGAAAAATACTAATGAGAGGGGTTGGTTTGAAGCCTGAATCACAGGATAAAAATAATAGCACCAAATTGAATAAACTGAGAAGAACTATGCACAATCTTTGTATCAGAGCTCATAGCATGTGGATATTGTGGATAATTGAAGAGCTTTCAGGAATTCTCACAAGAGATCTAAGGGAGGATGATTCTTTATCCATGACAACTCCTTTGAAGGCTTGTATTCTCATTTGCATTGCATTTTTTTTTTTGTGGCTTATGGAGTTGGTTTCATTTCCATGATTCATCTAATCACTAATCTCTTCTTGTAGTTTTCATGAGATTTCTTCTAGTTCTAATTTAAGTCATCATGGTTTATATTTGTATATATTAATAACCAAATGAGAACAAAGCATCTAGAGTAAATAGCTACATTTGATTCTTTCAGTCACTTCAAACTCTTTATTGCCCAATAAATGGAAAAGACTAACATGTGCCCTTTCAACCCTTCCATTCCATATTAATCATGGATATGTAATTTGTAAGTATGCAGACAAGTATCAAAGAGGAGCCAAAAAGTTAGATATTTTCATAGGGCCTATGAATCAACTCTTGTTGTTTTTATATGAAAATATTGTTTTTTGTTTTCTATTTATAATATCTATTGGCATCATTTGGGAACTCATATTTTTGGGAATTCAGTAAGAGTTCTCAAAAAAAGTAGGATGACATATACTGTACAACTGAACATTTAAATGGAATTTGAAGCATAATTTTATTTAATTTTTAATTTGATTCCTTAAGGCAACCTCATAAAAGGCCCTTTTCTAATTGTATATCAAACTGCCTACTGCTTCTTTTCTTTTACTGTTGCAATTCACAATTTTAATGCTATATGCTTGCTCTGTCTCTTGTAGTTTTTTGTTCCATGATTTCAAGGCTTACCATTTATTAGTTTGTGATTTGTAGGTTTGGGAAGAAACTAAATTGAAACAAGAGCATGGGGGTGGAGGTCAACTACAGTTAAGGTTTGTAAATTCCTTGAAGCCATAGTTGCATCTCTCGCAGGTTACAAAGATGTTGAAAACCAAATCATGATGATAAGAAAAACAATCCCAATCTTCTAAGTACGCTTTTCTTCATGTTGGTTTGTTTTAAACAAGATTTGATTGAGTTTGAAACACCCATTCAGCTCTATTTGGTTCCAAACAAAATTTTCCATATCATCTGAAACAAAACCCCTGAACTCCATCTGCTTCATTCTGACAGAAATGGCTAGAAGACTTCACACACCAAGGGTTCCATCGACTAGACGTGTCTTTTGGTTCCAGCAATGCATCGACGATTCTATTTTTTCATCAGCATGAGGATCTTCTATCGGCGGGACAAGGTCTCCTATTCCCATGATGGTCTGATGGGGATGTCACGATGGTTCTATTTTTTCATCGGTGTGAGGATCTTCTATCAATGGGATGAGGTCTCTTGTTCCTGTGATGGTCCGATGGGAATGTCACCCTGACATTCGCATCGGACCATCATAGGAACAGGAGACCTCGTCCTGCCAATAGAAGATCCTCACTTTGATCAAAAAATAGAATTATCGATGCATCGCTGGAACCAGAAGACACATTTGACCAATAGATCGATAAGGTGGGGGCAGTCAATTCCATTTTCTATAATGTGGTAAGAGTCATACAGGTAACACTATGTTAGGTTGGGGAACTCTTCTTGGAGGTTCTAAATGATTTGCCTCTTTTTTATAAGACTATGTTGGCAGTGCCACCTAAATCACAGTTGTTTGGTGGGATTCCAAACCCAAACAATGAGGTGCAATTGTGGAAATCTCATAGAGAGAAGCTACAAGCTACCATGATGATTTTTTTGAGGGAATTTATATCAGAGTCTTTCTTGGCATGGCTTAAGACATGTGCATATGATATTCTCTCTGCATATAGGCTTGGGGGAAAGTATTTGCTTGATCTTGTGAAAAGTGGAAAGGAACTTGCAGAAAATGAGACATTGATTAGAGAAACATTGGACAATCTGGATGCATTTGAAGGGAGCTTAGAGTGGCTAAAAACTATTTTTGGTTCAAATGTTGAGTTTCCATGCCAATGCATGTGTGAGATTGTTTTGAAGCACTCAAAGAGTATGTGGGATGAACTTTTTGAAAGCCTATTTGTTAGTAGGATGAAACAAATAATAGCTGATGGATTTGAAAATTTGCGTGAGAGAGTTAAGGTTGGTGAATTCCTTAAAGCCATAGTTACATCTCTGGAAAGTTACAAAGATGTTGAAACCCATTTGCACAAATTAACTACTAGTGAGGGTTGGCTTGTCAAGAGAGGGGACCTAAAAAGTGTCAATTTACCTGGGTTGAGTTTTAGATTTATGATGACAAATGATGAAGACTGGTTTGGTCACCTTAACGCTTATTTTTGAACTGAGGTTAGTCAAATAAAAGATACCATAGATGAGGGGTCCAAGAATATTTTGGAAGACCTAAGTTCTCTTCATGCACATAAATATCCTTCAAGGATAAATGATTTATCACCTTATTTTCAAGAGCAATGCTTCCATTTTTTCTCAACATTGATTGTTGAGATTGAAGAACATCTTGCACATCTTTCAGAAGCTCTCTATCAAGAAATGAAAAATGAGGAGATGCCAGAAAAAATGAACAAGGAGACACTAGAGCCGATAATTATAGTGGAAAGGGAAATTTTCTTAGGAAGAATTTTAGTTGCTCTTAGTTTTCATTCAACTTCCCTTCCACTAGTTCTTGGCTTGTCTCAGCTCTAGTTTGTCGAGAACAAAGCTTCAGTTTGAGGGAAATGATCTTCAACTTTTAGATACTCTAGTACTAATTTTGATTACCCTCTTCTAGACAGTTCTAGAAGACAAATACTAATGAGAGGGGTTGGTTTGAAGCCTGAATCACAAGATAAAAATAATAGCACCAAATTGAATAAACTAAGAAGAACTATGCACAATCTTTGTATCAGAGCTCATAGCATGTGAATATTGTGGATAATTGAAGAGCTTTCAGGCATTCTCATAAGAGATTAAGGGAGGATGATTCTTTATCCATGACAACTCCTTTGAAGGCCTGTATTCTCATTTGCATTGCATATTTTGTTTGTTGTGGCTTATGAAGTTGGTTTCATTTCCATGACTCATCTAATCATTGATCTCTTCTTGTAGTTTTCATGAGATTTCTTCTAGTTCTGATTTAAGTCATCATGGTTTATTTCTAGATATATTAATAACCGAATGGGAATAAAGCATCTAGAGTAAAGAGCTACATTTGATTCTTTCAATCACTTCAAACTCTTTATTTCCCAATAAATGGAAAAGACTAACATGTTCCCTTTCAACCCTTCCAATCCATATTAATCATGGAGATGTAATTTGTATGTAGAAAAGTATCAACAGGGAGCCAAAAAGTTAGAGATTTTCATAGGGCCTATGAATCAACTCTTGTTGTTGGCGTCATTTGGGAACTCCTATTTTTGGGAATTTAGTAAGAGTTCTCAAACAAAGTAGGATGACATCTACTGTACAACTGAACTATTGTTCCATTGCACTGTAAATGTTAAACCCCTACCATCCCTGCACTCCTTTCATTGTACTCTACATGGTTGATATAAGAAGAGCCACTCTTCACTTTATTATTGTTCATCCTTTTTCTTTACGTGCTACTCTATTTTTTACACTCAACTTCAAAAGTGATTTGCATGCTCCCTTAGAAAGTGGAAGCTAATTTTAAGAGTTCAAATTCTAAAATTTGTATAGACAACTCAATCTACATGTCCCTTAATATCATTTTTATAGATAAAAGTAAGTTCTCCTATGAACTATGCAATTGGATAGTGGAAACTTCAAAAAGAAAAGATCACTTTTAACATCTCATAACGAAAAAGAAAAGAATAAACAGACCTCGATTCCAAGTTCTCTATATAAATCCTTAACTTCTGCAACACAAGATGGATCTGCTTTTCCATAATTAGCCTAAAAAATAAGATAATCACTATTAGTCAACAAGTAGCTAGTAAAATTATTAAAAATAATGGATCATATGGATCATATGGCCTGACTGCGTACAGATTTGGAAAGTAAAATTAACTGAAACCATGGAAAGTGACTTACCACAAGATTCTGCACTAATCGTGTCCAATGTGGAAAAATGGGCAGAGGTTGCAATCCAAAATCAGGCATGCTTTACTTCTCCATTTTGGTGGGCTACCTTGAAAATAAGGTTTCGACTCAGTGCTCCATTTTGGTGGGCTATAGGTTTTGACTCACTGCTCCATTTTGGTGGGCTACATTGAAAATAAGGTCTTCATGGAGGTTTTAGAGTATGTTTATTAAAATGAAAATTATGCTTATAAAAAAAAAATTGGTCCTTTTTCCTCTTAGATTATTTAGTTGTTAATTCTTATTTTTTGTTTTTTCTCTTCCTTTTGCTTATTTTTTTATTTTTCAAGGTTTTTGGGTTTTAGTTTTTTAGGTTCTCTTATGGTTTTCGTTAATTTTTATAATTTGGTGGTTTTTCATCAATTTAGAAGAAACTTTGGTGTTCATATGATGACACCACAAAAAAAATTATTCCACAAAAAATATTTATTAGTAATTTTATTTGTAATATTTTATTATTAATTATGGTGGGCTACGATTGAAAATAAGGTCTTGACAAAGGTTTTAGAGTATGTTTATTAAAATGAAAATTATGGCCAAGATTTTAATAATGAGAACATTTATTTAGTTATTTATTTAGTCATTTTATTTTTCTAATATTAATCATTTATTTAGTCATTTTTATTTGTCTAATATTAGTCATTTATTTAGTCATTTTTATTTGTCTGATATTAGTCATTTAGTTGTGATTTTACCCGATGGCCAAATTAGTCACTTATAAATGACCAAATTAGTCATTTATTTTTCAAATACTATTAGTGCTAGTCATGTGTCTAATATTAATCATTTATTTAGTCATTTTTATTTGTCTAATATTAGTCATTTATTTAGTCATTTTTATTTGTCTGATATTAGTCATTTAGTTGTGATTTTACCCGATGGCCAAATTAGTCACTTATAAATGACCAAATTAGTCATTTATTTTTCAAATACTATTAGTGTTAGTCACGTGACTAAATTTTTTAGTCATGTGACTAAAAGTTTTAGTCACATAGTCATTTATTTGTCAAATTCTACTAGTGTGAGAAAAAAGAAAAAATAATCAAAACTAGTAAGGCCACACTCTCCTATGAAATCAGAAGCTTTATTCAACAAGAAGCATCTAATTCCATATTTACATCTTTTTTTGGATTCTGGTTTGAAAGTTATGAATTACAGAAGTTCGGCCTGACAGTTAAAACCATTTCCTATACAGTGCATATAAGTTGGAGAGTCTACACTTCTTCATGGATAGGATGTTGGCTTTGTGGATTTAAGGAGATGTCAAAATATGTCAATAGAGTATGAATTCTAGTTGGCATGATGTTTTGAGGTCCACGTGTCTGAATATGGGTATACAGTTGAAGAAGTTTTGTATTAGGTCTTTTGTAGTGTCGACCTAATAGGTGTAAAGGTATGTGGAGGTTAAGTATTGTAGAGTTATGTGGGAGCTATTATAGGTCCATGTCGACCTATTTAAAATTGTTTTAAGGATTGAGTCTTTGCACGAGGTGTGTGTGGAAGGATTTGAGCTGACAAGTCATATATTGTCTATTTTGTATGTTACATCTAATTAGGCTGACCTAATTGATGTTATGCTTGAAGTGGATATATAAGCTAGATCATTTTCGGTGTTTTGATATATGAGAAACATGCAAGTGATTTTAATAATGTGAATTATGTGAATACATTATGGATTTAAGTTGTGAATGTTGAGTAGAATATTAGAGTGATGTGAATGCAGAGGAAAGTAGAGTGTTAGATTAGGATCAAATGAAGTGTGTAAAGTTGGTTTATTGAGCTTCATTGGAACTATATTGGCATGTATATGAAAGATGCAATTGTAACAGTTCAAAATAGGTTGTGAGCTACCATCTCTCTTCTATTTTTTTCTCTGTAGGCAATGAGTCCACCTACAGTGAGCACTTCTCTAAATATAATATAACCAGTTATAATATATTGTGAGCTAATCCTCACCATGGTTTTTTCCATTTTGGGTTTTCCATGTAAAAATCTTGGTGTTCATGTGTTATATTTTGTTGTTGATGTTTCATGCTTTCTTTCCTCATTGCAGTTGAATATGCTTTGGTAATTGGATGTTTAACGTTTGAATAGTTTAAGAGAATACTGATTCACCCCCCTCTCAGTATTTTGGGTGTTCAACAAGCAATTAGTGATCCCCATGGTTCTAAAAATTGTTTATGATTTATCAATTGATCTAGAGAATGGTGATGTCCCTTAATCTTTGATTGAATTTTCAATATCTTTCCATTTGGTCTTCATGGGAAAAAAGTATCTCCAAAACATATGTACAAATATGACAATTAGATCCTATTAAATTGTGCAAAACTCAACATGCAATAAGACCATGATTTATTTTAAAAACCTCCAAAATGTAATGAAAATAAAACCATTCAAGGTAGTCAAAAATGTATTCTATATGCCTATCAAATTCAAAATTGTGAAAACCATTCAAGGCAATCAAATTTGTTTGATAGAGTGTCTCAATGAGAATCATAAAGATATAGTTTATAATGATTGTAGGATATGTACAAAATGGATTTGTTAAAAGGATAATAATATTAATAGATTAAAATTTAGAGTGAATGGTTGCTTCAAATTAGTGTAATCAAGGCATGTGCAGGAACATGATAGGTCAAAACATGGCAATAAGAAAAAAATGTGTTTTTACTTCGCCAAAATCATGAAACACAAAGTTGAATTTTTTTACGGGTCATATTTTGGTTTAGTAATACCAAACCAATAATAACAGATATCTATTTTCCAAAATTATTTTTCATCAATTTTATGTTTAAAAAAAGGATATTCGTTTTGCAAACAAAACTAATATTTGTTTTGAAAGGAAAAACGAGCATCCATTTCCTATAATTGCTTTAATTAATTTTATGTTTTCAAAATGGATATCAATTTTGAAAATAAAAATGGATATCTACTTTGTAAAGCAAAGAAGATATCTATTTTGAAAATCCTAAAAATGCACACTTCAGTAAAATGGGCATAACTTTTGTGTTACTTATTGAAATTTTTATTTTTTTTATAGGCATTGGAAAGGTGATTAAGAGATTTACACTTGATGGATAAGATAATTTTGATATACTATGCACAAAAAAATCATTATAATAATTTTAATTTCCTACTTAATTTTTTAAAATTTTAAATAATCATAATTCTTACATATAATTCTTACATATAATCATCCTAGAAGACTTGAAACATTAAAGAAGTAATAAATAATGAAAAATTTAGATTTTTGTACAAAGGAGAGTAAATTTTTTCCATAAATCATCATAGAAGCCATGCTTGTTGTCTTTGATCCTATGGACACCTTTACCCAAATTGAACTAGGAGAACATCTCTCTCTCTCTCTCTCTCTCTCTCTCCCTCTATCTATTTAGCTATCTCTCCTTCATTAATCCTCTCTACCTATCTTTCCCCTTTTCCCTTACTCTACCTCTATATATATCTCTCCTCTCTCTCTCTCTCCTTCTCTACCTAGCTCTCTCCCTTTCTCTTCCCCTCTACCTTTCCCATGTTATATATATATCCCTCTTTCTATCTCTATCTCTCCTTGTCTCCCTCTATTTGCATCTCTCTCTCTCTCTATTTATCTCCCTCCCTCTCCCTCCCACTATCTATTTATATAATCTCCCTCTCCATCAATTTATCTAAATAGCTCTCTCTCACTCATACACACACACCCTTTTTCTCCCTCCCTATCTCTATCTCTCTATCTATCCCCTATCTCCATCTCTCTCTCCCTATCTCTCTATCTCTCTCTATTAATTTTCCCTATCACCTCCTTTCTCTCTCACTCTTGCCCCATATATCTATATCTCCATGTCTCCCTCTTTATCTCTATCTCATTATGTCTACCTCTCTCTCTTATTCATTCTCTCTATCCCTTTCTATCCATATTTTTCTCTACCTCTATTTCCCTATATCTCTATCTCTCTCCCCATCCCTCTCTATCCCCCTCTATCATTATCTCTCCCTCTCTCCCTCTCCCTCTCTATATTGATCTACCTCTTCCCCTTTTCTCTCTTTACCTCTCTACCTGTCTCTCTCTCTCTCTCCATTTCTCTACCTCTATCTCCCCCACTCTTCATCCTTAATTTCCCCCTAGATTCTATCTCTCCATCTTTCTCTCTACCTCTTTCTCTCTCCCTCTCTATCTCTATTTCTCTCTCTACCACTTTATCTCACCATCTATATCTCTCTATCTCTTTCCATATTCATCTATATCTCTCTATCTCTTCCTCTCTATTCTTAGCTCCCTATCTCTCTATATTTGTATCTCTCCCTTTACCTCTCTTTATCTATATATCTATTCTCTCCCTCTCCCTCTATATTTCTCTCTACCTTCCTGAAACAAATAGAAATGGTGGGTTTTTTTGGGTTTTTTGGTAAATGTTATGAAAAGGATTCACCCAGAAGGACCTATTTCTCTTTATTCATTCAAGGAAATGAGATCCAAAAAATGAGATGACTAACCAAAAGGTGAGTCAAGTCAAGGTATGAATCAACAAATTTCCTCTTTCTGCAAGGATGAGGGTATAAGCTAAATAATACTTTGTGGAGAAAGGTTGAAACTATCAAATAAAATCCAAAATGCAAATAGAAGACTACACTCAAAACTACTGGAACCAACAATCAAAAGGAAGATCTGGAAAAGAGAAATTATTGTGTACCAGTCACCAAAAGTGCCTTTTTGAAGCTCTCACTAAGGACTCATTCACCCTATGGCGAATGGGTTCTAGCTAGGGCTTTGCAAAAATACTTTTTGGGTTCTCTTCTGCTATGTCTGCACTCTTGAATTCCTGATTTTCACTATCAGACAACTGAAAATAAATCTTGTAGAATATTTTTTGTGAAATGACAATTTTTTTACAAATTTGAAAACTATGCAACTTTCTTCAATTTTTCTCTTCAAAGGATCGTCCACCTAAGATATGCAATCACACATCAAAGAGAGAAAAATGTTGTTTGTTAAGTGAATGGGGGTTTTCCTTGGTCAAACCCCATTTTGGTAATTAAACCTTGAAATGAAACAAAATAACATGAAGGAATGATGAATGAACAAACAATGTCATAACTCACCAAACCTTTGTTTGAACCTTGGATTGTAGATCTGTAACTTGCATGAATTAGCCTCAATGGATGTGGATCTTGATCTTGAAACTTGATTTGAAATGATGTCCTTGAATGCTTGAATGGATCTTGAACTCTATATCACCATATTAGCTCAAATAACATGCATGATGCAATAAAGCTTTGACATGATAATAAGAATCTTGATTACTGCAATAATCTTCAACAAATTTTCTCTTGAATGCCTTGAAAATGCTCCTATAATGCTCTTGTGAAAGTTCTCTTAGCTTGCTTGAAATCTTCTAGGTGAAACATAGTGAAGTGACCTCTTATTTATACATATCTTAACATTAATTCTTGAAATTCAAATATCACAAGCTGACATCAAAATATACATTTGAAATCATTAAAATACCACCAAAAATATAGTTTAAATTAGGGTCCCAGGTCTAAGTGAGGACCCATTCACCCTATGGTGAATGGGTCCTAGGTCGCTTACCTAGGATACACATTCTTCAAGGTAAAGTGTTATGTTATGGCATTTATGAATGTTGGGTTTTATCCCTTAGAAAATTCAATTAATTGGCTTGGATTTGAATTAAAGGGGCCAATTAAGGCATAATTAACCTCAATTAATTAATGAAGCCCTAGATTAGTGTGAAAGTGTAAAGGTACACCTTACAACACCAAAAATAAGGCACAATGAAGTCCATTTCAATTAATAAGGCTTTAAACTTGATGTGAATATGTAAAACATATTACAACACTAAATTAAGGCATAATTTAGTTCATTTTATTAATATTATTTCCAAATTAAGTGTGAAAAAGGGATACTTTTTCCTACATTACATTTAGTCCCCACTTTAGTGAGAGTATGACCCCATGTAAAACTCACACTAAATTAGACATTCAAGACACTTATGTATGTAGTAATGACAAAGATACTCAATCATACAACATCAAAGACCAGGAAGGTCAAGCCTAGACTGTTCGATTGGCGTGGAACACGTCTATTAAGCCCTTTTTTGTTTGTTTGTCATGTGCTCACTCTAGGTTAGTGGAACCTTAGGTTGTCCACTAGGCGAGTATCCTAAAGGGTGGAAAATGAGAGAATCATATTAGGCTCTCATACCATATCAAAGCTATCCTCCTAACAACTTCAATAAGGTGCCACAAGGCAAGGCTCCACTGGCAAGCAAGGTGTGTTATGCTTGGTGGCCTTGAATAGGGTTTCGAGTTGCATAGGGCTTAACAAGTTGCATTATGCTAAGCACCTATGAACAAGGAAAGGCTCCATAGGGAAACAAGGTGTGTTATGCTAGGTGTCCTTGATTAGAGTTCGAGCTTCAGAAGGCTAATACGTTGTATTATGATAAACACTTATGAACAATAATGCTAGCAAGGGTTTTGTTCAAAGGGATTTTGCTTAGTTCATGTAAGGTCTTCTTCTTAGTATTGTATTGATGTCACTCATTGAGAGTGGTTAAGATATATACACATGTTTGTTTGGTTGCTATTTGTTGTTGTAGACATAGAAAATGTATTGATTAACGCTGCACATCTGATCCTAACTACTAACACCATTTCATCCTAATCATCCCTCGATCTAACCATTTAATCAAATTCCCTTGTTTTATTAAATTCATCAATTTTCCTCCCTTAATTAATTAAATCATTTATTTAATTAAGTCATTCTATTCCATTAATTAAATCAATAAAACTGATCTAATTATCTCTATTTAATTAAATAATCTATTTTATTTAATTAAATCTCTAAAGTCATCCTATTGAATTAAATAAATTAACATTTATTTGATTTAATCTAACTTTCACCTTCTTTAGTTAAATAAATCAAAAATATTTATTTAACTATCTCTAAATCATATTCTTCTCATATTTGATTTAAATCAATCCATAAATCTAAATCAATATGTCACATCATTTTGACCTCTCATTAAATTAATTAACCTTGATTAATTTAATCTCTTCTCATGTACCATCCTCTAGCTTTTGCAACTTGCACATGAAAATAAATTTAATTCATTTATTAAATCTCTATTTTCTCTCAAAAGACATAATAAAGGAATATTCCCTCAAGTTTGAATTCAAATCCAAGTGGACTTTGTCCTTCCAACAAGGAATTTACTCCACCTAAAATTCCTTTTTCCTTGAGCCAAGTGACATTCAATGCATTTTCTTTCCCTCTTACATGTCATTTCAACAATTTCAAATTTCAAATATATGCATTTATTGACACATTCTTCAAAACTTGTACATCCTTCATCCATTCACGTGTTGACAAGTGGCATCTTGCCATTTGTTGATTCTTAGTCCCACATTGCTCCATTTTGGACATCTCTTCAACTTGATATTCTATAAATAAGAGGCTTTATTCCTCATTTGATCATCCACAATTTGAGAAAAGTTATTATACTCAAATCTATAGCAATCTATCATCAAATTCATCCAAGCATAGTTAGGATTTTTGCAGGTTTTCAACATGGAGCTCCATTGAAATCATCACCACAAGCATGCATCTTTCATCAATCATCTTCATCACATCATTGGAGTTGGGAAAGGGTCAATTTTCACATCAAATTTGCACCAACTCCCTCAAGAGAGTAAGAGTTTGCTTTGTGTTATAATAGGATTTGATATATATATTTTAAGTTTGTTGTGTTCTTCATTTCATTCCTTTTCTTTTGCATTCAAATGGATTTATTGAGGAATCATGGTTCTAATCTTGCATTTGATCTAATCTATTGATTGTTTGTTGTGTTTATGCAAGTTGGGAATCTTGGTTCACAATTGTGTCTTGCACCCATGCCCTATTTGACAAAAATAGTATATTTTGATCACTCTCAATGAGTGACATAAACACAATACAAAAAAGCAATTGAATCAATCTATAATTCAAAATAGATTCATTTCTCTCTACAAATGTTTAGATAATATTCCCTTGGTCAAATCTAAGTTTATAAATCTCTTACCATATTTGAACTTTTGATCCATAATCAATATCTAATCATAATATAAAATCACTAACAAAATAAGTGAAAAATTCCTGACAAACTTTCTAAATCATTAAAATTTTATTCTTCATATAAAAAAATAAGATTATTTCACAAACAAAATAAATAATAACAAACTAAAAGAAAAATCTAACCAGTACATAACACTTATTATAAGATTTCATTTTATTTCTTTTTAATAAACAAGATTAAAAAAAATTAAATAGAAAAGAAACCTATTAAATACCAAATGTCATGATGAAAGCATTGCATATAATCCCAAATAATGATACAAACATTGAATTAGAAGTTACCAAGATTATAGCATTTATCGTACACAAAGGTGGTAAGAGAATTAAACCTTCTAGATGGTCAAGTGGAGTGTGGTGATAAAATAATCACCTTCTCTAGAAAAAATCCCTCTTTTTGACCAACTACTTTTGAATAGTGCCCCCACTTTTAGAGTTTTCAAATATATTTCCATTTTTTTTTTATATATATTTTTTAATAAAGTAGATCATAAAGAATGAGTAGTTTTGGGTTTATATTTTTGTTTTATTGTAAATATTTGTAATAGTAAAATTTGTATATTTATGTTGTATAATTTTTTGTTTATTTTGATGAAACATATTTAATGTAATTATACATATATAGATAAGTAATATATTTTTGTGTTAAGTATAATTTATGATTATTTTTATTATTTTTATACAAATGAAATTTATTCTTTATTATTTACCTACTTCATATATACTTCTGCACATTTTTCTTGCTTTGAGATTAGTACATTCTTTTTTAAGTTCATTTCTATTACTTTGAGATTAATTTTGTAATAAATGGTAATTGACCTTAAAATGAAATATTGAAATTAAAATTTGACTTTCTTGCCCCTTTTCACTTGTCATTGTGAGTCAACTTAGTACATGTTTGTACAACATGTTACTATTTCATGGTATTTAAAAACATGAACTGAATTTGTGACTAATCTATATGCAGAACATAAGTGATTAGAATAAGAAAATCATTAGTGTGCACCTCAGTTTTGAGATATTTGACAAACAAAATACATAAATTTAAAAATAGTGGTGAATTAATTTTGTGCTTCATAAACATTACTCTTCCACCATTAATATTAGAAATAAATACCTAATTTATTCCATTCAACAATTACATTTACTATTATCTATATATCAATTAAATCATAAAAATGTCAATTTTTTTTTTTATATCCTATAATATATATTTTATCAAAAAAAATTATATCCTTTAATGCTTTGATAGACATCCATATCATGTTCAAAGATCCTTTTTTGGCATAAGCTCCAAATAGGTTTGCAAGATAAAGAATATCCTTGTTGAAACTTAAAAGAGCACTAAAAAACATGCCTTCAAAAAGCTATATGACTTGTCTATCCCTAAAAGCACTACAATATTTTTAATTCCATTTTGTTAGATATTTTAGTTGCTAATAGACATAAATACAACATCTCAAATCATTTTAAAGAAAATCATATTTTAAATTGTCATAAAACGTGTCTTGGGATGATTTCTACTAATAATGGACCTAGTAGACTTATCACTCCATTAGGCAAAGATTCATAGTGGCCTTACAATTAACACACGACTAGCTTCACAAAAAACTAGAAAATTCTTCAAAGCATAACAAAAGGAAGCAACATGCATAGGATACACTTGAAGGAAAGAAAAACAACTAAAATTATATATTCTCCTAATGAGAATGTAGATCATGTGAACATCAATTATTGGAAAACAACCACAACAACTAGATTATTATGTACATGACTTACAATCTAAAAACTAAATTTCCACAACTTTCCTTTATCGAATATGAGCCTCCTAAAGGATCAGATCACCCTTAGACCATAGTTGCATTCACTACTTAACTACAACTAATGAGCTTCATTTCCCACACACATAAAATAATAAATACTATTTACACAATGAATATTCACCTCATTATTATATTTTTTATTGCAAGAAATCCATAAAAAATAAATGCTAGACTGATGTGATGATGTGTCAGGCATGCACATAGTAGCATGAGAGGAAAAATGGGAAAACAGGTCGACATCCAAATAATTGGAACTTGTGGAAGAAAGTGAACTTCATTCACACAAGGGAACACTATCATTACAAAAACTAACATCCTTATGACATGAGCTTAAGAAAAAAGAGAATGTTTTCAAATCACATGGTAATGCATAATATGTCATAGCTACCTATTGATGTACACATGGAAGCTCTTCCTCATGCACATCAAATGAAAAAAAATGAAGCTCTAACATATTATAAGGTTGAGCAATAAGTTGGTTATCTTCTTGGTCTATGTGTTGTTGCTCAACAACTTTGATGTTAGTATGTTGATCCTAAGTAAAACACTCAAACTTAGGTACATTATTATCCCCAATGCAAGATATCACATCTTCATCTTGAATGAAGACCTCATATTCAAATCTAATAATCTCAAGGGAAATAGGTGATTAGCACACATTTCTACCACTATAGGAGACTAGAATACATTGCTTCCACTTAATTTGATAATGTTACATTAGCATGATAATCATCTTTATGAGAAATTTTGGGTGAAGAACCAAATTCTTCAAGTTGTCTCACTATTGCAAACTTTCCTTCTTATTGACTGACTATAACATCTTTATTGCAAAGAACAAACTTGTGGAATAATTTATCCTTTATTTCCATCATTGCAATGATGTCACCCTTTGTGATTTCATTTCTAGGTGTAGCACCATCCATCCCATCATGATCTTTATCATCCATATTGTTGCAATGAATAGGAGGGGAAAAATTACATCACTAGGCTAACATTCATTAGTGGTCTCCTCAATGAACAAGAAAGCCTAATAATCAACATAATAGAAAACATCCTCATATTAGTTCATCAAAATTGATTCTTGTTTCACCTAATCATGTTTTGACACCCCTTAACATAGTACAACTTGTTCTAGGATTTCTATTGCAAATTGAACCATCAAAGTTTGGTTGAAGTCCCCATTTTGACTTGAATTTTTCTTGTGGGGTAGATTATATGAATAATACCATTCATGTTCCTAGTCCAAATTATTATACACTAGAACATGAGCCTTTGAAGTGATTGTGGTAGTTGTATTTATAGTATTTAGAGGCCTTGTATAGCTCAATTGGTTCTTCCCTATGGAATTTCCCTAATAAGGCTGCCTAATTAGTTCATAGGCATACCTATAAGGTTGATATGGTTAATTATTTTGTGCATGCTCTCTTTCTAAATCCATAAAATTATTTCCAAAACTCTACACCAAGGCCTTAAATTTATACAATCCATTAGAAGGATCCATATATGTAGTTAGTTGACTGATTAGTGTAGGAACAATAGTTGATATTGTTGGAAGAATGAAGAAGGTGACCTCTAGGTTTGTTGTCATTGATGCCAACATTGGTTGGAAACTAGCTAAGTAAATTGTGTATCTATACTGATATGGTATTTTGATCCAAAAACTCTCTCAGCAAAAAATAATTTTATAAGTTTTTGATATGTTTCTCAAGACTGTCATTTATCTAGCTATAAATGAGCTTTCAACAAATTTGGTTGATTTAGCTAAGATACCTAAATGATAGATGTTCGGTACTCTTTTCGCCAACAAGGTTAAGAACTGCTTATCTTATGATCATTTAAAGTGTTTCTTATTAGGTATGGGGTGACCTAATTTGTGTTTGATACATTTTGTTTCATGCACCAAAAAGGATTTTTGAATTGGGCCAACAAGTCACTTTGAATTATGTATGTTCACATCCAATTAGGCCAACTTAATTGATGTATAAAGATGTAGCCACATACATATATGTATGTATGTATGTATGTGTGTGGAACATATCATGGAACAAACATAGATAAAAAACATGGTGAACAGTGATGCGAGCTATGTGACAAGTGTTATAGTGTGAACATATTGATATTTTTTGTATACCTGCAATTGGAGCAAGATTTTTATTTTCCAAAACTTAACCGGAACTGATCTCAACACTTTGAAGGTGTACTTCAGTTCATCATTTGGCAATGAGCCATACTCTTTGTATCTTGGTAGTAAGCCATTTTGTATTCACTTTAGGTTGTGAGCCTTTCAAGGATAGTGTGTCCTGGTAGTAAGCCCTATAATATCTTGTAACCGGTTATAATATATAGTGAGTTAATCCTCACCATGGTTTTTCCCATTTTGGGTTTTCCACGTAAAAATCTTGGTTTCAATGTGTTATGAGATGTTATGATCCCTTTCATGTTTTGGTTTACTATTGCATCTAGATGTGTTGCAAGAATGGGAAGAATGAAGGTGTCGTCATTGATGTCAACTGGTCAATTGGTTATCAAATGATTGTTGTTGTCATTAGTTTCATGGATACACGTCATTGGTTGTATATGTCGAGGATATTGAGAAAATCATAATGAAGATATGTTGCAGATGTTTAGTGATTGCTTCGGGTTTTTCTTCAGGATTTGATCCTATGTTTGTGTGGTTTAGATATGTTGATCATGGTTTTTGGAAGCTGCTATATCCATATTTTTGGCTATTGATTCATTGTACAGTGCGAGTTGTGTTCACCAATTGTGAACTGTGGTTTTTTGTGTTTCTAGTTGAGGTCTAGGAGAAATATTGTTGGTCAAGATTTCTCTTTGTTAAAGTCTTATGACTTGTGGTTCTAGAGTTGAGTTGTTTTGATTGTATTGAAGATAATTTTGGTATCTGGAAAGTTTGTGCTTAATTATTCTATGTGTTTTACACTGGTTTGGCCAACCTTGTGTGGAATACTACCTTTAGAGTTGATGAAGTATGTTGGATCTATTTAGGTCCTTATGAAGCATGTGTTTGGGTCGCACTCATTCTAATTCCACCCTAGGATGTTTGGTGTCTTGCTGATTTGAATTTGAATTTGGATGGCCGAATTTGGATACGTTTCAAAGTTGAAGATGGTATAAATGCAAAATGAGTTAGGGAAGAAGAAGAGCAAGAAAAAAGGAAATAGAGACAAGAGCGCAAAGAGAATAGAGATAAGTATGAATCAATGTGTGTGTATGATGCGAGTATGGCAGATAAATGTGAAGCCTAAATGTTAAGTTTCTGAAAGCAGTGAGCTGAAGGTGCACTCTATCATTCATGCATGTATGAGAGTGGATTGAATGAATTGTGGTGGAATCCTTTGTTGCATTGATATTTTCTTCTCTCTATAACAAGTCTCCTTTATCTTCTTTATATCTATGTGGTAGTGATACCTCTGGGTTGTTATCCCTATTGGACAGTGAGTCCTTGTTCCAGATAGTGAGTCCTTGTTTTGGTAATGAGTCTTGTTTCTCAAGTAGTGAACCTCTTGTAATTATTTTTGATATTCTCTATAGTGTGTGTTAATCCTCACTGTGGTTTTTCCCTTATTGGGTTTTCCACATAAATCTGGTGTTGTATTTGTGTGACGATTTTCATTTTATACACTTGTACTTAATGTTTAATCATTTAAGCAGTGTTAAGGATTATTTCTAGTAATTGAATTAAAGGTTTAATTTTGTGACAATTGATTCACCCTCCCCTCTCAGTTTTCTTGTTCAATAATTGGTATCAGAGCTTGATTCCTTGGTGAAGAGATTAACCACTTGAGGAAGGTCCAAGATGGTTGGAAAAATGACTTATGATTATATGAGGTTCGATGGAACTAATTATGTTGTCTGGAAAATATTGATGGAAGAATATTTGGAGTATTTCGGATATGATGTGGAGAAAGCTTACAAGAATCCTTACACTCCTCCTATAAATGGTCCAAGTACAACTGATGAAATCAAATAACATGAAGCAAATAATAAGGTGAAGTATAGTTTGAAGAACATTTTGGTACATTCTGAGTTGATTAAGGTTCAAAATCTAAAAACTGCTAAGGAAGTCTAGGATGCTTTGGAAAGGACACATAAAGGTGATGAAAGAGTTAAAGAGGAAAAATTACAAAATTTGGAGACACAGTTTGAGCTTAACATGTCTAAATATGAGAATGTTAAAGCTTATGTACATAGATTGGATGAGATAGTGGCTGAAATGTGAGGAGTTGGTGCTATTGTAGATGAAACCAAAATTGTAAAGAAGATTCTTAGAACTCTCCCTGATACCTACAGTGAGAAGGTGTGTGATATTGAAGAAAGTATAGATTATAAGACCCTCACTAAAGATCTGTTGTTGGGATTTCTAACATCTTATGAGATGAGGAAGTCGAATCTAATAAATGGATGCAAATTAGAAACTTCTTTTAAGGCTACAAAAGTTGAAGATTTGTATGAAGAATTTTTTTATGAAATAGAGGCCAAATTTGTGAGAAAGATGAGGAAAGGCTCTAGTAAGTATGAAGGTAAGTTACCCTTTAAATGCTTTAGTTGTGGATAAATAGGTCATTATGTTGCAAAGTGTCCAAAAAGAGATAAGAGGAATAAACAAAGATATGAGAAAGAAAAGAAAGGAAAAAAGATTAACAAAGCATATTATGTGAATGAGAATGATAGTATATCTAATGAAGATTTTGAGTATGAAGATCTTGATGAAAAATGATTTTTCCTAGCTATAAAGGATGAACCTACTTCTGCTAATTTTGAAAAATAGGTGAAGGAAAGCCCTCCGAAGGAGAAAAATGAAGGCAATGTTGTCTTTGACCTACATGCTAAAAAAGAAAAGAACTATTGGGTTTTTTATAGTGGTTTTTCACATCACATGACTGGTGATAAAATTAAGTTTGTTAAACTTGAAAAACATGATGGAGGCTTGGTTATGTTTGGAGATGATATTGGTGCTAAAATTTGTGGGATAGGTTCAATAAGTTTTGATGGCAAGCATAATACTGATGATGCCTACTATGTTAAGGATTTAAGGAATAATATTTTGAGTGTTGGACATATGTGTAGTAAGGGATATGATATTTTTTTTAAGGATGAGAGGTGTGAGATCTAGAAAGTATCCAAAAAATTAATTGTTGCTAGAAAGATATCCGAATGAAATATCTATCAACTTAAGGGTGTAGATGGGTGATGCTTTATGACTCAGATTAATGATGGTCAGTATGGCATAGGATAATGTGTCACATGAATTTTGACAACTTGGTGAGGATTAGTGTTATTCAAGCCGTAAGAGATTTACCAAGGATTACAAAGCTTGTTAATGCTATTTGTAGGAATTTCCAATTTGGAAAGCAAGAAAGAAGTCATTACAGATCAAAGGAATAGTCTACTACTGGTCTACTGGATTTAATTCATACAGATCTATGTGTTACTACAAGAGTGAGAATTCTACAAGGTGAAAGGTACTTTATGCTTTTGATTGATGGTTATTCTAGATATACATGGGTTACATTTCTTAGAGAGAAATTAGACACATTAGATAGATTTAAGACATTTAAAGCTATGATTGAAAATGAAGTAAACTTGAAGATAAAATTCTTAAGGTCTGAAAGAGGTGGATAATTCACTTCCCATGAGTTTAATATGTTTTGTGAAGTGCATGGAATAAGAAGACAATTATCTACTCTGAGAACTCCTCAACAAAATGGAGTTGTTGAAAGGAAAAACATAACAATTCAAGAGGCTGCTAGATCAATGATTACTGAGGCTGGTTTACTAGAAGTTTACTAGAGAGAAGCTATTCATACTATTGTTTATGTATCCAATCAAGTTCAAGCAAAATAAAATTGCACAAAGACCCCCTGTGAGCTATGGTTTGGAAGAATTCCTACTGTTAAGTATTTCAAGGTATTTAGAATCAAATGTTATATCAAAAGAGATGAAAAAAATCTAGATAAGTTTGATGCAAGAAGTGATGAAGGCATTTTTCTTAGATATTCTACTAAAAGAAAAGCATACAAATGTTTCAATAAAACACTGAGAAAGATTGTAGAAAGTGTAAATGTCAAGGTTGATGAGAGAGTGAAGAATTCAATTGACATTGATGGATATGTATCTGATGAACCTGATTGTGTAAGAATTGAAGAAATTATGGAAGATCAAGAAAAGGATGACCAAGAGAAGTAGAATGAAAAAAATGAAAGAGAAGAAGATGCCCTGGTGGTGTCACCTATGATGCCTAGATATGTGTAGAAGAATCATTCAGAAAGTCATATTATTGGAGATAAGACTACAGGAGTATTAACTAGAAGCAGAGTTGCTTTTAAAGTTAATCTGTGTTTGTTTTCTGAGATTGAACCAAAGACTGTAAGTTCAAAGCATGTAAAGATGAACATTGGATGGAATCCATGAAAGAAGAACTTATGCAAATTGAGAAGAATCAAACTTGGTAATTGGTCCCAAGACCAACAGATAAAAACATTATTGGATTGAAGTGGGTATTCAGAAATAAGTTGAATGAGAATAGGGAAGTGGTTAGAAACAAAGCAAGGCTTGTGTGTAAAGGTTACTCACAAGTGGAAGGAATATATTTTTAGGAAACGTTTTCTCTGGTAGCAAGAATGGAAGCTATAAGGATGTTCTTAGCATTTTTTGCTCATAAAGATTTCAAGATCTATTATATGGATGTCAAGTCAGCATTTTTGGATGGTGAGCTAGAAGAAGAGGTCTACATGAAACAACCAAAAGGATTTCAGTTGTCAGAGCAACTGGATATGGTGTGTAGATTGAAGAAAGCTTTATATGGATTGATGCAAGCTCCTAGAGCTTGGTATGTGAGGTTAGATAGGTATTTGATTCAGAAAGGTTTCAAAAAAGGTATGACAGACAGTAATCTATATTTTAAGATTGAAAATGACAAAATCTTGATTGTATTTGTATATGTTGATGACATTATCTTTGGAGGAAATGAAAATATGAGTAAGATGTTTGCAGAAGAGATGTAGAAATAATTTGAAATGTCTATGTTTGGAGAAATGAATTTCTTTCTTGGGATTTAGATCAATCAAATAGAGAAATGTATTTTTATTTCACAGTAAAGTATGTGAAAGAGATGTTGAAGAATTTTGGGATGGATGGTTGTAAACCGGTATGTACTCCTATGGTGATTGGTTGCAAAATGGGTAAAGATGATGATTCACCTAAGACTAATTAGAGAAAGTATAGATCTATGATTGGTGGAATATTGTATTTGATTGCTACTAGACTGGATATTATGCATGATGTTTGTTTTGTGAATAGATTTCAAGAAGATCCTAAGGAAACACATGTTGATGTTGTTAAGAGAATATTTAGATATTTGAATGGAACTCCATATTATGGATTATGGTATCCTAGAGATATTGAATTTACTCTAAGTGCTTATACAGATGTAGATTGGGTTGGATGTGTAGATGAAAGAAAGAGTACAAGTGGTGGTGCATTCTTTCTTGGTTTCAGATTGGTGGCATGGTTGACTACTTCTAAAGCTGAGTATATTGTTGTTGCATCATGTTGTACACATGTTCTATGGATGAAACAAACATTGAAAGATATCACAGTGGTGTATGATGATCCTATTTCTATCTTATGTGATAATACAAGTACAATTAAAATTTTAAAGTATCTTGTTATGCACTCAAGGACAAAGCATATATCTATCAGGTATTGTTTCTTGAGAGAGAAGGTCATGGAGAATGAAGTAAATATTGAGTATGTTCCGATGAAGGATTAGGTTGTTGATATATTTTGAAGGCTCTTCCTAAAGATACTTTTGAGTATCTCTACGAGAAGTTAGGGGTCATTTCCCATCCTTTCTTGAAGTAGATGCATATGGAGATGCATTAGTCTGGTGGATCTATGGATCTATCTTTCTTCTAGACTAATGTTTTGGTGGCTACCTTTCAGGGGGAGGAGGTAGTGTCAGGTGTTGTCATTGTGAGTATTATGTTTTCTATGTCAAAGGGGAAATCAATGTAAAATATCTTTTTCCTTTTCTATTGATGTCAAAGGGGGAGACAAAGCATGTGAAAAAGGAGAGGAAATATGTGAAAAAGGAAAGGAAGCATGTGAAAAAGGCAGGAATCTAAAAAGAAGAGGAAGAATATAAAAGACTATCTACTAAAGGGGAGAAATAGAAAGGAATAGAAAGAAAAATCTTGAGAAGTGTATTCAGAGCTAATATGGTGCCTTTGATGGTTTTTCACATCATGTGTTGCCATCAATGACAAAGGGGGAGATTGTTGCAAGAATGTAAAGAATGAAGGTGTTGTCATTTATGTAAATTGGTCAATTGGTTATCAATTGATTGTTGTTGTCATTAGTGTCATGGATATAGGTCATTGGTTGTATATGTCGAGGATATTGAGAAAATTGTAATGAAGATATGTTGCAGATGTTTAGTGATTGCTCTAGGTTTTACTTTGGTATTTGATCCTATGTTTGTGTGGTTCTTATATGTTGATCATGATTGTTGGATGCTGCTACATCCATATTTTTGGCTATTGATTCATTGTACAGTGCGATTTGTATTCACTAGTTGTGAACTATGGTTTTCTATGTTTTTGGTTGAGGTCTGGGAGAAATATTGTTGGTCCAAATTTCTCTTTGTTAAAATCTTACAACTTGCAATTCTAGAGTTGAATTTTTTTGATTGTATTGAAGATAATTTTGGCATTTGGAAAGTTTGTGCTTAATTGTTCTATGTGTTTTACACTAGTTTCGCCAACCTTGTGTGGAATAACACCTTCGGATTTGATGAAGCATTTGGATCTATTTAGGTCCTTATGAAGTGTATGTTTGGGTTGCCCTCATTCTAATTCTACCCTAGGATGTTTGGTGCTGAACTGATTTGAATTTGAATTTGGATGGCCAACTTTGGATATTTTTCAAAGTTGAAGATGGTATAAATGCATAATGAGTTAGGGAAGAAGAAGAGTGAGAACAAAGCAAATAGATACAAGAGTGAAAAGAGAGTAGAGATAAGTGTGAATCAGTGTGTGTGTGTGTGTGTGTGATGCAAGTATGGCCAATCAATGTGAGGCCTAAATGTTGAGTTTCTGGAAGCAGTGAGTTGAAGGTGCACTCTATCATTCATACATGTCTGCAAGTGGATTGAGTGAATTTTGGTGGAATCCTTTTTTGCATTGAGATTTTCTTCTCTCTATAACAAGTCTCATTTATCTTCTTTGTATCTCTGTGGCAGTGATCCCTTTGGGTTGTTAGCCTTGTTGGATAGTGAGTCCTTGTTCTGGACAGTGAGTCCTTATTTTGGCAGTGAGCCTTGTTTCTCAAGTAGTGAGCCTCTTGTAATTAGTTTTGATATTCTCTATAGTGTGTGTTAATCCACACCATGGTTTTTACCTTATTTGGTTTTCCATGTAAATTTAGTGTTGTATTTGTGTGATGGTTTTTAGTTTCTACACTTGCACTTAATGTTTAATCATTTAAGCAATGTTAAGGATTAGTTCCAATAATTGAATTAAAGTTTTAATTCTATGACAACTAATTCACCCCCCCTCTCAATTGTCTTGTTCAACAAGATGTGTGTTAATATTTGGATGGTTAACAATTAATTGTTTTAGTATAATACTAATTTACCCCCTTCTTAGTATTCGGTGTATTCAAAAAATATGGGTTGGGTTAGTAGAAATGCTAGGAAAATATGCATGGGAGGCCTATGAAATATTTTTCTAGCTTGGATTATATAGTTTTTTGCTCTTGTGGTTATGTCGTAAACATCAATCAACATAATTCCTCTCATTAAATGGATCATGATAGCTATATCACTTGTAGTGTAGAAAATTTTATACCTTAATAATTTCACACTATGTTTTGGCCCCCCTAAATTATTGAGCCTAATTGACCCTCTAAGTACCTAAAATTATGTATCATGGGGCCCATTTGTCCCACTTTTCAATGAACACCAAGCATTGAATAAATGCATTCAATTCAAATGTTTCCCCCAACAATGAGTGTCCTGGAAATTTGGCTAGGACCCATTCACCCATGGGTGAATGGGTCCCCCTTCTTAGTCGGGACCTATTTTTGGATGCTTTTGGTCAAATTTTAATATTCAAAATTCAAATTGAAAATGTTGAATTTTGGGATCTAATTTTTGAGAAATTAAATAAATTCCTACAAATACCTAGTCTTTCATCATTTGAAATCTAAGTGAAAATTAATTGAGGACATTATTGTCAAGATCATTCAAGAGCAAGTCAAGAGCAACATTTCAGTGATTTATTGTAGCAATTCAAGATTCAAGTATCATGTCAAAGTTTTTGTGAGTTTATGTTGTCATGTTGCCATTGTTTTGTGAAAGCTAACATATTTTTTAGGTCTCCAAAGTATTCAAGCACTCAAGAAAGCAAGATCCAAATCCTTGAGGTTATTTGTATGGATTTAGTCCTTCAAGGAAGCCATTGAAGGGTGGCGAGTTAAAAATTGTGTTCATTCATCATTCCTTCCTTTCAATTATCATTCCTATCATTGGAATTTTACATCGTAGAAGTGGGAGCACTTACATGAGGTTTGATAGAGGAAATCCCCTATATGGAACAAAATTTTCCCTCTTTGTGAATGTGTAGGTTACAGGTTTGAAGAGGATTGAAGGAAGCTTGAAGATCCAATTTGCATTGTTGTCAAACCATAGAATCTCATCTACAAAATTTACTGAAGACATTTTGACAACTTTACAAGTAGAAAATAGAAGCTCTAATCCAACACCAAAGGACCCCAAAAGTTGAGTAGGAACCCCTTACAAAGACTTAGTCACCATTGGTAAACCTATCCTTGTAGGCACAACTAGACCATTTTTTTTAGACAAGTACATAGTCATCTACAACTTCTAGATCTACTAGAACTTTACTGTTTCTATTTATCATTTCTTGTGATCTTGTATTTTACATATTAGGGCATATATGATTATTAGATTAATTATTCTGAAATATTTCTAATTCATTTTATTCCTCAATTAGATGTAGATCTAGGTTTTATTGTCTCACCTTCATAGTTGTAAGTCAATCTAATCACCTAGTTGATCTACATCCTAATGAAACTTGCAAAAAGGCCCCTTACATCTTAGGTTCTTTGCATTTAGGACCTAGGACTCCTTTTTCTATGTTATATTTCTTAATATCACTTTACCTAGTCTTTATTCATCTCCCAATATCTCTCCCATTTGTGAGGATATTTTGGTGCAAGAAGACGTAATCATCGACAATCATGATAATCATAGTTGTTCTTCTCTTGACACCTCTCCTACTTGGGAAGATATTGTTGGGAAAGAGGATGAAATCATTAATACATTTCTTTCAAATGATAGTAAGATGGCTTGCTTAACGGAAGATGATAAGACCACCTTAGATCCCCCCTTATTAGAAAATCATCAACAAGAATCAAATCCATTAAGGTTATGAACACGCATTTGGCCATTAGATCTCCCTTGATTATTGGACCTCCTAAAAATCCTTTTTGGACCTCCCAAGAGTCCTCTAATTATTGGATCTCCTAAAACTCCTTTTGAACCTCTAAGAGTCCTATAATTATTGGACTTCCTAAAATTCCTTTTGGACCTCCTAAGAGTCCTCTCATTATAGGACCTCCTAAACCTTGTGGCCATATCCTAAACTTTGCAGAAAAAAATACTAGTAATCATGTGTTGCAACAACCAAGTTATCACACTGTTTCTCACACATATAACATTAGGAATAACAAGCAACCAATACAAACACAAGCCACTTCATCATTGATACCATTCCTGTAACCTATTTTACCTAGTGCCATAATTTACCTCAACATAGTGGAAAGGAGTATGACCTTATAGAACAACTTCACAACACTCCTACTAAGATATCCTAGTGGGATCTCATTCAAGCATCACCTGTTTATTGTAGCATGCTTCAAAATTCCTTGCAAATTTTTTTCATCCCTCCTAATGCGCAACCAAATGATGTGGCAACTTTTATTGAGAATATGAATTCTCATAGTATGTACATTGTCTTTCATCAAATTGAATTACCTCCTTTGGAAAAGCAAAACTAGAATGATACTTTGATGATATTATCTGTTATTAACAAGGTTGGGATTAGGCGTACCCTTGTTGATGATGGTTCAGGTCTTAATGTTTGTAGTGTGAACCTTTTGGATTAAATTGGGGTGAATAAGACTAAAATCCAACCAGCTGATTTGTCTATTTGTGGTTTTAACAATGTGAGAAAATAATCGCTTGGTTAGATAACATTACCTATCAAAGTTGGTAAGGTGAAAATACAAACCCCTATCCATGTCACACCTCATGATATTTCATATAGTATTCTCTTGGGGAGACCATGGATTCATGAAATGAATGGAGTACCTTCAACATTGCATCATTTAATGAAATAAACTTACAAAAACAAGGTTTACATGATAAAAGCTTATTCTAAATCTGAAAGTTGTTTACAAACTAAGAAGGGAATGATAAATCCTCTTAAAACATTGACACCAAATAAAAAAGTGGAAAATTTTCAAAAAGAGGGAAAGGATGAATGTCTTCCATACGTGACAAAGTTATTAGATGATGAGTGGGGATCATTAGATTTCACACCTACATTCATGGGGAATAAAAGATTACACAATCAAAATTGAGAAAGGAGAAGGAAGTGACAATGATATCAATTGAATCATCAAAATAATGTGAGTACAAATTTTAGCAAAGAAAAAGAAAACACAAATTATACATCCACATATGATGAGAATGATCATGAAAAGCCACCTTCTTCGAAAGAAATGAAAAAAAATTATGGAAAAGGTTATGAACTTTTGAAATAATTTGGATATAATGGAAAAGGATGTGGTGTCAAAGAACAAGGTATATGTGTCCCCATAGAGCCTAGAACACAAGAAACAATAAGAGGTCTTGGTTATTGTCCTTCAATTAAAAAATAGCATTAGCTTCTGCTCCTTTCCATGTGGTAGTTATAGTACCATAAAAAATTCACTACCATGAATGGGGGTATAAACTTGGTTTTATGCAATCATATTTTATTACACAAGGAGCAACATATCATAGTCCATTATGGATCACCTTTTGTATTTACACTTGAGGGGTAGGGGGTTAGGTAGCCTTTCCTATGTGTATTCCTTCTTCGGATCCCTTTATATCTCCTTAAAATGTTATTGTAGCAAGTACACTAACATTTTAAGGGGGGGATATGGTCCCTCGATTATTGTTCATATGAAAAATAGTCCCTTCTTAGTGATGATAGGATATATCTCCTAGGAAGTGTGATCTTGTCAACCAAAGTGTGGCTCTCTTAATCCATGTAATGTGTCTCCTTTGTGGTGATATTATACTTGGTGTCCTACAAGAGTGTGATCTTTCTTGGTGTATGACATTCTTCTTGGTGGTAGCACTATGGCTAGTGTTCCTTAAGGTGTGATTTTATATTCCTTGACTAGTCTTGTCTTGGTGGTGATGTCAAGTGTGATGTTCCCTAGGGTGTGACCTTTCATATATTATGCAAATTCCCTTTGATTATTTGATTGTTTACCTTTTAAGGTGATGTTATTACAACATCCCTTGAGTTCTTGTCCTTGTCTTTTTATGTTGTATTCGTCCCCCAAGATGTTAAACCTTGTCATATTCATAGTTTCCTAGGATAATACACCTTGCTTGGGGCCATGTGTTTCATGAGTGTCTAGCATAATACAACTTAATAGCCTTGTGGAACATGTTATCTTTCATGAAACCTAGCATAATACAACTTGCTATCCATATGAAACCTATTATATTTTGCGGCACCTTATCAAAGTTATTAGGGAGTATAACTCTTGGTATGGTTGTTTGTGGGTACAAACTTCTAGACCTAATGCTTTATTCCCATTTTTCCACCTTATTATGGTTACACACCTTGTAGACCTAGTGTGTGTTTCTCATCCTTGTCTTGGGGGCTCACCTAGGGAAAATTGGTCCTCACTAGCCCATGTACCTTCTAATTTGTGATTCACTGAGATCTGTTATGGTGTAAGCCATGAACACCCCTTAAGAATGTCCACCTAGCATAATACATATTGCTTTCTAATAGAGCCATGTGGCCCATGAGTGATGTGTATGACTTTAGTCCTCATGGGAAAATTCATTTATTTGATGGAAGATGTTTGGTATTTGAGACAATTTAAGATTGAGCTCTATTTACCTTACTAACTCAAATCCTTTTAGTACTAAACTTGTGTTCTTATTGTGTTTTCATTTTTCTTCTCTATTTTTAATTGTGTTTACATCGCGCTTGTTTTCATTTCATCATCATCCATATGTTATGTTGTTTCCATGTGTTTTCAAATCATGTATGCTTCATGTTTTCCAAAATTTATGTTTGTGTATGTTGTCTTGTTGTATCTCATACCTGTGTGTGTTCCTTTTTCCTTATGTTGGTTTTCCATGGGATCTTGGATCCTAAGGGCTTACACACCCTCCTTGATCCTTTTCCATCCTATCTCTTCAACATTTGGACAATTAGACCCCTCTTGACATATATTCTTCTACATTAGTATGAGTTTGAGCATAAGTTCACACTCTCACTAAAGTGGGGGCTAAATGTATCATGGGAAATTGTATACCTTGACAATTTCAAACTATGTTTCCCCCCCCCTAAATTATTGAGCCTAATTGACCCTCTAAGTACCTAAAATTATGTATTTTGGAGCCTATTTGTCCCACTTTTCAATGAACACCAAGCATTGAATAAATTCATTCAATTCACATGTTTCCCTTGACAATGAGTGTCCTAGAAATTTAAGCCAAGAAGTCCCCCTTCTTAGCCAAAACCTATTTTTGGATATGTTTTTGGTGACATTTTAATATTCAAGATTCAAATTGCAAATGTCGGCTTTTGGGATCTAATTTTTGGAAAATTAAATAAATGCCTATAAATACCTAGTCTTTTCATCATTTGAAATCTAAGTGAAAATCAATCGAGGAAATTATTATCAAGAGCATTCAAGAGAAAGTCAAGAGTAGCATTTCAATGATTTATTGTAGAAATTCAAGATCCAAGCATCATGTCAAAGTGTTTGTGAGTTTATTTTTTCATGTTGTCATTATTTTGTGAAGGATACAATATTTTGTAGGTCTCCAAAGCATTCAAGCACTCAAGTAACAAATGTCCAAATCCTTGAGGTGATTTGTATGACTTCAGTCCTTTAAAGAAGCCATTAAAGGGTGGTGAGTTGTAGCATTGTGTTTATTTATCATTCCTTCCTTTCAATTATCATTCCTATCATTGGCATTCACCATCATGGAAATGGGAAAACTTACACAGGGTTGGACTGAGGCAATCCCCTATATGGCACAACATTTTCCCTTTTTTTGAATGTGTAGGTTACATGTTTGAAGAGGATTGAAGGGAGCTTGAAAATCCATTTTACATTGTTGCATTTTTTATCACAAAAGTTTTCAAACCACAAAAACTCACCTACATAATTTACTGATGACATTCCAAAAAATTTTCAAGTAAGAAATAGAAGCTCAGATCCAGCACCAGAGGACCCCAAAATTTGAGCAGTGCCCCCTTACAAAGTCTCAGTCTCCATTGGGCGACCTAGTCCTTGTAGGCACAACCAGACCAATTCTTTTGGGTAGGTACACAATCATCTACACCTTTCAGATATGTCAGAACTTGACTATTTTTGTTTATCAATTGTTAGGATCTTACATTTTAGATATTAGGGCATATAGGATCATTAGGTTAATCATACTAAAATATTTCCAATCCATTCTATTCCTCAATTAGATGTAGATACATGTATGATTGGCTCACCTTCATGGTTTTAAGTCAATCAATCACCTTGTTGATCTACATCCTAATGAAACTTAGAAAAATGCCCCTTACATCCTAGGTTCTTTTTATTTAAGACCTAGGACTCATTTTTCTATGTTTCATCACTATTCAATGGTCCTAGGTAATATAGGTAAGAAATATTAGGAGAAGGATTCACTACAGGTAGGATTCTATCCAAGCTCTTTAGGAACCTAAAATTAAATTCCACCATAAATTTAAGGGGGACTCTTTTAATAGGATATATTTTTCCATCAAGGACAAGTGATCAATTTTATCCTCAAAATGTTAAGATATCCTATCTCCTAATTTATCTTGCTTGTGGATTGAAGCTAGTCACAAACCCCTATACCACAATAGTTCTTTCCCTTTCAAGGAGGGAGAAAGGAACCTAATAGCTATGTTTTCCTCTATAATATTATGAAAAAAACATATTTTTGATGTCTTGTATGCCCTATATGGGTGTTATAGTATTTTCACTAGTATAATATGGCATAAATTTTAGGGTTGAAATTTGGATGTTTTCATGCTATTGGAGGTTAAGAGGACTGCATCCATTAAAGGTCACAATGACTCTATTTCTTGGAGCCACCATGTCAAGAATAATGTAGAATAGTGTTATAGAACCACTGGAAACAATTATTATTGGCTAAGGAAATTTACCAGATGGAGGTGTAGATTGGGATCTTAGAGAAGGCAGTAAAAAATTCTAGTCTTTATGAGAGATATAGATAATCAATCCCTTCCTCTTCTTAAAAAAAATACCAATAACCCAGTGAACTATATAAATTGTTACTTTTGGAAGAAGCTCTTGTCTCCACCCTTGGCTTGAAATGTATGATATTGGTTTAGAACTAAAAATTATAGGGTTGATAGGTTCTTGAAGATGTCTTGAGTTACTACAACACATTGATGGAATCACTAATATTTTAGCTAAATAATTGAAAGTACATAAAACTTGTCCCATTGAGCACACCAAAAATTGGTATCACCTAAAATTGCACCCTTTTCTCAAACTAGTTAAGTGTTCCAATGAAACAATGGGAATGATCTCAAGGTGTGGGACCCTTCTGGTTAAGATCAAAGCTCCAAGAAAGGTCGGTTCCTTTCTAAATTTAGGTACATGTATTGATCCAACTCAACATAGATTAAACCTAAAAGTTAATCCTATTATATTGATGTTAGTTAATAGGGAGAGAAGTAATATAGAAAAGGAAATGAGGTGATGTACCAAGGTTTAATGAGTTTCTTCCCTTCTCAAAACAACACAAGGAATTAGTGAAAATAAGTAGGACTCACATATGTATTTTTTTTATAAATTTTTGCAAGGAAATTTGGAGGCAAGGGGTTTGACAAGAACTAGGAGGGGAGAGTGAATTCATATATAGTTCATACAAACCATTTTTACATGACATACATATCTAGAAAATTAGCAAAAATCATTCAAACATGAAGGTAAATGGAATTTACACAACGTATTATAATTTATAAGAGGTGAAATAAGAAATTTATTGATCCAAATGAAGTGATCCTATTTACAATAGAAAAATAATACAAAAAATTGCAATTATTTTTCCTTAGAAACTAAATGATGAATGCCCAAAAAAAGAGGAAGTGATCCTTAGCATACTAGAAAAAGTGTCAAATACATGGAAAAAATTTAAAAAATGATTTTTATAGATTGAGACATAACAAACCTTTTGTATTGTGGAGATTTTTCTGGATTTGACTGTGTGATGTATTTTTGCATAACGTTTCGAATCACACTCTGTGATTCATCATCAGGATGAAAAAGAGTTGTAGGAGTAGAATCACAGAGTGTGATTTGAAACGTTATGCAAAAATACATCACACAGTCAAATCCAAAAAAATCTCCATAATACTATGGACTGTGGAAATCTAATGACTTTAAACCTTTTGTATTTAAGTCATGTTAATAATTTCATTGAAAAGTATGACCTATTGAATTGTGTTGTCAAAGAAGGGTGTTCACAGCATGGCCTTATATATATATTGGGCATCTAATGGACCTAATGGTTAGTGAGCGTTGCAAGTTCCTTTATGGTGTTACAAAGTAGTAGGTAGAAGGAGGAATTCCCTAAATGAAACTCATATTTTGACCCTAGCACTTAGAGTCTTGTAGAAATGCTAACTCATTTGATTCAACCAATAGTGCAACATTTCCATTCCTCATTCTGGCAAGATTCCAGTGATGCACAAACCATCAAATTTCTTTAGCCAATGACTAATGACCAAGAAAATATCTATGTCCTTTTGATGAAAAGGGATCCACTAATCCAACATGGCATTGAATAACTAGTGGTGCAACAATGAAAAAGTCTTAGATTTCTATTTCTCCCAAAAATTGTGCATTAATTCCATGTTTTCTCAATCAATCTCCCCCTCTACCATGAGACCATACCTACCTACTTATCGATTTGGTACTAACAATTGATTATGCAAAAAAATAAATATAATAGCACCATGATGACATGCAAATGATATTAGAGGAGGGTTGGTAGCCATATAACATTCATTGTTGATAAATATGGGCCCCATTGGATTTATTGAGTTTCCTAACTAGGGATATCATGTGATGCTATGAAGGTGTTAGATTTCTTCTTTTAAAAATATAATACAAGGAAAACACCTATCCCCAAGGATATGGTCACACACTTATTTTGTTGCAACATGATGAGACGTGGAGGCTCTAGGAACTTTGTTGGAAACTTCATCATGTTCCTTTTCATGATGATCCTTAAGTATGAGGGGTCACACCAAACTCATTGAGTCACTTGCTTTATCCAATGACATGACACTTTGGAAGTGTTAATGCTGCTACCTTTGAAGACTTTACCTAAAGATAACACTTGTCCTTGGGAAGATCCTCCATGCACTACCCTCTACCTTTATTCAATGGTCCCACTAGCCTATTGACTCACAAGTCCCAACCAATGGCACAACTCTTAGGGTGCTTTAAGTCTACCTCTATGCACTACACTATGCCATGATGACATGTAGGGGCTTTAAGAATCTTCTAGAAACCTCATTATGTCCTCAAGTTGTCATAACCTAATTTTGTTGCATATTTATTATAATATGGTAAATTGAATTATTGAAGAAATTCAATAAATATTAAATGGAGAATTTGGAATATTTGAAAATTGAATGAAGAAGTTGACTGATGTTGACTTTGTGAATTTTTGAAAATTATTTTATATGTTACTAAGAATTGAATGTTACTAATCAATTTGCAAGTGCAAGTGTCTGTAATTGTAGGGTGACAGGTTGAAGGATGAGAACACAATTGAAGTACGATTGTTTAGTTGGATTGAATGATAAGCCAATTGGAATATGGGTGCACACACCACAAATGGCATGATGACTTGCATTTGAACTTATTTGCATATGTAAGAGAACATAATTTCTTAACTTGAATTGTTTTAGTGTCTGAAAATGAATGGATTGTAGATTCAATTGTTTAACTCAAACTTTGTGTTTTGGAAGGAAACAAAAGCAAGTATTCTAAAGAAAATTCCTTTGTTAGTATATATATATATATATATATATATGCTAGAAATGAAAATTCAATTTCTTGTTTTGAATGAAAGTGTATGGAACTTATAAGCCACATTCCAAACAAACAACTATTACATGAATGCATATATAAATATAAATATATACATATATATACATGTATGTAAATGAGATTTGAATACATACACACACACACACATATATAAATTATTAGAATACATGGTAAATGTGAATAAAATCATTTAAATACATATACATATATATATATATATATATACATACGTATATATACATATTCAAATTTGAATTCAAATCAAGTTGATAACCGATATATTATGAATCGAATTGTGGACAATCAATGAAAATTACAAGGCAAACCCATGATGGATGTGGCCTACCGAATCATAAAGACAATGTTCAAAATTAGAGGCTGGTGACTATGGTAGGAATAATCCATAATGATAGCACCCAGCTGCATGCATGAAGTGTGGTTACCATTTTTTAATGAGAGTGGTGGAAGAAAAGAAGGGATCAATTTGGAAGAAAATCGATAAGCAAAAAAAAGGTAGAGAAGAGAACGCAGCGGTAAAAAAAATTTGAGGGAAGCTATGATCAAAAAGCTCGACCATTGAGGTAATTCAATTTCTTGAAATAATATCGATTTCATTATCTTATATTTTCATTGTAGCTAGTGTTTGTCACTGCATTTGATGGTAAAACCAACAACATCGTAACATACAAAGTCTTTGTCTGTGTGTCTCGGCTTGAGCCGAAGGTATAGAGTTAGTGACCACCCTTTAGGGAATTGCATGGCATATGACTTGCTTTTTATTAGTATTTAGAATGGAGCCATTTGACTAGCCTTTTGTGCTAGACCGAGGAATTGAACCCTAAGCAACTATTAAGTAAGTTCGATCGATAGTGTAAGCCATATCATGGCTATTGAAAATCATATTCTGATTGAATGCATACCATTTGGTGTTGATTATGTAGAGGTTCACCTACTAAACCTATGAAAAGAGGATATAATCCTTTGTGTTACCTTTGATATGTATTGATAGATTATATTTAAAGCATATCACCTTTCATTATTGGCTAGGCTAATAATGGTAAGGGGAAAATTGTTCATCATTAAGGAATGTGGAAAACATATTTGCAATAAGAGGAAGCCTTCGATTTGAAGAATCAATGGGATGTATGAGTTGGGTTTCATTGTAACCTTGTAAGGATCGATCCTCATGGTTGAAAGGTTAATTTATTTGAATAAGTATCATGTTTGAGTTTGCATAACATATAGAGCAACATGCATCCCTATAAGTCAAAATTCCCATAAGGGAAATTACGAATATAAATTTGGGGTTAAGAAAGGAAGCACCTGATCATAGAAATGGGTCGAATCTAGAGTAATCTTGGTTTGTTTGTTGCAGCTTGAATAGGAAAAAGTACTATTTGATCCTAAAACTTCCTTACATTCTTTATTGGAATATTTTCTCAAAAAATTCTTCGACAAACATGTCATACTTGGTTTCTTTATACCATTAAAGTTGCTCATCGTAATTCTAGTGATGGAAGTGTTCAAGATCGGGTTAATAGACATTCTATCCTTATGATTGAAATTGAGCTATTTGATTTGTTTATTTTTTAGTTCATAATAGAAACCTGTTCTGTATTAAATGGTGAACATTTACTTGTAAAGTGATCATTTAGCAAGTAAACAGCTTAAGATCAACAAACAAAGTAAATGACATTAACTATAACTTTTTACTTTGAAACAATATTGTATTGATGTAAATTGTGGTTAATCTTTTGTAAAAAAATCTGTTATGTTAAAAATTTATCATTATAGCTAGAAACAACCTTGCTCATTAAACTGCTAAGTTGAAAACAACTACTTTTATGACTGTTTAGTAGGAAACAATACTTTTTCTGCTTAAAACAATGAATGTACATGTGTGAACAACTTTTTTTATAACTATTTAATAGGAAACAGAGCTTGTTTTGTTCAAACAATGAATGTACATATGTAAACAACTAGTTTTACAACTTTTTAGAAGGAAACAATACTTATTTTGCCTAAACAAGGAACGTTCATATGTAAGTGGCTTGTTTTATGACTGTTTAGTAGGAAACAATACTCATTCTGCTTAACAATGAATGTTGTTATGTAAACAAAAATGTTAGAGTATCACACTTGTGAGAATGCAATAACAGTATGTGTTAAACTATTAGCATAGATTTGTTCTTACTCTTTTAATTTAAAGAAATGTCAAATGGAATACTATTTTAAAGATTGCAATCTGAATTAATGATTATTTCAAAATGTATGCAAAAATTTTAAACATAAGTAGGCATATATATGTGTATGCACATATAATTCATCTATGTACATACACATACTTGTGACATACCTTCTTTTCTTTTAGTACATTTTTTAAAAGGAAAATGCTTAAGATGAAAAGTAGAAAATAATCATAAGAATGATATGACTGATTGTTGAATTACTCTGTGAATCATAAATTTGATTTTTATTTAGAGTTAGTATTTTTTTCTTCTTTTGAAGAAATTTGTGAAAGAATATTTTAAATACTTGAACAAAATAGTGATACCTTAGTTGACTATAGCACCTATGGGTAGATGCTGCTAGAGGGTAGATAGTTGTTATGAGATGTATAGTATAAAGTTACCTTCTGGGATGGGTGCAAAAATAGAGTTCAAAGAGTATAGGTTTGCTTTACTATAACCTATTGTTTGCTATTGTTGCAACACACTTATTATGCTTGGCCAAGCAATATAGTTCATTATGTATGTATGAATGAACTCTGTGATTTCACTCTCTGCCATTCCTAGCATAGATCTTGCACTTTCTTTTCTAACTTGTAGATAGAAATTGCATGTTGATGTATGGGCACACACTAGATTCCACCTTGCAGATTGTTCTCTTGCTAAAATTTTTGTGCAAGGTCAGGCATTCTTCAATTCAAAAGAATATCGAGGAAGCGTAAGCTTCATGGTTGGGTAGTAAAGCACTTCAACCATGTTCTCATCCACCAGTGGAGGTGAGTGTCAAAGAAGAACCTCCATTGTTCATAAGAATATTATATTCTAAGATGTAACTTGATGTAATGTGTACAATGTAATGACTTTGTGGCCTTAGAAGCCAAGTCAACCCTGAGTTGTAATTTGACTTTTGAAGTGAATATAAGAATCTTTGACTCATTTTAAATGGACACGTGTAACTAGGATTGACTTTAGCCACTAGTTATGTCTTTTTAATTTGGACTATATTCATGTGTCATTTACAATAATATTAATTAAGTAATAATTTGGAATGGGTTATTACATTTGGTATTAGAGCTTAGGGTTCAACTCTAGGCCTATTGAGTCTACCATAGTTGACTAGGGGTAGTTGACCCTTGACCCAAATTTGGATGTCTTGAGAATTGACCGAACCTAAATTGAATGTAGGGATGGGAAAGTCAAAGGTAGGACGAAGGAAAGGGAAAACTATTAGAACCTCACGTAAGAATGATGTAAAGGAAGGAAACACCAATACAAAGGTTCAATAAAAAATTCTCAATGATGAAACTCTAGCTCATGCTCTTACATGACTCAAGCTAGAGAGAGGCATGAAGATTGAGGAGAAGTGAACACCTAAGAAAAAAAAGCTTTCCACAATTTGAGACTGGCCTCTAGGGTGTGGACCCAATGCACCCTTGTTGACCAAAGAGGAAAAGGAGAGCCTGTGTGCTCAACCATTGTTCTTTGTTAAGTCTGAAGTAAACTCAGATGATGACCCAAAGGAATGTCCTCTTTTTGATATCAAGAAATCAGAATGATGTAACAAGAATCCTATTGTAAATAAGGGTATATTGACTCACCTTAAATATAAATAAAATCATATAATATTTTTGGATTTTTCAAAGAAAGACTAAAATGTGTGTATTTTGCATGAATGTGTATGTCTTCTATGTTGAGGGATGTATGCATATGAAAAATTGTCATGTAGCATAAGAAAGTTTATTCGTAGAACCTTGTGTTGAGATGCGATAAATGTGAATGTGTTGTAGGATAAGTGTGAGACAACATGGTGACCACTAGGAAAGATGGGGGTGGTAGTGGTTCCAATAACGAACCAAAATAGAGATTGGAGAAAATTCTTGAGCTTCTAAATTGGCAAGAATCTTGCATGGATCATATGGAGCAAGAAGTCTGAGTGGCACATGAGGACTAAGACCGCAAGAATGTAGAAGGTAATCAGGGAAATGGTGGTTTAGGGGTGAGTCCACAAGGGAAAATTGAGGAAGAGCTTGGGAAAGACCTAAAAAGAGTAGCACTGCCCAAGTTCGATGGTAAGGCTATTAGAATGGTGTAGGAGCACCTACACCTTACTATCAAAAATTGATCATTTGATGTTGATTCTAGGGTGATTCAAGGGTAGATTAAGATTTTTTAAGTTTATTTGCTTTAAATAAGGTCTAGAAATACCATTTTTAATGTATTTTGGGGTGGTATAGTGTTTAGGAGTTAAATTGTTAAAAACATTGCACAAAAATGCAAATAATGTCAAGTGCAAAACAAAAGTTGTTAGTATGCAGTTTAGGGAATATGGGAGATTAGCATTTAAAAAAAAAATTGAGGCAGTTATCCATTGGGATTTGAAGAAAATTATGTATTTGAAGCCTCCAAAAGGCTCGATGAAGGTTGGATGAACTTGTATGGTGACTTTCTTGAATAAAATAACATTATTTTCCTATTAATTCTCTATTTTTCCAAGTTTTCTTCTTTCTGTGCAAGCCATGCAGGCTCTCAAAGGGTCTAAAATTTTTGGTATGGTGTAGAATCATGAATAACCTTTGTTTTGAATCCATATTGGAATTTTAACACTCAGGTTAGGGAAAGATTTTATTGATTTTTTGTAGCAGACTATATTTACAGAGTTGGGGGTTTGATTGCAAATTAAATAATGTAATGGCCATTCCTCCTATTGTATTTACCTGTCACTCAAAGGAATGTCATGAATATTGGTAGAATAGGCTCTCTCTTTGGTTTGGAAGGTAGCAGAGTAGAGTTGTGGGGAAGGGAATGAAGCCTTAGGGTTGACAATGTGAATTTCCATGTGAGTGGTGGTTTTAAGAAAGGATTTTGTGAATGACCAATGGAATTGAGTTTGTGAAGGTGTAGAAAATTTGTACAAACCTATTTGAAGTTATTTGATGCCTTGGTTGTGTTTTGTAAGGCCAAAATTGTGAAATTCTTGAAAAGCCTAGTGTTTATGCATGGTAAAGGAGGGTTTCTTAGAACATTATGGTAACAGTCTTGAATCTATGAAATGACCTATGAATTTGGTGTTTTGTGATAAGCTTAGTGACTGTCAAAAGTTATTGGGTGAAAAAAAGGTGTTATGAAGGTACCTTCTTTGTAATTTAGGGCTAATTTAGTAGCCTAGTCAGAAGTGAGTTACTGAATCTCAATTTTGGTCCAAAGGAGTCAATATTAGTTTTCACATATGTTGTATAACCTTGATAAGGGTATCTAATTCACTAATTTTTTTGTGAGGTTTTTTGGGAAGTTGGGTTGAAAAATCCCTTAAACTAGGTTGCATATGCTACAAGGAAAAGTATGGTTAAGAATTGAATTTTGAGAAACTCATCATATTTTTCTTTGAAGTCTTTGTAATATTAGCTTGATTTACATATTGAATGGTTTTCCACCCCTATACTACATCATAGAATAGGAGTTGAGGCTTGGATTATAGAAATAGAAAAAATACTTTGGGCTTTGTAACCTTTTGAACAGACTAAGGCGACATGGGCTACGTATCAGCTCTCAAGTGAAGCAACGACTTGGTGGGATAATGAGAAGATAAAACAGAATCTTCATCCTACTGAGATCACTTGGGGACTCTTCCTCCAATATTTCAGGAAGAGATAGTTATCGTAGCTTTTCTTTGACAAGAAAGTGATGGTATTTCAAAACTTAACCCAGGGAAATATGACTATGATTCAGTATTGGGAAAATTTCACCAACTTGTTGAAGTATGTGCCCCAATATTAGGGAGATGAATGGTTCCATATCTGGAAATTTATAATGGGACTCAAACCACACATAAGAGCTGAAGTGGATATGCACAAAACTCAAACCATGAATGAAGTCTTCCAAAAATCCACCAAATAGGAATAAAAGTTGCAACAACTATCCAATCTTTGCAATGATTCAAGTTCTAAGTCACAGTATGGGAAGAAGAAATTTCATAAGGGAGATAAGAGCCATCAAATCTATAATCTCAAGAGGGGAAGTGAATCATAGGAGAAGGGTGAAGATGGTAATAATGGAAAGAACAAGGAAGCAAACAAGGGTAAGGGTAAGGATGACCATATGCAAAAAGGATTTAGAGAGGACAAGCCAGGAGGTCGCAAAGGGCCTCATGATGAATGTTATACTTGTGGAGGTGACCATCATGCCTTGAGTTTTCCTTATCCATCTAAGCCATGAAAGGAAGGAAGCTACCAGTAGAACCAACATCATCAGCTCCATGTTGTAGTGGACAACAAGCAGACAAAGTATCAGGCTTCGCCAATTCAACTAACAGGTAAGCTCTATGGCCAATCTGTCTCTATCTTAATTGATACTGGAGCTACTAAATATTTTATAGATCCTAGAACAATATCTAAGATACCCATTAGAACTGGGTACATGTTAAATTCATATAAAATCTAATATGGTAATCGAGCAGAGCAAAGGGTAGATACCTGTCTCTTTTGTAGTGAGTTAGAGCTTCCAACCTTTCAAACTCAGGTCAACTTGTATGTGGCACCCTTAGGCTCATATGATGTAATTTTGGGAATAAATTGGTTAATTGAGCATAATACTTTAGTGAACTGTGAGGATAAGGTGGTCAACTGTCTAGATGATTATGGAAACCTAGTTGAGGTTTGTGGAATGCAGAGACCCTTAGAGCTTAGATATATTTTTGTGATGCAGCTCAAGAAGGCTCATCAAAAGGGGTGTGCAATTTATGCATTGCATGTTAGTAATCTTGACAGTAAGGAGCCATATTTGGATGAATATCCTATTCTCAAGGAGTTCCAGGATGTATTCCTTGAAGAACTAATGGAGTTTCCTCTAAAGCAGGAATTTTATTTTTCTATCGACCTAACTCCAGGAGTTAAGCCTCAATCTAAGGAACCTTATTAGATGACCACCACATAACTCTATGAGTTGAAGGCCTAGTTAATGGAATTTTTGGAAAAGGGACTTATAAGACCCATTGTGTCTCTTTGGGGAGCGCCGGTTATTTTTGTGAAAAAGAAAGATGGAACTTTATGTCTATGTATAGATTATCGGATGTTGAACAAGGTTACTATCAAGAACCAGTATCCACTTCCAAGGATTGATGAATTGTTTGATCAAATGAAGGGAGCAACGGTGTTCTCCAGAATTGATCTTAGACCGGGTACCACCAATTAAGGATTAAGGAAGAAGATATTCTGAATACTACATTTAGAACTCAATATGGACATTAGGAGTTCACAGTGGTACCTTTCGGTTTAACTAATGCACCAACAACAACCTTTATGAACCTTATGAATAGTGCATTTGGAGACTGATTGGATGACTTTGTTTTGATCTTTATTGACGACATTCTAGTCTACTCAAATATTGTCGAAGAGCATGATAGACATTTGAGGATAGTTTTTCAGTGATTGAGAGAAAGGACACTATTTGGGAAGTTGTCCAAGTGTTCATTCTATTAGGACAAAGTGCACTATTTAGTCTGTATCATTTTAGCTGAAAGAGTCTTCGTAGACCGCAAGAAGATCAAGGTGATCATGGAATGACTAGTGCCTTAGAATGTGTCAGAAGTCTATAACTTCATGGGCCTCGTAGGATACTATAGGAAGTTTGTGTAAGGGTTCTCATAGATTGCATCTCCTATTACCTCACTCCAAAGGAAGGGGACGCAGTTTGAATGGATCAAGAAATGCGAGCAAGCATTCCAACTCTTGAAGGAGAGGCTCATGATATCACCAATGTTGACTATCCTTGATCCTAATGGGAGATTCATAGTAATCATAGATGCTTCAGAAGATGGATTGGAAGTAATGTTAATGCAAGAAAGGAAAGTGGTAGCATACAAATCAAGGAAGCTCAAGTAGCATGAAGTGAACTACGTGCCTCATGACTTGGAATTGCTGACCATAGTTCATGCCTTACAGATGTGGAGGTATTACCTTTTGGGAAGGTTGTCTGAACTCAAGATAGACCACTTGGGGTTGAGATACATATTTACCTAGCCAAACCTTAATGTGCATCAAAGAAGGTGGTTGGAATTCCTTAGCGAGTATGAATTTGGAATTGAATATATAAAAGGGAAAGAGAATAGAGTGGATGATGCTCTTAGTAGATGAAGACATTTGAAAACCATGATCTCAACAAGGTCTAGCTTGAGGCAGCAGGCAATTTAGAATTTTCCAGGGGATGAGCACTATGAGAGAGTGAAGAGCACCCTAGCAGAAAATCCTTTGGATCATTGGTTTGATGGGTATGAGATTGAACCAGATGATATTTTAAGATACCAAGGAAGAATGTATATTCTTGACTCTAGAGAGCTGAGGAAGTTGGTTTTAGAAGTTCACAATGCGCCTTGTTCAGGACACCCTGGTGTATCCAAGATGATCGTGGAGTTGAAGACTCTATATTTTTGGCCTAAACTCAAGAAGGATGTAGTGGAGTATATAGCCAAATGCTTGGAGTGCTAGCGAGTCAAGGTTGAGCGTGAACACCCATCTGGGTTATTGTATCCTCATGACATAAGTATAAATGGCAAGTGATAAGTATGGATTTACAGGGGTTGTCATTGAGCAAGAATAAGCATGATGTTATCTTGGTCATGATTGATAAGTTGAATAAGGTTGTGCACCTCATTCTGAGAAACCTTAAGGATGGATCATTGACCTTGGCTAAGAAATTTGTTCAGGAGATCTTTCACTTACATGGAGTTCCAAAGACTATCATTTTTGATAGGGACACATGGAAGACCTCAAGGTTTTGGATGACCTTGAATGTAACATTGGGGAATAAATTGAATTTTAGCTCGGCTTATCATCCTCAGACCAACAGGCAGACAAAGAGGGTGAATCAAATAGTCGAAGACCTCCTCCAAATGTATTGTATGGACCAACAATATAGGTGGGAAGAATATTTTCCTTTGGTAGAGTTTTTTTACAACTCCTATCATACATCCTTAGGCATGACACTATTTGATGCCTTGTATGGGGTGCAAGTGTCGTACCCCCATCAATTGGGATAAGTTAGAGGACATGATCATAGTAGGACCTGAAATGCTTAAGGAAATGGAAGAAAAAATGAGGGTCATTAAGAGCAGATTGAAAGAGGTGGTAGACCGATAAAAGAGTTATGCCGACAAGAATCAAACTCTTAGACAATTTGCAATAGGGGAGAAATTTTTCTTGAGACTTAAACATCATAAAAGCTCTATTTCTTTTGGAAAATCTTCCAAGTTGGCCCCAAGATATTTGTGACTGTTTGAAGTCTTGGAAATGATTTACCTAGTTGCTTATAGACTAGCTCTACCACCTACTCTGGCTTGACTTCATAATGTGTTTCATGTCTCTTTGCTTAAGCCATATCATCCTGATGTGACTCAAGTACTTGATTGGCAATCCTTGCAGGTACATGATCTAAGAGTGGTGCTAGTGGAGCCCATTAGAATCCTAGATAGACGCAACATTAAGTTGCAGAGTAGAGATATTGCTTAGTTTTAGGTCTAATGGGACCAGTGCTTAGAGGACAATGCTACTTGGGAAGATGTGGAAGAAATAGAATGCTCCTTTCCACATTTTCTTTCTTGAAAAAGAAACTCAACAATCTTGTTTGAAATTTTTGGATTGAGATAATATGATATTTCATGCTTTAAAATTTTGATGTTGAAATAGATATATATTTTTGATGTGATGTTGAAATAGACATATATTTTTGATGTGATGTTGAAATAGACATAACTATTTGATGAAATGTTGAAATAGACATGAATGTTCAAAATTTGATATGATGTTATTTTATTCAACTTACTAGACATTGGGACGATGTCTCTTCCAAGAGGGGAAGGATATTGTAGCCCAATTTTATTGCATATTTATTATAATGTGGTAAATTGAATTATTGAAGAAATTCATTAAATATTAAATGGAGAATTTGGAATATTCAAAAATTGAATGAAAGAAGTTGATTGATGTTGACTTTGCAAATTTTTGAAAATTATTTTATATGTTACCAAGAATTGAACATTAATGATTAATTTTCAAGTCCAAGTGTGTGCAGTTGCAGGGTGACAGGTTGAAGGATGAGAACACGGTTGAAGTAGGATTGTTTAGTTAGATCAAATAGTAAACTAGTTGGAATCTAGGTGCACACACCACAAATGGCATGATGACTTGCATTTGAACTTATTTGCATATATAAGAAAACGTAATTTCCCGACTTGTACTATTTCAGTGTTTGAAAATGAATGGCTGTAGATTAAATTGTTTACTCAAACTTTGTGTTTTTGAAGGAAACGAAAGTGAGTATTCTAAAGAAAATTCATTTGTTAGTTTATGTATATATGGTCGAAATGAAAATTCAATTTCTTGTTTTAAATGAAAGTGTATGGAACTTATAAGCCATTCCAAACAAACAACTATTACATGAATGCATATATAAATATAAATATATACATATATATACATGTATGTAAATGAAATTTGAATACATGCATATATATATAAATGTATATATACACATTATTAGAATAAATGGTAAATGTGAATAAAACCATTTAAATACATATATATACATATTCAAATTTGAATTGAAATCAAGTTGTTAACCGATATATGATGAATCAAACTGTGGAAAATTAATGAAAATTACAAGGAAAACCCACGATGGACGTGGCCTATTGAATCATAAAGACAATGTTCATAATTAGAGGCTGCCAGTTATGGCAGGAAAAAGACATAATGATAGAACCTAGCCGCATGCATGAAGTGTGGTTACCACTTTTTAATGAGAGTGGTGGAAGAAAAGCAGGGATCAATTTGGAAGAAAATCAACAAGCAACAAAAAGGTAGAGAAGAGAACGCAATGGTAGGAAAAATCTGAGGGAAGCTATGATAAAAAAGCTCGACCATTGAGGTAATTTGATTTCTTGAGATAATATTGATTTCACTATCTTATCTTTTCATTTTAGCTAGTATTTTTCACTGCATTTGATGGTAAAACCAATAGCACAGTACACATACAAAGTCACTTTTTGTGTGTCTTGGCTTGAGCCGAAGGTATAGACTTAGCGACCACCCTCTAGGGAATTGCATGGCCTATGGCCTGCTTTTGCTTAGTATTTAGAATGGATATGTTCGGCTAGCCTTCTGTGCTAGACCAAGGCATTGAACCCTAAGAAGAAACTGTTAAGTTCACTTGATAGTGTAAGCCATATCATGGCTATCAAAAATCATATTTTGATTGAATGTGTACCATTTGGTGTTGATTTTGTAGAGGTTTTCCTATCGAACCTATGAAAAGAGGATATAATCCTCTGTGTTACCTTTGATATGTATCGATAGTGTTATATTTAAAGCATATCGCCTTCCATTATCGGCTAGGCCTATAATGGTAACGGGAAAATCGTTCATCATTAAGGAATGTGGAAAACATATTTGCAGTAAGAGGAAGCCCTCAATTTGAAGAATCAATGGGATGTATGAGTTGGGTTTCATTGTAACCTTGTAAGGATCGATCCTCATGATCGAAAGGTTAATTTATTTGAATAAGTATCAGGTTTGAGTTTGCATAATGTATAGAGAAACATGCATTAAGGGGTAAGCCAGATTGACCATAAGGGAAATTACAAATATAACTATGGGGTTAAGAAAGGAAGCACCCGACCATAGAAATGGGTCAAATCCAAAGCAACCTTGGTTTGTTTGTTGTAGCCTAAATAGGAAAAAGTACTATTTGATCCTGAAACTTCCTTGCATTATTAATTGAAATATTTGCTCAATAAATTCTTTGACAAACATGGCGTACTTGGTTTCTTTATATCATTAAAGTTTCTCATCATAATTCCAATGATGGAATTGTTCAAGATCGGGTTAATAGACATTATGTTCTTATGATTGAAATTGAGCTATTTGATTTGTTTATTTTTAGTTCATAATGGAAACTCATTTTGTATTAAATGGTGAAGATTTACTTGTAAGGTGATCATTTAGCATGTAAATAGCTTAAGATTAGCAAATGGAGTAAATGACATTATCTATAACTATTTAGTTTAAAATAGTATTGTATTGATGTAAATTGTGGTTAATCTTTTACAAACAACTCTGTTATGTTAAAAGTTATCATTATAGCTGGAAAAAACCTTGCTCATTAAACAATTTAGTTGAAAATATCTAGTTTTATGACTGTTTAGTAGGAAATAGTACTTGTTCTACTTAAAACAATGAATGTACATGTGTGAACAACTTGTTTTATAACTATTTAGTAGGAAACAAATCTTGTTCTTTTTAAATAATGAATGTACATATGTGAACATCTAGATTTACAGCTATTTAGAAGGAAACATTGCTTGTTTTGCTTAAACAATGAAGGCTCATAAGTAAGCAACTTGTTTTATGACTGTTTAGTAGGAAATAGTACTCGTTCTACTTAACAATGAATGTTCTTATGTAAACAACAATGCATCTAGAGTATCACAGTTGTGAGAATGCAATAACACTATGTGTGAAATTGTTAGAGTAGACTTGTTTTGACTCTTTTAATTTAAAAAATGTCAAATGGAATACTATTTTTAAGATTGCAATATGAATTAATAATTATTTTGAAGAATGTATGCACAAATTTTAAACATAAGTAGGCACATATATGTGTATGCATATAGACTTCGTCTATGTACATACACATACTTGTGACATAACTTCTTTTGTTTTTAGTACATTTTTTAAAAGGAAAATGCTTAAGATGAAAAGTAGAAAATAGTCATAAGAATGTTATGACTGATTGTTGAATTACTCTGTGAATCATAAATCTGATTTCTTTTTAGAATTAGTATTTTGTTTCTTCTTTTGAAGACATTTGTGAAAGAATATTTTAAGTACTTGAACAAAATAGTGATATTTTAATTGACTAGAGCACCTATGGGTAGATGTTGCTAGAGGGTAGATAGTTTTTATGAGATGTATAGTAGAAAGTTACCTTCTGGGACGGGTGACGAAATGGAGTTCGGAGAGTATAGGTTTGATTTACTAGAACCTATTGTTTGTTGTTGTTGCAACACACTTATTATGCTTGACCAAGCAATATAGTTCATTATGTATGTATGAATGAACTTTGTGATTTCTCTCTCTGCCATTCCTAGCATAGATCTTGCACTTTATTTTCTAACTTGTAGATAGAAATTGCATGTTGATGTATGGGCACACACCAAATTCTACCTTGAAGATTGCTCTCTTGCTTAACTTTTTGTGCAAGGTCGGGCATTCTTCAAGTCAGAAGAATATCGGGGAAGTGTAAGCTTTGTGGTTGGGTAGTAAAGCACTTCAACCATGTGCTTGTCCTCCAATGGAGGCAACCATCAAAGAAGAAAATTCGTTGTTTACAAGACTATTAGAGTCTAAGATGTAACTTGATGTAATTTATTCTTGTACTTGATGTAATGTGTACAATGTAATGACTTTGTGGCCTTAGGATCCAAGTACCTAAATTGTAATTTGAATTTTGAAGCGAATATAAGAATCTTTGACTCATTTTAAAAAGACATGTGTAGCTAGGGTTGACTTTAGCCACTAGTTATGTCTTTTTAATTTAGAGTATATGCATGTGTCATTTATAATAATATTAATTAAGTAATAATTTGCAATGGGTTATTACACAAGTCCTTATCGATTACCAAGAAAAAGGCCCCACTAAACTACTAAGTCGCTCACCTTAGCCAATGGCATGACACCAGAGAAAGTAGTGGGCTTGTCACTTTGAAAATATGCACTAAGGTGACACATGGAGGCTCTTTGAAAAGTTTTGACCACTTCATTATGTTTCCTCTATTAGATTGGTGGGCCCCATTGAAGCTAACTCAGACATCTTAGCCAATAGCACAATTTTTTTAAAATTTAGGACTAATGAATTTTAAGCATTGTAATTTTTTTCTAAATGACATCCCTATTTCAAAATCAAACCACAACTCCGATGACTCTCATAATTAGCCATTTTTTTCATTTCTCAACTTGATTAAATTTGACTAAAGTGCAAAAGGGGACAAGGACAAAACAACCAAAGGCACACCATGAGCATGGCTATCAAATTTAATAATAATTAGATTAGATCTAATTGATAGGAAATAAAAGGGGGCATGAAATACAACATATACCAAATGATATAAAATTCTAAGGAATAATTTAATATATAATTTTAAATAGAAATAGAAATGAGAGAGAGAAAGGATGAAAACCAATGTCCAGGGTTGATCCTTGAGAAACCTATAATTTGAGAGGAGGATAAATTTGAGGGCTACAAAAGGGGCTTGACATAAGTTTTTAAGCCCTTTTTTTCATTTTTCAATCTCTATGAGTAGCTAGATGTAAAAAATGATAAAATAGTGTATAATCCCATCAGAAGTGTCTAATAAGTGAAAGAGTAGTGACAATGCAAATAGTGTAAATTATAGTGTTAATGAGAATGTTGATAATAAGGAAATGAGATCCCAAGTATTGTGTGGTCTCACAACATGCCCCAAGACTATAAGACTTGGGGACCCAAGTGAAAACTAACGCTTATTGAAGGTGTTGGCTAGTTGAAGAGATCATGAGAAATTAAATTCAAAGGAATTTATTGGAGTATTTTGTGATTTGAGTGTACTGGGTATCGGAGAGCCATAAATGTAAAAAGTGTTAATGCAAGGTTTTGGGTGAAGTGTTTCGGTCTGGGAGTAAGGGTCTAGAAAATGTGGAGGTTTCGGTAGATTCTGGGGCCTGGGAAAATCTTTTTGGGTAAAAGCTATAGTATCGGGTACTGGGTACCTAGTAACTGTGTTAAGTTTAAAGTTAAATGCTTAAGTTTTCTTGAGGGTCTGGTAACTTGATTAAAAGGGATAATTATGCGAGAATATTATTTTCAAAGCATGATATTTATGATGTGGTTAAAATGATGATTTATTTGTATAGTCTAAAAATGGTCACGATTAATCAAGCTTGTTAATTAATTAAATATAAATTATTTAATTAATCTTCTAAAGTCACCTACATATAAATAAATTTAATCATTTATTTATATTGTTCACTTTTATAATTCCTCTACTTTAATTAAATAAATAACTTTATTTAATTATCACCGTCTCCCATATTCCTCTTAATTAATTAAATAGATTTTATAATCTATCTATATTAATTATCATAAGTTTGAATTTTTAATTCAAATGATATTCTTTCTAATTCTTCATTTAATTAAATATTCTAAATATTTAATTACCCACTTTCTAATTCTTCATTTAATTAAATATTCTAAATATTTAATTACCCACTTTCTAATTCTTCATTTAATTAAATATTCTGAATATTTAATCACCCACTTTCTAATTCTTCATTTAATTAAATATTCTAAATATTTAATTACCCACTTTCTAATTCTTCATTTAATTAAATATTCTAAATATTTAATTACCCACTTTCTAATTCTTCATTTAATTAAATATTCTGAATATTTAATCACCCACTTTCTAATTCTTCATTTAATTAAATATTCTGGATATTTAATTACCCACTTTCTAATTCTTCATTTAATTAAATATTCTAAATATTTAATTAAACCCACTTTCTAATTCTTCACCTCACAATTAATTAAATATTCAAAATATTTAATTAGCAACTTTCCTTTCTTTTCAGTTAATTAAATATTCTCAAAATATTTAATTAGCAACTTTCCTTTCTTTTAGTTAATTAAATATTCTAAAATATTTAATTAGAAAATTCGTCACTTCATATTTAATTAAGTATTTTATATATTTAATTAAATGCTTTTCTATCATCTTCTCACACATAATTAGATATTAAATATTTAATTATGGAAATTTCTAAATTCACCATCGCATGTAATTAAATAAATTTATTTATTAATTATAACACTTATCTCTTGCTCACTTCTCAAATGGACAACTTTCCTTTAAATCTGAAAGAGAAAATCTATGTAGAAGGAAGCATTCCATTTCTTTCAACTTTTCGAAATCTCTCACCGTTCATCTTGACAAGCTTGATCTCAACCGTTGATCAACTCAGCCAATCAAAACTCTTTAAAAACTCTATAAATACCTATGTGATTCCAAGCTTTGGTTACACAGACATAGACGCATACATGCAATTACACTTGCACACTTCATCTTTTGCATTTCAGCAATATTCATATCTTAGCAATAGCATAGTTTTGCATTTTGTATAAGATGCATTCTTGGTTTTAATCTCATTCTCTAGTAGTCCATTTTGTTGAGCTTAGCATATCAAATCTGAGAGCAATTTCAATCAAATGAAATGCTGGAGATAGAGAGAAATAAGACGACTTCGAAGGGGCTGCGATAAGAGTTTTCTCATACTTTCTTTTAGCTTCTTTGATACAATGTTTTATTAAATGTGTTTTGAATTCATTATAATAGATCAGATTTTCATACACACATAAAATGGCACCCACCATGGGGCCTATGCCCCGATTTTAATATTTTCTTGCAGAGTATTCTGGCAGGTTTCCACATATTGAGTTCGGTGTTCGAAAAAATTCTGCGTTTTAGCACATTCGAGACTTTCTACGGCGCTTCGGGGACTTTTAATTTTTTCTATTTTCGCAGGTATTCCAGCGCATCTGGGGATTGTTTCGGCACTTCTGAGAGTTATTTTAGTGCATCTGAGGGACAATAGTGCATTTGGTCTCATTTCATTTAGAGTTAAATCTATTTCTACGCATTTAAGGTAGATTTTAGAGTATTTATGCTACATATTTACAAATTTACATCAGCATTTAATTACAGTAGCGCATCTGAGGTCTATTTCTGCACTTTTGAGGTCTATTTCTGTGCATATACTATCTATTTCTACGCATATACTATCCGTTTCTGTGCATCTAAGGTCTGTTTCTGTGTATTTGAGGTCTATTTCTGCGCATCTGAGGTCTATTTCTGCACATATACTATTTGTTTTGGTGCATCTGTTGTCTGTTTCTATGCATCTGCTATCTATTTCTGCGCATCTGGTTGTAACACAAAAACAAAATTCTGAGTCTGACGCATTCCGCAGACAAAATTTTCTCTAGTTAAAAAGAAGCAACCCTAGGATAGTCACATCTAGATAAAATTGATCAATCCTAGGATAGGCATGGAACTTAAAATGAAGCAATCTAGGATAGTCACCACACAATGATCTTGCAGTTAAAATTGAACAAACTTGTTTCTGTGAAGCAATATCTTCACTTAGATTAAATCATTGTGGTTTTGAGTTTTAAAAAGAACATTTGTTTGCTTTGTTTGTGGCAATAGGTCTATGATCTCCCCTTAACTGGGTGATCAGAATACTAGACTTTCCTTTTCAATTTCATGCAAATTTACTATTTTGATTGCATCTTTTAGAGAGCCTACCGTAGTAGGAAAAAGTACTCACCCTACGGGAACGACTCAAGTGGGTTCAAGCCAAAGCTAGGCTATTCTGCCCCACTATAAAATTTAAAACAAATTTGGGGAAATCCTCTTTTGCTGGTAGTGTGCAAGATAACCATCCCCAAAGCCTTTTTTCTAAAGGTTGGGAGGTCTCCTGAGGGATTTTATTATTGCCGCACTGAATGGAAACCCTTACTACGAACCTAGTGTAGTAGCCAGCCGAAGTCAGTTTACGAACATTCTAATAATCACAGTGCAAGGTGAGGGAAGAATCTACCCCCAAGACACTCACCATATAACTACCAAGGATCGTTTGCTTAGGGGATCCGGTATCCACTTCCGTCACTTTGAGTACGCGCCTAGAAAAGACAAAAACATGGGTGCCCCTTTGGGGGTGACATGGCTGTGTGAGTCGACATAGTTCTAAGATGTGGGTTGTTGATTACTAGAATGACCTACTTGAGTACTAAGAGTGAGTCTTTCTGAATTTTCTTTCATGTGCTAAACCTATGAAAACATTTGTTGAAAACATTTTCTTGATCAAACACTTGATGTTAGTGTAGGGTTTTAAAAATAACTGTTTTCAGAGTGTTTGATGTGTTTTCATTTACATTAATTCAGATAAAAGATCATTCAAAATTAACATGAAAAATAATTGAAATCTTTCACACACCTGACTTTCTAACATTCTGATATCTCTCCCATGCTTAGAGATTGGAAATCAACAAAAAATTTCAAGAAATCAGTTTCCAATAGAATCAGGAAACCTAAGAAACAATTAGGGTACAAGAAAACATTGCAAAGAAGAAAATTTTTGTACAAAAGTTGACACGTCTTGCTTCATTTCCATGGATTTCTTCATAGATACCAAGACTTTGTTAGGGGATTCACTGATGAATACGTTGTAGATCTTTTGGATTCTCGAGCTTATCATCAAAGATTAGCTCTATCTCAACGACATAATCTTAACCAACCTCTTGAGTTTGATAATATACCACAACCTTCTATTGAATATTCATCACATCCTAGTCAAGTCCTTCAATGAGTTTCTATTAGGTTGTTTGATATACTCATTCTTCAAAAACAAGGATCAAATCTTAAAAGTGCACTTTCCAAACAAATTTCTAATTTCTTGATTCAACTTCCCCAACAGGATTCTGATATCCTTCATCATTGGAAGCCACAATCAAGAGTTAGGAACATCCTTGATCATATCATGAGATTTTCATCTAATCAGATCAAGACATCATCATCATTGCACTTGTCAGAACTGTGATCTAAGTTTAGAAGAACTCTTCAAAATCATATGCCTATCTTCACAAGATCTCAATCCAATAAATTAAGGGACAAAATCCAACAAGGTTAGACCCAAAACACTCAAGAAGAAGGAGAAAGTAGTAATCCTCTTTACACTATGAGTCGTAATCCACTTTTTGATAAAGATATGGATAACAAAGAAGAAAATCCATTCCACCAATACAAAGATATGAGCAAAACACATCTAGATAGTGATGACAAGCAAGATGAAGAATGTCTTAGAGAGGCCGAGCAAGATCCAAAATTTCATAAAGCCATAGAAAATATCTTGCAACACAATAAAGAAAAATACTTCCTCTACTTAGCTGACCAAGGAGCTAAATTGCCTCATGACTTTGACAACAAGCATTTTAAAAGAAAACCTGAAGAATCACCCCTACTTGATCTTAGTGCTTTGACTCAACAACATAAGGTACTTCAAGGACAAGTTAAAGAGTTACAAGGGGGAAACACAACAAAGAAATATACTCTTGAGGACATTTGTCCTTATCCTTTCAATCGAAGTCTCAACATGATCCCATTTCCCAAACATTGTGAAATTCCAAAATTTGATTGTTATAATGGGAAATCGGATCCAATCGATCATGTTAGAGACTTCCAAAACATGACTTTGGAGTTCGCTCATGAGGACACTTATTTGATGTGTTTGTTTCCTAGGAGTCTTGGAGCTCACTCTATGGAATGGCTATCAAAAATCACACCTCCTATCAAGAAATTTGAGGAATTAATCAATTTGTTCATACTACAATATTCCTACAATCTCCAAGACCAAATCACTATGATAGATCTCTGCAAAGTTGCACAAAAACCTGGTGAACCTTTTATTACTTTTCTTCAGAGATGGAGGAGAATCTTTGCCAAATATCCATGTCCTATTCCTGAAAAGGAAAGATGGTCACTTTCATTAACAGCTTGAATTTAGAGATGAGCTATCGTTTGAATTTACATTGTCCTTCCTCTTTTGAGAAATTGATTGAAGATGCTATAACCATCGAAAGTGCTTTGGTCAAAAGAGGAACAATAAAACTTGACAAGGATAATCCTAGCTCATTCAATCATCATAACAATAAGGACAAGTCTAAATTTTGGACTCACAACAAGAACATGGTGAATGACGGTGTTGTTGATGAAAATCATGTCTCAAATAAGCCATTTGTCCTTAGAACTCCAAGTGCTCCTCATAACAGCAATTATAAAATTGTCAACTCGATTATAAATTAGGGAAACAATCCTCCTCCTCCGAGGAACAATGTGAATCAAAATTCTATTCCCAATCAAGGGATTTCCAAAAATCAAGGTTACCAAGGAACCACTAAAAATAACAACTCCTTAGGGAATACCTCAAATCTACAATGATTTTCATTCTTCTTGAATAGGAGAACTTACACTTCACTAGGTCAATCTTTAGAATCTGCATTCAAAGAGTTGATGGCTAAAAATGTTATTACCTTGACACCTCAACGAAACTATGAACCCAGTGTGAAGCCTCCATCATGGAATGAGGCATACTATTGTGACTATCATCGATGCAAAGGCCATCACACAAATAATTGTCAAGCCTTTAAAAATACCATTCAAGACTTAATCGACAATGACATCCTTACAAAAGAAGGACATCAAAAATCAAATGAAGATCATCAAGCTTTTTGCAATCCTTTGCCCAACTATCAAAAGGGAGAATCTTCTAAAAAAAATGTGAATCATATTGAGGATCCGATAATCAATCATATCTACACTGATGATGAATGAGTCAACGTTATTCAAGTCAACAAGAAGGTGGAATATAGAGAGGTCAATGCAACAACAAGGGCACAAGCTAAAGTTTTCTTAAGGGGTGCCTCTTCAAAACCCACTGGGCCTCCACCTTAGCATCAATATGATTTAGTCAACCAACTTCGAAAAACCCCGGCCCAAATTTCTATCTTAGAACTCTTGAAGATTTCCCTAGCACATAAGGAAATTCTCGACAAGGCCCTCGTTGAAACAACTGTATCCACTAATTTGGATGTGGACCACTTTCAAACCATGGTAGGACACTTGTCCTCACCCACATGCCTCTCATTCTCTGAAAAGGATGATGTTTCCATAACTCATCCCCATAATTCATCTTTGTACTTAGAAGTCATGGTTCACAAGTTTCGTGTCAGATGAGTTTAATAGATGGAGGTGTTGGTTTGAACATATGCACCATGAAGCTAGTTATTTCCTTAGAATTTTATGAGGACTCCATTGATTTCAGAAGAAATATTACCATTAAAGCCTATGATGATGAGGAAAGAGCATCCAAGGGGCTAATAATGCTACCAATCAGGGTGGGACCTGTTATCAAAAATACTTTTTGTCAAGTATTAGACTGTGATCTTGCATACAACATCTTGTTGGGTCATCCTTGGATCCACGAAATGCAAGTTGTCCCATCCATGTACCATCAATGTCTTAAGTTTCCTCATGATGGATAGGAAATCACGATACTGGCTGATAATTCAAAAATTCAAACTTGCGCCAATATCAAGGCCAGCCAGGATACTTTGGTTCCTAACAATCGGGAAGCTCATGCTAGTACTTCTCTAAAGATTGACACATAGATCAGTCAGTTAACCAATGGTTTTGACAAGAAATTGAAATTCAAAGACCATGGAGTCAGAGAATACTCTCTCTATCTCACTAATTTATCCACATCTCCTCGGTCACATGGACAACCTTCCATCGCACAACATCAAATATTAGCAGCATCGACGTCAACACAACCACCAATGGAGACAATTAAAAAGTTTAATGGACAATTCATCAAAGAAAAATTCCCCATGGAAGATCCTAAGGATAGGGAAATTATAAACTGGCTCTATAAAGATGAAGATGAAACAGTTTTGAATGTCAAATTACCAATAGAGAAATATGGAAAAGGACATTCTATCATGCAGAAGATGGGCTATGATAAGGGTCCCATCGGGAAAAGAAAAGGAGTAGTTGAACCTATTAATCCTCTAGGACTTGCTGCAAAAGAGAAAACCGGATCAGGTTATGATACTACCTCAAAAGAAAGAACATCCAAACAATTGCATGGCACTATCTTCACATTGCAAGAAGGTTTAGATTCAAGTGAAGCATGTTTGGCCACAATTTAGAATTTCATGGAAAATAACTTTGACATAGACTCTGCTGAATATGAATGGGACACCATTTACAATGATGAGTTCTGGAGGGATAAAAAGGTGGATATAATACACAAGTATACCCCAACTCTAATTGAAAGTGAAAGTTTAGGGACCCAAACACGAGAATCCGAACTACAAAGTCACTATGGTTCTAGTGATACTGAGTCAGATTTAAATGAACAAGGCTATCGTGAGAATAATACCATCATTGATCCACCTCATCCCTCGGATCCTATGGTCAACTCTGTTATGACCATAACCATAGCCGATTTCATGCAACATGACGACCCGATATCTTTGATCCATCCTGATCTCATTGATTGGGATTTATCTGAACCTATCGATATACCCATTTTCCCAAATGATGAAGTTATTGTAAACTTCCTTTCCACAGATGACACATATGATTGTTCCACCAGTGATTCTCAGCATAAAGTCTTTATTGGGAGAGTGTCAAGTCTCCCAGTTGCAAAAATAAAATTAAAAACGAAAGATCTAATGGTGAAAACCAGAATCTGGCAGTATTAGATCAAACAAAAGATAAAATAAAGAGTGTATCAGATGGTGAAAACCTTTTTAAGGCACCAGATGATGGGAATCTTGACACTCTCCCAGAGCATTACCATGAGCGATCGCCTATTTTGATTGAGCCTACAAATTCCACCGATCTTGAAACTTCATACAAACCAAGGATTTTACAGCTGGCTGCATCAATGACAGAAAACGAAACACCAGAGTTCATGGAATTTCTAAAAAAAAACCAAGTCAACTTTGCTTGGTCTTACACGGAAATGCCTAGTCTTGATCCTGATCTTATCATGCATCATTTGTCTATCAAATCAGGAGTTAAGCCCGTGAAACAAAAACTCAAAAAGATGCACCCCCATGTTGCATTATTAGTTAAGGAAGAACTAAGAAAACTCCTTGATGTGGGCTTCATAAGATCAATCGACTATGCCGAATGGATCTCCAACATTGTTCCTGTATCTAAGCCAGATAAAATTGTCAGAGTGTGCACAAATTTTAGAGATCTTAATAAAGCATTTCCTAAGGATGACTTCCCACTTCTAAGCATTGACACTATAGTTGATCTGACAGCTGGCCATGCCATGTATTCATTAATGGATGGTTTTTCTGGTTACAACCAAATCAAGAATGCACCCAAAGACTAGGAGAAAACAGCTTTCATGTATCCATGGGGCACTTACTATTGGAATGTCATGCCTTTCGGTCTGAAGAATGTTGGGGCTACTTACCAAAGAGCCATGACTACAATTTTTCATGACATGATGAATACATTCATGGAATATTATGTAGACGACATATTGGAAAAGTCATACACCAGAGAAGGACATCTAGAAATAGTCTAAAATATTTGCAAGGTTGGAGAAATTCAAAGTTTGCCTCAATCCGAAGAAATGCGTTTTTAGGGTCACATCTGGAAAACTCTTAGGATACATAGTATCTGAAAAAGGATTTGAAGTAGATCTTGCCAAAGTATAGGAAATCATGGAGATGCCTCCCCCAAGGAACATTAGTCAATTGAGATCATTACAAGGACGATTTCAATCTATACGAAGGTTCATTGCACAATTGGCCAACAAAAGTATACCTTTCACACATATCCTACATAAGAATGTGCCTTTTACATGGGATGAAAAATGTGAGATGGATTTTCAACAAATCAAGTAGTACCTGATGAGCCCACTGGTTCTAGTACCGCCAAATCCAAACAAACCATTAGTATTGTATATTTCCGCAACAGAGACATCCTTGGGTGCATTGCTAGTACAAGAAGACCATACAAGGAAAGAACATGCAATCTATTATATCAGTCGAGCATTAACAGTGCACGAACTCAACTACACTTTCATTGAGAAGGCTTGCCTAGCCGTGGTATTTTCTTCACAAAAGTTTCAACACTACATGTTAACTCATATGATTAATCTTGTTGCAAAGATTGATCCACTCAAGTATCTGTTAAGCAAGGCTAAATTGACAGGAAGGCTAGCAAAATGGGTTATGATCTTAAGTGAATTTTACATCCATTATATTGATCACAAGGCAATCAAAGGACAAGTATTTTCTAATCAACTAGTTGAAGCACCACTACATGCAGAGCATCCCATGCACATTGAATTTCTAGATGCTGATGTCTTTAATGCCAAATCAAAACAACCATGGTCTTTATATTTTGATGGTTCTTTTACCCAACATGGATCAGGGGTAGGCATACTCTTTGTCACCCCTCAAGGTAATACCATTCCTCGGTCATACAGGCTAATGTTTCCATGCACCAACAATATAGCCGAATATGAAGCCTTAATCATTAGACTAAAGATTGCATTGGAATAGAGGATCACTAAACTACAAGTCTATGGTGATTCACAGTTAGTCATTAATCAAATCAATGATGATTATCAGACCAAAGATGAAAAACTGTTGCCATATAAAAAGATGGTTGATGACTTCAAGAAGTACTTTGTGGACATCAAATTCACACAAATTCCAAGACTTGATAATAAAACAACCAACGTCATGGCCACAATCGCATCATTGCTACAACTCCCAGAAACTCAGGCTCGCTATGAATTTCTGGTGGAACAATCATTTGTACCTACTTATGACACCCCTGAAAGAAAAATCATTTGCCACTTGGTGGGATTCGATTCATCTTGGTATGGAAAAATCTATGCCTACCTAAAAGACATCTTACCACCTAATTTATCTTGTAACCAAAAGAAAAATTTTATCCGCCAATCCTCTCAATACACTCTTATTTCCGACACCCTTTATCACTATGGTCTTGATGGTACTCTACTTCGATGCCTTGAACGTGATGAATTTGACAAGGCTTTACAAGAAGTTCATGGTGGCATTTGTGGTACTCATTCAAGTGGACTAACCTTATCCAAGAAATTGATTAGAATGGGTTACTACTGGCCTACAATGGAGAGGGAATCCTTCACTTTTGTTAAAACGTGCTCAAAATGCCAGATTCATGGGAATCTCATTCACACTCCTGCACAAGAACTTCAACCATTTACACCAACCTGGTCATTCTCTCAATGGGGGTTAGATCTAGTTGGAAAAATTCATCCTTCCTCATCAAACAGACACAAGTTCATCATCACAACAACAAAGTATTTTACCAAGTGGATTGAGGAAGTAGCTCTCACTAAAGTCACTGGAAAATAGATCCCATCTTTTATACTCAACTATCTCATTTGTCGGTATGGCATTCCCACCTCCATCATCACAGACAATGGATGACCATTCAAGAATCAAGATGTTGACGAACTTTGTCAGCAATTTCATATTCAACATAGATATTCAACACCTTATTATCCACAAGGGAATGGCCAAGTAGAGGCCTCAAATAAAACAATATTGAAAATTTTGAAGATTGTGAATGATGCAGGGAAAGATTGGCACATTCAACTCAATACCACATTATGGGCCTATAGAACTAGCATCAAAACGCCAATGGGAGCCACACCATTTTCTCTGGTTTATGGAGCAGAGGCTATACTTCCTCTGGAAGTTGAGATTCCCTCTCTTACAGTATCGCTGAAAGGTCTCACAATAGATGATGACTACACAGTTTCCCGACTGCAAGAACTAGAACTCCTAGATGAAAAGAGACAAAGAGCAGCTGACTATTTGAAAGCATATCAACAGATGATGTCTCACAGCTATAATCACAAAGTAAAGCCACGTACCTTTCAGGTGGGTGATCTTGTTCTGAAAGAGAACCCATGCAATCAGCAAGATAGAGAAAAGAAAGGAAAGTTTGAACCAAATTGGCTAGGTCCTGATGTGGTTATTGTAGTCTATGGTTCAGGAGCCTACAAGCTATCAACGCCAGAAGGGGACTTATTTGACAAACCCATCAACAACATGCACCTCAAGAAATATTATGTTTAAGTTAGCTATCATCATCCATAAAAGTCCTGAAAAAATACAAAAATAGCAGAAAAAGTCCTAAAGAAATCCAAAAACATCAAAAAAGGTCCTGAAAAAAAAAAAAATAATAAAAGAAATTGTCATAGGGTGAAAACCTGGCGACAAGCAGTCTCTTGACAAGAAAATACAATAAAAACAAGTAGTGAAAATCTGGCAAACAGACGCTATTTGTAGCTCTCCATCTATTAGTTCATGCTCTGCACTTGACTTCTTAGCCTTCATTTCATGCATCTTTCCATCATCTTAGGGTCATACTAGCATCATGCTACCATCATTTACCTACAGCAATAATGTCTTACCATGGCTTGATTATTGTAAACATTCATTTTGACAAGTTGTGTCAATATCGGGGGCAAACGTTGACATACTAGGGGCAATCAACTTTCAAGATTTTACCAAAACAGCCAGACAATGACATCAAACCCAATCATGCAAAAAAACAACCAAATCACACGAACAACTATCCAATCATTGATACATATCACAACAGTTTTTAGCAAATACCGTATCATGATTCATATCTGGATGATCTAAAATATGAATAATGTTTGGAATAGTAGTATCATATCTTAAACTATGGTTGTTTAATTTTTGATATCATCTTTGGAGCACACTCAATGATGTACTAAACTAGAGTGGCTAGGAAAGAAAATAATTTTTCTTTGTCTGTTGTCTTGAGGTTAACTATCCATCTATTGCAAATATGTCACGAGACATGATTTCCAAAGCAATATCATTGAGGAAAGTTCCACATTTGCATCAGAAGGTGGTTAGTCTTTGTTTGTTTATGCAAGAAATGCTCAGGTCATCTCAGTTCAATTATACCTCGATGCTTGTGTTCGCTTGCTATATCAAAAATCATGAAAGTTGTACTCAGGTCATCATTGGTGCTAATTTACCCTCTGATGCTTGTACATACTTCCAACATTTTAACGCTCTATGATGATCCAAGAAAGCTACTAAAAGGCTCAATGACTGGTTTGTTTCATTTAAGTCGCATTTCATTTTAGATCAGTGTACATATATCTACATACCGGATTTGCATTAGAGTTTTTGAAAGGGCTAACAAGAATAATCAACAGCTATCATGTCTCTTTAGACTATTTGTCGAGGACATTTAGACATTTGTTTCATCACCTTTCATCTTCATTATCATTTCATCTAGATCCTACCATCTATCATTTTCCATTCATTTGCATCACTTAGGCTCTATTACCATTTCATATCACTGACCATTATCATTTCATTATCATTTCATATCATTTATCATTTTCATATCACTTTCCATATCCATTTATCATTTACCATTATCACTTCAACATCATTTCATTATCATTATCTTTCATTTAATTGCATATCATTTATCATTTCATTTATCATTTCATATCTCATATCATTTCATTTCCTTTTATCATTTCATTTTCACTCATTACATCTCATCACATATCATTTCACTTCATCCCGTTATTCATATCATTTTATAATTTGTCACATTCTCATCCTACCATTTTTCATATTGATAAATTCATGATACATATCATAAACACAACATTCATTTTCCATCATATTATCATTTGAAAATCCAAAAAACAAGCATTCCATACATACATTTGCATATCATTTTTCACACAACATTTTTTTCATAAACATATCAAATATCACATAACACATTTTCATAAATCACATCATAAGTCATCCATCTGCATGACATCATTAGTACGCATCATCAATCATCATCATAAACACATCATATCAAATCATCCCACATATCATGTTAGTCATCAAATCATTCAAATACATACCAAAATCCATAACATATAGAAATAAATGCATATCACATAATCAACAAATCATGATAGACATCACATAAATCATCTCATAAATGCACATCACATCATCAAAAAAAATCATTGCTACTGCATATCATCACTCATCAAAAATGATACAAATGTCCAAATTTCCAATGAAACTGCAGAGTTCAAAGAGAGATACATAGGATATGATAAAAAAATGGCATATACATGCTCCAAAAATGATATACATCACAAGACTAACTGGTCAATGCCCCTGATGGAGCTGGTCCAAAAGGAGGTGGCCTGCCACTGGTACCTGCATCTGGATCCCGCCGGGGCCTAGTCACTCCCATGCTCTGTGTACGTGTCCGTGACCTGCTCCTAGTCCTACTGTGAGACCGAGGAAATGGCTCTCTGTGCTCGGGAGGACATAACTCCTCATACCTAACACAGTGGTACTCTGCCTCTCTCGCCATCTCTATGCTCTCTGCAATAGCCTCCTGTAAGGATGCACTCTCTATAGTGTCCATCAGTCTCTGAGCTATGCCCTCGACCTCTACTACCCTCTGTCTCAAAGAATCCCTCTCTGTGATCAATTGGGCTATCTGAGGATCTAGGGCAGGCTGCAATACCTGTGCCGGTGCTGGAACATGAGCTTGTGACTGAGCAAGCGGGGCTTGTAACTGAGCTATCACACTCTGTGCCTGACCTAGCTGACCCTGAACACTCTACACTTGGGCCTACAAAGTGGCTATTTGTGCCTGCTATGAAGAGGACGACACCCTGATAACAGTCTGTGGTCGGCCACCAAATCTAGGCCGCTGTACAATCTGAGCACTAACTAGGCTATCGAACCTCTACCTCACTGCCCTCCCCTCCTCCCCTCCATCATCTCCCCCATCATCTCCATCATCTGGGCTATCCTCATCTCTATCCTCCCCCTCCTCATCATCTTCGCTCTCCTCCTCCTCTCCTCCACCCACCGCCTGCTCTCTGCCAACTACACCCTCCTGTCTCTCCACCTCTGGCTGTTGTACCATTGCAATAGGCCCTTGCTCATCTGGGCATGTAAACTATGGAAATCGATGAGTATGGAAATACATTAGGTACTCATCTAGCATCCTTGCATTTGTAATATCTAGCCTGTATGCCCATACCTTTGGCTGCAAGCTAGAATACTCTGTGTACGCCACCTGGTATATAATGCAGCATCCCCATTCGAGATCATCCTTGTGCCACCCATAGTGAGCAACGCCCTGTGGCATCCCCTAAATGAATCCATATTGTCTCTGAACCAATAGGGAAAAAAAATATCTCAATAATGAAAGGGGTCCATCCTATCAGATATTATGGTATGCAGAAAAATGGCATCTCCAAGTGATCTGTGTCCCAGGGCTCATAATTTGTATATGGCCTCCATATAACGACATCCACATCATCCAACACATGTCGCCAATACTCCAACTTTCCCAGCTTGGGTTGTACAAGTGCACCTAAATATGTCTCCACATATGGCCTGCCTAGTGGCCTCGCCCTAGCACATGCTGGCCTAGTAACTGCAATATGCTCCTAGGCCCAGATCTGGAGCAATGTCACACCGCTGGCCAAACTAGTTGACCCTCAGTACACTACCTGATGTAAGTCATGATACAAATGTGCCAAAATGTAGCTCCCCCAAGAATACCTCCATGGCTGAGTCACCATCCACTCTAGCATCCTCCCCCACCCAACTGAAAATCCCTTCGACCAATGGTCCAGTCTAAGGAAGCCTCCAATAAATGCTACCAACACAACAACTAAGGTTGGATACCTGCTGAAATCCACCCATGGCACCCAATAGCCGGCTATAGACGCATCACCACAAATCCTCTTCAGTGCCTCAGTCCCTCCTATCTCCTTGTGGTCATAAACCACAAGGGCACCTACCACAGGAATCCCTAGAATCTTGTATACATCCTCAAGTGTCATAGTCATCTCACCAGTCAACAAATGAAAAAAGGTGTTATGATCAGAATGCCACCTCTCTACCAATGCGGTCAGCAGTCCCTTGTTGACTCGAATCCCTTGCGGGATAGTCAACAGGGATCCCAGCCCACAGGCACCTATCCATTGTACCTCTGTAGGAGTCAGCTCTCCTATCCGATCCCAACATATCAGAAAATGCTCTCTAATCTAGAGGTTGCCAAACACCTCCTATTGTCATCACAAAGACAACTAATCAAACTCATACCAAAGACTCCTATCATGTGCTCTATCTATCAGTGACCCATATCATGTCAGTGACCTATATCAGTGACCCATATCAAGTGACCCATATCAGTGACCCATATCATGTGAGTGACCCATATCATATCAGTGACCCATATCAGTGACCCATATCAAGTGACCCATATCAGTGACCCATATCACACAATCAAAGCATCATTCTATTTGTATTTCAAGCATAAATGCAAATATTTTGTCATATCAATCATTTACTATTTGTTTTCTATCGTAGAAAGCAAATTTATCAAGAGTCATATCAATCATTTACTATTTGTTTTCTATCGTAGAAAACAAATTTATCAGGAGTCATATCAATCATTTACTATTTGTTTTCTATCGCAGACAACAAATTTATCATGTCCTATAAGGCATTTACTCTTTGTCTTCTATTCGGAGAAGCAAATTTATCAGTTAATCATCAGCTTTTCTACCATTTATCCATATTAGCATGATGGAAAAACAATTTCTTTATCTATTGACCAAGGACGCGATATAGACCATCAATTTTCATCATGGCATTCTGCCAAAATTTTCCCAGATGCACTACTCTGCACCTCCGATGCACTAAAACTCAAAAGTGCTAATGTTTCTCCTATAAGCGCTAAAACCCTAGATGCGCTAAACTATGTAGCATATGCGCTATTTCATCACCTAGAAGTGCTAAAATCCTATATGCGCTAAACTACCCAGTGGATGCGCCACTTCATAACCTCATTGTGCTAACCCACCCCTATTGAGACCAATTCCTAGATGTGTAACTCTATGCCCTAGATGCGCGACTCTATGCTCTAGCCAGACTCACACCTATAAGCACTAATCTACACTTCGTATGTGCTAGAACACCTAGTTTTACCCTACACCCTATATGCGCTAAAGCACACCCTATAAGCGCTACAAAAAATTGCAAATACGCTAAAACAGAACTGCAGATGCGCTAAAACAAAATTTCAAAACTTAAATTTGCATAAAAAATGTACAAAAATCACTAAAAATCACAAAATTTTGATGCACAAAGGGTTTAATAGACTCACCAGTGGTCCATACGCAACAAGTCTCTGAAATCGGCACACCCGCTCGAATCTATGAGTGTGCAATGGGATCGACATCTTGCTAAGTCACTATCAGAGCATCCAAACTCACTATAGCAAAAGAGTGAAAATGACTTCCACTTTTACCCTTTTTTTACCTTATATGAGTCATTTAAGGTGGTTTTTTGAGGGTTGTTTCTTTTTCATCACTTTATTTCACCAGGGGCATCTTTTTCCACCCATTTTTCGGGAGCTAACTCACCGAACCACTAGCAGAAGGTTATTTTCATCAGATTTTTGAACTTCATATCATCCTTTGTGATTTACCTCCCGAGGGGGCATCATCAGCATCATCATCAAAAACATATCATGGGCAAAGTAATTTTATTTTTCTTTGAAGCAATATGTTTCATACATCACTTCAAAGAGGGGAAAAATGTATACGTCTAAAAATGGTCACGGTTAATCATGCTTGTTAATTAATTAAATATAAATTATTTAATTAATCTTCTAAAGTCACCTACATATAAATAAATTTAATCATTTATTTATATTGTTCACTTTTATACTTTAATTAAATAAATAACTTTATTTAATTATCACTATCTCCCATATTCCTCTTAATTAATTAAATAGATTTTATAATCTATCTATATTAATTATCATAAGTTTGAATTTTTAATTCAAATGATATTCTTTCTAATTCTTCATTTAATTAAATATTCTAAATATTTAATTACCCACTTTCTAATTCTTCATTTAATTAAATATTCTGAATATTTAATCACCCACTTTCTAATTCTTCATTTAATTAAATATTCTAAATATTTAATCACCCACTTTCTAATTCTTCATTTAATTAAATATTCTGAATATTTAATCACCCACTTTCTAATTCTTCATTTAATTAAATATTCTAAATATTTAATTACCCACTTTCTAATTCTTCATTTACTTAAATATTCTAAATATTTAATTACCCACTTTCTAATTCTTCATTTAATTAAATATTCTGAATATTTAATCACCCACTTTCTAATTCTTCATTTAATTAAATATTCTGAATATTTAATTACCCACTTTCTAATTCTTCATTTAATTAAATATTCTAAATATTTAATTAAACCCACTTTCTAATTCTTCACCTCACGATTAATTAAATATTAAAAATATTTAATTAACAACTTTCCTTTCTTTTCAGTTAATTAAATATTCTCAAAATATTTAATTAGCAACTTTTCTTTCTTTTCAGTTAATTAAATATTCTAAAATATTTAATTAGAAACTTTCGTCACTTCATATTTAATTAAATGCTTTTCTATCATCTTCTCACACATAATTAGATATTAAATATTTAATTATGGAAATTTCTAAATTCACCATCTCATGTAATTAAATAAATTTATTTAATAAATTATAACACTTATCTCTTGCTCACTTCTCAAATGACAACTTTCCTTTAAATCTGAAAGAGAAAATCTATGTAGAAGGAAACATTCAATTTCTTTCAACTTTTCAAAATCTCTCACCGTTCATCTTGACAAGCTTGATCTCAACCATTGATCAACTCAACCAATCAAAACTTTTTAAAAACTCTATAAATACCTGTGTGATTCTAAGCATTGGTTACACAGACATAGACGCATACACGCAATTACGCTTGCACACTTCATCTTTTGCATTTCAGCAATATTCATATCTTAGCAATAGCATAGTTTTGCATTTTGTATAAGATGCATTCTTCGTTTTAATCTCATTCTCTAGTAGTCCATTTTGTTGAGCTTAGCATATCAAATCTGAGAGCAATTTCAATCAAACGAAACGTTGGAGATAGAAAGAAATAAAACGACTTCGAAGGGGTTGTGATAAGAGTTTGCTCATACTTTCTTTTAGCTTCTTTGATACAATGTTTTATTAAATGTGTTTTGAATTCATTATAATAGATCAGATTTTCATACACACATTATTAATGATGGTTTTATTTTCATGAGAGTTTTATGAATGTTTTAAAAGGGATTTAATATGTGGAACTTGTGCTTGCAGGAGGAATGGATTGTGATGCAACATTCGGGTATGGATGGTCAGGAAAACTTGGGTTGCAAGAAAATCCAATGGTGTTACTAGGTTTGGCAGTATGCTCTGGAAGCTCATGTGAGGACAAAGTTTGTTGCAAAGAATAACCAAGTATTGGGAAACTGAAAACCTTGGTATTACATATGCGATGGAGTGTGCTCAATCATGGGGTCATTCAATTCTAAGAATGTTTCATTCAAGTTTGAACTTGAATGTAGGAACAAAAGGTTCACTTGATCATTTTGAATGTATGGTAAGTTCCTACATTTTGTTTGGCGGGTTTGTTTGGTTCCAAGATGGAACCCTGATTATTTAGAGATGAGGATCCCAAAAGATATTAGCATGCTAAAGAAGGTTGATGTCTGTTGACTTTGTTAGCAATTATTCTTCTAGTTTTTATATTCCATGTACCTTATTGTGATTTGTCCCTTGGATTCCATCTCATGTATTTGTCTTATCTCCCTTGTGTCTTGTTCTTATAAAAGGCTAGGAGGTGTTTCATTCTAAGTTAAGTTCAAAATTTGTGGATGTCAAAGAATCAAAAATTCTGTAAGTTTTGTTCTTTTTCTTGTTTTCTGAAACATTCCAAATTAAAAACTTGTATGCACATAGAATCTACTCAATATCAAAGAAAATTTAATTAAAAGCTACTACGTAGTATGAAATATTATGTAGTTGGTTGTTTGTTCAGATGGACAAGACTATATGTTGTGTCATTGAAGGGTGCATACAAAACCTATTCTTATGATTCCTTTGAAAACTGGAGATATCATTTACCCCTTGTGATTAACAACATTATCACAACGAACCTTGATGCAAACCTAGTGTGGTCAAGACCTGACATAAATGAGCCTTGGGATGAAGCTGAATCAACCTAAGATTTAGGTTGTCTTGGTTTAGTCTTTCAAGTAAAGGTATGTTCCTATGGTTTGTTTGTGAGGATTTATTTGTAGTGTTGGTGTGTGACTAACATCATGATCAATAGGAACTAACATTAGGAGGGTCATATATTTCTCTCCTATTTATTTGGAATCGATATTGTCATCCTAGTTCCGGCTTTGAAAGTTGCTTGTAAGACAACAGTCTATGCAAGTTGGTAGTATGAAAATGGAAGTTGATAAGATCTGGGAAATCCATAACTAGAGGCTTTATCCTTTGAGTTTATTCACCTTTTTTAGGGTCACCGAGTTTAGAATTCATGATACAATTGATCATGGTGAACTTGATTATGAAATTTTTCTAACAAGGGTAAGTTTGGCCACGCTTAATGTAATTTCATTAACGGAAGAAGTTTTAGTTGCTAAAAGAAAGGAACCATTACTGAGCAGAAGTTTGAATTCTGAAGAAGTGCCTAACCCTAGTAAAACTTGAAATACTATAAAATTTACTATTGAAAAAAATGATTTATTAACTACAATTGTCATGAGGAAAGTTCTGAAGTTTTGTAGGAAAAAGGGAAAAGACACCAAGGCTTGGAAATAGCACATTGAAAAACATGAAAAAAGTGATGAGTCATCAACCTTTTCACACGTCGAAGATGAAAATGAAGAGAAAAAGCAGGCAAAGCAAGCGAGAGACACATTACTGAAAAATCCTCGAGTTAAAAAGGGAAATTTTCTTGATTTCATGTAGAATACTGAATATCAAGCTTTTACTTTCTCTCTCTCTAATGATAATGTAAAATGTGTTACTGCTTGGTCTAACGAAGTTAAAAGTGAAGACAGGGCCAAGGACTTGAGGAATCTTGGAGAGAAAGAGGATCAAGAAATGAACACAATTGTTCATGAAGCCAAAAAAAGCAAAGAAGAAAACCATGAACCGAGACTGGAAGAAGGAAGAGTATGGAGGAATCATCAAAGGTGTGTGCAATCAAACTTTAATGAGGTTGTTTTCATACATATGAGCCAATTTATTGGTAAGTACGCATTTGAATTTACATTTGTTAAACACAAAAAAATTAAGATAATTCATTGTTACAGTAGGAGATTTGAAATCTATTCAAGTGAATTTAAAGACAAGCCTATTGTAATTCGTACCAAAAAAACTATGAAGATAGTGATAGAAATTAAAGTAAATTGGTTAGTTAGGGTTAATCATTTGCTTAGGGCAAATTTTGGTTAGTTAGGTTAGTTTGTTTTTGTAGGGTTTGTTTTTTGCTTTCTAGTTTGTTCCTAGAATTAATGGATTATGCTTAATTTAACACACACATGAGGGTAAATTAAAATATTCTTAAAACATTATGTTGTGAAATGAAGAAATGAAACCATGCACAGTAAATACATGCTTAAAGTACAAAAAGTAAAATTTTCATATATATATGTGTGTGTGTGTGTGTGTGTGTGTGTGTGTGTGTGTGTGTGTGTGTGTGTGCTTCGTATATACATGGAAATACAAAATTTCTCATCATAAAAGTGCAAAAAGAGTAAAAGGGAGGAACCGAGTTTCAACAATAGGGTGGTCATTCAGTCAATCTGGGGTGCTTCATCCATAAGGGTAGTATATCCCAAGTAAGAATTGTCCTGGTGAGCATCAAAGTCAGGGGTATGAAGATCAATCAGAAATAGTTGAAGAGGAACTAATTCTCCTTGTTCTAGAAACAAAGGAATTCCATCAACTAAGGGAATTCCAATGACCTTGTGTGCAATAGATAGGACATAGTCCAAGTTCCCTAGGAAATCAGGCTACACTATCAATTGAGAAATCATCTGAACTTCATCAACATAAATCCCAAGATCCAGGAGCAAGGCTACAAACCATGAAGCCAAGTCCGAATTTAGTCTATAGTATGCTCTAGATTCTATAAAATTTTCCCCAAAAACCAAGCACAATTTGGTGCAGTAAAGCCAAGAGTTCGAAGAAAGAAAACCTTATTAAGTTGTTGGGTAGTAATGCGACCCATGAAGCCATTCTAGTGGTGAACGCAGGTTAGGAAAATGGGGGTATCAATAGCTTGGAAGCAAGAAAGAACAAGCAAAGCGGAAAAGAAAAATAATAATTAAGAGAAAATAAAAGATGTGAAGAATTTTAAAGAGAAGTGCAAAATTTATAGAAAACTGTGAGAAATCTGTAGTACATAGTTGCCTGGATTGAAGTCTTGGAAATGCAAGTTGAGGTGGCAGCAAGACAATTTTCTCTAGAGCGAAATGTTAAATCTAATTAATTCTCATAGAATTGGTGGTCATTGCTTCAAATTTTTCTAGTACAAAGATCACAATATGAACAAATTGAAGATTCCAAAATTAATGGTGGTCATTTCATTGTATTTTATTGAGCTGTATTAATCATGAAGGTGTCCATGTGTGCAACATAGGAAGGAAAATCAATCTGGTAAGGTGGCACACATCAATATCTAGAAATTAAAAGGAAATAATATGTGAGTGTTAAGGCGTTCAAATTCAATGCAAAGTATTATGGTCAAAGTTAAGTGTAGTCATGACAACTCTGATGCATTAATGTAGTGCAGTGTCGTCAAATCAGAATTGCTAGCCAAGTATTTTAGCAGTTGCCATAAAAATTAAAATGGAAGGGTGGTAACTAGTAGTTCTAAACTTAGATTTAATTTGGTTATTGAATTAATTGCTGCTAAATTTTAACTTACGCATATTTTTTGAAAGATAGTGAATTGTAGCTAGCTGGGATTTGGTATAAGGGTGGCAAAATTTAGCTAAAAAGTTGCACCTACAAGGAATAATTAAATGAATTTTTGGGAATTGGTGAAATGATGAAGGGATTTTCATTGAATAAAAATAAAAAGGTAACCTTCACTACCACTATAATTCCCAACCTAACAGTGAGCTTCATTGCTTGCAAGTTGAAGTGGTGCAGGAGCACCTGCCAAGGTGCTAAGGTGCAAGCATATTTTGATGTTTTGTTTTAAAAATCTTTTTAATTTTGTTTTTCAAGTTCTTTAACACCTTTATATTGTGTTTGATATCCTTTTGGGTCATAGGTAAAAGTTAAAATAAATTGGGAAATCTTTTTGTGGTCATTTCCTAGGCTTTTGGAAAAGATTGCAAAACACACTGTGTTTTACAACAGGAGGTTTTTGGCCGATTTTAGGCTTAGAGAAGGAAACCTAACCATTTCCAAAGTATTGTAAAAGTTATTTCTTGACCTTTTGAGGTTGTTGGAGGATTTTGAGCATGGCAGTTTCATGAGAGCAAAAAGAAACAGTGATTTTGTGTTGGAAAATACAGTTTTTTTCTATTCTTGCGTCTGAAACAGCAAGTAGATGATTTAAATAAAGCATTTGTTGATTTTTTAGCATGTAGAGGATCCTTCTAAAGCTTTGTATTGGCCTTTTCAGACAACTTTTCTATCGCTATCTTTCATTTTGTAAATTTTGTGTGTTTGTTTTAGTTTTGTTTTGACTGGTAAATTCCAGAAAATGGAGTTTTAGTTTTGTTTCTTGTCCATACCAGGAAGTATGGAAATTTTGGAAACAAGGAAAAAATCCCTTTTTTGTATATAATTTAAATATTGGAGTCTTTGTGAGTCATGCAAGCAGGATGATGATCTTTTCCTAGGTGAGGTTGTGTTGCTCAGTTAGGAAAAACAGTGTAAAGTTTTCTTCCAACGTTGCAGGGGTGTTGACCACTCGAAACCCAGGTGTGAAAATATGGTTGGAGGCCTTACAAAGGTCTGACAGGTGCCAGGAATCATCACCAAGTCATCTGGAGGCAGAAGGAAGAAGACAGTCCTCCTTGTAACCAAGAAAAGGCTCAGAAAGCCCTAAAATACTAAAAATCAGCAATAGCCCTATGTACGGCCTGAGAAGGGCTGAAACCACTAAAATCTTGAAGAGTTAAAAATTTGAGCTAGGGTTCTTTCTTTGAGATTATGGTGTTCTTTTAGTAGGGAGAAGTATTAAACATTTTTCTTGTTGGAGGAGGCCTAATTCTAGTAGCCCTCCCCAAACCCTAGACTAGGGTTTTGAGAAAGCGATAAGGAAGAGGGCTATGGAGGTGGAACAAGAACCCTCTCTAGACTGTATTTGAAGTTTTGAAATGTTATACACACCCCTGAAATGAGGTTAGGAAGAATTTAGAGATTAACTGGTCTTTAATCTGATTAAGGGCTAGTTGGTGAAGAGAGGAAAAGCACCAAGAAATGCTTGGTTGAGGCATTGTGAATGATTTGGAACTTGATAGTAGGGTTGGCAGCAAGGATCAGGGGTGCCTAATTATTTTGGGGACCTATAGGTTGAGTGGTGGAGAGAAACACCAAGGTTTATCAACTAAAGACCCAGAGCATTGAGCCAGTGATTGACTCAATCCAACCTTGTTTCTATCAGATTGGTATCAGAGCACATCTAAAGATTTGGGAAAGAAACTTATATGTCAGAGGTTGAATCAAGTGAAATTCCCAAGATGGTGACAAATGCACAGTTAGCCAAGATGGTTGAAGAGCAACAAGAGGATAACAAGTCTCTAAAGGAAAGAATAGAGCAGCTTGAGAAAGCACTAAACAAGGTGAAGTTGGAAAGTAAAGTGCCAAAAGAAGAAGAGGTTGCAGAGGAAGACAAAGTCCCTAAACCTGACCCTGTTCTGGAGGAGGAGCCTTTCTTGAAGGCATTAAAATCCCTAAGTGGAAAAGGACTTGAGTGCATACCACTATTCCATGGAAAGATGGACCCTGATTTGGTCATGGACTGGATAGATGGAATGGAGAATCACTTTGAGTGTGATGGAGTCACAGAAGCACAGAAGGTGAAGGTTGCAAAATCAAGGTTGAGGGGATCAGCTTTGACATGGTGGAAATTTGTCCAAACTAAAAGGGAGAAAGAAGGCAAGCAGCCCATATCAACCTGGAAAGGAATGGTTGCTAAAGTGAAAGAAGCATATATGCTAGATGTTTATGAGATCCAACTTCACAAGAAGAGGTAGAGTTTAAGAAAAAAAAGACCAAGATGTCAACACCTACACTGAAGAGTTCCAGAAGCTTTGCTTGAGATCAAATGTGGTAGAAGATGAGAGCCTAAAAGTGGCTAGGTACCTCAATGGTTTGAAGTGGAACATACAGGAAGAGATGGCTTTGCTCAGCCCCAAGATAGTCCACCAATGTTATCAACTGGCTATAAAGATTGAAGAGAGGAATAAAAGGAAGCATGATCAGTCCTCTAAGGGCAGAGGCAGAGGCAGAGATCAAAGAGGATAGCGTGGGGTTACCAAGGAAGAGGTAATGAACAAAGAAACCAAGGAGAATCTAAGCTTACTAAGCATGGAGGTGAAACATCATCAAGAGGAGGATTTAATAGATGAAGAGGACCTCAAGGAGGTTCAAACAGAGGAAGAGGAGTAGGCAAAAGTAACTCTTACTTTTCCACCATGAAATGTTATTATTGCAATCAGCTAGGTCATCCAGCTTATAGGTGCCCGGGGAAAGCTTCTTCAAGCAATGAAAAGAGAGTAGCTTATGCACAAGAGGACAACATGAGTATCAAATCACCTAAGATCAGTCATATAGAATCAGAAGTAGGTGAAAATCTGATGTTTAACAGGGTTTTGATCAGACAATTGGTCAAGGAAGAACCCAAGCAAAGGAGAGCTTTGTTTAGAGCAAGCTGCAAGATATTGGGAAAGGTATGCAAGGTCATTGTAGATTCTGGTTCTACATATAATATCATCTCTAGGGAGGCAGTAAATAAGTTAAAATTGCAGAAGGTACCTCATACCAATCCTTACAAGGTCACATGGCTGAATAAAGGGCAGAGTGTTCTAGTGAATGAGCAAGTTACAGTGGAATTCTCAATTGGAGGCTACAAAGACAAGCTGATTTGTGATGTACTACCCATGGATGCATGCCATCTTCTTCTTGGTAGGCCATGGAAATATGACAGAGGTGCTATATATCATGGAAAGGAGAACACCATAGAATTCAAGAAGGATGGAAGAACCTTCAAGCTGCAATCATTGATTGAGGATGATGAAGGACAGTCCAAGGTTCCTAACATTATGTTGAGCAATGGCAAAGAATTCATCAAGGATATACACCAAGGGAATGAAGGTTATGTGGTCTTAATGCAGTCCAAAGAGGAAGAAAAGGCTGAGAAGACAGTCATACCTAAAATAGTTCAAAGGCTACTAGAAAAGTACAAGAGCATAGTGAGTGATGGAACACTTACAAATATACCACCAAAGAGAGCAATAAGCCATCAAATTGACTTCATACCTAGAGCCTCATTGCCTAACAAAGCAGAATATAAGCTTACACCTGAGCAAAACCAAGAGGTGGCAAGACAAGTGGAAGAATTGTTGAATCAAGGTCTAATTCAAAAGAGCATCATCCCTTGTGCAATCCCAGTTGTTTTAGCAACAAAGAAAGTAGGTAAGTGGAGACTTTGTACTGATTCTACAACAATTAATAGGATCACCATTAGGTATAGATTTCCAATACCTAGAATTGAAGATTTAATGGATTGCCTTGGAGGAGCATAGTATTACACTAAGTTAGATCTTAAGAGCAGGTATCACCAAATCAGAATTAAGGAGGGTGATGAGTGGAAGATAGCTTTTAAGACAAATGATGGTTTGTATGAGTGGAAAGTGATGCCATTTGGCCTCTCAAATGCCCCTAGCACGTTCATGAGACTAATGAATGAGGTGATTAAGGACTTCATAGGGATTTTTGTGGTAGTCTACTTGGATGACATACTGATTTTCAGTAAGACAACAGAAGAACATTTGAAACATGTGGAGATGGTTCTAAAAAGGCTGCAAGAAGAACAGTTGGCAATCAACCTTGAAAAGTGTGAGTTCTTCAAACAAGAACTTGAGTATCTAGGCTTTGTGGTATCCCAAGGAACGCTGAAGATGGATCCAAGTAAGGTGGAAGCCATCCTAAAGTAGCCTACACTAACCACAGCAACAAAGGTAGGAAGTTTTCATGGTTTGGCTCAGTTTTATAGAAAGTTCATAAGGAATTTTAGTGGTATATGTGCACCGGTGTTAGATACAATCAAGGGTGGCCAAAAAATGAAGTTTAAGTTGACTTTAGAGGCTAATAGAGGGTTTGAAAAGCTGAAACAAGAGGTAGCAACCCAACCTATACTTTTGTTGCCTAGTTTTGATAAGTTGTTTACAGTTGAGTGTGATGCAAGTGGAGTAGCAGTAGGAGGAGTCCTTAGTCAAGAAGTTAGGCCTGTGGCCTTCTTTAGTGAAAAAATAAATGAAGCCAAGAAAAAATACTCCACCTATGATCTAGAACTTTATGCTTTAGTGCAGTCCCTTAGGAAGTGGAGGGATTATTTACTGCCCAAAAAGTTTGTAGTCTTCACAGATAACCAGGCACTCAATTACATCAACACCCAAGAGAAGTTAAGCAATAGACATTTGAAATGGATGGAGTACATCCAAGCCTTTACATTTACCATTAAACACAAGAAGGGGCAGCAAAACAAAGTAGCAGATGCATTAAGCAGGAGGATGCTGACAGTCCAAGAGATACAGTTGAAAAGCATTGGATTAGAGAGTTTCAAAGACCTCTATGGTGAGGATGAAGATTTCTCAGAAGCCTAAAAGGTATGTTTAGATTTTGAAAATCACTTTCATACTCAATATGCTAAGTATACTCTACAAAATGGATTGTTATTTAAGGGTAATCTGTTATGTGTCCCAAGAGGATCAATGAGGGAAAATCTAATCCAAGAGAAACATAATGGTAGTCTTATTGGGAATTTTGGAATAAATAAAACTTTAGAGATGGTACAAAGATTTTATTATTGGCCTAAGTTGGCAAGAGATGTTAGGAAGTATGTAGAACGGTGTGTTTTTTGCATGAAAGCCAAAGGGGGAGCTAGCAATGTTGGTTTGTATCAGCCCCTGCCTATTCCTAACAGACCATGGGAGTGTGTGAGCATGGATTTGGTGGTAGGTCTTCCTAAGACCAAAACTGGTTTTGACAGTGTTTTTGTAGTTGTGGACAGATTTAGCAAGATGAGTCACTTTATTCCTTGCAAGACTACACATGATGCAAGTTATATGGCCCATCTCTTTTTCAAGGAAGTTGTAAGAATCCATGGATTGCCAGTGAGCATTGTCTCAGATAGGGATGTGAAGTTCATGAGCCATTTTTGGAAAACACTATGGAGAAGATTGGGTACAAATCTATCATTTGGATTAGCATACCATCCTCATACCAATGGTCAAACATAGGTGGTTAACATAGTGTTAGGTAATCTATTGAGGTGCTTGACAAAGGAATATGGACAGACATGGGATATGGTAATTTCTCAAGCTGAGTATGCTTATAATGATAGTGTTAATAGAACTATAGGAAAAAGTCCATTTGAAGTTGTGTATGGGATGCACCCAAGAGGAGTTTGTGAACTTAGAGACCTTGGAACAATGGAGAATAGGAGTGGATATGCAGAAGAATTCACTCAGACCATGAAGGAGATTCATGAGTAGGTTAAGAAGACAATCACAACAGCAACACAAAAATTGAAGGATAAAGTTGATGAGTCAAGGAGAGATGTGCAGTTTCAAGTAGGTGATTATGTGATGGTTCATCTTAACAAATCAAGGTTGCAGAAGGGCATGTCAACCAAAATGCAGATGAAAAGAGTAGGACCATGCAAAGTGTTAGCTAAGTATGGGAAGAATGCATACAAGGTAGAACTTCCATTATATTTGGGTATATCTCCTATATTCAATGTTGCTAATTTGATCAGGTATACGGGCATAGTTAGTGATGAAGCTCAAAATAGTCAAGAAATATTTAAGGATATTAGTAATATACCCCTTCCAAGTCAAGATCTAAAGCTCAGGTAGAGAAGGTCTTGGAGTCCAGGGTGAAGAAAGCAACAAGACACAAGGCATACATGGAACACCTTGTCAAGTGGAAGGGCAAACCTGAATCTGAGGCTACCTGGGTTGAAGAAGTATATTTCAAGAAGTAAGGAATTGATTTATCACTAATATCTCCTCAAGTTCCTTGATCTTTGTGCTGAGAGGGGGAGAATGGTGCAAGAGCACCTGCCAAGGTGCCAAGGTGCAAGCATATTTTGATGTTTTTTTTTTTAAATCTTTTTCATTTGTTGTGTAAGGTCTTTAACACCTTTATATTGTGTTTTAGGACCTTTTGGGTCATAGGTAAAAGTTAAAATAAATTGGGAAATCTTTTTGTGGTCATTTCCTAAGCTTTTGGAAAAGATTGCAAAACACACTATGTTTTACAACATGAGGTTTTTGACCAACTTTAGGCTTAGAGAAGGAAACCTAACCATTTCCAAAGTATTGTAAAAGTGATTTCTCGACCTTTTGAGGTTTTTGGAGGATTTTGAGTGTGGCAGTTTCATGAGAGCAAAAAGAAACAGTGATTTTGTGTTGGAAAATACAGTTTTTTTCTATTCTTGCATCTGAAATAGCAAGTAGATGATTTAAATAAAGAATTTTTTGATTTGTTAGCATGTAGAGGATCCTTCTAAAGATTTTTATTATCCTTTTCAGACAAATTTTCTATCGCTATCTTTCATTTTGTAAATTTTGTGTGTTCGTTTTAGTTTTGTTTTGACTGGTAAATTCCAGAAAATGGAGTTTTAGTTTTGTTTCTTGTCTGTACCAAGAAGTATGGATGTTGTGGAAGCAAGGAAAAAATACCTCTTTGTATATAATGTAAATACTGGAGTCTTTGTGAGTCATGCAAGTAGGATGATGATCTGTTCCTAGGCGAGGTTGTGTTGCTCGGTTAGGAAAAACAGTGTAAAGTTTTCTTCCAACATTGCAGGGGTGTTGACCACTCGAAACCCAGGTGTGAAAAGATGGTTGGAGACCTTACAAAGGTCTGAAAAGTGGTAGGAATCATCACCAAGTCATCTGGAGGTAGAAGGAAGAAGATAGTCCTCCTTGTAACCAAGAAAAGGCTCAAAAAGCCCTAAAATACTAAAAATCAGCAATAGCCCTGTGTACGACCTGAGAAGGGCTGAAACCATTAAAATATTGAAGAGTTACAAATTTGAGCCAAGGTTCGTTCTTTAAGATTATGGTTTTCTTTTAGCAAGGATAAGTATTAAACATTTTTCTTGTTGGAGGAGGCCTAATTCTAGTAGCCCTCCCCAAACCCTAGACTAGGGTTTTGAGAAAGCGATAAGGAAGAGGGCTATGGAGGTGGAACAAGAACACTCTCATGACTGTATTTGAAGTTTTGAAACCTTATACACAGCCTTGAAACAAGGTTAGGAATAATTTAGAGATTAAATGGTCTTTAAGCTTATTAAGGGCTAGTTGGTGAAGAGAGGAAAAACACCAAGAAATGCTTGGTTGAGGCATTGTGAATGATTTGGAACTTGATAACAGGGTTGGCAGCAAGGACCAAGGATGCCTAATTATTTTGGGGACCTATAGGTTGAGTGGTGGAGAGAAACACCAAGGGTTATCAACTAAAGACCCAGAGCATTGAGCCAGTGATTGACTCAATCCAACCTTGTTTCTATCATGAAGCAAATGGGCTTACAATGAAATATAAAAAAAAAAAAGGAAAAATGAATATCAAAGAAATATAAAAAGAGAAAAATTCAACTCTTTAGGCTATCCAAATATCTCTATCAGGGCCATGGATTCCTGACTGATACTAGAGCTATGTTTGGGGGAATTACAAAGATAACCTTGTCGGGGCTATGGACGCTTGACTGATAGCAAGGCTCTATCCATGGTTGGCTTTGGAGGATTACCAAATTATGAAATTCAATGTCAATGAACTGATTTTTTCACCAAGTTTCAAAAATTGGAATTAATCAAAGCACACAATGATACTTTCTAGAGAAATTTTATTATCTTTATGTCAGAATCTAGGTAAAGGTAAGTAGTTATTGTTTGAAAATATTTATAAGTTATAATTTTTAGCGGGTGATTTAATCTTGGGTTTCTTTTAAATTTAGTTTTATTGGTTGCAAGTTGTTGTGTGGTCTCACAACACGCCCCAAGATTGTAAGACTTGGGGACCCAAGTGAAAAATAACACTTATGGCAGGTGTTGTCTAGTTGAAGAGATCTTAAAAAATTAAAGTCAAAGGAATTTTTTGGAGCACTTCGTGATTTGAGTGTACCGGGTACCGAGTATTGGAGAGCCAAAAATGTAAAAATGTTAATGCAAGGTCTTGGGTGAAGTGTTTTGGTCTGAGAGTAAGGGTCCAAAAAATTTGGAGGTTCCAGTAGAATCTGGGGTCCAAGAAAATCTTTTTGGGTAAAAGCTAAAGTATCAAGTACCAGGTATTGGGTAACAGTGTTAAATTTATAGTTAAATGCTTAAGTTTTCCCGAGGATCCAAAGGTCTGGTAACCCAATTAAAAGGAATAATTACTCAAGATTATGATTTTAAAAGTGTGATATTTATGATGTGTTTAAAATGATGATTTATTAATTATGGTTTTGTTTTCATGAGAGTTTTATGAATGTTTTAAAAGGGATTTAATATGTGGAAATTGTGCTTGCAAGAGGAATAGATTGTGATGCAAAATTTGGGTATGGATGCTCTGAAAAACTTGGGTTGCAGGAAAATTTGATGGTGTTACCAAGTTCGACAGTATGCTCTGGAAGCTCATGCGAGGAAAAGTTTGTTGCAAAGAAGCACTAGGTACCAGGAAACTAGAAACCTTGGTATTACGCATGTTGCAAAAGAGTGTGCTAAGTTCCAGGGTCATTCAATTTCAAGAATGTTTCATCTGAGTATGAATCTGAATGTAGGAACAAAAGGTTCACTTGATCATTTTGTATGTATGGGATGTTCCTACATTTTGTTTGGCAGGATTGTTTGGTTCCAATATGGAACCCTAATTATTTAGAGATGAGGATCCTGAAAGATATTAATGCTGAAGAAGGTTGAAATCCGTTGACTTTGTCAGTAATTCTTCTGCCAGTTGTCATATTCCACGTGCATTGTTATGATTCATCCCTTGGATTTATTCTCATGTATTTGTCTTATCTCCCCCATGTCTTGTTCTTATAAAAGATCGGGAGGTGTTTCATTGTAAGTTAAGTTAAAAATTTGTGGATGTCACAGAATCAAATATTCTTTAAGTTTTGTTATTTTTCCTATTTTCTAAATCATTCTAGATTTAAAACTTGTATGCACATAGAAGCTAATCAATATCAAAGCCAATTTGAAAGCTACCACCTGGTATGAAATATTATGTAGTTGGTTGTTTATTCAGCTAGACAAGACTATATGCTACATCATTTAAGGGTGAATACAAAACCTACCCGGTGTCCAAATAAACCCCCCTTTCTTTAAAATATCACATCATTCTATGCCTAACTATGAAGAAATCTAGTGAAGTATAGAGTGGTTTACTTTGATTTGGTTAATTCTTGAGGTATGCGTGGATAATACCTAGGAAATTTTTTACTTTTTAGTAATTTTTGATGCTTTATTTTAGAATAGATGTTTAAATTTCAAAAAATGTTTCAAATAAGATATAAATGAATGTAAATATTATTTCAAATCTTTCATTTCCATAATATTGTTGAATGCTTAAAGCTAAATTTACTTAAGTGAAAGAAAAGTTTTTTGAAATTCATGAAATGTTGTTGCAAATCTGTTGATTTCACAAAATTGTCTGATGACCGGATTGAGAATATCTTCTACCTACCCTTATGATTCCTTTGAGAACCAAAGATACCATTCACCCCTTGTGATTAACAACATTATCAAAACGAACCCTAATACGAACCTAGTGTGGTCAAGACATGACATAAATGAGCCTTGGGATTAAGATGAGTCAACCTATAAAGATTTAGGTTGTCCTAGTTCAATCTTTCAAGTAAAGGTAGGTTCCTGCAATCTTTCTGTGAGGATTTATCTGCATTGTTGGTGTGTAACTAACATCGTGATCAACACCAAGGTATCAAGGGCATTACTAAATTATTATACAATGACCCTAGGAAATAAATGAGAAGCTAGAGCATAACAAATAAAATAAATATCACCTCTCAAAATTGTTGAAGCTAAGAAAGGAAAGAGTGTTGTTGAAGATTTCTACTAAAATCCTCAAGAATGTACTAGTAAATAGCAGTCTTCACAAAACTTCATAAATACTATTAAACTACTCAAGGTGCTAGAAATAATGGCGTAGAATGTTGGCTAGAGTGATAGTTTGATAGAATGAGAAATATAATGCAATATGAGAATTATATTGATCTAAAACGGGTCAAAGGAGGGAGGTAAGGGAGTTGGGAGGTCATTCAAATTGTCTCTAGATTGATTACTTGCAAACTAGGTTAGTGATAGGTAAAAAATACTTAAAAACAACCATAAATCACAAACTATTGTGAATGCTAGTGTGTTGCACCAAATTCTAGATAATTGTGGCTCAATAAAGGTCAAAACACTAGGAAATGAAAAAAATATGATAGTTTTGTAAGGAAGCTAAGGTAGCAGAACAACTTCCTAAACTAATCTTGAGAGGAGAATAATGCAAAATTTTATAGATATTTACAAAATTTTCATAAACTTAAACATAAATAGACATAAATATCATGCATACCACAATATAGTGATTTACATGGGGAAAACATTTTTGGAAGAAAAACCCCACACTCCAAAAGTCACCCAATATATTATTCAGAAATCATAAAGATTACAATATAATTGCAAAGCAAGCTTCTCACATGAGTATCACCAACTACGGATCCAAAGGAAACACGATCGCTATCAGACTCTTAGAATACATCACAACACACAACTATAATGCAATGCCCTCATAAAATAAGGTTTCCTTCTACGAAAATTCAAGCCAACAAAATATTGATTGTCAGATCTGAAACCTAATGATGAACGATCCAAATTTACAATAATAAAAGGTGGCTTTCGAGGGCCTTGCCCCCAAAACCCTCGTCAGGGGGGGGGGGTGTAAGGAAACTATGCAGCCATAGAATGACAATTTCCACATAACCCAAATCTGAAAACATGCAAGTAAAATACTCAACATCAACATGCAAGAGAATAAACATACCCATCAAAGATGATACAAGATATACCCTGGGAAAACCATCAAGAGGGAAAAACCCAGCCTCCAAAAGCATCCACACTCCATGTATTATTCAGCAATGAAAAACCCATTACAATACATCTGCAGAGACTCCATGAACACTTCTAAAGCACAAGCTATCCATGCATTCCATGTGACCAAGCATGAATCCACACATCCCATGCCATGCTTCAAACCCTCACACATGCACAAGCTCAACCTACTAACCTGCAACAAACTGTCCAACCTTAAACAACTACCCTTGTGGTTGCTTTTATAGAAACAAGCTCCCACAAAACCACCAAGTGGTATTACATAAACCATGTGCCCAAAAAATACTACATCATGTGACCCCACATTTAATATTGGGTACTTTATTATTTTATTATTCCCCCAATATTAAATAATTATATTTTACAATTAAGTCCCAATGTTACATACAACAAAGTGGCCCCAACATTATAACTCCTTGTGATGCACGTTCACCTAGAAACCCCTAGGTGCACCACACACATAATAAATAAATAAAATATTACAAACATTATGCAAGGTGTACAACACCTAATCCTAACAGGGGGAATGAGCCCCCTCAAACCACCGTAGGGGGGTACCCCCCTTGCACCTCCCATGCTGACGTGTCTACAATACCTTATGTATTTGCAAGGTTGAGACATATTTTCCCAATAAGTTGTAAGATTAGTCTTGAGGAAAAGGGTTATGAGAAGCTAAGCCTTAGCACCATGGGCAGATAAAGACAAGGTAAAGTCTACAATGGCCTCAAAACACACTAAGGAAGATGGACACCAATGTGAGCTCAAACAAAATATGAAAATTGTAAGGTTAAACATTTTTTTATCATTATAGAAGCATTCTCATGTACCTTGCTTCCTTAAAAAACTATTGAACAACCAAGTCTTGCATCGCTATAATTAAAATATTTAATTTATATTTTTTATAAAAGGTATCATTATTTTTCTTAAATTTATAATAAATAATTTACATATTTTGACAAAGTTATTTCAAGTTTTAATTTAGTATTAATTACAATTAATTATTTAAGATCAAATTTTACTATTTCAATTGTATTTAATAAATATTTGTTATAGTTGTATTTAACAAACATTTATTTTAACAATCAAATTGAACTTCAACAATAATAGTGATGATTAATTTGACAAAAATAGCATATCTTGATCATTCTCCATGAGTGACATAAATACAATACAAAAATGCAAATGAATTGATCCATAATTCAAAATAGATTCCTTTCCCTTTACAAATGTTTAGATAATATTCCCTTGATCAAATTTAAGTTTATAAAATCCTTACCATATTTGAACTTTTGATCCATAATCAATATCTAACTATAATATAAAATCACCTACAAAATAAGAAAAAAAATCCCAACAAACTTTCAAAATCATTACAAATTTAATTATTTATTTAAACAAATAAAATTATTTCACAAACTAAACAAATAATAAAAAAAACTAAAAACAAATTTAATCACTGCAAACACTTATGACAAAAATTTCCATTTATTTCTTTTCACTAGATAGGATAAATCCTTATTAAAAAATAGAAAAGAAACCTATTAAATAGCAAATGTGATGATGAAAGCATTGCATATAATCCTAAATAATGATACAAACATTGAATTAGAAGTTACCGAGATTATAGCATTTAAAGGTGGAAAGAGAATAAGACCTTCCAGATGGTCGAGTGGAGTGTGGTGGCAAAATAGATTATGCCTTTCCTTTCCCACTTTCTCTAGAAAAAATCTCTCTTTTTGACCAACTACTTATGATGAAATCAAACTGTCATATCCACTAAAGAAAATTGTACTTTCTAAATTGCTTTATACCCTCCTATGAGTAAATTTTAAGTAGTTTATCCAAAGTAACATTTCATGGTTAGAGAAAAAAAATTCTTATAGGCTTCCTCTAATGATAACCTTGAATAGTGCCCCCACTTTTAGAGTTTTCCAATATACTTTGTATTTTTATATATTATTTTTATTTTTAATAAAGTAGATTATAAAGAATGAGTAGTTTTGGGTTTATATTTTATTTTATATATATAAGTAATATATTTTATGTTAAGTATGATTTATGGTTAAATGTGATTATTTTCTTTTATTTATATTTATTTTTAAGGAAGAGATTGTAAATATCATTATTTTTTGATAGAATTTAAAGATTCAGAAGTTTTGGGTAAGTATCATGATGAAAACTTGACAAACTTGAATCATGTGTAAGACTAATTATCTATGTGGACTATTACACTCGGGAACAAGTTGTCTCATCTTCCATATTTTTGTCATGGCATTTCTAGCTATCTATCCAATCCATATTGTTTCCACCCATCTTCCCTACCTACCCTGACCTTGATAATGATTGGGGAACAAACCTAAATCATACTTTAGAAAACTCTTGAAATGTAAATCCTTTGTCCATGCACCATAAAACATCAAGCCAATTCCTATATAACATTATTGAACCTCATATCTTGGAGAAAACAAGTTATTCCTATATGGCATAGTCCTTAAATATCATATACTAAATCTTTCATCTAATAATCTTCATGTCTCCTATCCTTTACCAAAGCAATCCATTATCCTTTCATACCTATCATAGGACTTTATTTTCCAAGTTGTCATTGGTTCTAAGCTTCTAAATCACCTAGCCAACATCCCTTCATAATCCCATCCATTCCTAAGGTTAGTCCATTGAAGTGAAAAAATCCTAATCCATCCAAACTTGTTATGTAATCTAGCACATCATCTAAAACACTCCTTGGTTTTGTTCCTAGCCTTCTTGCAAACCTTGATCCTTTAGTCACACTATCAACATCGGTATATGTCTTTCCCAGTCCTCATGTTGTTTTTGGGATGTGTCCTTCCCATATCAATAACATCATCATCACCAATAAATTAGTTTTCAACTTGACTAGGGGCAAGATTGTGTTTGTCTTTGTATCCTTGTGCATGCTTGCTTGCTTGTGTATATCTTTCATATGCATTTGTCACAATCCTTATAGTATACCATCCATAATAAAATCTAGCCTTCTATACTAATTCATAATAAACAATCCACCAATCCATAATAAGCTATCCACAATTCATAACAAACTTTAAACCCATCCTAGTCACCCTCCATTATAAATTGTCCCTTTCTAAGACTGACACTTTGATCAGACATAGATAAAACATCTTACAAAACACCAATCTTAATAAATCACAACATAATAGGCGAACTATCAAACTATCCTTCATGCCTAACCAATCAATTTCCTAACTAACATCATCTATCTTCAACATCTATAACTTGTCTTATACAAGATGTTGCATCATTGCAACCAAACTTGACGTCTTATACAATATATTTCATTCTTGAAACAAGACATGATCCTTTGAATCCTATCAAGAAATCACTCATCTTTGGCAAGAAGATGTAACTGGTTGTTGACTTGTTTGGTCCAGTGAATCTTATATTTTACTTGATTTGTCTTTCATCATTATCCTATGCTATTCGAGGATATCCACATATAATTAGAGGAGCAAGGATGGGTCATGATTTTTCTTTTTGATTTCTGTTTGTGGCTTGTATTGACAATATGGCTAGGGCAATTAAGTTTTTTGTGTGTGATTGAGTCCATTTGGCATAATCAAAATATCCTATGCAAGTTAAAGGTCATCTAACACTTTCTTGCATCAGGATTGACATTCTTTGTGGTTACTCCCTCACATATTATGATAGGGTTGTATTGTCACTAGTATTAGTCATGGCACTCCTTGTCTACAATATTTTTATCTACACAAAGGGATAACATTTTGTACCTTGGTGTATCTTATCCATTTGCAAAATAAAAACGCTCTATGATGATATTTGTGCACTAATGAAAGATAAAAGTTTGATCTATCAATTCATTTATGATATTGATCAACCTAACCATTCTTCACTTCTTACTAACCTTTTCTTCTTGCTAACATTCCTTTTGTCAATCTTGATTTAATGTTCATCGTTTATGCACCTAAACACATTAAATGGGCTCGTTGGTAAATTTGGCTCATTTTTCAAAATTTTCACCAAATTTCTCAAGGGGGCGCCATACTATCATGCTACCATTGGGGCATGTTGGGGAAAGTATTGAGCAATATTTTTCTAATTTTTCTTTGAAACAATGCTAAAAATTGCATTGTCTCAAAGGGGGACAAACTATAGACACTAAAAATTGTCCTAGGCCTGCAATGATATTTTTTCACTAATATTCATCTAAACTAATTAAATAAACTTATTATTTAATTAGATTAACCTCTTTCCTCTAAGTTCATTTTTCTTCTTATCTATATAATTAAATAGTTTTAATTATTTAATTATTCTAACTTTTCTCTAAGGTTAATTAAACAATTTCAATTGTTTAACTAATGGACCATTTTTTATTAAATAATTATCTTTAATTATTTAATCTCTAATATTCTTCATGATTAAATAAACATGTTTATTTATTTAATTAACTAATTTCTAAATTCTTCCATAATTAAATAAACATTTTTACTTATTCAATTATTCATATGGATGCAAATAAATAAATTTTATTTATTTATTACACTTACCTTATTAACTCTTCAATCTTTCTTTTTTCACTCTTCAGTCAACTTTCCTCCATTTTAGAATCTAAATATTTCCTAAATCTTTAACTTTCCTCCATCTTAGAAACATCTTTAGTTAATGAAGTGTGAAATTAGAAACTTCACGTGTACCATTATCCACCATTTTAATTAGATAATTCAATATTATATTTTCTTGAATTAAAATGGAAACTTTCTCATTCTTTCCCAAAATCTCATTTGTTGATTTTTCTTTCCAATCCTGATTGCCAATCAAGCTTGCATCTTCTATAAATTCAACCTTCATCCACTTTCCAATTTAATAATAATCTTTAAAATCTCATCGTTATTGTCTTGAGCTTATCATATTTGCTCACAACAAATTCTAAGAGCTACATTACTGATTTGAAAAACAAGGATGAAGAAGAACAATAGAGGTGAATCAATAGTGATATGTGAAGGTATAATTGTATTAAATTTTTAATTTACATTTTCTTATGCCATATTTGTGCTCCATTGATAGATTAGACCATTTTGCTTAAATCTAATGGTTTTGTGATTGCTTTATGATTTAAGAATTTTATTTTTGATTTCTAATCTTACAAATATAATTTTAAATAAAAATAGAAACAAAAAAAGAGAGGATGCAAACAAATGTGCACATTCATCCTTTGAGAAACCTATAAGTTGAGAAGAGGAGAAATTTGAGGGCTACAAAAGGGGCTTGTTGAGAAAATGTGTCTCAACCTTGCAATTACATAAGGTATTGTTGATACATAAGGTATTGTTCATCCAAGGATGATAGGGGGGTATGTGAGGGATAAGCCCCCATGAGGGGTCCAGGGGGATCATCCCCCGACTGGGGGTCTAGGGGGCAGCGTGCCTTGATGGGGCTTCGGGGGCACCACCCCTGGAAGCCAAATTTTATGTACACTTTATTATGGTAAATTTGGACCATTCATCATTATGTCTCATATCTGACAGCCAATATTTTATTAGCTTGACTTGCCCTAGAAGGCAACCCTATATTATGAGGGCATTTTATTACGATTGTGTATTGCGATGTATTCTTAGAGTTTGATAGCAGTTATGTTGCCTCTGGATTTTTGAGTGGTGATACTCTTGTAATAAGCTTGTGCTGCAAGTATATTGTAATCTTTGTGATTTCTAAATAATATATTGGGTGACTTTTGGAGTGTGGGTTTTTTCTTTCGAAAGGGTTTTCCTCATGTAAATCATTGTGTTGTGGTATGCATGATATTTATGTCTATTTATGTTTAATTTTTTGTAACTGTTAAAGATTTGTAAAATTTTTGCATTATTCTCCTCTAAATATTATTGTAGGAAGTTGTTCTGCTACCTTAGCTTCCTTACAAGTGGTATCAAATCCTGATCACCTTTGGTTTTAGTTGTGGGTTGTTGGGGTTTTTGAACTAATCCATATTTGAGTGAGATCTTATGCAGAAGACACTTTGTGATTTTGTTGTAGGAATTTTTAGATGGCAAGTTCATCTGAGAGAATAGAGGTGGATAAATTTTCTTGACATAATTTTGAAATGTGGAAGCTTAAGATGGAGGATTTGTTGATAGATCAAGATCTATGGGATGTTGTTGATGAGAATGTTTCAAGGCCTGCAAATCCTACTCAAGCTACTCAATATGATGTTATGGACCATAAATCCAAGGGTTTAATCAGATTATGCTTGGTTGAATCTATTTTAATCAATTTCCATGAAGAGACCTCCACACAGAAACTATGGAACAAGCTTGGTGAGATGTATCAAGCCAAATCTTTAGTGAACAAGATTTTCTTGAGGAAGAAATTGTATTCCTTGAGAATGGAAGAGGGTGGATGAATTAAAAACCACCAAGAACCATTTAATATGTTGGTGGCTCAGTTAGCATTAGTTGGTGTTAAAATAGATGAGGAAGAGAAATGTCAGATCCTTCTTTGTTCTTTGCCCAATTCATGGGATTCTCTTGTTAAGGCTATTCAAAGTACTTATGTTATATTGAAGACTAAAGATATGGTGGGTTCTTTGCTTTCTAAAGAGATGAGGAGGAAGGTATCCATCAATTCCAAGGAGGCCTTGAATGAGAAGCATGACAAATCCAAGTCCAAGGGGATATCTAAGTCTCTTGGAAAGTCCAAAGTTATTTGTTGGAACTGCGGTAAGCCTAGACATGTTTGTAAGGACTACAAAGAAGAAAAGAAGAAGAAAAAGAAGAAATTTGATTCTGATTTTGAGTTTGAGAAGGAAGATGGTGATACATTCATTGCAACTTTGGAAACTCATGCAAGTAATGATGCATGGTTAATTGACATAGGTGAATCTTTCCATATGACCTTTAATAGAGATTGGTTTTCTAAATATAAATAATTTGATGGAGGTAAGGTGTATTTGGGTGATGATTCTCATTTAGACATTTTTGGTCATGGTAAAGTTAAAATCAGGTTTCCTAATGGTAGAATAAAAAGGATTAATGGTGTGTTACATATCCTTGGTTTAGCACAAAATATTTTATCTATGAGAAAACTAATAGATGCAGGTGTGCAAGTAGTATTTTCTTTTGCAAGATGCAAGATGGTTAAAGGTGATATGGTGATTGCTAGAGGTGTCATATATGGCACATTGTATAAGCTTGATGCATGCATTATTGAGTGCAATAGTACTTTTGTGAAAAGCAAGTTTTTGGAAGAAATGAGGGTTTTCACTTTAGTAGATGGTCATGGATTTTGGATACCCAAGGGTGCTCTTTCTTCTGAATCAAAGTTACCTATAGAGAAAACTATGTTATGGCACCATAGACTTGGCCACATTGGAGAAAAGGGTTTAAGGACTTTGAAAAATAAAATCCTCGTTGAAGGTTTGTCTGATTGTAATCTTGAATTTGATTTCTGAGCATTGCATTTATGGAAAACAAAACCACATTCACTTTTACTCAAGTTACAGTAAATCTTGTGTTGTATTGGATCTTATTCATTTTGATGTGTTTGGTCCCATAGATGTTCCTTCAGTTGGTAAATCCACATATTATGTTTCATTTATTGATGATTATAGTAGGACATGGGTATATTTTCTAAAGAGTGAATATAAAGTTTTCAATCAATTTAAAGAATTTAAAGTAATGGTTGAGTTGCAAACTAGAAAGAAAATAAAATGTTTGAGGATTGATAATGGTGGTGAATTTTTTGCTAATTATTTTTATAGATTATGTAAGGATTGTGGTATTCATAGACAAAATACAACTCCATATTCTCCACAACAGAATGGAGTTGTAGAAATAATGAACATGAAACTAATGGAGAAGGCTAGGAGTATGTTGAGTGGTGCTAGTCTAGAACAAAGGTTTTGGGTTGAAGCTATTGCCAATACCTGATTAGCAAGTCTCCTACATCAGCTCTTGTTGATAAGATGTCTATAAAGGCATGGCCGGGTCGCAAGCCTTCATTAATACATCTTAGAGTTTTTGATTGTGAGGCATATGCACATGTGCCAAAGGAGAAGCAAAAAAAGTTGGAGAATAAGATTGTGAAATGTATCTTCATCAAATATAGTTATGGTGTGAAAGGATACAAGCTTTGGGATCCTATTGCACATAAGGTAATACATAGTAGAAGTGTTATTTTTAGAGAAACTAAGCCTTCTTCTGTTACATTGCAGCTAGAACAAAGTAAACATGAACATGTGATTCAATTTCTTCCTACACCTGAGAAAGTTGAATCGAGGCCCACGGATAGACAAGAAGTTGAGGAGAGATCATATAGCTCTGAACCTTCATAAGAGGAGGAAGAACCTCCAACTCAACTTGTTTGTAGGTCTACGAGGCACAAAAAACCACCTGAAAGGTATTCACCTAATGATTGGAGATGTATTTTTTCTTTGAACACTAACATGGATGAACCCAGATCAGTAGAAGAAGCATTAGGTATGAATGATGTAGAATCCTGGAAGATTGCTATGGATGAAGAAATGGTAGTTTTGAAAAAGAATGATACATGGGATCTTGTACAATTTATTGAAGGATGAAAAAATATGGGTTGCAAATGGGTATTCAAGAAAAATATTGGTTCAAATGGAAGTATTGAGAAATACAAAGCAAGGTTGGTTGCAAAAGGTTACTCTCAAGTTAAGGGTGTTGATTATGGTGAGATATTTTCTCCTGTTGCAAAAATGACATCCATTATATTTTTTTTCTATTGTTGCTACTTATGATTTAGAAGTTGACAAAATGGATGTGAAAATTGCTTCCTTTCATGGTGACTTGGAGGAGGATATTTATATGACACAACTAGAGAACTACATGGTGAAAGGTAAAAGTAAGGTTTGCAAATTGAAGAAATATTTGTATGGCCTAAAATAGAGTCCTAGGATGTGGTGCTAGAAATTTGATACATATGTGTTGAGTTTGGGATTTGAGCATTCTAAATCAGATCATTAAGTTTATTATAAAACTAATGGTGATTGTTTCCTGTTTATTGCATTATATGTTGATGATATGTTATTTATTGGTAGAGGGAAAGGTATGATTTTAGAACTGAAATCTCAACTCACTGCTAAATTTGAAATAAAAGATCTTGGTTCAACTAAACACATTCTTGGGATGGAAATTAAAAGAGATGGAGTGAATAGAAATTTATGGCTTGGCCAAAGTAAGTATGTCAACTTAATTTTACAAAGGTTTGATATGCAGGCTTGTAGACCATTGTGTGTTCCTATTTCATTTGGAACAAATTTATCTATTTCAGATTAACCAACATCTCCATCAAAGATGGAAGACATGAGCAAAGTGCCTTACTAGAGTGTTGTTGGAAATTTTATGTATGGTATGGTTTGTACTAGACCAAACATTTCCTGAGCAATGGGAGTTCTTTCTAGATATATGTCTAATCCTGGTAGAGTTCATTGGGATGCAGTTAAAAGATTCTTCAGATATTTGCATGGTACCTCAAATTATTCCTTATGTTATCATAGTAATATGACTAAAGATGAGATTTCGCTTGATATTCATGGTTATGTGGATTCAAATTGGGCAAGTGATGTTGATAGCAGAAGATCCACCATTGCTTATGTGTTTACTTTATTTGGTGGTGCAATTAGTTGGATGAGTAAGCGAAAGGTTGTAGTTTCTTTTCCACTACTGAAGCAAAGTATATGGCAGCTACTCATACTTGTAAAGAAGCCATTTGGCTTAAGAGACTATGTTTAAATATTGGAATAAAACAAGGTGCAATGACAATTTATTGTGATAGTTAGAGTGCGATATGTCTAGCCAAGAACCTAACATTTCATGCTAGGACCAAGTACATTGATGTATAGTATCATTTTGTTAGAGATATGGTCGAAGATGGTAGGGTGAAGCTCGTTAAGGTAGAGACTTTGATGAATTTTCTTGATTCTTGAACTAATCACGTGAGCACAGAGAAGTTTAGATGGTGTTTAGGGACTATGGGAATTTCTACCCCTAGGTAGCAATTAAGAGATGGTAATGCCACCCTTCTGTTTTCCTTGCAAGGTGTTTGACAAGTGGGAGATTTTTTGAGAAAATGTGTCTCAACCTTGCAATTACATAAGGTAATATTGATACATAAGGTATTGTTCATCCAATGAAGACGAGGGGGCATGGGGAGGATCCCCTCCACAAGGGGTTTGGGGAGATAATCCACCCTACAAGGGGTCCAGGGGGCAGTGTGCCTCGATGAGGGCTCAGGAGAAATGCCCCCAGAAGCCAAATTTTATATACACTTTATTATTGTAAATCTAGACCATTCATCATTGTGTATCATATCTGATGGCTGATATTTTATTAGCTTGACTAAGTTACCTAGAAGGAAACCCTATATTATGAGGGTGTTTTATTACAGTTGTGTATTGTGATGTATTCTAAGAGTTTGATAGTGGTTGTGTTGCCTCTGGATTTCTAAGTGGTGATACTCCTGTAAGAAGCTTGCTCTACAAGTATATTGTAATCTTTGTCATTTTTGAATAATATATTGGGTGGATTTTGGAGTTTGGGGTTTTTCTCTAGAAAGGGTTTTCCCCACATAAATCACTATGTTGTGGTATGCATGATATTTATGTCTATTTCTATTTAAGTTTCTATAACTATTAAAGATCTGTAAATTTTTTGCATTATTCTCATCTCAAGATTAGTGTAGGAAGTTGTTCTGCTACCTTAGCTTCCTTACAGGGCTTGCCACAATTTTTTAAGCCCTTGTTTTCATTTTTCAATCTCGATGAGTAGCTAGATGTAAAAAATGATAAAATAGTGTGTAATCCTATCCTAAGTGTGTCTAATAAGTGAAAGAGTAGTGACAATGCAAATAATATAATGAGAATGTTGATAATAAGGAAATGAGATCCCAAGGTGTCAAGGGAATTATGAAAGGATTATACAATTACCATAGGAAATAAATGTGAAGCTAGAGCATAACAAATAAGACAAATATCATGAACTATTGTGAGTGCTAGTGTGTTGCACTAGTGTCTAGATAATTGCATCTCAATAAAGGTCTAAACACTAGGAAATGACAAGAATATGATAGTTGTAAGATTAGTCTTGAGAAAAAGGATTATGAGAAGCTAGGTTTTGGAACCATGGGTAGATAAAGACAAGATAAAGTCTAAAATAGCCTCAAAACACACTAAGAAAGATGGACACCAAAGTGAGCTCAAAACGTAATATGAAATTGCAAGGTTGTACATTTTTTATCTATACAAAAGCATTTTCATGTACCTTTCTTCCTTTAAAAACTATTGAACAACCAAGTCTTGCATCACTATAATTAAAATACTTAATTTATAATCTTTATAAAGGGTATCATATTGTTTTTCTTAAATTTATAATAAATAATTTACATATTTTGACAAAGTTATTTCAAGTTTTACTTTAGTATTAATTACAATTAATTATTTAAGATCAAATTTTACTATTGCAATTGTATTTAATAAATATTTGTTATAGTTGTATTTAACAAATATTTATTTTAACAATCAAAATGAACTTCAACAATATTAGTGGTAATTAATTTGACAAAAATATTATATCTTGATCACTCTCGATGGGTGACATAAATACAATAAAAAAATACAGATTGATCAATCCATAATTCAAAAATAGATTCATTTCATATTACAAATGTTTAGATAATATTCCCTTGATCAAATCTAACTTTTTAAAATTCTTACCATATTTGAACTTTTTACGCATTATTAATATCCAACCATAATATAAAATCACTAATAAAATAAGAAAAAAACTCTTGACAAACTTTCAAAATCATTACGAATTTAATTCTTCATCTAAACAACTAAGATTATTCCACAAGCAATACAAATAATAAAAACTAAAAACAAAATCTAACCACTGCATAACACTTACTACAAGATTTCATTTTATGTGCTCTCAATAAATAAGATAAATCTTTTTTTAAAAAGAGAAAAGAAACCTATTAAATAGCAAATGTAATGATGAAAGCATTGCATATAATCCTAAATAATGATACAAATATTGAATTAGAAGTTACCGAGATTATAGCATTATCGTACACAAAGGTGGAAAGAGAATAAGACCTTCGAGATGGTCAAGTGGAGTGTGGTGAAAAAATAGATCATGCCTTTCCTTTCCTTGTGTCTATAGTCACTTTCTCTAGAAAAAAAAATCTCTTTTTGACCAGCTACATATGATTAGAGAAAAAACTCTACTTTCTAAATTGCCTCCTCTAAGTAAATTTTAAGTAGTTTATCCAAGTAACTTTTCATGGTTAGAGAAAAAAATGCTTATAGGCCTCCTCCCATGATAACCTTGAATGGTGCCCCCATTTTAGAGTTTTCAAATATACTTTGTATTTTTATACTTCCGTTTTTCTTTTCTTTTTTTTGTATTAAATGAAGTTGAGTTATAAAAGAATGAAACAGTCTAAAGAAAGGAGCTGCAAAAGAAGATGAACCAAAAATAAAATTACAAAAAAGTCTTACACTCCAAGGCAGACCTATCTAACATATAGTAGAAAATTATGACAGCCAAACAAATAAAAGAGACTACTCTCCTCACGTCTCTACAACCACATAGCTGACACACATTAATAGCAACACTTAAATTCTAAAATTGAAAATGCATTGAAGTTGTCTAGAGTAGTGAATGTCTTCCTCATGAAGCTAGAGAAATTGAAGTTTGATAGCCTTCAAATGTCGTACAACTTCCTTTGCACCATCCTTAAGCTAAAAACACAAATAAACAAACTATAGAATGATATCAGAGTAAAGCTTCAAAATTCCAACTTCTTGATGAACCACATGTTTAGAAAACATTGATGAACATCTACATTTCCATATATTTAGTAAAATAGTTTGCCTTATAGAGTCAGTAACCACATTATTTTGCATACCAACACCCAAAACAACCTCCTTCCAGTACAAAATGTGACCAAAAATTGTAGGAAAATGACCAAAGACAACATTCCATTTCCTTTTAGCCCCTATACAATCCCAAAAAATATGCTTCAAACTTTCACTACGATGACAATGAGGACAGTTAGTTGGTTGAATTTTTAATTTTTTTAATCTATCACCTATAGGTAGTTTGTGATGCAAAACTTTCCATGTTAAAATTTGGGCATTGGCCTCAACTTTAGATTTCCAAATCGGGGCACTCAAATTCCTCCATTTCTTTTCACGGAACTTGCATTTCCACTTTTTATTGAGACTGGGATTAAGAGATAGCTTTAGAAGTAATCTCAAATAGATCTTCCTTAGGGGGAAACTGCAAAAATGATATTTACCAAACCATTTCCAATCCTTGAAAAAATTGCAATATAAAGGTGTACAAAGCTTCATGAGAAGCTCCATCAAAACTAAAGACTTCACAAAATTCAAAAACCCTTGATATTTATTATTTAGCTTAAAGGTATTTTTAATATACTGCCACTTAATCCAATCATGGAAGTTAAAGTCCCAAATATCCCTAAATTGTTGCACACCCTTCTTGAAAAGGTAATTAGTATGTTTTGGGAACATAATAGCCAGTGGATGACCATGATATTGCACAATTTTGTTCCACCAAATATACGAAGAAGAAAAACTAAAACCATGCTGCAATGAATGCCCCCTCCAATTCAAAAAGTTGCAAACTTGTTTCCAGGCCTTCCAAATTGATTGTAAGGGAAATGATGCCTTGATACTAAAGAATGGTGCCAATAGAATCTTATCCAACCATCTAACACCTTGCCACTTATGATCCATAGTAGCCTATACAATTTGATGGCAAACAAGAATCTTTCATTGTTCCTCTCTAAATACCACTCTTATAATCCATTTTGCAGCTAAGCAAGTCCCTTGTGTTTTAGGATCTAGTAGGCCAAGTCCACCTCTATCTTTAGGTTGTACGTAGTGAGTCCAAGATGAGGATCTGAAACCAACTTTTCCATCCCAATTAGACCACAAAAATAGTCAAATGATTTTATTAAGATCTGCATAACCTTTTTTAGATGGAATGCAACAAGAAGAATAATAAACATGAGAAGCCAAGAATATTCTATTAACCACTTGTATTTTACCAACAAGAGAAAGATATTTATTTCTCCAAGTAAAGATTTTGTTTTTCAGCTTGACCAAATACCAATTCCACATATCAGCTAGAGTGACCCCCAAACCAAATGGAATTCCCAAGTAATGAGCGATTTTCCCATGCTTCATTTCTTTCCATTCTTTGGGAATCCAATGAGGGACTGGATCAGGTTGGATCAAGAGAAATTATGTTTTATGATGGGAAAGCATGAATCCTGAAACTGCACAATAAAAGTCAAGAATCCCCAAGACATTTGAAATTTTAGATTCATAATTTTGAATAAATAGCATACTTTCATCAACAAAATAACAATTAAGAATAGTTGTAGTATTTGAAATAGAAATGCATTGAATCAACCTCATTTGGTAATCCTTCTGCAACAAATAACCCAATGCATCTGCAAAAGGACATAAAGGAAAAGAGATAATGGACAACCTTTCCTGATAGATCACTATAACATAAATGATTCAGTCAAGGAAGTATTAATAACCAATTATGCAAAAGCATCTTTGAACAACATTTTCACATGTTTTTAGATTTTGGGACCAAACCCCAACCACTGCAACATTTTGATAATAAATCTCCTCCTCGTTCTATCATAAACTTTATCAAAATCTAGTTTAACCAATAGAGCATTTTTCCTTGTTTGTTGTGCCCACTCACAAGTTTCCCAAACCAAGGTTAAGTTATCAAGAATATGTCTACCTTCTAAGAAACCAATTTGTTCAAACTAAACAATAATTTTCAACCATTGGTTTAATTCTTGCAGCTAAGGCTTTAGTGATGATTTTGTAAGAGGTGTTAAGTAAAGTAATAGGTTGCCATCCTGAAATAGAATCCATATTCTTCCCCTTTGGGAGAAACTTAATCAAACCTTTATTAATCCCGGGCCCTAACGAACCATATTTTAAGGATTCTAAATCGACAAGATAAAAATATTCCTTGATATGCTGCCACATGATTTGATAGAACTCAATTGGGATTCCATCAAATCCAAGAGTCTTATTTAGAGCCATAGAGAAAACTACATGCTCTAAGTCATCTATGGATAAATCTTGATCCAAAAATTGACTATAATAATAAGCAACCTTCCTTGGTATGTAGTCCTTGATTAAATCTTCTAGCGTAGATTGCACATCCTACTAATGAGAATCCTCTTGAAACAACTTTTCATAAAATTGATGAAACATGTCTTTAATATCATCCAAGTTAGTATAGACCTTCCCATGTTCATCTTGAACAGATCCAATATACTCCTTTATATGCCTGTAGCTTAAATAATTAATCTAAGTATTTGGAACCTCTATTGACATCTTTCATCCAATGTAGTCTAGCCTGTATTTTAGCTCCTTGCCCTCAATGTATATCATCCAAGTTCATTTTTCTTTAATAAAGTAGATTATAAAGAATGAGTAGTTTTGGGTTTATATTTTTGTTTCCTAAATATTTGTAATAATAGAATTTGTACATTTTTATTTTGATAAAATATATTTAATATAATTGTATATATATAGATAAGTAATATATTTTTGTGTTAAGTATGATTTATGATTAAATGTTTGATTATTTTTATTTCGTCTCATTTATATTTATTTTTAAGGAAGAGATTATGAATATCACTAACTTTTGATAGAATTTAAAAGACTCTTAGGGACTTCTTGTAGTTTGATGGTAAAGTAATAAAAGATGTGTTAATTGGTTCTAGTATTGATTTCCTAAGTCTCATGTGGGGTTGAGGTTGATTTTTTTGAAGATTCAAGGTATTGTCCTAATTATTAATTTGATTTTGAAATCCTTTGATGGGGTTGGACCATGGAATTTTTTTATTAGAAATAATATTGCTCTTTCTAGACAAAAAAGGGATGGAACTAGGTTGCCCCTACACTCTAATGATTTTTTTTTTTGTAATGTTGTAGTCAAACCCTTTGGACCTTATGTATTTAACAAAATTTGGAAGTCCTAGGGGAGTGTAAAACATTTGATTAAGAATAATAATTTTTTTTCTAAAGTTGATGGAAAATTCACTACTTATAGATCTATGTGGAGGAATGTAGAATGGAATAATAAACACCTTGCTCTTACCTGGGGGTGTTTTTCCATTTTTTGGGATTCAAAAGGGATTTTCCAACTTCAAAGATACTTTTGATAATGTTAATTTAAAATACTAGGAAAGGTTGAAAAGGGAATTCAATATCCCTCATAGTTAGAGGAGAACTTATTCTGTTTTGAAAAGAGCCTTGTATAGGGTAAATTTTCCCCTCTTAAAATCTCGAGGAATTTAAAATGGAAAGATGGTATTATTTTTATCAAATGTCTACTAAAATAATTTATACAATGCTTGTTGATATGAGGGAAATAATTGTTTGATTGAATAATAACTAGAACCTTGATTGTTCTGACTCTAAATGGGCTTGTGTGTTGAGTAATATTTGATCTTCCATTATTGAGCGTAAGAAGCCTTGTTCTAGATGGCTTCTTATTTTGAAGAAAACTACTATGAATATTGAATTATTTTTTATGGACATCGTTGTGAGAATTTTTACTTTGTGTAATCAAGTTGAAACTACAAAACATGTTTTGTATTGCCAATTTACTTTTTGACTTTGGTCCTTATTTATCGGTAACAAGTTGGGATGAGATATTAAATATATCGTTTTATTAGTTTTAAATTGTATTTTGGTTATGTGAAGTAATTTTTTATTGAACTTAATAAATGCTGGCCTGTTCCTACTAATGATATTTTATGGTTTATTTGGAAAAAGAGGAACGAGGATATTTTCCAAGGAAAAGGGAGATACCTTGCTTAGGTTCTATATAAAGTTTCCCTTAATAGCATTGTTTTTAAGGTCACCATGATTTTAGAGATTCTTAAGGAGAGATTTATAATCTTGTTGGAGGAAGGACTTACTATTTTTACAAGAATGAGACCAAGATGCCCCACTTTTGGCTTGACAATAGAAAAAACTTGAATGAGAATAAAATTGTTGCACTTAATGAATACATGAAGATGTTTAATGTTAATAGACCTAAGAAGGTGAAAAATGCTTAACCAATAATAAGGAATAGATTTAAAAATATTGTGAAGGACTTGGATCCAAAATACAATTGATCTACCCATTGGTACCTTTTAATTTCATCAATATACTTACAACAACAACCAAATATGTCGTTGGGAGTAATGTAGATCTTTGGTTGGGACGTATAGGTCTCTATTAGCATCTTTTATATATTTTTTTCTCTTATGCTATTGCTTCTTTTGGTTGGATAGAAATGATGAAAGCACTATTGGTTTTGTAACATTGGTTGGAATTAGATATTTTATGATTTGAGTTGTTGCTCCTCATATTGTACTTTCTTCTTTTTGTAAATTATTTCTAATATATATATAAAGAAGAAGATTAAAATCCAACCTAAGGTATCAACCTTTACAATTGCAATTGGAACTACCAACCTCTAAAGCCTCAATTTGGAGCGGTAATATCTTCTCATTAAACTCTTTATTGGTATTTTTGAGTAAAAGGAAGAGTTTTAAACAAATTAGAGGCCCAAATATAAATATACTCATCAATTTCCTTTCTATGAAGATCCAAAGTTGTTAAGGAATCCAATTGAGAGTTAGAAAGAAATATCAATCTCATGGCTATGTTAGATTTTATGAGAAACAAGAACCAAGCCAAGATATGATGTCGGTTGTAGATCATATAGAACTCCAATTGAAAAAAGATCGAAGAAAAAAATAGTGGAATGGAGAGAGAAAATAGAGATAATTACAAGAGAATTTTGAGAATGATCATGTTGCTCTCACTAAACTAGTTGAGGTGAGAAGAGAGTATTGTATATATAGAAAAATATGAGAAAATGCATCCAAGAGATGCATTAAATCCAACTACTCATAATAGATGGGAGGTTTCACCTAATTGGTAAATACCAAAACATGTAGCATAACCTACTTAGATAGAGAAAAAAATGGTTATTAGAGGTGGCACAAGAAGCCAAAAGAGGGTGTATAACTCAACTACCCATGTGAGGGAGAGAGTGACACATGTAGCTAATGGATTCCACCAAGTGTCCTCATATTAATCAAATCTAATTAACCTGCGAAAGCTTAATAATGTGTAGGAAAAATTAAATATCCCCTAACATAAGGAAAATAAAAAAAACTACACTGACACCTCCCCTTAAGTGTAGCTTAGGTGGGTGAAAAAATTGGTCTTGAAAAATGAAGCCTAATGAAGTACCCATGTACAATGAGATCCCCTCCAAAAGAAGAAACCCCCAATAAGAGGAAGCCCACCCAAAATAGAGAGAGAAAATACCGCCTCAAAGTAGAGAGAGATAGAAAAGGACTAAATATCTCCCTAAAGTAGACACATGTTGCACCCCCAACAAAGCTTATAGATGAAGGAACTTTCTCGTAGTGAAGGTTCGAGTGAAGATGTTTGTGATCTACTACGATGTAGGACAATATTGAAGATCAAATATGTTTTTTCTGAATAAACTCCCAAATGTAGTGCATATGAATCTTAATGTGTTTATCATCTAATGATGAACTATATTTCAGGAGATTTGTATCACACTCTAATTATCACAAAAGACCACTGTACGCTTTCTGAATGGAATTTTGTACTCTATGAGAATATTCTAAAGCCAAATAGCCTTAGTGGTGGCATTAAATTCCCCTCAATACTTAGCCTTTGTAGATGAAAGAGAAATTGTAGACTGCTTCTTGCTTGACCAACAAACTATATCAAAACCAAGTGAGAAGCAGTACCCTAAATTAGACTTGTGATTCTAAGAATCGCTACCCAATCTAAATCTGTATATCCCACCAAGTCAATATCCACACCTATTGCATACTCTATCCTATGACTATCAATACCTTGAATATAGTGGAGAATCCACTTAGCTACTTTCTAATGCAACTCATGTGGCTCCTACACAAATTAGGAGACCATGCCTACAACATATCAAATTCTGGGTCTCATATGAGTCAAGTAGATGTGATTCCCAACAAGTTATTGGTATAAAGTGTCATCAACCAAGGGTGAATAACACTTAGCCTCAAGTTTGACCCCTAACAAAAATAAATTCAATGTAGGCTTAGAGTTAACCATGCAAAAATTCATAGAGCATATCAAGAGCATACTTGGGTTGTGCAAGGATGATACTAGAGAGTAACATGAGTATTCTCAAAATTCTCTTGCAGTTGTCTCTATTTTCTCTCTTCATTCCACTATTTTGATCTTTGATCATTTATTGATTAGATTTTTGTGTGATCTATGACCAACATCAGATCCTAGCTCATAGAGTGGCATCCTTCTACATAATGTATACATTTAGATCAAAATGGGATCAATTGAACCCAATTGTTAGAAGGAAGGAATCCATCTCAGTATACCAAGCCCGAGGAGCCTATTTGAGGCCATAGAGAGAATTCTAAAGATGAAAAATAAGTGAAGGATCCTAAATGAACCCTTATGGCTTCTCCATGTAGATTTCCTCCTAAATGTCATCATGAAGAAAATTAGTCTTACATCATTCTGATGAACTTCCCAATGATGGGTTGCAACTATAGCAAAGACAATTTAGATGGAATCCATTTTGTTAATTGACACAAAAGTCTCAGAGTAGTCAATCTTGGGAACATGGGAGAATCATTTCACAACCAAGTGAGCCTTATGCTTGTCAATTTACCAATCTATTACAATTTTTTTGATAGATCCTCTTGCATTGAATAAGTTTTTTTCCCTTAAGAAGAGGAACTAGATCCCATGTATGATTTTTCTCTAAGGAACTAAACTCTTCTTGCATAATGTCATCCCACTCAAGGATACTTGAAGCTTCTTGAAAGCTCTATGGATCAAAATTTGAAGAAATGAAGAGATGTTAGGTCTATTGAAACTGTGACCTTGTTCTTCTAGTATCTAATGGATCACCAACCCAATCACATATTGACTCTAATATCTGACAATTCTATAGAATCCATGAGGGTAGAGAGTTTGGAGGATAATCATCAACCTCTAAATGATGACTATGAGAAGAATTCCAATCCTCATCAACACTACCACCATATGAAGTGAAGGAAGAAGACTCCTCATCAATATTAAGAGGATTAAGATCCTTTGAAGAACTATCTTCATGATGCAATGTATCCAATATAATAGTAGATGGAGAAGTGGTAGGAGAAGAATTGGAAGGGTTCTCCTAAAAAAAACATTCCTCCCAATGAACAACTCATGAGTAACTTGGGATGGAGAAGCATGTACCCTTTGGCATCATCTGGGTACCTAAAAAATATACAAGGATTTCTCTACAGATCCATAGCCTTTCATCTCTCTACTAGAATTTGGGCCCATGCTAGAGAACCAGACACTTGAAAGTGCTTAACTGTGGGTTTCCAACTAGTCCAAGCTTGAAAAGGAGTTACCCCCTTCAGGGATTTGTGAGGAACTTCATTCTATATGTAACACGCATAGTTTGTGGCCTCTTCCATATATTGAGGAGCCAAATATTTGGAGTGTATCATAAAAATTCCCATCTCCTTCAAGGACTTATTCTTGCATTCTATGACACCATTTTTTGAGGACTATATGGAAGTATTTGATACATGTTGATACCTTCTAAATTACAAAATTATTCAAAATTGATTGTTAAAATATTCACCCCATTATCTATATGTAAAATCTTGATGAAATTCTTGAATTGTTTCTCTACAAAATATTTGAAATCCTAAAATACTCAAAGAACTCAAACTTATGCTTGAGAATGAAACCCATGTGTATAGAAAGGTCATCAATTAATGTCAAAACATATCGAGCCCTACTAAAGGATGGATGTAGAAATGGTATTGCCAATTCATAGTGTACTAACTCCAATAGTTGTGTGACCCTCCATTCTTTTCCTTTATCATATTTCTCCTTAGGATGCTTACCAAGAATGCATCCTTATAAAAATCCATCAAAAAATCAAATAGAATTCAACCCTAAAACAATGTCTTGTTGATTGAGCTACTTTAAGTAGTGATAGTTCAAGTGGTAAAACTGATGATGCCACAAATAGTTCACCTCGTATGAATGAGCAAGTAACATTGTCAAAAGATAGTGAGAAACAAAGTGAGAAAATTGATATAGTCTAGAATGGTGATCTTATTTTCCCATGGAGACTATCAACCCATTGTAAATTTCATTAATTACCATTGTATCTAGTGTGAACTCAACTCACTTTTTATAGCTTGTGTGATTGATCTAATAAAAATTAGGAGATCAGTTGAAAAATATGGAATATAAAGAACATCTCGAAATGTTTCTACACCCACATCAATAGACCCTCTCCTATGCACTTCTATAGGAGTGTCATCACCCATGAATATGATAGGAATAACATGAATCTAGTGAGGAAAACTCATCTTGTGATGAATCTATGTGGTACAAAGAACCCAAGTTAATGATCCAAGTGTCAAGTTGTGAAGAAACAACAGTAGTTCCTTGCCTTTCCTTTCCCCTTACTTTTATCATTGTCCTTAATAAACCCTTATGATGAATTTTATTTGATAGAACCAATCACCTTAATATTATTCTTTTCGAGAAGATGTGAAAGGTGATCAATTTATTTCTTTAAACACTTGTATTCATCATGGTTAGGCCTCTTATAGTAGGAACACTTGACCTTCTCCTTCTTAGGTTATTCACCTTTTGATGAAGAGGTATGATTATTTTCATTTGAAGTAGTAAGTTTTTGATCTTTCTTCTTCTCTCCCTAGTTCTTTTGTTTCTTATCAAGATTTCTAGAAACTTTATGTTCTTTAGTGCCCTAATTTACTACCAAAAAATTAGACTTAGAGGGTTTAATTGTACCCATTTGAACAAACTTATCTTGCTCCCTAGTGAGTTTTGTTAAAAAATCATCTAGACAAGGTATTTTGTAGGTGGAATCTAGGGCACATTTAGTAGCATAGAAATTAGAAATAAATATAGAATATTTAGGACCAAGCTTAGAAAGAATACTTAAGATCACCTTCTCATCTTTCTTTTCAATTCCACATTGTTTTAACTGCAATCTAATGGATTTCAATTTTGTGAAGAAGTTTTGTATAGTGTCACCCTTTGCTCAAATAACTCTTGAAAATATCTTTAGATGCTACTTCTCTCTAGAAGGGATTGCCGCTATAAGTTTATGCTTCATTGAGGAGACTCTAGTAGATTTAAATCTCATGATCTACATCCATTATTTGTGGGAAAGGATGAAAATAATTTATGAAGCCTTTCAATTTTGAGTTATTCATGGTAGAAATGCACATCCTATCATTATTGTTATATTTAATATTTTTTAAAAAACTATTTGATTTCTTAAATGAATCATTTTATTTATTATCATTTACCATAGCTACTTTAACTTGATTTGGTGCCCTTTGGTTATGTTTTTAACCCCTCCTTGATCCATCTATACTTATTATCCCTTCTCATGAAAATAAAATCCCCTACATAAAGATACAAACTATCTAGAACAATATAGAAAATATCAAGGGAGATAACATCAAACTCTATTTTATCTGTATATTGCACATTTACCCCAAAATTTACCTTTCATCTTTTGTTGGGAGGATAAAATTTGCAAAGTACCTATAATTTTATCAATAAGAAATATAAACATTGACAAAGTCAACAAAGTGGAGAAGCTCCTAAAAAATAAGAAGCCTTAGATAATTTATATTACAAGCACAAAGGAAAAAAAAGGCCAAAAGGATGAAACATAAAAACTTGAAGCTAGTAGTCTTTCATCTTTTTATTCACTTCTATTCTTCACTTTTATTTCTACAAACCTCTTCACTTATCCCAATGGTCATGGATGTGGATGTTTATTCTTATTTAAGCCTAAGCCCCATTTAAAATAATAATAATATTACACTATGAAAGTGGATATACAAAGCATTAATTGTACTATTTTAAATGTGGAAATTCATAATTGAAAGATTTTTAATCTTGTTGAGTTTCTTTTCCTTAATGGTCATGCATCGAAGTTTGCCATTAATATTTGAACTACAAATACTCTAACTTTATTTCACCTTCCCAAATCATTAGCATATTTATTTGTATTATTTTGTTTACCCTTGTTTTTATTCTTAAGATGTAGTTCAAGATAAAACTTACAACACTTTCAATTTACGCACCCAACTAAATTACAATGAGTATTTAATGATTTTTAATACTTTATCATCCTTCTACTCAACCATGTTAGCTTTGTTTTATTTTTAATTATTTTTACATTTCCCTTTATCTTGAGAAGACTTACCTTCAAACCTTTGTTCCTCCTCATCTATAAAGTATGCTTGAACACATGCCTTGTCCAAGTACTTCAAATTGGTAGTGAGAACTCTCATTTAAATGTGAGAATGGATTCCAGTAAGATATTTTCTCAACATGTCCTCCATATCATGATACATGAAATTGGCCATACCTTGCTACTAGAACTTTGTGGTGTAATATTGAGCACTTTTTCCACCTTATTATTTGTAGTATGTATCCACTTTATTTTTTAATTAGTTGACCTTATGTCTTTTGGGATATAAATTACTCACAAATTATGTGGATTCTTCCCATTAATTAAATATTGACTTTTTCTTTCACAATCTATAACACATGCTTCCTGATGAGCTTGATTAATAGCTAGTTTTCTCTTGTTTAGTTCATATATTTCAGACATTTTAAGCTACTTATTTCATATTGTAATGGTTTGAATTTGTACCCCTAGGAAAATTCCACATTTACATTACCCTCTACCTTAGAGAGTTAAATTCAATGATGCAATCCCTTTACCTATCGCCTTTCCCTATCCACTTGGCAACTCATTTGTGTGTCAGTGGAGGAATTTCTTCCTAGGAAGCTAGTGTGGCGTGCTTCCATCCTATTAGAATTCCTGCCTCTGGAATCCATAGAGGCATTACACTCCTCCATTTGACGTGAAGTGTAACATTTTTTTTTCCCTTGACCAACTTCAAACAGGATTTTTTCCTCCTTTTTCCTTTAAAATTGCCATCTCATTCATTCTATTGATCTTCTAGACAGTTTCTTGGAGCTTCTTCACAATGTCTTCACTCTTTCAGTAGTTCCTTGGCTTCTACACACTCACTTTCAAGCATTACCACCATCATTGAAGCTGCAAGCTGCTACATTCTTGGCTCCCTCTCTTTGTTGTTGTGATGTAACGTTGGCTTTGGGAAGCTTGCAAGCTTGCTCCTTCCTCTACTTTCCTTTAGAGCGCGTGGTTGAGAAAGTGATATCCACCATTTCCACACATTTTTGCATTATTGTATTTGTATTGCAGTGTATTTTTGTTTGATTATTGATTGGTATTTCCTTTTCTATACTCTCTTTATCATCCTTCTATACAATCGTTGCTATCTGGCTATCTGTGGAGGTGGAAACACCAAAGTGGGGGACTAACTAAGGCAATCCTCTAAACACAACCCCAACATGTTTCGTGTTCTTCTATGTGTAGGTACTTCTCGGTTGGAGCTATTTGAAGAATCACGTTGCACAAAGTTTGGTATCACTTCCTTATCCTTCTTTATCAATTTAAAGATAGACTAGAACTAAATTATTCTTCTTATTGTACTATATTTCTATACTTTCTTTACATTTTGTTATAGCATAAAATATGTCAATCAACCTATTAGCTTGTTTCCTAGTGTTTTTGTTTGTTCCTCACACTCTTTGTCCATATAGATGCCAATGCCCCACTAAGATGCCAGCATGCCATGCTAGAGTTTGTGTCCTATGTTGTTGTTCTCGGGTAGTGAGTTGTTTGAGTCATAGATTAAAATCTAGGAATCAACTCGTTTGACTTCTTGAAACATTTAGGTTAGTAAAAGGAAGGACATTAGCAACTAGATTTCTCTTCCTTTTCAACCCTAAATGCTTAACATTTTCAATCACTTAGCAAGCTTGAGGTAGATTAGAGTAGCCTATTGCTTTGGACCCTCTCATGACCTAGGGTCTCAGAGCAATCGACCCCCCTCCTCTACATTTTAGTGAAACCGATGTGAACTAATTTGGTTTCATTTCATAGAATTGAAGGAACCTTCTCTTGTATTCTAGGCATGTTGTAGATTTGTGTGTTGCAGAGCGTATAACCTTGCAACCTAATCTATGACCCCTAGCAGCATAGTTAGAACAATCCCTAGGAATTGTGAAGAAAAATCTAGATAGGTCACCATTTGATTGTTGAACCTTTGGGATAACTTGAGGAAGTCCTTTTGAAGTATGTAAACATGGCATCTTTTATGCATCTTCTTATTCCTCTTATGCATCCTGTGAATGGATCATCCACTATAACCTTTACATCATAGGACCTGCCTATGAACACTTATAGAGAGCCTTCTCCTCTATACATTCCTACTCACATCAACGGGAACATCATGACTGGTGTTTTTGGTTGATCCTATGTGTCATGTGAATGTTATAATAGAGAATATTTTGTTAATAAATTTCTTACATAAGGATGGGTATGATGAATCAAAGAGCACAATATGAACACATGATAGACTCTTGATCCCTCCAATTGGTTCCATCACTCTCTTGGTCCTAGTAGGACCTAGGACTATAAACGCTCCTTTTGATATCATCTTGGAGTCATATTTATTCAGAGTGGAGCTAGGCATCCCATGGCTAGTTTCCATGAACGTAGTCACTTCGATAATTCATAAATGTTTAAAGTTTTCCCATGAGGAATTTGTGCATGTTGTGCATGAGATTGGATATAAATCTCTAGTTTCATGTGGAGGCTACTCATTAGATCACTTTTTTCCTACCTTGGTTGGTTTGATTCCTCCAAGGATAGACTTCCTATACTGCACCTATGTCAAATATAAGAATAGGGGAATAGCACCAAAGGTGACCTACCCTATCTCCCCTTACACCATTTCAGTCAAAGGTTCTATGATCATGTAGTAGCAAGCTACCTCCTCCTCCAATCAAAAGGGGAAGGTGAAATCTGCTCACAACTAGGAGCTTTCCTCTTATGTTGTCTCATTCGCTTATTCCTCCTACCCTACTATGGCACCTTCGGCTTCTATTCCCATGGATCGCATGGGGAGTCTGATGGTTCCTACTTGGTAGAAGGCCAAGCATCAAGTATTTGAAGTTCCCATCTTACCCACAATGTCGAGGCTTGTTGTTTATGGTAAGGGGAAGGGCCCTCATGGAGTTTCCCCTATGTTTTGGCCTCCACAACCTCCTACCACTCCTGCCCCTTGGGTAGTGAATGGGAAGAGGCCCACCACCAAGGTGCCAAAGTCTGCTTCTCCACCAGTTGCAATTTTTGCTCTTACTCCAATCTAAGAGGCATCCCTTCAACCAACGATGGTTGCAAAGGACACACCTATGGTAGAACAAAATCCTCTTGATCCTTCTCAAGTGGCAGGTTCTAGTTCCTGAAGTTAACAAAACTAGCTTGTGTGTGAGCGTAAGTGTTAGAGGAAGACTCTAGTTGTAAAGCAAGCTACCTCATAGAAGGCATAAGAGGAGCCAACAACTCTTGTTTTGATATCTCTTGTTGTTGCCCCCTCTTCTGTTCCTTACACTTCAGTTATCATCACCTCAATTCTACTTCTATCTCCTCTTATGAATGTTGATGACCCTCACCCCAAAAGGGTGTAGGTGTTCATCCCTCCTTTGGTGGAGCCTCCTCTTCTGATGTCACTTCCAAACATCCCTCCATTTTCTCAACCCATGGAAATGCCGAACACCATGGTGGTGTTCGTTGTGGCCTTGTCCTCTTCCTTCTTGCCTTCTATTTCTTTTGTGGGGATTCCACATCCTTCGATGAAGTGTAAGTTGGAGGATGACCTCACTTCTAATGTAGGTCAAAATAAGGGATCACCTTCTTCAGGAGAGGGTCCTACTTTGGCTTGTGCCATCCTAGTGATGGAGGTAGCCCCAATGTCTCCCAATTTTTTCAATGTCATCTCTTTTGACAAGGTTGATGGTGGATCTCAGGAACCTCCTTCGTCCCCCAACCAATTGACACATGGAACTCCTGTTAAGTGCATGTTCAACTTGGTGGATTATGTCTCGGCTTTTTTAGTGATCTTTTCAAGATCAATGACTTTCACCTCACAAGAGTTGAGTGAAGGAGACCTTGAGGGGCCTTCTTCCTTAGCTCTTGTTGTAGGAGAGTTGGAGGGTGCTCCCCTTGCTATCTCACCCTTGTAGGCTCATCCTCCCTCCCCTTATAATGATCTAGTTTGGGAGAATGACAACCTCCTAGTTAATGAAGACTAGAGGAGTACCTCTTATTTACCTATAGATTAGATTTGTGTGAGTGTTGTGTTTCCCCTGTGCTTATTTTTTATGTGTTCCTAGAGGACCCTTGTCACCCTTGTACATGCTTGGATACATGAGTGAAATTGTGTTGTAAACTTCCTCTATGTGTTGCATAATTCTTCTATATGTGTATCTTGATTTTTGATAATTAGGGATGATGTAGAGCATTGGTGGAATTTAGTCCCTCTCCCATGTTGACCCAATTTTTTATTTTTATTTTGTGTTCATGTGTTATTCTTCAAATCTAGGAATTCCTAGGATTGATGATCTTTCTCTCCTACACTACATATTACCTATTTTGATGAGCTTACCTGACCACGAATTCCCAGATCCCCCTATCCTTTATTTTCTAAGTTTTTCTTTATCTTGATATCTTGGTCTCTATTCATCTTTCTCTCTTCTTTGCTTGCTTCTTGATGTTGTGGTGCCTATGTATTGTCCCTCGCGTGTGCGAAAAAATTTCCACATCTACATATTTTCATGTATCATGGGCCACAACATCTTTGCATGTTCTTCCTTTTCTTAGGATGCCACATGCTTCTTCAATTTGCATGCACCATTCTAAGAGGAGAGCTCCTACCACTTTAATTTTCAATAAGGTGTATTCAGTGGCCAACGAATCCCTTGCTGAGACAGTTTTGCATTTTTCAAAAGCCACATCATTCAATAAGGATCCCCTTAGCAATACTTTCTTTGGAAATCTAATTCAAAGCACAAAGAAGTGAGATTTTCTTCGAGGAGGCCATTCTTTTTTCAAATTCCTTGATGAAAGAGAATCTTTCAAAAGGATTCCTTGATGGCAGGATCATTTACAAAAATATCATCGCTTTTAAAAAGGAATGTCCCTTTACATGGGCCCCTTGCAATCTTGAAGGGTTCCCAAGGGATCCCTTTGAAATATTCTCCTTCAATTTATTGTTCCATGATAAGATTGTCTGTCTATCTATCTATGTGACTTTTGCTTTCCTAACATGTTTTGTTTGTAGATTAACATGTTGCTTTGCAGGACCAAGCACCTGCGGAGCTACTTTTACAATCAAGCTTAGAGGACCGAGAAGCTCATCAAGCTTTCCTTGGAGGACCAAGCATCTATAAGGGTCAACCAGACTCTATAGAGCCTTTCATTTTTGTCCCCTAAGATCGAGCACCTGCGACACCTCCTTTGCAAGACCGAGCACCTATAAAGCATTTTCATTCTATAGGATCAAGCACCTATAGAACCTTTGTTCACCTTCCACATGATCAAGTACTTGTGGAGCCATCTCTCCTATACGTCTGAGCATGTCAGATCATGGTTTTCTTCCTCGACAGTTCAGGTTTATGCTTTTCAACTTTTTCTCTACTTTACCTTGCATTCATTGATGCACATGCTCACTAAAGTGGGGGAAAAATGTAATGGCATGAATTTACACCCCTAGGTAAATTCCACATTTACATTACCCTCTACCTCAGAGAATTAAATTTGATGATGTAATCCCTTTACCTGTTGCCTTTACCTATCCACTTGGAAACTCATTTGTGTGTCAATGGAGGATTTCTACTTGGGACACTAGCGCAACATGCAGATGTCTGCATGGCGTGCTTCCATCCTGATAGGATTCCTACCTTTGGAATCTACAAAGGCGTTACACTCCTCCATTGGATGGGAAGTGTAACATTGTTTGCTCCCTTGACCAACTTAAAATGGGCTTTTTTCCTCCTTTTACCATTAAAATTTCCATCTCATTCATTCTATCAATCTTCTAGATAGTTTCTTGGAGCTTCTTCACAACTTCTTCACTCTTTAAGCAACTCCTTGGCTTCTACACACTCACTTTCAAGCATTACCACCAGCATTAAAGTTGTAAGTTGCACCATTCTTGGCTCCCTCTCTCCATTGTTGTGATGTAACATTGGCTTTGGGAAGCTTGCAAGCTTGCTCCTTCCTCCATTTTCCTTGAGAGCACATGATTGAGAAGGTGATATCCACCATTTCCACTCACTTTTGCATTACCGTATTTGTATTGCAACATATTTTTGTTTTTGTATTGATTGGTATTTCATTTTCTATACTCTCTTTATCATCTTTCTATACAATCATTGATATTTGTTTGTCTATGGAGGTGGAAACACCAAAGTGGGGGACTAACTATGGAAATCCTCTAAACACAACCCCAACATTTTTCTTGTTCTTTTATGTGTAGGTACTTCTCAGTTTGAGATATTCAAAGAATCACATTGCACGAAGTTTGGTATTGCTTCCTTATCCTTCTTTTTCAATTCAAAGATAGACTAGGGTGATCCCACAAAGTGGTTTACAATTAGAGTGAGGAAGGAAAAGTTGAAAAAAATGACCCCATGCCAAAAAAAATTATTTTAGGGGTTCGAACAAACCAAAAGAGTGTTCGAATGAACCAGAGTTCGAGCGAACCCATTCAATGAACTTCCCACCATTCTTGCCAAAAAAATCAAAGGAAACCCTTTTTGAAAGGGGGTTCGCTCAAACCCCCTAGTTTGAGCGAACCCCCCTTTTCCCACCTTCCCACCCTCTGGTACCAAAAAAGTCCATAATTTTGTGTTTCGAAGCTCAAGTTGAGGATGAAAATGGAGGAGACTTCACAGACCCAACTAAATGATGATAGTCCTTGGAACGAGCTATCCAACGAATATAATTTTAATATGTTTTGGTTTTATTATGTATTTGTTTTTTCAGTTTTATTACACATAGATTTTTCACCGAAAATCAAGCTCCATGTTCTACACATGTGGAAAAATAGCATATTATCAAAAAAAAATTAAAAAATATGAGTGCACCAAATATTGAAGTCCTTGATCCAACAAAAAAAAAGAATTTCAATACATACAAAAAAATTTATGCGTTATATGATCTACCTATGTCTAAATTGTAATTGGTTTGACTTTGAAACTTGATTAAGGAAAAAATATTCAATAAAACACTATCTAACCAATTGGAAACACTAGATATCGAAGTTACAAATCTAAATTCGAAAGAATTAGAATTTTATCCTTCATGGAAAAAAAGTTATGCGTTATACAGTGAGTGTCACTCCTTAAAAATGTTGTTTACTAAAAAAAGTCTAGTTTTCGAAGGAGATGGAAAAATAAGTACAATCTAATTCCAAAATTTTTGAAAAAAATATATTTAGAATCTACAAAAAAAATGTGACAAATCTCTAGTTTGCATCATCTTCAAATTCTTTACAGTTTAGCTGCTATAGGTGCCCAAAAGTGAAGATTTAGTTAGAAAAAAATATTATAGTGTCCAGTTGGGCCAAAAATTGTAAACCAGTATTGTGGGATCACCCACTAGTTAAAGTATTCTTCTTGTTGTACTATGTTTCTATACTCTCTTTACATTTTTTATAGCATAAAATTTTCTAGTCAACCTATTAGCTTGTCTCCTAGTGTTTTTGTATGTTCCTCACACTCTTTGTTTGTACGGATGCCAACGCCCCACTAAGATGCCAACGTGCTACACTAGAGTCTATGTCATGTGTTGTTGTCTAAGTAGGTAGTTATCTATTTGAGTCATAGATTGAACTATGGGAATTAGCTCATTTGACTTCTTGAAACATTCGGGTTAGCAGAAGGACAGTAGCAACTAGATTTCTCTTCCTTTTCAACCCTAAACACTTAACCTTTCTAATCACTTAGCAAGATTGAGGTAGATCAAGGCAGTTGGACCCTCCCGTGACTTGGGATCTTTGAACAACCGATCCCTCTCCTCTACAAATATACATTTTGAAATTATATAGCCTTTTATATCTTTCATGCAACCTAAACCAATTTTGATGGATGTAAATATGATTATGATATGTTGGTAATTGCATGGTTAAATATGTGAATGTGTATGAAATGTAGTATGAATCTATGTTTAATTTATGATTATTAGTAGAGTGTATATGTTAGATGAACTAACTCCTTACAACCTAGATGTTAGAGTGACCATATTGTAACCTACAGTAACTAGGAAGCTTAGCCTACAATCAAATGATCACAAGTAGTAGGGGAGAGTCTAGATTGATGAATGCGCAACAATTCTAGAATAAATGAAGGTGATCGTTGACAAGGTTAGATTGTGAGTCACCAAGTCAATAAATAAACATGGAAAAGGAAGAAGGGGTCAATACCGTTGGGCTCACGTGATAGTTTGGCTATGTCTTTGTCAAAACCATTTGAGAAAGAGTCATGTTTCTACTTCTCTTATGTTGTTCTTTTTAATTAAAGTTTCTATTGCAAAGACTCATTCGCCTTAGGATATTCATGAGGAGAGTGGACAATAGCATTTATTTTTCTATTTCAATTTATATTTTGAATCCTTATGAAAATAAATCTCTTCCCGTGCCTATATCTGGGGATTGATGGTCAAGGATTAAATCTAGTTGAAAATATAATTAGAATTATAGTTGAACAATATTCTTAGCTTGTATGCTTTAGGAAGATAACTGTTAAGTTTACTGTTGCAATGGATATGAATTTTTAAATGAGAAATCTATTGGAGATTCCTGTTATATCATGAGTATTCAGTTTTCAATGTAATAAGGATTTTTTTAGACTACTGCTATGATTAGTTGATTTAGTAGCTTGTATTTGGTTTATCTCATAGGTACACCAACTTGAGCAAGGGCCACTCAAGGTACTATCCACCCACTTCAATTTCTATTGTTATAATAGATGTTTCATGTTGTATTATTTTTTGAATAGATTCATGATTGTATGCATGTTGTAATATTATTTTGAGTCAATCCTTGGGGTAGTTAATTAGTTGATTTGTGAAGAGTCAATAGTTAGTGGTATAGTTTATTGCATAGATTATTTTAGTAGTTAACTAGTTATAGTAGTAAATTGATACTACTCATAGCATAGGTGTCAAATTAAGCTATTTACTTTTCTTTACAGTTTAGGCTTTATTCCCTTTTCAAGTATTTCCCATTTTCATGAACATGTGTAAACCATCTATACTTGATGATATAGGCAGTATATAATTTATGGATGTGCATATAGTGCCAACATCAAAAAAAGTTTACATAGCCCTAGTCGATAATTAAATGGAGCCTTGTGATGGTTTAGTGGACTGTTTAGCTAAGAACCACCTCTAAATTATGTGTCTAGCACCAAGTTGACTGAGCATTAATTGGGCCTTACATTTTTGGCACCATTGTCAGGGATGGTGCTACATTCAATATTCTTCTATATGTTATTTCAAATCTTTCATAGTTTAGTGTTTTGTTTCTAGCATTATGATAATTAAGTTTTAATCCATTAATACCATAACATTTTACTAACATTATGTAGGAGTCATTGACACAAGAAGTCACAACTATTGTATGTGGAGGTAGCGAGATGCTTTGAGAATATTTTTCCCCTCAGCACACAAAGCTACAAAGGATATTGGTGATCAAAGTGAATAGAGTGAGGGTATTCCTAAGAACTTTCCCTAACAACAATATCCACTACAAATATAGAGACCTTCCAAATCATGGGTGATGTAGTGGTGGATGACCCACCAGAGCATGTAACCTTCGAGTTTCCCATTACCAACGAAGAGAGAGAAATTGCCTCGAAGAATATACCTCCTTTAGCATTTTTTGTCTTCTATTGGTTGGTCACTGAGGACCCAAATACCTTCTTGTTTGAGTTTGTTGTGCTTTCTAGAAGTTATGATTACACAGTAGATGCACATAGGCTGAAACTATTTCTATCAACACTGAAGGATGTTGCTCTGAGATGGTTCATAGGTTTAGGAAGAGATGTTGTTCCTAATTAGAATTCCATGAAGATAAATTTCCTGGAGAATTACAAGGACTAGTGTAAAGGAATTGACAAAAAAAGAGATGACATCTTTAGGATGTCACAAAAGGAGGATGCATCTTTAGAAGATTACATGGAAAGGTTCTAGTTTTTCCTTAATAAATCCCACTAAAATAGACTCTCCAATGAGTCTTTAAAGCTAATATTCACGAGGGGGGTTAATGAGGATTGCACGGACAAACTTAACCTGATTGGGTAGGAGATATTTATCAAGCACCATTTGAGGAGATTTGCAATGCATGCAAGAATTATTCAAGGTCTTTCACAAAGAAAGCTAGATAGAGGAGATAGGACATCTTCCATCAACAAATCATCCAATGGAGTATCTAGAGTTGAATTGAGTAATCTTTTGTCTAACATGAATGGGGATATTATCATCCATTTGGCTACACAATTGGATACTTTGCACATAATGAAAAAGAAAGAAGAAGTAGAGGCAACCCTTATATAATATTTCCCACATTATAGACAAAGGAAAGCTAATTGCAAATGCAAAAGAGTGGCAAGTATTTTTGAGGAAAGACAAGGGAAACTAGACTTTCATGCACTAGAAGACAACACATGGAAAAGTGTTCTACATTGTTCAAAGGAAACCATGGTAGCCAAAAAAAGGTATGCCTTTAGACCCTTTGAATTAAAACATGTCATTTCCTAGTAGCAATTCAAGTTTCTCTAGTTCCTTTGACTCAAATGTAATGACTAGTATCTAAGTATTGTATTTACATGCAAATGATGGCATTTGATTGAAATTGACTTCACACATCCTCAGGATTTGGATTCCTTCCATTTCCAATCCTAGGTCACATTGTAGGTGCAATTATACAACTAGTTCAAAACCTTAGTGCAAGAAATACTTTAAACCTATTAAAAAATACTTAGAAACTTTACATTTACTAACTTGATCTCTTTATCAACTTTTATGTATGATTTGGATAAAAAAGTTTAAATTGCAAAATTTGTCTAATTGAAAACAATCAAAAAATCTTTGCATTGATGTTAACAATAACATACATTTAGAATTATATTTTCTATATAATTTATTTAATCCTATATAATAATTCAATATGAAGACCATAAATTATAAAAATCTTTTAGTTAGAAAGAGTTCAATTTTCAAAAAATACCATCAAATAATTACAAAATAATAAATAAAAAGACAACAAATAAAATTATAATATAAAACAAATGAAAAAGTTCTCTAGACTCATACAAATTCTTAAATTCTTTGACTATCTTTAATTGCTAGAAGTTAAAATCCTTCTATTCTATTTCATTCAACATAACATTTTTTTATATTAAAAATTGTTCACCATAAAAAAAAAATCAAGTTTACATAACAATTTAATATAAAAAAATATTTAAAAATTGTCATCTCGATGAAAAGTCTCTTGATTTACTCACTTGAACCCACTTTAAAATGCCCAAAAAATATTTGTCCATCTTTACTTGGTATTGTAAATTTCTTGTGACTATAAATAACTAAAATGGGAAAAAATTGGCACATGGTTTTGGTTATACTGGTCTCTTGTTTTTTCCATTTTAATCCATGTGGATCTAACTTGCTAATATTATAAAAAACTAAATTATTTTTAAAAAAACTGATTTTGATATGATTGCCCATAGTTTTATGCGCTGATGCTGGTCTGTTACCAGCGAATAATGGTGAGAATGACCAACCCCTTATGCCTAACACGAGACACGAGTGACGGCTTAGCTAGCTCACATGTTTGCAACTAACCCTCTATACTTACCTTGCTTAATCCAAACCCCATATTTCTAAACCACACGTTGCTTTGGCGTATGCACTGTGCACCCACCTGAATAAATTTTCTTTGAGATGGTTGGTAGGCTTGTGGAAAAACATGTCATGCTTGACACGATTCTTACATGATAGTTAGTAAGGACCAGAAGGACAAGTAAAGGGAAGCGAAGGGTAGAGGACAAAGAATAGAGAGCTGTTGAATCTTGATTTGCAGTCCAAGATGGAGGCGTGGGGCCACTGCTCCACCGCCACCAACACCACGATTAAAACAGTTCCAAAGAATCCTCTTAAAAAATTGAGTTGGAAGACGTCCAAATGCAACAAGAAAAAGACAATTCCCCAACTCAAATTTGTTGACGTAGCCACCAATTCAATTGGGTATACAAGGAAACCATACTCATTTCGATTCCTCCCTTGGCCTGAGAAGCAAATACCAAAGGCTAAGAAGAGAGAATTCAGAAACATCATTTCAGGAGCTTGATCTTTTTGCTGCATTTGGGTATTCCACCATGGTGGCCGGAGCTAGATGCATTGCTTTGAAGGTGGATACGTTGAGCCACCAACTTGGATCCCTTACCAACAATCGCTGTAATCTTGGTTTGTTTGTTAGATCGAGTAGGTTATCTGCCAGGGCGAAGCTCGAGCAGCAGCAGCCCAATTGTTATGATAAAAAATTGCTGGACTTTGAGAATTTGAGAGTTTGCCAGTGGCAAAGCTCCTGCGCCATATTGAACAGTCACTGGGTCGGGAACGAAGAAGTAGAAAAGAAATCTCAGGCGGATTCGACACCCGGGTCTGAAACCGGCCTGGTGACTACAACTGCCTCTTCTGTCTCCTTACTTCCTCGGCCACTTTCCATAGCCGATTTGGCACCGGCGCCAATGCACGGCTCCCAGCTCCGGGTTGCCTATCAAGGTGTGCCCGGCGCCTACAGTGAGGCAGCCGCCACCAAGGCCTACCCAGACTGCGACGCAGTGCCTTGCGACCAATTCGAAGCGGCCTTTCAGGCCGTCGAACTGTGGGTCGCAGATCGTGCGGTGCTGCCCGTGGAGAATTCTCTGGGAGGCAGCATACATCGCAATTACGATCTGCTGCTCCGCCACCGGTTGCACATAGTGGGTGAAGTGCAGCTGCCCGTGCACCACTGCCTCCTTGCGCTACCCGGCACGCGTAAGGAGGACCTGCGGCGGGTCATCAGCCATCCGCAGGCGTTGGCGCAGTGCGAGCACAGCCTAACGAAGTTGGGTCTGAAGGTGGCTCGTGAGGCTTTCGACGATACAGCCATGGCGGCGCAGGTGGTAGCCGAGCAATACCTGCGCGACACCGCCGCCATCGCCAGTGCCCGGGCGGCCGATATCTATGGTCTCACCGTTCTCGCCGACGGCATTCAGGCACGGTATTTTTATATTTTTGTTTACTTGGTTTCTATCGTTTGTTCAGAAATTGTCAGGAAATTCATACGGATTCTCGTAAAATCAAAATTTTATCTTGAAACTGTGGATTTTTTAGCAATTAGATTTGTGTTCTACAGTGTTTTTTTGGTTAAAATTTCTTCGCTTTTTCTTTTCGGGGTAGGTGGAACGTGGTGTATAATAGATTTCTTAGGTGTAAAGACCCACCAACCAGTCTGCAAGTGTTGTTGAAGTTTTCCTTCTGTTTGAATTTGTCTGGAAACTTGTGCTTTCCTACAATCCTGCACATCATTGAAGGAAAGAATTTTAATGACGTATATAAGAACAAGTTGTCTTAAGAATCAAGAGTCTACATATAAGATCAAGTAGTCTTCTGAAACTTTCTCTTTCCAGATACCATGGTGAAAAATTTGAACTGATCTTAGTTAAACTTGACCCCACCTGCATTTGTTTAATAGATGGAAAACCTTGCTGATTTAAGGGGAAAACAAGTTATTTGGAATGACTGGGCATTTGAAAGTGTCTGCTGGAGAGTTAGCCAGCCACAGAGTATCCTCTAAATTGCCCATTTCATTATTATCTTCCAAAAACAATAATGCCTTATGATGGCCTTAGACAAAATTGGTCTGTAAGATAAGACATTTGATAGGTTTGTTAGAACCAACCACCTTGTTGAATTAGGATCCTTAAGAAAGATTCAAGGTATAATAGTATATTAGGATCCATAAGAAAGATTCAAGGCTTAATAGAAAAATATTATATATATTATCTTATAATAAGACATATTGGTTGGTGATTCTATTTTGGCGTTCACCAAAGGAGCTCAAATGATTGGACAGTTTTTAAGGTCTAGATTCATTCCGGAGAGCCTGGAATGCATGCACACCATCTCTTACAAGATCTATTTGATCTTCTTTGAACAATTTTGTTTCCAAGATTTATTTGAGTTTATATGAACAATTTTGTTTCATATAAATGTCTCCATTCATTAAACATTGAATATTAAAAATAAGGATTTTTATTTTAATGAAATTTGAGGGGAGTAAAATTTTATTTAGTTAAAGAAATGTATTTAAGAATGTTTTTTCAGTATAATTGTAGGCTTTTATTACATCATTTATATTGTATGAGAATTTTTTTTCTTCATTTTGGATTATCTTGATGACATGGATCATGGAATATAATCCTAAATATTGATATATGTTACATCTAAAAATACTCTCGAACTTTAATATAATCTTTAATATTCTTGAACTTTAATATAATCTTAATAATATCATATTTGAAAATGTTTTGTATTTTAATATTTAATATATCATGTAACTTAATATTATTGTTTTTGAAAAGGAAAAAACAGATTTTACAGGAACCTGAAACCGCAAAGTTAAAACAACAAAAGATAGAGCAAAACAATATATTTAATATATCATGTAACTTAATATTATTGTTTCCACAATAACTTTTTCATTCTTATTTTTATTATTTGAAAAAATATTATTCAAATAGACATTATATTTTAGTGTTGAATATATCATTCAAATTGAAATTATTGTTAGGGTAATAATGTATCCTCCTTACTTTCATATATATGACAAAATGCATCTTTCAAATAAACATTATGTTTTGTATGTTATTACTTGATATATAATTCAAGTCGATGCATGATGTTGATGTTCTTGTATTTCTTAAATTCTAGAATAATAATGTCATTATAGATATTTATTCATAACACAAAACATATCATTCACTAACAATATAATATGTTCCATCAATTTTTCCAATCACTAATATGGATTGTGAAAATTTAAATTATTAAAACTATAATGTACATAATTTTTTTGTGAACAAAGTTTCTTAAATATATATAATTTTTTTAAACTATTATAAATTTAATCATAATAAATTGTAAAATATTTATTTAGTGCAAATATTTTTGTATAAAAATATGTTATTTCCATAATCCATAAAATAGTTTATAATAAGCATATGGTAGAAAACTATATATAACTTTGTCTATTTTTTACTATAATTTATTAGGATTTAATAATAATGTTGTTTAGGAAAAAAAAATTCCAAATAAAAATTATCATATCTTTATCTTTCAAATAAGTATTTCAATTTATTTTTAAATATATTTTATTATATATGTTTCACATTTGTTGGAGTTGTCATTGTATTTTTTATTTTTATTATACTTTACCTTTAAGTTAGGTTGTCATGATTAGACAAAGTAAATTAGTCAAAGTCATTCAAAAGTAGAACACCTCCAAATTTCCAAATTTATTTGAACTTATGTAAATGAAATAATAAAAAAATATAACCCACCAATTTTGACTCCTATCCTATTTTATCTTCTTTAATACTTTTCTTAAAAAAACAAAAACAAAATATTATAATTAATGTTGTTTGAAAAAGTTTTCTTGCAAATGAAAGTGGTAAAAGTAATTTTTTCTTTTTGAACCTTTGAATAAACAACCTAGTTAAAAAAGTTATCATCCTTACCAATTAAATTACAACCCACCATTTTTGACTCATTATCCAATCTTATCTTATTTAAATACAAAACCTTATCTTCTTTACTAATTTTTTCTTAAAGAACTAGGTAAAAGTAAAGATTACAAAAATTGGTATGATTTTTTATCCAATCTTATCTTATTTAAATACAAAACCTTATCTTCTTTACTATTTTTTTCTTAAAGAACTAGGTAAAAGTAAAGATTACAATAATTGATATGTTTTTTTCACAATCCAGAAGTATTAGAACAAATTTTTGGATTAACTGTGTATGTTCTTAAAAAATCATTAAAAAATTGTTTTCTCCCAAATGCTCTGAATGTAAACATTTGTCTTGTTATAATATGCAGGATGACGCGAGTAACGTGACCCGGTTCGTAATGCTGGCACGCGAGCCGGTCATCCCGCGGGTTGACCGGCCGTTCAAGACGAGCATAGTGTTTGCCCACGACGAGGGGACGGGCATCCTGTTCAAGGTGCTCTCCGCCTTCGCCTTCCGAGACATCAGCCTTACCAAGATCGAGAGCCGCCCGCAGAGGAACCGGCCGCTGCGGGTGGTGGACGATTCGAACTCTGGAACGGCCAAATACTTCGAATATCTGTTCTACATAGACTTCGAGGCCTCAATGGCCGACCCGCGGGCTCAGAACGCGCTCGCCGAGTTGCAGGAGTTCACTAATTTCTTGAGAGTTCTGGGCAGTTACCCAATGGACATGAGTCCCCTCGTTAAAACCCCTTAAATACCTATATACAGTTACACACCTCTCATCATTTCTATTACTATTATTATTTATTGGTTTCTGTAAACAAACAGTAGATCAACAATAACAGGACAATCTCAAATCAAAATTATTGCTGGGGATGGGGGGTATTTCTGTCTGAAAGTTATTATATAAAACCTTTAAATGCTGTGGTTTTTTAGGAAAGAAAAGTCTTACAGGTGATCAGGACCGCATAACAAGAGCATTTCCTGGTCTTTTATACGTGTATGTAAAATTCGGTTTTGAAAGGATAAAAGCTGGCCTTTCGAATCAATGGATTGTGAACACTTTTTATATTCGTTATCTGTCGATATGTAATGAATGCTATTATTTTAAGTTTTGGTCGTAAAGATGTTGAAGTCATCGCCATTGATGCTTGTCATCTTCTGTTCATGAAAATGGTCATAAGTGGGAATAATTTGGGAATTAAATACTTTATGTAGTGAAAACAGTAATATGATATAAACAATTTATAAAATTATATTTTTATATTGTACGCCCTTTTGGATTCAACTGTGTATGTTTTTCAATCGATGCTTTGGTTGAATCAGTGTGATCCGTCGATTGAAAAACATACATAGTTGAATTCAAAAGCTTGCAATACAATTCATGGACGGTGGAAAACTCATACCAACAATTATATTTTTATTTAAATTTAGTATAAATATTATATCAAGAAATATAATATTATTATTGTTGAAGAGGTTTCTAGATTCGATTGTATAGTATGTTCTTACATCAACATTTTGATCACACAAGGATCAACTTCTCGGAAAGGTTGATGCAAAAACATACTACACAATTCAATGGAAAAACCTCTTCAACAATAATCATCATGAATTGTGGAAACTTCTTATTATTAATATAATATTATGTTTATTTTTGAAATTTTAAAGAATTTGACCATATATTATAATTAATTGTAGGAATAATTAGAATGAAAGTAAGAGGGAGTTGTAATAAAAGAAGTGATAAGTAAAATTATTTGATTTTCTTATTGTAATTTTTATGTCAAATATTCATTGTATGTACACATTTATATAGAAACCTGATAAACTAATATAAATATCTTAAATACATATACTTATAATAATTTATTTTAACAAATTTCTATTTTAAAAAAAAAATCTTAGTTACATTGAGAGGCATAGCTACAATGACAAGAAGAGATGGAGGAATGAATTGAGTGTTAACAAAAATATTAGAGTTGACTTTTTCTTAATAAAGCTAAAATTATAAAATAACTCTCAAATAAAATAAGTATAAAATAACTCTTCAAATAAAAAGATTTTAAAATAATTCTTAAGTATATAAAATGAAATAAAATAATTCTTCAAGTAAATAATGTAAATAGAATAAAATAATTTTTTAAATATACTTCTAAAATAAAATAAAACAACTCTTAAATAAATATAATAACTCATCTATAATAGTTGTAGTCTATGAAAACATCTAATAAATTATTTTTATTTGTGAAAATATTAAACTTCTTTCATCCTTATCAAAATATACAATATTACAATATAAATATTATTATACAGTACAATACAAATTCAATTTAATTTTTTTAATTTTAAGTATAATTTAAAAAAAAGATATATATAGAAGTAAAATAAATGTACTATTAAAATATATTTGTTCAAAAAAATAAAATTGAATAATGTATATTAAAAGAAATAGTTCTTGTCATTTTTCATCTATTTAATTTTATGTGCTTATGTAATTGTTTAAATAAAATTTTTAATTTAATATTCATATAGATAATCTAAAATAGTTTTCTAAGTAAAAATTACAAAATAATAATTTGTTTAAATTATATTATAGATTGTTGATTTATTCTTTTATCATTTTGATTTAACATTTTTAGGTGTAGTTTTCTAATCTTTGTAAGTTTATTAATAAATCATTTATTTAAACAAATTTTTAGTACTTAACAAATTAATATATAAGTGAATAATTTATTTTTAAAACTGTGAAAATGTACATAACTTCTCACATAATTAAAACACCATATTTTAGAAAACAAAATAAATAGTTATATTTAAGATACTAAGTAAATAATTTATTAAAAATATAATTAAATTAGTACAAATATCTTAAATACACTTATTTAAGAAATACCAATATTAAGATATTTATCTAAACTTCATATCTTTTATATTTAAAATATTTATACTAATTTAACATTAAATTATCAATATAATAATTATTTATTATTTATTTTTTAATTGAATCAATTTTAGACAAGGTTGATTCAAATAACTAAAACATTCTGTTATAAGCAAGAGGTCAAGAGATCCAGTCCCCTCATTCCCGTGATAAATAATAAAGAAAGAATAGCAACACAGACATGCGTGCACAGGCAATGCAGAGTCAAACAGAGAAAAGAATGAGAACTATTGCTGAAGTATGGTACCCGGCCTGTGAGTCTTTTTAAGTACGGAAATACTGGAAAGTAATCAATATCAGAAAGCAAAAGATTCAGAAGAAGTATTACAGTGCTTACAGTGAGAACAGAATTTCATTGTTTCTTTTGGTTTTTTTAAAGTTTGAACCACAGTTCATATTCATGGCTGGTTTTGGCAGGTAGATCGAATGTACGTTGAATAAAATATACCCAATAAGAATGAAATTGATGAAACAAATAACTCACAATCTGTGGGTTGGTCATAAAAGTCCAATACCAGATCAAATCAATCATTTCTCTCGCTAAAATTCTCAAAGACAGAAGTCCAATCAGGATTGATTTGGCATATTTTTATACAATATAATATCAGAGTAGATGTCATGGAAAATGCCACCAAACAATTTGGTACGTCTAATCTCACCAACACTTGACTTGACAGGAGCCACCAACCCCCATACAACAAACCCTGCCACTTTCTCCTCTCTGGTTGAATAGGACGTCAAACCCCCCACCAATCCCATACATAATACAAAACACAGAGCCTGCTTTTTAATGTGAGATAAAGTAACCTACCAACCAACATAGTTTGGTTTTTTTATTATGCATCCATTAATAATGATGAATGTTGTTATATAGTCATATTTAAATATCATGATCAAAATTCTTTAATTGGTAATTACATTATCATCATTTAGATTGTCAATTTTATGGGATAGTATATAAATTGTAACAAGTTTAGATAGGAGTATTGTTGAGTATTGTTTATTGTGATATTGCTATTAGGATTCATTCATGTAGTTTTACGAGTCAAACTCATTGACCCATGTTTTATGAGTAGTGGTTAACAATAAACCATCTCTCGTGATAATGAATGGTTCACTTAGCATTCATTGCACCTAGGTGATGCTCACAGAGGTTGACCATTCATTATCATGAGAGATGAGTTATTCTGAATCACTACTCATGAAACATTGGTCAATGTGTTTGACTCATAAAACTGCATGGTTGAACCCTGATAGCAATATTCATTACACCTAGGTGATGCTCATAGAGGTGGACCATTCATTATCATGGGAGATGGGTTATTGTGAACCACTACTCATGAAACATGGGTCAATGTGTTTGACTAGTAAAACTACATGGTTGAATCCTGATAGCAATATTCATTGCACCTAGGTAATGCTCACAAAGGTGGACCATTCATTATCATGAGAGATGGGTTATTGTGAACCACTACTCATGAAACATGACTCAATGAGTTTGACTCGTAAAACTACATGGTTGAATCTTGATAGCAATATCACAATTTGACATGTTGTAGAAAATACCTCCTACTTATCTTTTTTATTATTATTAAATTTATTGACAAATTAAAAGATTTTTAATTCAATAATATGTGGCTCTTGTTGTCTCATGCTTGGAAATTAGGAAGATTTTAACCACTTTATTTGAAACATCCAAAGATATAAAAAAGAACAATGTGTTGGTTGTTTACTTATTGCTTGAAAACGGTGATTTGTAATTCTTTGAATAACACTTTTGTTCAATGGTAAAATGTGCATTTTCTATTTAATTTAGTAGGGAATGAAATATTTTATTCATGCATCTTGATGTAACAAAAGTGTTTCATGCTAATACACCTACTAGACATAAGAGCTACCCAATTAGCCTTATGAAATTTATAAACCAGTTTTGATGTTCAATATTCTATTATGAATCTTGATCAACAACTTGTTTTGTCTATCCTCATGTTCTCCAACAAGGAAATCAAGTTACATGTTAGGAATTTTAAAATTCATAAAGCTTATTCCATGAATTTTCTAAGTATTAAGTCCTACAGGCTTAAATTCTAGGGCTTATGCTTTTTTCCAATCAATTTATGTTCTATTTTGATAGTGACTTTCTTGGCTTGTTTCCAGTCATTTTTGTTGTCTTTGAAGCCCTCGTGCTCATTACTCAATCAACCCCCTTTTCCTAGTGATTGGTTGTAAAAAAAATTGTATTAGATTTAATTTAGGTCACTTAGGGGAGAGGGGCCCATAGTGGAGCACCCTAACTTCGCATCTCTCAAAATCCTATATGGAAATTTCAAATCACTCCCAAATTTGTAAAATAGTTTATTTGGCAACTCATGTGCTTATATATTTCGTTTTAGGGCTACATCATCAAATATGATGCCACATCAACATGTTTTTTGTTGAGGTATCCAAAAAGGCCTATAAAAAGTGAGACCGATAGTGGTGCACTAAGTCATGTTTTATTGGTGGGTTGATGTGGCATCACATGATTTGTCAGTTTGTGTACTTTATGGATAAAAAGTGTTTTGCAATTGAATATTAAGGTGCTCCACTATGGGGCCCACTACGAACTACTTGTATCCCCACTATTGAACCCTGCTACACTATGGGCCCCTCTCCCCTAAGTTGCCTTTGTTATGTGCCCGACTGGTGGTCCCCACTACAATCCTCATTGGTGCTAAATGTTGCATTCTTATTACATCATCCACTCTCAATTCATCACATGTTTTTATTTTTCAAAAAATTCAAAGTTACGATGGTGCAATTTTGTGACATGTGTCATGGTCGGTGTTACTTTTTAGCTTGTTTTATATGTCACATCATACTTCAATGGTGTCTTCCTATTGGTGTTGCATACTAATGATTTATTGTCTATTCTTATTAAAGGTGAAATTTTAAAGATGTAATGTTGTAGAATTGTGACACATGTCCTTGGCATGTTGTAGTTCTAGCACCTTTCATGTCTCTTCAAAGTAATCGAGTGTTGAGTCAGCTCCATGCAACATTATATCACATGCCCTCTTCACATCGTGGGTTCATAAAAGAAGTGCTAGTGAAAAGATGTAATTGTGCACAATGATGACACATATTTTTATTAATCCTACATGGCGCCAATTGTTTGTTTCCATTTGAGGACCTTGCGGTTGAGGTATGCCCTCATTCAATGTTGTGTAAAGTGACTCAAGCATGGTTCATTCTCATTGGCCTGATTCTTAACATGTCTCAACTTTAGTAAAAATGATTTTTGAATTAAACGAAAGGTTGACAACCATTGATCTCACCTGTGCCATCCAAAGATTAATGGTTAAAATTCAAATTTATAGATGTTTAGTTAGTTGTGAACCCTCTATTTGTGTGGATGAGTAGTGTAGAGTATGAAAAGTGAACCGCTACGAAGGGTAATCAAATCCTTCAAGAATCCAAGTTTCAACTTGAGATGTTGGGAAAAGAGATCCTTAAACAATAAGGTGGTGGTTTCTATATTTGTGTATTTCCCCAACGACACTTCATTAGGAAAGAGATCACAAGGTGTAAAGATTAACTTTCAACCTCAATGGTGAGTCAATCAAACCTAGATCTTAGACCTTAGGATAAAGACCTAATACATGAAATGCTAATTCTCAAAAGTATGGAAACTGAAATCATAGATTGCAGGTAGATATAAGAAGAGTTTGGACACATGTACCTATCACCAAAAACTGGTTTTGAGACCTGCTGAAGGACTGGTTCACCCCTGGACGAATGGGTCCTAGTTAGGGCTTATGAAAACACTTTTGGTAGTCCTCTGATGTTGGATTTTAGCTTTTGTTTGGCGCAAGTCCCACTATTGGAAAGTCATAAATAAACTTTGCAACCTATTTTCTATGGCTTGAAAACAATGATGACAATTTATGCAACAATGCAAAATTGCTCCTTAATATATTCAGTTCTTCTTCAACCTATAATCTGCATATACACAAAGAGAAAGCTTGTTTTGTTTGAATGGGGGTTTACCTTATTCAAACCCCAATTTGGGAATTAAAACTTGAAAGAAAGATAAATGATAAAGGAGAAGGAAATGATGAATGAACAATGCTTGCTACAACTCACCAAGCCTTCAATGGCTTCCCTTAGAGGACTGGAGACAAACACATCTCTCCAAAGAATCTGATCTTGCTTTGCTTGATGGATTTGGACACTTGAAAATGCTTGGATGCTTTAGGATAACAAAAGCATATTAGCCTTCACAAGATGACATGAACACACATAAGCTTGAACATGATATTAGTACCTTGATATTGCAACAAATGACTGATAAATCTACTCTTGAATGCTCATGAGAATAATATTTTCTCATAGGATTGATCTCATAAGGTTAATTCATGTGTGTTAGATTTAAAATAATCAAAAGACTATGTATTTATAGGTGTTTATCTAATTTCCTAAAAATTAGATTCCAGAAGCTGACAATTGCAAGATGAATTTGAATCAATAAAATACCACCAAAAATATATTAAAAATGGGTCTTAGGACTTAAAGGGGACCCATTCACCCTTTGGGTGAATGGGTCTTGACTTATAATTCTAGGACACAATCACATCCCCCAATGTGATTTAATTACTAATCTCATTTATTAAATGCCAATTATCCTTTCGGAAAACAAGAAAAATAGGGCTTTGGAATGCGTAATTTGGTAAATTAGAAGCTTAATTAAGTCCAATAAATTAAGGAACTCAAACATAGTGTGAAATTGTAAAGGTACACAATTTTCTACACTACATTTATCCCCCACTTTAGTGAGAGTATGAACTTACACTCAAAATCACACTAAAGTATACAAATATGCATCAAGAGGGGCCCAAGTACACAAATGTTGGAGAGAGAGGATAACAACCTAGATCAAGGAGGTGGCCAAGCCCTCAGGATCGAAGATCCCATGGAAAATCAACACAAGGACAAAGTGATACACATGATGTGTAAGATACGTGCAATAAGACAAGATACACAAGCACACAATGTCAAAGCCAATGCAAAAAGAAAAAGGAAAAAGGATGGACTAGCAAGCTATGTTATTTCACATCCACAAAATATGCTCACAAGGGCTAGTGTAGTCTGATATACACTAGGTGAGTTCCAAATGAGAAATACACACTAGGTATACAAAGTGAATATCCATAAAAAAGGGGTGCCAGATGGGATAGATGCACTAGGTCTACAGGTGTGTTCCCATATGTCAACCATACCAAAAGTTATACTCCCTGATAACTTTGATAAAATTCCACAAAATGGTCAATGTGCTATGCCAATGCTACACTAAGTCCAACTTTAGTGAGCAAAAGTGAAGCCAAAAATGTCAAATGTCAAATCCAAAATGAAATAATGCTAATGTATGGCCCCACTGTTAAGGAATTTCTAAACACCATGGTATGAGAAATTACTTTAAAGTAGAAATGATAAATAAAAATTGGTAAAAAGGGCCATGAGAGCTTATTTGGAAAGGCCTATGCCAATATAACACATAAGGGATCCATGGATTTGGGGTCTGCGTATGTCTTTTCTACAATGATATAATAGATATTGGAATCGTCATCATTCCCCAAATACTTTGTGGAACGACAAACATAAAGCAGGAATGACACATAGAGAGTTAAAACAAAGAAAAAGCTTTTGCATCAACATGGAAGAGACTTGGATGTCTTGACACCTTGCATTGTCCCCAAAAGGAAAACACAAGACAAAAGAAAAGACAATGTTTATAATAGATAGAAGAATGGAGATACAAATAGAAGAATGCCACAACAAGTTTGCTTCCTTTGTATCCTTGCACCAACGGAGTAAAAAGAGTCATCCAAAGAAAAATCATAAACATAAAGACACACCAGTCAACATGGTATAGGGGATCTCATTACATACATGCAATCACAAAGAAAATGAAAAGAAAAGAAATTATGTCACATGCAAGCCAACCTATAGAAAGTCATCTGCATCCCAATCTTGCTCATTATATATATGGAAGGTGAACAACTAGCCAAAGGGACTATGACAAGTGTCATACTAGGAAAAGGCTAGCTAACCCCTTTCCCCCAATTGTAAGGGAAAAAGGTGAGCCAAAAAGTGGATGATGATATGTTGCTCCTTACAAAAAGAAATATGATTGCATAAAGCCAAGTTTATACCCTCATGCATGGTAATGAATATGCTATGATACTATAACTACCACATGGTAAGGAGTAAAAACTAATGCTATTTGTTAATTTAATGAAAATAATCAAGACCTCTTGTTGTTTCTTGTGAGGTAGGCTCTATAGGGACATGGATACCTTGTTCTTTAACACCACATCCTTTTCCATTATAGCCAAGTTGTTTCAAAATTTCGTAACCCCTTCCATAATGTGTTTTCATTTCTTTTGAGGAAGGAAATTTTCCATGATCACTTTCATCATATGTAGATGTATCATTTTTTTCCCTCTTCTTTGCTAAAATTTGTGGAATTGGATGCTTTTGATGATTTAGTTGATGTCATTACCACTTCTTTCAATTTTATTGATTTGTGTGTGATCTTGTATTTTCCCATAAATGTAGGTGTAAAATCTAAGGAACCCTAATCATCTTCCAAAAACTTTGTCACATATGAAAAAAAATAATCATTTTCTTCTTTTTGCAAAGGTTCCACTTTTGTAGTTGGCATCAATGTTCTAAGAGGATTTTCCATTCTTGTTTCAGTTTGCTTCTCTCAAGATTTGGATCAAATTTTATCGAGTAGATATTGCTGTAAGTGTATTTTCATAAACGATGTAATGTTGGAGGAATTGCATTCATTGCATGAATCCATGATCTGCCCATGAGAAGATTATATGAAAGATTATTGGGCATGACATGGATAGGATTTTTCAATGTAACCCTACCAGCTTTAACATGTAATGTTATCACACCAAGTGGGTTTTTTCCCACATTTTCAAAACCATGAATAAACAACTCAACTGGTTGAATTTTAGTCTTGTTTGCTCCTAGTTTATCCAAAAGATTCACACTACAAACATTGAGTGTCAAAAAATTATCAATAAGAGTACACTTAATTCCAATCTTGTTAGTACTAGTTTGTATCTGTGCCATAGAAAAAAAAGTACCCTTTGCTTGACATGGGATAATTCATGATAAATGGACTTAATGTGGCCTTGATTTAGGTGTTGAGAGGCATTTCATGCGTCCACACTAGGTCTTGGACCCTTCTACACTAAATAAAACGTGTTTATTGATGTTTTGTAAAGGTGTTGTAAAGTGTTGTAAGATACTTTCACGCTTTAATTAACCTATTTATCCCTAATTCAACATTATAAAACATATTTCACTACATCATCACATCAATTTAGAAGACTTGTAAAGTAAATTTAATGATAAAATAGTGTTGTAATGTGTCTTACACATTCACATTGGTTCTTGTGCCTTCCTAGGCTGTGTGGACCTCATTTTAGTGTTGTACGGTGTATTTAAACTATATTTCCTTATTCTTTGGCTTATGAGCTATCAAATGAACCCATTTGGGACCCATTCGAGATGATTGGTGAATCAATCCCATCCAGGTGGGACCCATTCGCCATATGTGGTGAATGAGTCCTATTTGGCCCCCATTTTGACTTTTGAGCGGGAAAAAGTGAAATTTAACTTTATTTTCACTTGATGTCAACCTGTGATGTAGTATTATCGGGTACTAAGGAACACTTGTCTATAAATAAGTATTTTTACCCTCATTTTACATGAATCAATTCACTTTTACATCTCTTATTATCCATTCTTCATCTATTTTCTCATTTAAGTCAAGCAACTTAGGGTTTCTTCATTAGAAGTCTTCAAGCTAGAATTCTAAAGCATTCAAGGGCTGATTCTACATGTATTGTTATAGAACAACAAGATCATACATCATTTAAAGGTAAATTATTCCAATTTTTCATGCTTTATTCATTTATTTCATCAATTTGGTTTAATTACCTAAAAGCGGTTTGACCAAGGCAAACCCCCATACCTTAACAATCAACAATTTATCTTCTTGTGTTGTTTGTTTGCAGATTTAGAATCATTGGAAGCTTAAGGATCATTGAAGATTATATTCCTAATTCATTCAAGTCTTCTCCTCTTCTTTCAAGTCAAATCATCAAGAAAAAGTCAATTTTAGACCCGATTCTAACAAAATCCACTACTGAATTTGACACCATTTTCCGATGGTTGTTCATCGGTCGTTCGACAAATCTTTGTCAGAAATGCGATGAAATGGCAAAAATATTTGCGTCGCTATTTTTTTGTCCAAAGGCCAACGATGAATTAAACGTTGAAATAACAGCGAAGAATCATCGGTCGTCGGCATCGTGAAATGGCTCAGAATTTTGTCAGAATATCGACGAACACTTCATGAATCCATTGACGAATTACACTAGAAGTTCGTCGCTAGTTCGACGAAATGGGCAAGGAGTAGCGTCGAAACAACACCAGACGTCCGTCGCCATTTCAACGAAATGGGCAAGGAGTAGCGTCGAAACAACACCAAAAATTTGTCGAACGTGCGACGAAATAGGCAAGTAGTAGCGTCGAAACAACACCAAGAGTTCGTCAACTTTGCGATGAAAATACCAAGGAGTAGCGTCGGAAGAACACCAAAAGTTCATCGAAAGTGTGAAAAAATGGGCAAGGAGTAGCATGGAAACAATGTCAAAAGTTCGTCGAAATTGCGATGAAATGGGCAACGAGTTACGACAAAACCTTCATCATAGCTATAGCAACTTCATCGAACCTTTCTATTGATTTGTCAGTGGTTTTCGTCGAAATTGAGATGAAGCATGAATTTAAAAAAATATATATATATTCGTGGAAATGTACCATTGCGGATACTGACGACTGATCATACATACAGACTACATATTGGTTTGATGCTTCAAACGATGCATTTCTTATAATGAAAAGTGCATTACCTTATTGAGCTTCTCTTTGTTTCGAGAAAAGTTTAATATTCTCTACTTAACAGGGCCAACCACATGATGGTGGAAGCTCATTTGGTTGTCTCTCCCCCCCCCCACATCACTCTCAATTCCCCATACCCAATCATATAACATTAATCATTCATTCATCCATTAATAACATATAACATTCATTCATTAACATATAACATTCATTGATTAACATATTCACATTCATTCATTAACATGTATATAATATTCATTCTTTCAGTTTTTACATATCAAAAATATGGTTGTCATGATATGATTACAATCACTTTTTTTTTTGTTTCTTTTTGAAAGCTACATAAAGCTGAAGTGGAGTATCATTTTCTAAATCAATATATGTCCCCCCTTTAGTTGTTCTGCCCTCTGCTCGTGATCTTAATGTATGCCTAGTCATTTGCTCATGGCGTGGACACCACTGCAATTGGGGGTCTGCTACAATAATAAAGAAATGTTAAAACATTATGTT
>VDFB02000008.1:97468645-97588477 GCA_007258455.2 Sequoia sempervirens
TTTTAAATATGTTTTTGGTGGTATTTTATTGATTCAAATTCATCTTGCAATTGTTAGCTTCTAGAATCTAATTTTTAGGAAATTAGATAAACACCTATAAATACATAGTCTTTTGATTATTTTAAATCTAACGCACATGAAGTAACCTTATGAGATCAATCCTATGAGAAAATATTATTCTCATGAGCATTCAAGAGTAGATTTATCAGTCATTTGTTGCAATATCAAGGTCCTAACATCATGTTCAAGCTTATGTGTGTTCATGTCATCTTGTGAAGGCTAATATGCTTTTTTTAATCCTAAAGCATCCAAGCATTTTCAAGTGTCCAAATCCATCAAGCAAAGCAAGATCAGATTCTTTGGAGAGATGTGTTTGTCTCCAGTCCTCTAAGGGAAGCCATTGAAGGCTTGGTGAGTTGTAGCAAGCATTGTTCATTCATCATTTCCTTCCCCTTTATCATTTATCTTTCTTTCAAGTTTTAATTCCCAAATTGGGGTTTGACTAAGGTAAACCCCCATTCAAACAAAACAAGTTTTCTCTTTGTGTATATGCAGATTATAGGTTGAAGAAGAACTGAAGATATTAAGGAGCAATTTTGCATTGTTGCATAAGTTGTCATCATTGTTTTCAAGCCATAGAAACTAGGTTGCAAAGTTTATTTATGACTTTCCAATACTGGGACTTGTGCCAAAAAAAAGCTAAAATCCAACATCAGAGGACTACCAAAAGTGTTTTCATAAGCCCTAACTAGGAACCATTCGCCCAGGGGTGAACCAGTCCTTCAACAGGTCTCAAAACTAGTTTTTGGTGATAGGTACATGTGTCCAAACTCTTCTTAGATCTACCTGCAATCTATGATTTCAGTTTCCATACTTTTGAGAATTAGCATTTCATGTATTAGGTCTTTATCCTAAGGACTAAGATCTAGGTTTGAACCATTGAGGTTGAAAGTTAATCCTTACACCTTGTGATCTCTTTCCTAATGAAGTGTCATTGGGGAAATACACAAATATAGAAACCACCCCCTTATTGTTTAAGGATCTCTTTTCCCAACATCTCAAGTTGAAACTTGGATTCTTGAAGGATTTGATTACCCTTTGTAGCGGTTCACTTTTCATACTCTACACTACTCATCCACACAAATAGAGGGCTCACAACTAACTAAACATCTGTAAATTTGAATTTTAACCATTAATCTTTGGATGGCACAGGTGAGATCAATGGTTGTCAACCTTTCGTTTAATTCAAAAAAATTTTTTACTAAAGTTGAGACATGTTAAGAATCAGGCCAATGAGAATGAACCATGCTTGAGTCACTTTACACAACATTGAACGAGGGCCTACCTCAACTGCAAGGTCCTCAAATGGAAACAAACAATTGGCGCCATGTAGGATTAATAAAAATATGTGTCATCATTGTGCATAATTACATCTTTTCACTGGCACTTCTTTTTTGAACCCACGATGTGAAGAGGGCATGTGATATAATGTTGCATGGAGGTGACTCAACACTCGATTACTTTGAAGAGACATGAAAGGTGCTAGAACTACAACATGCCAAGGACATGTGTCACAATTCTACAACATTACATCTTTAAAATTTCACCTTTAATAAGAATAGACAATAAATCATTAGTATGCCACACCAATAGGAAGACACCATTGAAGTATGATGTGACATATAAAACAAGCTATAAAGTAACACCGACCATGACACATGTCACAAAATTGCACCATTGTAACTTTGAATTTTTTGAAAAATAAAAACATGTGATGAATTGAGAGTGGATGATGAAATAAGAATGCAACATTTAGCACCAATGAGGATTGTAGTGGGGACCACCAGTCGGGCACATAATAAAGGCAACTTAGGGGAGAGGGGCCCATAGTGTAGCAGGGTTCAATAGTGGGGATATAAGTAGTTCATAGTAGGCCCCATAGTGGAGCACCTTAATATCCAATTGCAAAACACTTTTTATCCATAAAGTACACAAACTGACAAATCATGTGATGCCACATCAACCCACCAATAAAACATGACTTAGTGCACCACTATCGGTCTCACTTTTTTTTAGGCCTTTTTGGATACCTCAACAAAAAACATGTTGATGTGGCATCATATTTGATGATGTAGCCCTAAAACGAAATATATAAGCACATGAGTTGCCAAATAAACTATTTTACAAATTTGGGAGTGATTTGAAATTTCCACATAGGATTTTGAGACATGCGAAGTTAGGGTGCTCTACTATGGGCCCCTCTCCCCTAAGTGACCTAAATTAAATCTGATACAAAAATGTTTACAACCAATCACTAGGAAAAGGGGGTTGATTGAGCAATGAGCACGAGGGCTTCAAAGACAACAAAAATGATTGGAAACAAGCCAAGAAAGTCGCTATCAAAATAGAACATAAAGTGATTGGAAAAAAGCATAAGCCCTAGAATTTAAGCCTGTAGGACTTAATACTTCAAAAATTCATGGAATAGGCTTTAGGAATTTTAAAATTCCTAACATGTAACTTGATTTCCTTGTTGGAGAATGTGAGGATAGACAAAACAAGTTGTTGATCAAGATTCATAATAGAGTATTGAACATCAAAACCGGTTTATAAATTTCATAAGGCTAATTGGGTAGCTCTTATGTCTAGTAGGTGTATTAGCATGAAACACTTTTGTTACATCAAGATGGCATGAATAAAATATTTCATTCCCTACTAAATTAAATAGAAAATGCACATTTTACCATTGAACAAAAGTGTTATTCAAAGAATTACACATCACCATTTTCATGCAATAAGTAAACAACCACAACATTGTTCTTTTTTATATCTTTGGATGTTTCAAATAAGTGGTTAAACTCTTCCTAATTTCCAAGCATGAGACAACAAGAGCCACATATTATTGAATTAAAAATCTTTTAATTTGTCAATAAATTTAATAATAATAAAAAAGATAAGTAGGAGGTATTTTCTACAACATGTCAAATTGTGATATTGCTATCAAGATTCAACCATGTAGTTTTACGAGTCAAACTCATTGACTCATGTTTCATGAGTAGCGGTTCACAATAACCCATCTCTCATGATAATGAATGGTCCACCTTTGTGAGCATTACCTAGGTGCAATGAATATTGCTATCAGGATTCAACCATGTAGTTTTACTAGTCAAACACATTGACCAATGTTTCATGAGTAGTGGTTCACAATAACCCATCTCTCATGATAATGAATGGTCCACATCTATGAGCATCACCTAGGTGCAATGAATATTGCTATCAGGGTTCAACCATGCAGTTTTATGAGTCAAACACATTGACCAATGTTTCATGAGTAGTGATTCACAATAACTCATCTCTCATGATAATGAATGGTCAACCTCTGTGAGCATCACCTAGGTGCAATGAATGCTAAGTGAACCATTCATTATCACGAGAGATGGTTTATTGTTAACCACTACTCATAAAACATGGGTCAATGAGTTTGACTCGTAAAACTACATGAATGAATCCTAATAGCAATATCACAATAAACAATACTCAACAATACTCCTATCTAAACTTGTTACAATTTATATACTATCCCATAAAATTGACAATCTAAATGATGATAATGTAATTACCAATTAAAGAATTTTGATCATGATATTTAAATATGACTATATAACAACATTCATCATTATTAATGGATGCATAATAAAAAAACCAAACTATGTTGGTTGGTAGGTTACTTTATCTCACATTAAAAAGCAGGCTCTGTGTTTTGTATTATGTATGGGATTGGTGGGGGGTTTGACGTCCTATTCAACCAGAGAGGAGAAAGTGGCAGGGTTTGTTGTATGGGGGTTGGTGGCTCCTGTCAAGTCAAGTGTTGGTGAGATTAGACGTACCAAATTGTTTGGTGGCATTTTCCATGACATCTACTCTGATTTTATATTGTATAAAAATATGCCAAATCAATCCTGATTGGACTTCTGTCCTTGAGAATTTTAGCGAGAGAAATCATTGATTTGATCTGGTATTGGACTTTTATGACCAACCCACAGATTGTGAGTTATTTGTTTCATCAATTCCATTCTTATTGGATATATTTTATTCAACGTACATTCGATCTACCTGCCAAAACCAGCCATGAATATGAACTGGTTCAAACTTTAAAAAACCAAAAGAAATAATGAAATTCTGTTCTCACTGTAAGCACTGTATACTTCTGAATCTTTTTCTTTCTAATATTGATTACTTTCCAGTATTTCTGTACTTAAAAAGGCTCACAGGCCGGGTACCATACGTCAGCAATAGCTCTCATTCTTTTCTCTATTTGACTCTGCATTCCCTGTGCACGCATGTCTGTGTTGCTGTTCTTTATTATTTATCACAGGGATGAGGGGGACTGGATCTCTTGACCTCCTGTTTACAAAAGGATGCTTTTAGTTATTTGAGTCAACCTTGTTTAAAATTGATTTAATTAAAAAATAAATAATAAATAATTATTATATTAATAATTTAATGTTAAATTAGTATAAATATTTTAAATATATTTATTTAAAAGATATAAATTTTAGATAAATATCTTAATATTGATATTTCTTAAATAAGTGTATTTAAGATATTTGTATTAATTTATCTATATTTTTAATAAATTATTTATTCAATATCTTAAATATAACTATTTATTTTATATCTTAAATATAACTATTTATTTTGTTTTCTAAAATATAGTGTTTTAATTATGTAAAAAGTTATGTTTTCACAGTTTTAAAAATAAATTATTCATTTATTTATTAAAATTTGGTAAGTACTAAAAATTTGTTTAAATAAATGATTTGTTAATAAAACTTGTAAAGATTAGAAAATTACATCTAAAAATGCTAAATCAAAATGACAAAAATACAAATCAATAATCTATAATATAATGTAAACAAATTATTACTCTTAATTTTTACTTGGAAAACTCTTTTAGATTATCAATATGAATATTAAATTATAATGCTCATTTAAACAATTATATAAACACATGAACACATAAAATTAACTAGATGAAAAATGATATATTTTATTAATAAGAGTTGTTTTATTTTACTTACATTATTTATTTTATTTTTATTTGAATAAATATTTTTTAGTAGTACATTTATTGTACTTTATATATAATTTTTTATTAAATTAAACTTAAAACTATAAAAAAAAATATTTTTTTGTACAATATAAATAATAATATTATATTCTAATAAGGATGAAATAATTTTAATATTTTCACAAATAAAAAATAATTTATTAGATGTTTTGATAGGCTACAACTAATATAGATGAATTATTATATTTATTTAAGAGTTGTTTTACTCTATTTTAGAGGTATTAAAAATTTATTTTATTTTATTTATATTGTTCAGTTGAAGAATTATTTTATTTCATTTTATGTACTTAACAATTATTTTTAATTATTTTTATTTGAAGAGTTATTTTATACTTATTTTATTTATTTGAAAGTTATTTTGTAATTTTAGCTCTAATAAGAAAAAAAGTCAACTCTTTAATATGTTTGCCAACACTCAATTCACTCCTCCATCTCTTGTTGTCATTGTAACTATGCCTCCCAATGTAATTAAGGGTTTTCTTTAAAATGCAAATTTGTTAAAACAAATTATTTGAAGTAGATGTATTTAAGATATTTATATTAGTTTATTAGGTTTCTATATAAATGTGTACATACAATGAATGTTTGACATAAACATTACAATAAGAAAATCAAATAATTTTACTAATCACTTCTTTTATTACAACTCCCTCTTACTTTCATTAGAATTATTCCTCCAATTAATTATAATATATGATCAAATTCTTTAAAATTTCAAAAATAAACATAATATTATATTAATGATAACAAGTTTCCACAATTCATGATGATTATTGTTGAAGAGGTTTTTCCATTGAATTGTGTAGTATGTTTTTGCATCAACCTTTCCGGACGGTGATCCTTGTGTGATCAAAATGTTGATGTAAGAACATACTATACAATCGAATCCAAAAACCTCTTCAACAATAATAATATTATATTTCTTGATATAATATTTATAATAAATTTAAATAAAAATATAATTGTTGGTATGAGTTTTCCACCGTCCATGAAATTGTATTGCAAGCTTTTGAATTCAACTATGTATGTTTTTCAATCGACAGATCACACTGATTGTCGATTGAAAAACATACATAGTTGAATCCAAAAGGGCGTACAATATAAAAATATAATTTTAAAAATTGTTTATATCATATTACTGTTTTCACTACATAAAGTATTTAATTCCCAAAGTATTCCCACTTATGACCATTTTCATCAACAGAAGATGACAAGCATCAATGGCGATGACTTCAACATCTTTACGACCAAAACTTAAAATAATAGCATTCATTACATATCGACAGATAACGAATATAAAAAGTGTTCACAATCCATTGATTCGAAAGGCCAGCTTTTATCCTTTCAAAACCGAATTTTACATACTTGTATAAAAGACCAGGAAATGCTCTTGTTATGCAGTCCTGATCACCTGTAAGACTTTTCTTTCCTAAAAAACCACAGCATTTAAAGGTTTTATATAATAACTTTCAGACAGAAATACCCCCCCTCCCCAGCAATAATTTTGATTTGAGATTGTCCTGTTATTGTTGATCTACTGTTTGTTTACATAAACCAATAAATAATAATAGTAATAGAAATGATGGGAGGTGTGTAACTGTATATAGGTATTTAAGGGGTTTTAACGAGGGGACTCATGTCCATTGGGTAACTGCCCAGGACTCTCAAGAAATTAGTGAACTCCTGCAACTCGGCGAGCGCGTACTGAGCCCGCGGGTCGGCCATTGAGGCCTCGAAGTCTATGTAGAACAGATATTCGAAGTATTTGGCCGTTCCAGAGTTCGAATCGTCCACCACCCGCAGCGGCCGGTTCCTCTGCGGGCGGCTCTCGATCTTGGTAAGGCTGATGTCTCGGAAGGCGAAGGCGGAGAGCACCTTGAACAGGATGCCCGTCCCCTCGTCGTGGGCGAACACTATGCTCGTCTTGAACGGCCGGTCAACCCGCGGGATGACCGGCTCGCGTGCCAGCATTACGAACCGGGTCACGTTACTCGCGTCATCCTGCATATTATAACAAGACAAATGTTTACATTCAGAGCATTTGGGAGAAAACAATTTTTTAATGATTTTTTAAGAACATACACAGTTAATCCAAAAATTTGTTCTAATACTTCTGGATTGTGAAAAAAACATATCAATTATTGTAATCTTTACTTTTACCTAGTTCTTTAAGAAAAAAATAGTAAAGAAGATAAGGTTTTGTATTTAAATAAGATAAGATTGGATAAAAAATCATACCAATTTTTGTAATCTTTACTTTTACCTAGTTCTTTAAGAAAAAATTAGTAAAGAAGATAAGGTTTTGTATTTAAATAAGATAAGATTGGATAATGAGTCAAAAATGGTGGGTTGTAATTTAATTGGTAAGGATGATAACTTTTTTAACTAGGTTGTTTATTCAAAGGTTCAAAAAGAAAAAATTACTTTTACCACTTTCATTTGCAAGAAAACTTTTTCAAACAACATTAATTATAATATTTTGTTTTTGTTTTTTTAAGAAAAGTATTAAAGAAGATAAAATAGGATAGGAGTCAAAATTGGTGGGTTATATTTTTTTATTATTTCATTTACATAAGTTCAAATAAATTTGGAAATTTGGAGGTGTTCTACTTTTGAATGACTTTGACTAATTTACTTTGTCTAATCATGACAACCTAACTTAAAGGTAAAGTATAATAAAAATAAAAAATACAATGACAACTCCAACAAATGTGAAACATATATAATAAAATATATTTAAAAATAAATTGAAATACTTATTTGAAAGATAAAGATATGATAATTTTTATTTGGAATTTTTTTTTCCTAAACAACATTATTATTAAATCCTAATAAATTATAGTAAAAAATAGACAAAGTTATATATAGTTTTCTACCATATGCTTATTATAAACTATTTTATGGATTATGGAAATAACATATTTTTATACAAAAATATTTGCACTAAATAAATATTTTACAATTTATTATGATTAAATTTATAATAGTTTAAAAAAATTATATATATTTAAGAAACTTTGTTCACAAAAAAATTATGTACATTATAGTTTTAATAATTTAAATTTTCACAATCCATATTAGTGATTGGAAAAATTGATGGAACATATTATATTGTTAGTGAATGATATGTTTTGTGTTATGAATAAATATCTATAATGACATTATTATTCTAGAATTTAAGAAAGACAAGAACAGCAACATCATGCATCGACTTGAATTATATATCAAGTAATAACATACAAAACATAATGTTTATTTGAAAGATGCATTTTGTCATATCTATGAAAGTAAGGAGGATACATTATTACCCTAACAATAATTTCAATTTGAATGATATATTCAACACTAAAATATAATGTCTATTTGAATAATATTTTTTCAAATAATAAAAATAAGAATGAAAAAGTTATTGTGGAAACAATAATATTAAGTTACATGATATATTAAATATTAAAATACAAAACATTTTCAAATATGATATTATTATAGATTATATTAAAGTTCAAGAATATTAAAGATTATATTAAAGTTCGAGAATATTTTTAGATGTAACATATATCAATATTTAGGATTATATTCCATGATCCATGTCATCAAGATAATCGAAAATGAAGAAAAAAAGATTCCCATACAATATAAATTATGTAATAAAAGCCTACAATTATACTGAAAAACATTCTTAAATACATTTCTTTAACTAAATAAAATTTTACTCCCCTCAAATTTCATAAAAATAAAAATCCTTATTTCTAATATTCAATGTTTAATGAATGGAGACATTTATATGAAACAAAATTGTTCATATAAACTCAAATAAATCTTGGAAACAGAATTGTTCAAAGAAGATCAAATAGATCTTGTAAGAGACGGTGTGCATGCATTCCAGGCTCTCCGGAATGAATCTAGACCTTAAACACTGTCCAATCATTTGAGCTCCTTTGGTGAACGCCAAAATAGAATCACCAACCAATATGTCTTATTATAAGATAATATATATAATATCTATTAAGCCTTGAATCTTTCTTATGGATCCTAATATACTATTATACCTTGAATCTTTCTTAAGGATCCTAATTCAACAAGGTGGTTGGTTCTAACAAACCTATCAAATGTCTTATCTTACAGACCAATTTTGTCTAAGGCCATCATAAGGCATTATTGTTTTTGGAAGATAATAATGAAATGGGCAATTTAGAGGATACTCTGTGGCTGGCTAACTCTCCAGCAGACACTTTCAAATGCCCAGTCATTCCAAATAACTTTTTTTCCCCTTAAATCAGCAAGGTTTTCCATCTATTAAACAAATGCAGGTGGGGTCAAGTTTAACTAAGATTAGTTCAAATTTTTCACCATGATATCTAGGAAGAGAAAGTTTCAGAAGACTACTTGATCTTATATGTAGACTCTTGATTCTTAAGACTACTTCTTCTTATATACGACATTAAAATTCTTTCCTTGAACGATGTGCAGGATTGAAGGAAAGCACAAGTTTCCAGACAAATTCAAACAGAAGGAAAACTTGAACAATACTTTCAGAATAGTTGGTGGGTCTTTACGCCTAAGAAATCTATAATACACCACGTTCCACCTACCCCGAAAAGAAAAAGCGAAGAAATTTTAACCAAAAAAACACTGTAGAACACAAATCTAATTGCTAAAAAATCCACAGTTTCAAGATAAAATTTGATTTTACGAGAATCCGTATGAATTTCCTGACAATTTCTGAACAAACGATAGAAACCAGGTAAACAAAAATATAAAAATACCGTGCCTGAATGCCGTCGGCCAGAATGGTGAGACCATAGATATCGGCCGCCCGGGCACTGGCGATGGCGGCGGTGTCGCGCAGGTATTGCTCAGCCACCACCTGCGCCGCCATGGCTGTGTCGTCGAAAGCCTCACGAGCCACCTTGAGACCCAACTTCGTTAGGCTGTGCTCGCACTGCGCCAACGCCTGCGGATGGCTGATGACCCGCCGCAGGTCCTCCTTACGCGTGCCGGGTAGCGCAAGGAGGCAGTGGTGCACGGGCAGCTGCACTTCACCCACTATGTGCAACCGGTGGCGGAGCAGCAGATCGTAATTGCGATGTATGCTGCCTCCCAGAGAATTCTCCACGGGCAGCACCGCACGATCTGCGACCCACAGTTCGACGGCCTGAAAGGCCGCTTCGAATTGGTCGCAAGGCACTGCGTCGCAGTCTGGGTAGGCCTTGGTGGCGGCTGCCTCACTGTAGGCGCCGGGCACACCTTGATAGGCAACCCGGAGCTGGGAGCCGTGCATTGGCGCCGGCGCCAAATCGGCTATGGAAAGTGGCCGAGGAAGTAAGGAGACAGAAGAGGCATTTGTAGTCACCAGGCCGGTTTCAGACCCGGGTGTCGAATCCGCCTGAGATTTCTTTTCCACTTCTTCGTTCCCGACCAAGTGACTGTTCAATATGGCGCAGGAGCTTTGCCACTGGCAAACTCTCAAATTCTCAAAGTCCAGAAATTTTTTATCATTACAATTGGGCTGCTGCTGCTCGAGCTTCGCCCTGGCAGATAACCTACTCGATCTAACAAACAAACCAAGATTACAGCGATTGTTGGTAAGGGATCCAAGTTGGTGGCTCAACGTATCCACCTTCAAAGCAATGCATCTAGCTCCGGCCACCATGGTGGAATACCCAAATGCAGCAAAAAGATCAAGCTCCTGAAATGATGTTTCTGAATTCTCTCTTCTTAGCCTTTGGTATTTGCTTCTCAGGCCAAGGGAGGAATCGAAATGGGTATGGTTTCCTTGTATACCCGATTGAATTGGTGGCTACGTCAACAAATTTGAGTTGGGGAATTGTCTTTTTCTTGTTGCATTTGGACGTCTTCCAACTCAATTTTTTAAGAGGATTCTTTGGAACTGTTTTAATCGTGGTGTTGGTGGCGGTGGAGCAGTGGCCCCACGCCTCCATCTTGGACTGCAAATCAAGATTCAACAGCTCTCTATTCTTTGTCCTCTACCTTTCGCTTCCCTTTACTTGTCCTTCTGGTCCTTACTAACTATCATGTAAGAATCGTGTCAAGCATGACATGTTTTTCCACAAGCCTACCAACCATCTCAAAGAAAATTTATTCAGGTGGGTGCACAGTGCATACGCCAAAGCAACGTGTGGTTTAGAAATATGGGGTTTGGATTAAGCAAGGTAAGTATAGAGGGTTAGTTGCAAACATGTGAGCTAGCTAAGCCGTCACTCGTGTCTCGTGTTAGGCATAAGGGGTTGGTCATTCTCACCATTATTCGCTGGTAACAGACCAGCATCAGCGCATAAAACTATGGGCCATCATATGAAAATCAATTTTTTTTAAAATAATTTTAGTTTTTTATAATATTAGCAAGTTAGATCCACATGGATTAAAGTGGAAAAAACAAGAGAACACTATAACCAAAACCATGTGCCTATTTTTTCCCATTTTAGTTATTTATAGTCACAAGAAATTTACAATACCAAGTAAAGATGGACAAATATTTTTTGGGCATTTTAAAGTGGGTTCAAGTGAGTAAATCAAGAGACTTTTCATCGAGATGACAATTTTTAAATATTTTTTATATTAAATTGTTATGTAAAGTTGATTTTTTTTTATGGTGAACAATTTTTAATATAAAAAAATGTTATGTTGAATGAAATAGAATAGAAGGATTTTAACTTCTAGCAATTGAAGATAGTCAAAGAATTTAAGAATTTGTATGAGTTAGAGAATTTTTTTTCATTTGTTTTATATTATAATTTTATGTCTTGTCTTTTTATTTATTATTTTGTAATTATTTGATGGTATTTTTTGAAAATTGAGCTCTTTCTAACTAATAAGATTTTTATAATTTTTGGTCATCATATTGAATTATTATATAGGATTAAATAAATTATATAGAAAATATAATTCTATATGTGTTATATTGTTAACATCAATGCAATGATTTTTTTTATTGTTTTCAATTAGACAAATTTTGCAATTCAAACTTTTTTATCCAAATCATACATAAAAGTTGATAAAGAGATCAAGTTAGTAAATGTAAAGTTTCTAAGTATTTTTGAATAGGTTTAAAGTATTTCTTGCACTAAGGTTTTGAACTAGTTGTATAATTGCACCTATAATGTGACTTAGGATTGGAAATGGAAGGAATCCAAATCCTTAGGATGTGTGAAGTCAATTTCAGTCAAATGCCATCATTTGCATGTAAATACAATACTTAGATACTAGTCATTTCATTTGAGGCAAAGTAAACTAGAGAAACTTGAATTGCTACTAGGAAATGACATGTTTTAATTCAAAGGGTCTAAAGGCATACCTTTTTTTGGTTACCGTGGTTTCCTTTGAGCAATGTAGAACACTTTTCCATGTGTTGTCTTCTAGTGCATGAAAGTCTAGTTTTCCTTGTCTTTTCTCAAAAATACTTGCCACTCTTTTGCATTTGCAATTAGCTTTCCTTTGTCTATAACGTGGGAAATATTCTATAAGGGTTGCCTCTACTTCTTTCTTTTTCATTATGTGCAAAGTATCCAATTGTGTAGCCAAATGGCTGATAATATCCTCCTTCATGTTAGACAAAAGATTACTCAATTCAACTCTAGATACTCCATCAGATGATTTGTTGATGGAAGATGCCCTATCTCCTCTATCTAGCTTTCTTTGTGAAAGACCTTGAATAATTCTTGCATGCCTTGCAAATCTCCTCAAATGGTGTTTGATAAATATCTCCTGCCCAATGAGGTTAAGTGTGTCCATGCAATCCTCATTAACCCCCCTCATGAATATTAGCTTTAAAGACTCATCAAAGAGTCTATTTTAGTGGGATTTATTAAGGAAAAACTAGAACCTTTCCATGTAATCTTCTAAAGATGCATCCTCCTTTTGTGACATCTTAAAGATGTCATCTCTTTTTCTGTCAATTCCTTTACACTAGTCCTTGTACTTCTCCAAGAAATTTATCTTCATGGAATTCCAATTAGGAACAACATCTCTTCCTAAACCCATGAACCATCTCAGAGCAGCATCCTTCAGTGTTGATAGAAACAGTTTTAGCCTATGTGCATCTATTGTGTAATCATAACTTCTACAAAGCACATCAAACTCAAACAAGAAGGTATCTAGGTCCTCAGTGACCAACCAATAGAAGACAAAAAATGCTAAAGGAGGTATATTCTTCAAGGCAATTTCTCTCTCTTGGTTGGTAATGGGAAACTCGAAGGTTACATGCTCTGATAGGTCATCCACCACTACATCACCCATGCTTTGGAAGGTCTCTATATTTGTAGTGGATATTGTTGTTAGGGAAAGTTCTTAGGAATACCCTCACTCTATTCACTTTGATCACCAATATCCTTTGTAGCTTTGTGTGTTGAGGGGAAAAATATTCTCAAAGCATCTCGCTTCCTCCACATACAATAGTTGTGACTTCTTGTGTCAACAACTCCTACATAATGTTAGTAAAATGTTATGGTATTGATGGATTAAAACTTAATTATCCATATGCTAGAAACAAAACACTAAACTATGAAAGCTTTGAAATAACATATAGAAGAATCTTGAATGTAGCACCATCCCTGACAATGGTGCCAAAAATGTAAGGCACAATTAATGCTCTGTCAACTTGGTGCTAGACACATAATTTAGAGGTGGTTCTTAGCTGAACAGTCCACTAAACCCTCCCAAGGCTCCATTAATTATCAACTAGGGCTATGCAAACTTTTGATGATGTTGGCAGGGTGAAGCCACAATAGTGGTTTACAATTGAAGTGAGGAAGAAAATCTCACAAAAAATGAATGGATGGGAAAAAAAATTATTTTAGGGGTTCGTACGAACCCATTGGTTCGACCGAACCCATTAGGGGGTTCGCTAGAACCTAGGTTTGGGCGAACCCTCCTAATACTTTCCCGCCAAAAAAGCCATCAAAACCCCTCATAGAAGGGGGTTTGAATGAACCCTAGCTCGAGTGAACCCCTAGGGGTTTGCTCGAACCCCTAAGGGTTCGTTCGAACCCCCTTTATTCATCCTTCTTGAGACACAAAAAACCTAAATTTTGGCACTTTGAAGCTCGGGTTGAGGATGAAAATGGAGGAATCTTCACAAACCCAACTTGAATCAGGTAGTTTTAGAATGAGCTATCCAATGAATATAATTTTAATATGTTTTGGTTTTATTATGTATTTGTTTTTTTAGTTTTATTAAACATAGGTTTTTCATCGAAAATGAAGGTCTTTGTTCTGCACATGTGGAAAAATAGAAGATTATAAAGAAAAAAATTGAAAAATATGAGTGAACCAGATATTGAAGTCCTTGATCCAACAAAAAAAATTGAATTTCGATATATACAAAAATTTATCGTTATACGGTTGCACTATGTCTAATTGTAATTGGTTTGACTTGAAACTTTATTAAAGAAAAATATTAAATTAAAATTGTCTAACCAAGTGGAAGCACTAGATATCAGAGTTACAAATCTAAATTTGAAAGAATTAGAATTTTATCCTTCATGGAAAAAAAATTATGCGTTATACGGTGTGCGTCACTTTTTAAAAATGTTGTTTTTTGAAAAAAACAAGTTTTCGTGGGAGATGGAAAAATAAGTGTAATCTGATTCCAAAAATTTTGAAAAAAATATTTTTAGAATCTACAAAGAAAATGTGATGAGAATGTAGTTTTCATCATCTTCAGATTCTTCATCATTTAGCCGCTATAGGTGTGGATGATCCCACAAAGTTGGTTTACAATTTCTGGGAGGATCTAATTTTTGCTGAAATCACATATTTTTAGAAAATATAATGGTTTAAGCCTTAAAAAGTCCCATTTAAAGCATTCCAATTGAGGAGGGTTTGATCAAACTACCTTAAATCAAACCCCCTTGGATAGAACATCGCTAGTTTTAAACCACACCTATAACAGAGTCTCCTTTACACCTATCACAACGCTGATAAAAAACCACTTTTGATTTACCTTTTGGGGGATCAAATGAATTCATTTAAAATTTATTTTTTGTAAGTATGTAGTCCTTATTATAATCTTCCCAAAAAGTATAATTTTAAATAAATTTATTTTTATTATTATATTTATTTTTTATTTCTTGTGAATGTAGGTTTTTCACTAAAAATCCAACTCTCTGTTTTGCACATGTGGAAAAATAACAGATTATCAAAAAAAAATCTGAAAAATATGAGTGCACCATATATTGAATTCCTTGATCCAAAAAAGAATTTTTTTTTTGATACATACCAAAAAAGTTACGCGTTATACAGTCGTGCTATGTTTGAATTATAATTGGTTTGACTTCAAAATTTGATTAAAGAAAAAATATTCAATAAAAAACTATCTAATCAAGTGGAAGCACTAGATATCGGAGTTATGAATTTAAATTCAAAATAATTAGAATTTTATCCTCCATGGAAAAAAAATTATGCATTATACGGTTAGCGCCACTTTTTTAAAATGTTATTTTATGAAAAAAACTAGTTTTTAAGGGAGATGGAAAAAGAAGTGCAATCTGATTCCAAAAAAAAATGAAAAAAATACATTTATAATCTATAGATAAAATTTCACGAAACTTTAGTTTGCATCATCTTCAAATTCCTCACGGTTTAGCCACTATAGGTGCCTGAAAGTAAAGATTTAGTTAAAAAAATTATTTCATTGTCCAGTTTGGCCAAAAATTGTAAACCACTATTGTGGGATCACACATGCCTGAATGTGAAGATTTAGTTTTAAAAAAAAAATTAGTGTCCAGTTTGGCCAAAAATTGTAAACCACTATTGTGGGATCACCCGGCACTATATGCACATCCAAAGATTATATACTGCCTATATCATCAAGTATAGATGGTTTACACATGTTCATGAAAATGGGAAATACTTGAAAAGGGAATAAAGCCTAAACTGTAAAACAAAGTAAATAGCTTAATTTGACACCTATGTTATGAGTAGTCTCAACTTAGTACTATAACTAGTTAACTACTAAAACAATCTATGCAATAAACTATACCACTAACTATTGACTCTTCACAACTCAACTAATTAACTACCCCAAGGATTGACTCAAAATAATATTACAACATGCAAACAAATCATGAATCTATTCAAAAAATAATATAACATGAAACATCTATTATAACAATTGAAATTGAAGTGGGTGGATAGTACCTTGAGTGGCCCTGCTCATGTTGGTGTACTTATGAGATAAACCAAATACAAGCTACTAAATCAACTAGTCATAGCAGTAGTCTAAAAAAATCCTTATTACATTGAAAACTGAACACTCATGATATAACATGAATCTCCAATAGATTTCTCATTTAAAAATTCATATTCTTTGCAACAGTAAACTTAACAATTATCTTGCTAAAGCATAAAAACTGAGAATATTGTTCAACTATAATTCTAATTATATTTTCAAGTAGATTTAATCCTTGACCATCAATCCCCAGATATAGGCGTGGGAGGATATTTATTTTCATAAGGATTCAAAATAGAAATTGAAATAGAAAAATAAATGCTAGTGTCCACTCTCCTCATGAATAGGAGGTGAACGAGTCTTTGCAATAGAAACTTTAATTAAAAAGAACAACATAAGAGAAGTAGAAACATGACTCTTTCTCAAATGGTTTTGACAAAGACATAGCCAAACTATCACGTGAGCCCAACGGTATTGACCCCTTCTTCCTTTGTCATGTTTATTTATTGACTTGGTGACTCACAATCTAACCCTGTTAATGATCACCTTCATTTATTCTGGAATTGTTGCGCATTTGAATCAATCTAGACTCTCCCCTACTACTCATGATCATTTGGTTGCAGGCTAAGCTTCCTAGTTACTGTAGGTTACAATATGGTCACTCTAACTTCTGGGTTGTAAGGAGTTATTTCATCTAACATATACACACTACTAATAATCATAAATTAAACATAGATTCATACTGCATTCCATAGACATTCACGTATTTAACCATGCAATTACCAACATATCATATAATCATATTTCCATCCATCAAAATTTGGTTTAGGTTGCATGGAGGATATAAAAGGCTATATAAGTTCAAAATGTATATGTGTAGAGGAGTGGGATCGGCTGTTCCAAGATCCTAGGTCACGGGAGGGTCCAAAACAACAAGTTGCCTTGATTTGTACCTCAATCTTGCTAAGTGATTGGAAAGGTTAAGTGTTTAGGGTTGAAAAGGAAGAGCAATCTAGTTGCTATTGTCCTTCTGCTAACCCGAATGTTTCAAGAAGTCAAATGAGCTAATTCCCATAGTTCAATCTACGACTCAAATAGATCACTACCTGCTCAGACAACAACACATGACATAGACTCTAGCGTGGCACGTTGGCATCTCAGTGAGGCGTTGGCATCCGTACAGACAAAGAGTGTGAGGAACATACAAAAACACTAGGAGACAGGCTAACAGGTTGACTGGAAAATTTTATGCTATAAAAAAATGTAAAGAGAGTACAGAAACAAAGAACAACAAGAAGAATACTTTAACTAGTGGGTGATCCCACAATACTAGTTTACAATTTTTGGCCAAACTGGACACTAAATTTTTTTTTTCTAACTAAATCTTCACTTTCGTGCACCTATAGCTGCTAAACTGTAAAGAATTTGAAGATGATGCAAACTAGAGATTTTTCACATTTTTTTTGTAGATTCTAAATATATTTTTTTCAAAAATTTTGGAATTAGATTGCACTTCTTTTGCCATCTCCTTCGAAAACTAGTTTTTTTCAGTAAACAACATTTTTAAGGAGTGACGCTCACCGTATAACGCATAACTTTTTTTACATGAAGGATAAAATTCTAATTCTTTTGAATTTAGATTTATAACTTTGATATCTAGTGCTTCCAATTGGTTAGATAGTTTTTTATTGAATATTTTTTCCTTAATCAAGTTTTGAAGTCAAACCAATTACAATTCAGACATAGGCGGACCGTATAACGCGTTACTTTTTTGTATACATTATTGAAATTCTTTTTTTTGTTGGATCAAGGAATTCAATATCTAGTGCACTCATATTTTTCAAATTTTTTTTGATAATCTGCTATTTTTCCACATGTGCAGAACAAGGAGCTTGATTTTCAATGAAAAACCTATGTTTAATAAAACTAAAAAACAAATACATAATAAAACCAAAACATAGTAAAATTATATTTGTTGGATAGCTTGTTCCAAGGACTATCATCATTCAGTTGGGTTTGTGAAGTCTCCTCCATTTTCATCCTCAACCCGAGCTTTGAAACGCAAAATTATGGACTTTTTTGGTGCCAGAGGGTGGGATGGTGGGAAAAGAGGGGTTCGCTCAAACTAGGGAGGGGTTCAAGTGAACCCCCTTTCAAAAAGGGTTTCCTTTGATTTTTTTGGTGGGAATGGTGGGAAGTTCATTGAATGGGTTCGCTCGAACTTTGGATCATTCGAACCCTCTTTTGGTTCGTTCGAACCTATTAATTCATTCGAACCCCTAAAATGATTTTTTTTGGCATGGGGTCATTTTTTTCAACTTTTCCTTCCTCACTCTAGGGTAAGTGCACAAAGTTGAGTCCACGAAACATGGAAGTTTTTGCCTTAGGCAAAAAAATGAATTCAGCTTGCAAAAAGCGGGATCCCGTTTTTAGAAAACGAGATCCCGTTTAGCTTCGGGATCCCGAGCCTAAGTTTAAAAAATGGGATCCTGTTTTCAAAATTTCCATTTTGGAAAATTTTCAAAAGCGGGATCCCTTTTTAAAATTTTCAAAAATGGAAAGTTTTTAAAACGGGATCCCGTTTTGAAAATTTTCAAAATGAAACTTCCAATTTTTGAAAAATTTCCATTTTGGAAAATTTTCAAAACGGGATCCCATTTTGAAAAATTTCCATTTTTGGAAATTTTCGTTTTTGGAAGAATTTCAAACGGGATCTGTTTACAAAACGGGATCCGTTTCATAGAACCATAAAAAATGGTTTTATGAAGCGAGGGTCTCGTTTTTTAAATTATGAATTTTTGAGCGGGTTTTTTGGCTTTTTTTTGGTTTGGGAAATGGCTTGGGGACCCGAACCTAAGCTTTGGACCTAGTTTGACCTGCAACTTGAAGGTCCTGTTAATGTCACAAGAAAATAATGACTTTGGACATATGTTTGAAGACCTATTTTGCAGAACTATTTTTACGAAATTAAAACCCATTATAGATGAGATAAGATTTCCAAATATGTAATTTTTTTAATAATTTGATTATTTTTTCTATTTTTCAATTAATTTCTAATGAAACTAGTCCATAAACTTGAATTATCGGGTTTTTAGTATTTTAATAACTTTTGATCAACATAACATTTTGGCGACAGTTACCGAGAGCAAACTTAGGACAATTCTTTTAGGTTTAAAAAAAAAAAAAAAATGATAAGTTTAGGTCATCTTATGCGTGTGTTACACGGCGATTTTTCAAAATGACAAATACACCTAATAAATATTTAATAAAAAAAAATATTCAATAAAAATTATAAAAAAATATTAAAAGCAAGCTTTAGTGAGTCACAAATCTTTTCCCAAAAGGATTTAGAAAAATATGATAATTTAGGTCAAAATATGGATGTCGTACACATGCATGGTATGGTATAAAAAGTGACTTTTAAACAGTGGTTTTTAGAAACGCCTATTGAAACTCAATTTTTACAATCTAGGTATTGAAATAAATTACATATTTGGAAACTAGACTCCGAGTACTACATTTTATGATTAGTGACTTTTTTGAAGATTCCATCTCTAAGTGCTTCAAATTTTAAGGTCAAATGTGTCAAATTCTAAAAATCAGGGAAAACACTTCCACTTTTTGGCCAAAAAGTGGACTCAACTTCTTGCACACACCCTCCAATTGTAAACCACTTTTGTGGGTTCACCCTAGTCTATCTTTGAATTGAAAAAGAAGGATAAGGAAGCAATACCAAACTTCGTGCAATGTGATTATTCAAATATCTCAAATTGAGAAGTACCTACACACAAAAGAACGAGAAAAATGTTGGGGTTGTGTTTAGAGGACCACCTCAGTCAATCCCCCGCTTTGGTGTTTCCACCTCCATAGACAAAAAAATAGCAACGCTTGTATAGAAATATGATAAAAAGAGTATAGAAAAGGAAATACCAATCAATACACAAACAACAATATGCTGCAATACAAATACGATAATGCAAAAGTGAGTGGAAATGGTGGATATCACCTTCTCAATCATGTGCTCTCAAGGAAAATGGAGGAAGGAGCGGGCTTGTAAGCTTCCCAAAGCCAATGTTACATCACAACAATGAAGAGAGGGAGCCACGAATGGAACAACTTGCAACTTTAATGGTGGTGGTAATGCTTGAAAGTGAGTGCGTAGAAGCCAAGGAGTTGCTGAAAGAGTGAAGAAGTTGTGAAGAAGCTCCAAGAAACTTTCTAGAAGATCGATAGAATGAATGAGATGGAAATTTTAAAGGTAAAAGGAGGCAAAAATCCCATTTGAAGTTGGTCAAGGGAGAAAACAATGTTACACTTCTCGTCCAATGGAGGAGTGTAACGCCTTTGTAGATTCCAGAGGTAGGAATCCTATCAGGATGGAAGCACGCCATGTGGACATCTACGCATTGTGCTAGCGTCCCAAGTAGAAATCCTCCATAAACACACAAATGAGCTTCCAAGTGGACAGGGGAAGGCAACAAGTAAAGGGATTATATCATCAAATTTAATTCTCTAAGGTAGAGGGTAATGTAAATGTGGAATTTACCTAGGGGTGTAAATTCATGCCATTACATTTTTCCACCACTTTAGTGAGCATATGCATCAGTGAATGCAAGGTAAAGTAGAGAAAAAGTTGAAAAGCATAAACCTGAACTGTCGAGGAATAAAACCATGATCTGACATGCTTTGACATGTAGGAGAGATGGCTCAAGTACTCGATCTTGTTGAAGGTGAACAAAGGTTCTAAAAGTGCTCGATCCTACAAAATAAAAATGCTTTATAGGTGCTTGGTCCTACAAAGGAGGTGTCGCAGGTGCTCAATCTTAGGGGATGAAAATGAAAGGCTCTACAAAGTCTGATTGACCCTTATAGGTGCTCGATCCTCTAAGCTTGATTGTAAAAGCAGCTTCGTAGGTGCTCAGTCCTGCAAAGAAACATGTTAATCTACAAACAAGACATGTTAGGAAAGAAAAAGTCACACAAACAGATAGACAGACAATCCTATCATGGAACAATAAATCGAAGGAGAAGATTTCAAAGGGGTCCCTTGAGAACCCTTCATGATTGCAAGGGGCCCATGTAAAGGGGCGCTCCATTTTAAAAGCGATGATATTTTTGTAAATGATCTTGCCATCAAGGAATCATTTTGAAAGATTCTCTTTCATCAAGGAATTCCAAAAAAGAATGGCCTCCTCGAAGGAAAATTTTCACTTCTTTGTGCTTCAAATTAGATTTCCAAAGAAATTCTTGCTAAGGGAATCCTTATTGAAGGATGCGGCTTTTAAAAAATGCAAAACTTTCCAGCAAGGGATTAGTTGGCCACTGAATACACCTTATTGAAAATCAAAGAGGTAGGAGCCCCCCTCTTAGAATGGTGCATGCAAACTGAAGAAGCATGTGGCATCCTAAGAAAATGAAGAACATGCAAAGATGTTGTGGCCCACGATACATAACAAGATGTAGATGTGGAAATTTTTTCGCACACACGAGGGACAATACATAGGGACCACAACATCAAGAAGCAAGCAAAGAAGAGAGAAAGATGAATAGAGACCAAGACATCAAGATATTAAAGAAAAACTCAGAAAACAAAGGATAGGGGGATCTAGGAATCTGGGGTCAGATAAGCTCATCAAAATAGACCTTAACACATAGTGTAGGAGAGAAAGATCATCATTCCTAGGAATTCCTAGATTTGAAGAATAACACATGAAGACAAAATGAAAATAAAAAATTGGGTCAACATGGGAGAGGGCCTAAATTCCACCAATGCTCTACATCATCCCTAATTGTCAAAAATCAAGATACACATATAGAAGAATGATGCAACACATAGAGGAGGTTTACAACACAATTTCACTTAGTATCCAAGCATGTACAAGGGTGACAAGGGTCCTCCAGGAACACATAAAAAATAAGCACAGGGGAAACACAACACTCACACAAATCTAATCTATAGGTAAGAGGTACTCCTCTAGTCTTCATTAACTACGAGGTCATCGTTCTCCCAATCTAGATCATTATAAGGGGAGATAGGATGAGCCTACAAGGGTGGGATAGCAAGGGGAGAACCCTCCAACTCTCCTATGACAAGAGCTAAGGAAGAAGGCCCCTCAAGGTCTCCTTCACTCAACTCTTGTGAGGTGAAAGTCATCGATCTTGCAAAGATCACTGACAAAGCCGAGACATAATCCACCAAGTTGTACATGCACTTAATATGAGTTCCATGTGTCAACTAGGTGGGGGATGAAGGAGGCACCTGAGATCCACCATCAACCTCATCAAAAGAGATGGCACAGACAAAATTGGGAGACGTCGGGGCTACCTCCATCGCTAGGATGTCGCAAGCCAAAGTAGGACCCTCTCCTGAAGAAGGAGATCCCTTATTTTGACCTCCATTGGAAGCGAGGTCATCCTCCAACTTACATTTCATCAAATGATGTGGAATCCCCACAGAAGAAATAGAAGGCGAGAAGGAAGAGAACAAGGCCACAACGAACACCACCGTGGTATTCGACATTTCCATGGGTTGAGAAAATGGAGGGATGTCTAGAAGTGACATCAGAAGAGGAGGCTTCACCAAAGGAGGGATGAACACCTACACCCTTTTGGGGTGAGGGTCATCAACATTCATAAGAGGAGATAGAAGTAGAATTGAGGTGATGAGAACTGAAGCATAAGGAACAGAAGAGGGGGAAACAACAAGAGTTGTTGGCTCCTCTTCTGCCTTCTGTGAGGCAACTTGCTTTGTAGTTAGATTCTTCCTCTAAAACTTATGCTCACGCGCAAGCCAGTTTTGTTAGCTTTGGGAACTAGAACCTGCCACTTGAGAAGGAACAAGAGGCTTTTGTTATACCATAGGTGTGTCCTTTGCAACCATCGTTGGTGGAAGGGATTCCTCCTAGATTGGAGCAGGAGTAGAAACTGCAACTTGTGGAGAAGTAGACTTTGGCACCTTGGTGGTGGGCCTCTTCCCATTCACTACCCAAGGGGTAGGAGTGGTAGGAGGCTATGGAGGCCAAGACACAGGGGAAACTCCATGAGGGCCCTTCCCCTTACCATAAACAACATGCCTCAACACTGTGGGTAAGATGGGAACTTCAAATACTTGATGCTTGGCCTTATACCAAGGAGGAACCTTCAGACTCCCCATGCAATCCATGGGAGTAGAGGCTGAAGGTGCCATAGCAGGGTGGGAGGCATAAGCGGATGAGACAACATAAGAGGAAAGCTCCTAGGTGTGAGTAGATTTCACCTTCCCCTTTTGAGAGGTGGAGGAGGAAGCTTGCTACTGCACGGTCATAGAACCTTTGACTGAAATGGTGTAAGGGGAGACAGGGTAGGTCACCTTCGGTGCTATATCGCCATTCTTATATTTGACATAGGTGTGGTATAACAAGTTTGTCCTTGGAGGAAGCAAACCAACCGGAGTAGGCCAAAAGTGATCTAATGAGTAGCTTCCACGTGAAACTAGAGATTTATATATAGTCTCATGCACAACATGCACAAAGCCCTCATGGGAAAAATTCAAACATTTATGAATTATCGAAGTGACTGCGTTCATGGAAACTAGCCATGGGATGCCTAGCTCCACTCTGAATAAATCTGACTCCAGGATGACATGAAAAGGAGCATTTATAGTCCTAGGTCCTACTAGGACCGAGAGAGTGATGGAACCAATTGGAGGGATCAAGAGTCTATCCTGTGTGCATATTGTGCTCTTTGATTCATCATACCCATCCTTATGTAAGAGATTTATTAACAAAATATTCTCTATTATAACATTCACACGACACATAGGATCAACCAAAACAGAGTCACGATGTTCCCATTGATGTGAGTAGGAATGTATAGAGGAGAAGGCTCTCTATTTGTGTTCATAGGTAGGTCCTACGATGTAAAGGTTATAGCGGATGATCCATTCACAAGCTGCACAAGAGGAATAGGGAGATGCATAAAAGAGGCCATGTTTACATACTTCGAAAGGACTTCCTCAAGTTATCCCAAAGGTTCAGCAATCAAATGGTGACCTATCTAGATTTTTCTTCACAATTCCTAGGGATTGTTCTAACTATGCCACTAGGGGTCGTAGATTGGGTCGCAAGGTTATATGCCCTGCAACATACAAATCTACAACATGCCTACAATACAAGAGAAGGTTCCTTCAACCCTACGAAATGAAACCAAAATAGTTCACATCAATTTCACTAAAATGTAAAGGAGGGGGGTCGATTTCTTTGAGACCCTAGGTCACGGGAGGGTCCAAAGTAGCAGGCTACTCTGATCTACCTCAAGCTTGTTAAGTGATTGAAAATGTTAAGCATTTAGGGTCGAAAAGGAAGAGAAATCTATTTGCTAATGTCCTTTTACTAACCTGAATGTTTCAGGAAGTCAAATGAGTTTATTCCCAGAGTTTAATCTACAACTCAAATAACTCACTGCCTAAGGACAACATAAGACACAGACTCTAGTGTGGAACACTAGCGTCTCAGTGGGGCATTGGTGTCCATATGGACAAAGAGTGTGAAGAACAAACAAAAACACTAGGAAACAAGCTAATAGATTGATTGACATATTTTACGCTATAACAAAATGTGAAGAAAGTATAGAAATAGAGTACAATAAGAAGAATACTTTAACTAGTCTATCTTTAAATTGATAAAGAAGGATAAGGAAGTGATACCGAACTTTGTGCAATGTGATTCTTCAAATAGCTCCAACCGAGAAGTACCTACACATAGAAGAACATGAAACATGTTGGGGTTGTGTTTAGAGGATTTCCTTAGTTAGTCCCCCACTTTGGTGTTTCCACCTCCACGGATAGCCAGATAGCAATGATTGTATAGAAAGATGATAAAGAGAGTATAGAAAAAGAAATACCAATCAATACTCAAACAACAATACACTGCAATACAAATACAATAATGCAAAAATACGTGGAAATTGTGGATATCACCTTCTCAACCATGTGCTCTCAAGGAAAATAGAGAAAGGAGCAAACTTGCAAGATTACCAAATCCAACGTTACATCACAACAATGGAGAGAGGGAGCCAAGAATGTAGCAGCTTGCAGCTTCAATGGTGGTGGTAATGCTTGAAAGTGAGTGTGTAGAAGCCAAGGAACTGTTGAAAGAGTGAAGATGTTGTGAAGAAGGTCCAAGAAATTGTCAAGAAGATCAATAGAATGAATGAGATGGAAATTTTAAAGGAAAAAGGAGGCAAAAATCCTATTTGAAGTTGGTCAAGGGAGAAAAAAATGTTACACTTCACATCAAATGGAGGAGTGTAACGCATCTGTGGATTCCAGAGCAGGAATCCTGATAGGATGGAAGCACACTGCGCTAGCTTCCCAGGCAAAAATTCCTCCACTGACACACAAATGAGTTGCCAAGTGGATAGGGAAAGGCGACAAGTAAAGGGATTGCATCATTGAATTTAACTCTCTAAGGTAGAAGGTAATGTAAATGTGGAATTTTCCTAGGGGTAAAAATTCAAACCATTACAATATGAAGTAAGCATCTTAAAATGTCTAAAAGATATGAACTAAACAAGAGAAAACTAGCTATTAATCAGGCTCATCAGGAAGCATGTGTTACAGATTGTGAAAGAAAAAGTAAATATTTAATTAATGGGAAGAATCCACATAATTTGTGAGTAATTTATATCCCAAAAGACATAAGGTCAACTAATTAAAAAATAAAGTGGATACATACTACAAATAATAAGGTGGACAAAGTGCTCAATATTACACCACAAAGTTCTAGTAGCAAGGTATGGCCAATTTCATGTATCATGATATGGAGGACATGTTGAAAAAATATCTTACTGGGATCCATTCTCACATTTAAATGAGAGTTCTCACTACCAATTTGAAGTACTTGGACAAGGCATGTGTTCAAGCATATTTTATAGATGAGGAGGAACAAAGGTTTGAAGGTAAGTCTTCTCAAGATAAAGGGAAATGTAAAAAAGATTAAAAATAAAACAAAGTTAACATGGTTGAGTAGAAGGATGAAAAAGTTTAAAAAATCATTAAATACTCATTGTAATTTAGTTGGGTGGGTAAATTGAAAGTCTTGTAAGTTTTATCTTGAACTACATCTTAAGAATAAAAACAAGGGTAAACAAAATAATACAAATAAATATGCTAATGATTCAGGAAGGTGACATAAAGTTAAAGTATTTGTAGTTCAAATATTAATGACAAACTTCGATGCATGACCATTAAGGAAAAGAAACTCAACAATATTAAAAATCTTTCAATTATGAATTTCCACATTTAAAATAATACAATTAATGCTCTGTATATCCACTTTCATAGTGTAATATTATTATTATTTTAAATGGGGCTTAGGCTTAAATAAAAATAAACATCCACATCCATGACCATTGGGATAAGTGAAAAGGTTTGTAGAAATAAAAGTGAATAAAAAGATGAAAGACTACTAGCTTCAAGTTTTTATGTTTCATCCTTTTGGCCTTTGTTTTCCTTTGTGCCTGTAATGTAAATTATCTAAGGCTTCTTATTTTTTAGGAGCTTCTCCACTTCGTTGACTTTGTGCAATGTTTATATTTCTTATCGATAAAATTATAGGTACTTTGCAAATTTTATCCTCCCAAAAAAAGATGAAAGGTAAATTTTGGGGTAAATGTGCAATATATAGATAAAATAGAGTTTGATGTTATCTCCCTTGATATTTTCTATATTGTTCTAGATAGTTTGTACCTTTATGTAGGGGATTCTATTTTCATGAGAAGGGATAATAAGTATAGATGGATCAAGGAGGGGTTAAAAACATAACCAAAGGGCACCAAATTAAGTTAAAGAAGCTATGGTAAATGATAACAAATAAAATGAATTCATTTAAGAAATTAAATAGTTTTTCAAAAAAAAAAAAATATAAGAATAATGATGAGATGTGCATTTCTACCATGAATAACTCAAAATTGAAAGGCTTTCATAGATTATTTTCATCCTTTCCCACAAATAATGAATATAGATCATGAGATTTAAATCTATTAGAGTCTCCTCAATGAAGCATAAACTTATAGCGGTAATCCCTACTAGAGAGAAGTAGCATCTAAAAATATTTTCAAGAGTTATTTGAGCAAAGGGTGACACTATACAAAACTTCTTCACAAAATTGAAATCCATTAGATTGTAGTTAAAACAATGTGGAATTGAAAAGAAAGATGAGAAAGTAATCTTAAGTATTCTTTCTAAGCTTGGTCCTAAATATTCTATATTTATTTCTAATTTCTATGCTACTAAATGTGCCCTAGATTCCACCTACAAAATACCTTGTCTAGATGATTTTAAAAAAAAACTCACTAGGGAGCAAGATAAGTTTTTTCAAATGGGTACAATTAAACCCTCTAAGTCTCATTTTGTGGTAGTAAATTAGGGCACTAAAGAACATAAAGTGTCTAGAAATCCTTATAAGAAACAAAAGAACTAGGGAGAGAAGAAGAAAGATTAGAAACTTACTACTTCAAATGAAAATAATCATACCTCTTCATCAAAAGGTGAATAACCTAAGAAGGAGAAGGTCAAGTGTTCCTACTATAAGAGGCCTAACCATGATGAATACAAGTGTTTAAAGAAAAAAATTGATCGCCTTTCACATCTTCTCGAAAAGAATAATATTAAGGTGCTTGGTTCCATCAAATAAAATTCATCATAAGAGTTTATTAAGGACAATGATAAAAGTAAGGGGAAAGGAAAGGAAAGGAACTACTATTGTTGCTTCACAACTTGACACTTGGATCATTGAATTGGGTTCTTTGCACCACATGGATTCATCACAAGATGAGTTTTCCTCACTAGAGTCATGTTATTCCTATCATATTCATGGGTGATGACACTCCTATAGAAGTGCATAGGAGAGGGTCTATTGACATGGGTGTAGAAACATTTCAAGATGTTCTTTGTGTTCCATATATTTCAACTGATCTCCTATTTTTTATTAGATCAATTACAAAAGCTCTAAAAAGTGAGTTGAGTTCACACTAGATACAATGGTAATCAATGGAATGTACAATGGGTCGATAGTCTCCATGGGAAAATAAGATCACCATTCTAGACTATCTCAATTTTCTCACTTTGTTTCTCACTATCTTTCAACAATGTTACTCGCTCATTCATACGAGGTGAGCTATTTGTGGCATCATTAGTTTTACCACTTGAACTATCGCTACTTGTAGTAGCTCAATCAACAAGACATGGTTTTAGGGTTGAATTCTAATTGATTTTTTGATGGATTTTTATAAGGATGCATTCTTGGTAAGCATCCTAAGGAGAAATATGATAAAGGAAAATAATGGAGGGCCACACAACTATTCGAGTTAGTACACTATGACTTGGAAAGACCATTTCCACATCCATCCTTTAGTAGGGCTCGATATGTTTTGATTAATTGATGACCTTTCTATATACATGGGTTTCATTCTCAAGCATAAGTTTGAGTTCTTTGAGTATTTTAGGATTTCAAATATTTTGTAGAGAAACAATTCAAGAATTTCATCAAGATTTTACATACAGATAATGGGGCGAATATGTTAACAATCAATTTTGAATAATTTTGTAATTTAGAAGGTATCAACATGTATCAAATACTTCCATATAGTCCTCAACAAAATGGTGTCATAGAATGCAAGAATAAGTCCCTGAAGGACATGGGAATTTTTATGATACACTCCAAATATTTGGCTCCTCAATATATGGAAGAGGCCACAAACTATGTGTGTTACATATAGAATGAAGTTCCTCACAAATATCTAAAGGGGGTAACTCCTTTTCAAGCTTGGACTAGTTGGAAACCCACAATTAAGCACTTTCAAGTGTTTGGTTCTCTAGCATGGGCCCACATTCTAGTAGAGAGTTGCAAGGCCATGGATCTGTAGAGAAATCCTTGTATATTTTTTGGGTACCCAAATGATGCCAAAGGGTACATGCTTCTCCATCCCAAGTTACACATGAGTTGTTCATTGGGAAGAGTGTTTTTTTTTAGGAGAACCCTTTCAATTCTTCTCCTACCACTTCTCCATCCACTATTATGTTGGATACATTGCATCATGAAGATAGTTCTTCAAAGGATCTTAATCCTCTTAATATTGATGAGGAGTTTTCTTCTTTCACTTCATATGGTAGCAGTGTTGATGAGGATTGACATTCTTCTCACAGTCATCATTTAGAGGTTGATGATTATCCTCCAAACTCTCTACCCTCATGGATTCTATAGAATTGTTAGATATTAGAGTCAATACATGATTGGGTTGGTGATCCATTATATACTAGAAGAACATGGTCACAATTTCAATAGACCTAACATATCCTCATTTCTTCAAATTTTGATCCATAGAGCTTTCAAGAAGCTTCAAGTATCCTTGAGTGGGATGACATTATGCAAGAAGAGTTTAGTTCCTTAGAGAAAAATCATACATGGGATCTAGTTCCTCTTCATAAGGGAAGAAAACTTGTTCAATGCAAGAGGATCTATCAAAAAAAATTGTAATAGATGGGTAAATTGACAAGCATAAGGCTCACTTGGTTGTGAAATGATTCTCCCATGTTCCTAAGATTGACTACTCTGAGACTTTTGTGTCAATTACCAAAATGGACTCCATCTGAATTGTCTTTGCTATTGTTGCAACCCATCATTGGGAAGTTCATCAGAATGATGTAAAAATTGATTTTCTTCATGATGACATTTAGGAGGAAATCTACATGGATAAGTCATAAGGGTTCATTTAGGATCCTTCACTTATTTTTCATCTTTAGAATTCTCTCTATGGCATCAAATAGGCTCCTCAAGCTTGGTATACTAAGATGGATTCCTTCCTTTTGACAATTGGGTTCAATTGATGCCATTTTGATCTAAATGTATACATTATGTAGAACGATGTCACTAGCTAGGATCTAATGTTGGTCATAGATCACACAAAAATACAATCAATAAATGATCAAAGATCAAAATAGTGGAATGAAGAGAGAATCTTGAAAGAGAGAAAATAGAGACAACTGCAAGAGAATTTTGAGAATACTCATGTTACTCTCTAGTATCATCCTTGCAAAACCCAAGTATGCTCTTGATATGATCTATTCATTTTTACATGGTTGACTGTAAGCCTACATTGAATTTATTTTTTTTAGGGGTCAAACTTGAGGCTAAGTGTTATTCACCCCTACTTGATGACGCTTTATACCAATAACTTGTTGGGAATCACATCTACTTGACTCATATGAGTCCCAAAATTTGATATTTTGTAGGCATGGTCTCCTAATTCGTGCAGGAGCCACATGAGTTGCATTGGAAAGTAGCTAAGTGGATTATCCACTATATTCAAGCTATTGACAACCATAGGATAGAGTATGCAATAGGTGTGGATATTGACTTGGTGGGATATACAAATTTAGATTGGGCAGCGATTCTTAGAATCACAAGTCTAATTTAGGGTATTGCTTCTCACTTGGTTTTGATATAGTTTGTTGGTCAAGCAAGAAGCAGTCTACAATTGCTCTTTCATCTACAAAGGCTAAGTATTGAGGGGAATTTAATGCCACCACTAAGGCTATTTGGCTTTAGAATATTCTCATAGATTTCAACATTCCATTCAAAAAGCATACAGTGATATTTTGTGATAATTAGAGTGTGATACAAATCTCATGAAATCTAGTTCATTATTAGATGACTAAACACATTAAGATTCATATGCACTACATTTGGGAGTTTATTCAAAAAAACATATTTGATCTTCAATATTGTCCTACATCATAGTAGATCACAAACATCTTCACCCGAACCTTCACTAAGAGCAAGTTCCTTCATCTGTAAGCTTTGTTGGGGGTGCAACATGTGTCTACTTTAGGGAGATCTTTAGTCCTTTTCTATCTCTCTCTTCTTTGAGGGGGTATTTTCTCTCTCTATTTTGAGTGGGCTCCTCTTATGGGGGGTTTCTTCTTTTTGGGGGGGTCCCATTGTATATGGGTACTTCATTAGGCTTCATTTTTCAAGACCAATTTTTTCACCCACCTAAGCTACACTTAAGGGGAGGTGTTAGTGTAGGTTTTTTTTTTTCCTTATGTTAGGGGATATTTATTTTTTCCTACACATTATTAAGCTTTCTTAGGTTAATTAGATTTGGTTAATATGAGGACACTTGGCGGAATCCATTAGCTACATGTGTCACTCTCTCCCTCACATGGGTAGTTGAGTTAAACACCCTCTTTTGGCTTCTTGTGCCACCTCTAATAACCTTTTTTTTTCTCTATCTAAGTAGGCTATGCTACATGTTTTGGTATTTACCAATTAGGTAAAACCTCCCACCTATTATGAGTAGTTGGATTTAATGCATCTCTTGGATGTATTTTCTCATATTTTTCTATATATACAACACTCTCTTCTCACCTCAACTAGTTTAGTGAGAGAAACATGATCATTCTCAAAATTCTCTTGCAATTATCTCTATTTTCTCTCTCCATTCAACTATTTTTTTCTTTGATCTTTTTTCAGTTGGAGTTGTGTACGATCTACAACTGACATCATATGTTGGCTTGGTTCTTGCTTCTCATAGAATCTAACATAGCCATGAGATTGATATTTCTTTCTAACTCTCAATTGGATTCCTTAACAACTTTGGATCTTCATAGAAAGAAAATTGATGAGTATATTTACATTTGGGCCTCTAATTTGTTTAAAACTCTTCCTTTTACTCAAAAATACCAATAAAGAGTTTAATGGGAAGATATTACCTCTCCAAATTGAGGCTTTAGAGGTTGGTAGTTCCAATTGCAATTGTAAAGGTTGACACCTTAGGTTGGATTTTAATCTTCTTCTTTATATATATATTAGAAATAATTTACAAAAAGAAGAAAGTACAATATGAGGAGCAACAACTCAAATCATAAAATATCTAATTCCAATCAATGTTACAAAAACAATAGTGCTTTCATCATTTCTATCCAACCAAAAGAAGCAATAGCATAAGAGAAAAAATATATAAAAGATGCTAATAAAGACCTATACATCCCAACCAAAGATCTACATTACTCCCAACAACATATTTGGTTGTTGTTGTAAGTATACTAATGAAATTAAAAGGCACCAATGGGTAGATCAATTGTCTTTTGGATCCAAGTCCTTCACGATATTTTTAAATATATTCCTCATTATTGGTTAATCATTTTTCACCTTCTTAGGTCTATTAACATTAAACATATTCATGTATTCATTAAGTGCAACAATTTTATTCTCATTCAAGTTTTTTCTATTGTCAAGCCAAAAGTGGGTCATCTTGGTCTCCTTGTAAAAATAGTAAGTCCTTCCTCCAACAATATTAGAAATATCTCCTTAAGAATCTCTAAAATCATGGCGACCTTAAAAACAATAATATTAAGGGCAAATTTATATTGAACCTAAGCAAGGTATCTCCCTTTTCCTTGGAAAATATCCTTGTTCCTCTTTTTCCAAATAAACCATAAAATATCATTAGTAGGCACAAGCCAACATTTATTACGTTCAATAAAAAATTACTTCACATAACCAAAATACAATTTAAAACTAGGTAAAACCATATATTTAATATCTCATCCCAACTTGTTACCAAGAAATGAGGACCAAAGTCAAAAAGTAAATTGACAATACAAAAGATGTTATGTAGTTTCAACTTGATTACACAAAGGTAAAATTCTCACAAGGATGTCCATAAAAACTAATTCAACATTCATAGTAATTTTCTTCAAAATAAGAAGCCATCTAGAACAAGGCTTCTTAGGCTCAATAATGGAAGATCAAATATGACTCAACACACAAGCCCATTTAGAGTCAGAACAATCAAGGTTCTAGTTATTATTCAATCAAACAATTATTTCCCTCATATCAACAAGCATTGTATATATTATTTTAGTAGACATTTGATTAAAACAATACCATCTTCCATTTTAAATTCCTCAAGATTTTAATGCTCAACAATAAAGAGGAGAAAATTTACCCTATACAAGGCTCTTTTCAAAATAAAATAAGTTCTCTAACTATGAGGGATATTGAATTCCATTTTCAACCTTTCCTATTATTTTAAATTAACATCATCAAAAGTATCTTTGAAGTTGGAAAATCCCTTTTGAATAAAAAATAAATGGAAAAACAACCCTAGGTAAGAGCAAGGTGTTTATTATTCCATTCTACATTCCTCCACATAGATCTATAAGTAGTGAATTTTCCATTAACTTTAGGAAAAAAAATCTTATCCTTAATCAAATTTTTTACACTCCCCTAGGACTTCCAAATTTTGTTAAATACATAAGGTCCAAAGGGTTTGACTAAAACATTAACAAAAAACAAATCATTAGAGTGTAGGGCAACCTAGTTCCATCCTTTTTTTTTTTGTCTAGAAAGAGCAATATTATTTCTAATAAAAAAATTCCATGGTCCAACCCCATCAAAGGATTTCAAAATCCAATTAATAATTAGGACAATACCTTGAATCTTCAAAAAATTCAACCTCAACCTCACATGAGAATTTGTAAATCAATACTAGAGGAAATCAATAGTAGAACCAATTAACACATCTTTTATTAGTTTACCATCAAATTACAAGAAGTCTCTAAGAGTCTTTTAAATTCTATCAAAAGTTAGTGATATTCATAATCTCTTCCTTAAAAATAAATATAAATGAGAGGAAATAAAAACAATCAAACATTTAATCATAAATCATACTTAACACAAAATATATTACTTATCTATATATATATATATATATACAATTATATTAAATATATTTTATCAAAATAAAAATGTACAATTTTTTTTGATATTAAAGGCATGTTTCATCAATTTTATGAGAAGTTGTTTCAAGAGGATTCTCATTAGTAGGATGTGCAATCTATGCTAGAAGATTTAATCAAAGACTACATACAAAGGAAGGTTGCTTATGATTATAGTCAATTTTTGGATCAGGATTTATCCATAGATGACTTAGAGCATGTAGTTTTCTCTATGGCTCCGAATAAGAGTCCTAGATTTGATGGAATCCCAATTGAGTTCTATCAAATCATGTGGCAACATATCAAGGAATATTTTTATCTTGTCTATTTAGAATCCTTAAAATATGGTTCGTTAGGGCCTGAGATTAATAAAGGTTTGATTAAGCTTCTCCCAAAGGGGAAGAATATGGATTCTATTTCAGGATGGCGACCTATTACTTTACTTAACCTCTTACAAAATCATCGCTAAAGCCTTAGTTGCAAGAATTAAACTAGTGGCAAAAATTATTGTTTAGTTTGAACAAACTAGTTTCTTAGAAGGTAGACATATTCTTGATAACTTAATATTGGTCTAGGAAACTTGTGAATGGGCACAACAAATAGGGAAAAATGCCCTATTGGTTAAACTAGATTTTGATAAAGTTTATGACAAAATGAGGTGGAGCTTTATTATCAAAATGTTGCAGTGGTTGGGGTTTGGTCCCAAAATCTATAAACATGTGCAAATTTTGTTCAAAGATGCTTCTACGCAATTGGTTATTAATAATTCCTTGATTGAATCGTTTATGTTGTAGTGATCTATCAGGAAAGGTTGTCCATTATCTCTTTTCCTTTATGTCCTTCTGCAGATGTATTGGGTTATTTGTTGCAGAAGGCTTACCAAATGAGGTTGATTCAATGCATTTCTATTTCAAATATTGCAACTATTCTCAATTGTCATTTTGTTGATGAAAGTATGCTATTTATTCAAAATTATGAATCTAAAATTTCAAATGTCTTGGGGATTCTTGACTTTTATTGTGTGGTTTCAGGATCCATGCTTGCCCATCATAAAACATAATTTCTCTTGATCCAACCTGATCTAGTCCCTCATTGGATTCCCAAAGAATGGAAAGAAATGAAGCATGGGAAAATCACTCGTTGCTTCGGAATTTCATTTGGTTTGGGGGCCACTCTAGCTGATATGTGGAATTGGTACTTGGTCAAGCTGAAAAAAAAATATTTACTTGGGGAAATAAATATCTTTCTCTTGTTGGTAAAATGCAAGTGGTTAATATAATATTCTTGGCTTCTCATGTTTATTATTCTTCTTGTTGCATTCCACCTAAAAAAGGTTATGAAGATCTTAATAAAATCATCTAACAGTTTCTGTGGTCTAATTGGGATGGAAAAGCTGGTTTCAGATCCTCATCTTGGACTCATTGCGTACAACCTAAAGATAGAGGTGGACTTGGACTACTAGATCCTAAAACACAAGGGACTTGCTTAGCTACAAAATGGATTATAAGAGTGGTATTTAGAGAGGAAAAATGAAAGATTCTTGTTCGCCATCGAATTGTATAGGCCACTATGGATCATAAGTGGCAAGGTATTAGATGGTTGGATAAGATTCTATTAGCACCATTCTTTAGTATCAAGGCATCATTTCCCTTACAATCAATTTGGAAGGCCTGGAAACAATTTTGCAACTTTTTGAATTGGAGGGGGGATTCATTGCAGCATGGTTTTAGTTTTTCTTTTTCGTCTATTTGGTGGAACAAAATTGTGCAATATCATGGTCATTTGTTGGCTGTAATCTTCCCAAAACATACTAATTACCTTTTCAAGAAGGGTGTGCAATAGTTTAGGGATATTTGGGACTTTAACTTCCATGATTGGATTAAGTGGCAGCATATTAAAAATATCTTTAAGCTAAATAATAAATATCAAGGATTTTTGAATTTTGTGAAGTCCTTAGTTTCGATGGATCGTCTCATAAGCTTTGTACACCTTTATATTGCAATTTTCTCAAGGATTGGAAATGGTTTGGTAAATATCATTTTTGCAATTTCCCCTTGAGGAAGATCTATTTGAGATTACTTTTGAAGTTGTCTCTTAATCCTAGTCTCAATAAAAAGTGGAAATGTAAGTTCTGTGAAAAGAAATGGAGGAATTTGAGTGCCCCAATTTAGAAATCTAAAGCTCAGGCCAATGCCCAAATTTTAACATGGAAAGTTTTGCATCACAAACTACCTGTAGGTGATAGATTAAAAAAATTGAAAATTCAACCAGCTAACTGTCCTCATTGTCATCATAGTGAAAGTTTGAAGCATATTTTTTCGGATTGTATAGGGGCTAAAAGGAAATGGAATGTTGTCTTTGGTCATTTTCCTACAATTTTTGGTCACATTTTGTACTGGAAGGAGGTTGTTTTGGGTGTTGGTATGCAAAATAATGTGGTTACTAACTCTATAAGGCAAACTATTTTACTAAATATATGGAAATGTAGATGTTCATCAATGTTTTCTAAACACGTGGTTCATCAAGAAGTTGGAATTCTAAAGCTTTACTCTAATATCATTCTACAGTTTGTTTATTTGTGTTTTTAGCTTAAGGATGGTGCAAAGGAAGTTGTACGACATTTGAAGGCTATCAAACTTTAGTTTCTATAGTTCCATGAGGAAGACATTCGCTGCTCTAGACAATTTCAATGCCTTTTCAAATTCAGAATTTAAGTGTTGCTAATAATGTGTATCAGCTATGTGGTTGTAGAGATGTGAGGAGAGTAGTCTCTTTTATTTGTTTGACTATCATAATTTTCTGCTATATGTTGGACAGGTCTGCCTTGGAGTGTAAGGCCTTTTTGTAATTTTGTTTTTGGTTAATCTTCTTTTGCAACTCCTTTCTTTGGACTGTTTCATTCTTTTATAACTCAACTTCATTTAATACAAAAAAAGAAAAACAGAAGTATAAAAATACAAAGTATATTTCAAAACTCTAAAATGGGGGTACCATTCAAGGTTATCATGGGAGCAGGCCTATAAGCATTTTTTTCTCTAACCATGAAAAGTTACTTGGATAAACTACTTAAAATTTACTTAGAGGAGGCAATTTAAAAAGTAGAGTTTTTTCTCTAATCATATGTAGCTGGTCAAAAAAAGAGATTTTTTTTTCTAGAGAAAGTGACGATAGACAAAAGGAAAGGAAAGGCATGATCTATTTTGTCACCACACTCCACTTGACCATCTCGAAGGTCTTATTCTCTTTCCACCTTTGTGTACGATAATGCTATAATCTCGGTAACTTCTAATTCAATATTTGTATCATTATTTAGGATTATATGCAATGCTTTCATCATTACATTTGCTATTTAATAGGTTTCTTTTCTCTTTTTTTAAAAAGATTTATCTTATTTATTGAGAGGAAATAAAATGAAATCTTGTAGTAAGTGTTATGCAGTGGTTAGATTTTGTTTTTAGTTTGTTTTTATTATTTGTATTGTTTGTGGAATAATCTTAATTGTTTAGATGAAGAATTAAATTCGTAATGATTTTGAAAGTTTGTCTAGAGTTTTTTTCTTATTTTGTTAGTAATTTTATATTATGGTTGGATATTAATAATGGATCAAAAGTTCAAATATGGTAAGAATTTTAAAAAGTTAGATTTGATCAAGGGAATATTATCTTAACATTTGTAATATGAAATGAATCTATTTTTGAATTATTGATTGATCAATCTGTATTTTTGTATTGTATTTGTGTCACTCATCGAGAGTGATCAAGATATACTATTTTTGTCAGATTAATTACCACTGATATTGTTGAAGTTCAATTTGATTGTTAAAATAAATGTTTGTTAAATACAACTATAGTTCAAATATTTATTAAATACAATTGCAATAGTAAAATTTGATCTTAAATAATTAATTGTAATTAATACTAAATTAAAACTTGAAATAGCTTTGTCAAAATATGTAAATTATTTATTATAAATTTAAGAAAAACAATATGATACCTTTTATAAAGATTATAAATTAAATATTTTAATTATAGTGATGCAAGACTTGGTTGTTCAATAGTTTTTAAAGGAAGAAAGGTACATGAAAATGCTTTTGTAAAGATAAAAAATGTACAACCTTGCAATTTCATATTATGTTTTGAGCTCACTTTGGTGTCCATCTTTCTTAGTGTGTTTTGAGGCTATTTTAGACTTTACTGTGTCGTTATCTACCCATGGTGCCAAAACCTAGCTTCTCATAATCCTTTTTCTCAAGACTAATCTTACAACTATCATATTCTTGTCATTTCCTAATGTTTAGACCTTTATTGAGATACAATTATCTAGACACTAGTGCAACACACTAATTTGTCTTATTTGTTATGCTCTAGCTTCTCATTTATTTCCTATGGAAATTGTATAATCCTTTCATAATTCCCTTGACACCTTGGGATCTCATTTCCTTATTATCAAAATTCTCATTTATACTATTTGCATTGTCACTACTCTTTCACTTATTAGACACACTTAGGATAGGATTACACACTATTTTATCATTTTTTACATCTAGCTACTCATCGAGATTGAAAAATGAAATCAAGGGCTTAAAAATTTGTGGCAAGCCCTGTAAGGAAGCTAAGGTAGCATAACAACTTCCTACACTAATCTTGAGAGGAGAATAATGAAAAAAAAATTCAGATCTTTAGCAATTACATAAACTTAAACAGAAATATACATAAATATCATGCATACCAAAACATAGTGATTTACGTGGGAAAACCATTTCTAGAGAAAAAACCCACACTCCAAAAGCCACCCAATATATATTATTCAAAAATGACAAAGATTACAATATACTTGCAAAGCAAGATTTTCATAGGAGTATCACCACTCAAAAATCCAGAGGCAACATGGCCACTATCAAACTCTCAGAATACATCACAATACAAAACTGTAATAAAACACCCTCATAATATAGGGTTTCCTTCTAGGGCAAGTCAAGCCAATAAAATATTAGCCGACAAATATGAGACACAATGATGAACAGACTAGATTTACAATAATAAAGTGTATACAAAATTTGGCTTCTAGGGTGTTTCTCTTGAGCCCCCATCGAGGTACACTTCCCCCTAGACCCCTTGTAGGGTGGATGATCCCCCTAGACTCCACGTGGGGGGATCACCCCATGCCTCCTGTCTTTGTTGGAAGAATAGTACCTTATGTAATTGCAAGGTTGAGACACATTTTCTCAACAAATCTCCCACTTGTCAAACACCTTGCAAGGAAAATGAAAGGGTGGCATCACCATCTCTCAATTGATAGGGGTCGAAAGGCCCATAGTCTCTTAACACCATATGAATTTCTCTGTGCTCACAAGATTAGTTCAAGAATCAAGAACATTCATCAAAGTCTCAACCTTAACCAACTTCGCCCTACCATCTTTGACCATATCTCTAACAAAATGATATTATACATCAATGTGCTTGGTCCTAGCATGAAATGTTAGGTTCTTAGCTAGACATATCGCACTCTGACTATCACAATAAATTGTCATTGCACCTTGTTTTATTCCAATTTTTGAACATAGTCTCTTAAGCCAAATGGATTCTTTAAAAGTATGAGTAGCTGCCACATACTTCGCTTCAGTAGTGGAAAAGCAACCACAACCTTTTGCTTACTCATCTAACTAATTGCACCACCAAATAAAGTAAACACATAAGAACTGGTGGATCTTTTGCTATCAACAACACTTTCCCAAGCTGAATCCACATAACCATGAATATCAAGGGAAATCTCATCTTTAGTCATATTACTGTGATAAAATAAGGAATAATTTGAGGTACCACACAAATATCTGAAGACTCTTTTAATTGCATCCCAATGAACTCTACCAAGATTAGACATATATCTGGAAAGATCTCCCACTGCTTAGGAAATGTTTGGTCTAGTACAAACCATAGCATACATAAGACTTCCAACAACACTCTGGTAAGGCACTTTGCTCATGTCTTCCATCTTTGATGGAGATGTTGAAAAATCTAAAATAGATAACTTTGTTCCAAATGAAATAGGAACAAACAATGGTCTACAAGTCTGCTTATCAAACCTTTGTAAAATTGAGTTGACATACTTACTTTGGCCAAGCCATAACTTTGTATTCACCCTATCTCTTTTAATTTCCATCCCAAGAATGTGTTTAGCTAAACCAAGATCTTTTATTTCAAATTTAGCAATGAGTTGAGATTTGAGTTCTAAAATCATACCTTTCCCTCTACCAATAAATAACATATCATCAACATATAATGCAATAAATAGGAAATGATCACCATCAATTTTATAATAAACTTAATGATTTAATTTAGAATGATCAAATCCCAAACTCAACACATATGTATCAAATTTATAGCACCACATCCTAGGACTCTATTTCAGGCCAGACGAAGATTTCTTCAATTTGCAAACCAATTTACTTTTACCTTTCACCATGTAGTGTTCTAGCTATGTCATATAAATATCCTCCTCCAAGTCACCATGAAGGAAAGCAATTTTCACATCCATTTTCTCAACTTCTAAATCATAAGTAGCAACAATAGAAATAAAATATAATGGATGTCATTTTTGCAACAGGAGAAAATATCTCACCATAATCAACACTCTCAACTTGAGAGTAACCTTTTGCAACCAACCTTGTTTTGTATTTCTCAACACTTCCATTTGAACCAATATTTTTCTTGAATACCAATTTGCAACCAATATTTTTCATTTTTCAGGAAATTGTACAAGATCCCATGTATCATTCTTTTTCAAAGCTACCATTTCTTCATCCATAGCAATCTTCCAAGATTCTGCATCATTTATACCTAATACCTCTTCTACTGATCTAGGTTCATCCATGTTAGTGTTCAAAGAAAAAATACATCTCCAATCATTAGGTGAATACCTTTCAGGTGGTTTTTTGTGCCTTGTAGACCTATGAACAAGCTGAGTTGGAGGTTCTTCCTCTTACGAATATTTAGAGCTAGATGAGCTCTCCTCAACTTCTTGTCTATCCATTGGCCTCGATTCAACTTTCTCAAGTGTAGGAAGAAATTGAATCACATCTTCATGTTTACTTTGTTTTGACTACAACGTAACAAAAGAAGGCTTAGTTTCTCTAAAAATAACACTTCTACTATGTATTACCTTCTATGCAATAGGATCCAAAAGCTTGTATCCTTTCACACCATAACTATATCTGATGAAGATACATTTCACAATCTTGTTCTCCAACTTTTTTTGCTTCTCCTTTGGTACATGTGCATATGCCTCACAATCAAAAACTATAAGATGTATTAATGAAGGCTTGCAACCCGACCATGCCTTTATAGGCATCTTATCAACAAGAGTTGATGTAGAAGACCTGTTAATCAAGTAGTGGCAATAGCTTCAACCCAAAAACTTTGTTCTAGACTAGCACCACTCAACATACTCCTAGCCTTCTCCATCAATGTCATGTTCATTCTTTTTGCAATTCCATTCTGTTGTGGAGAATATGGAGTTGTATTTTTTATATGAATACCACAATATTTACATAATCTATCAAAATCATTAGAGAAAAATTCACCACCATTATCAATCCTCAAACACTTTATTTTCTTTCTATTCTACAACTCAACCATTGCTTTAAATTCTTTAAATCGACTGAAAACTTTAGATTCACTCTTTAGAAAATATACCCATGTCCTACTATAATCATCAATAAATGAAACATAATATGTGGATTTACCAACTAAAAGAATATCTATGGGACCAAACACATCATAATGAATAAGACCCAATACACCACAAGATTTATGATAACTCGAGTAAAAGTGAATGTGGTTTTATTTTCCATAAATGCAATGCTCAGAAATCAAATTCAAGATTACAATCAGACAAAACTTCAACAAGGTTTTTATTTTTCAAAGTCCTTAGACCCTTTTCTCCAATGTGGCCAAGTCTCTGGTGCCATAACATAGTTTTCTCTATAAGTAACTTTGATTCAAAAGAAAGAGCACACTTGGGTACACAAAAGCCCCCTTGGGTACACAAAAGCCATGACCATCTGTTGAGGTCAAAACCCTCATTTCTTCCATAGACTTGCTTTTCACAAAAGTAATATTGCACTCAATAGTACATGCATCAAGCTTATACAATGTTCCATATCTGACACCTCTAGCAATCACCATAGCACCTTTAACCATCTTGCATCTTTCATAAGAAAATACTACTCACACACCTGCATCTATTAGTTTTCTCATAGATAAAAAATTTCGTGCTAAACCAGGGATATGTAACACACCATTAATCATTTTTATTCTACCATTAGGAAACATTATTTTAACTTGACCATGACCAACAATGTCTAAATGAGAATCATCACCCAAATACACCTTACCTCCATCAAATTCTTCATATTTAGAAAACCAATCTCTATTAAAGGTCATATGGAAAGATGCACCTGAGTCAATTAACCATGCATCATAACTTGCATGAGTTGCCAAAGCTGTAATGAATGTATCACCATCTTCCTTCTTGAACTCAGAATTAGAATAAAATTTCTTATTTTCTTCTTTGTAGTCCTTACAAACATGTCTAGGCTTACCGCAGTTCCAACAAATAACTTTGGACTTTCCAGGAGACTTATATCTCCCCTTGGACTTGGATTTGTCATGCTTCTCATTTAGGGCCACCTTGGCATTGATGGATACCTTCCTCCTCATCTCTTCAAAAAGAAAAGAACCCACCACATCTTTAGTCTTCAATATAATAGAAGTACTCCCAATAGGCATAACAAGAGAATCCCACGAATCAGGAAAAGAACAAAGAAGAATCTGACATTTCTCTTCCTCGTCCATTTTAACACCAACTGAGCCACCAACATATTAAATGCTTCTAGGTGGTTTGTAATTCATCCACCCTTTTCCATTCTCAAGGAATATAATTTATTCCTCAAGCAAATCTTGTTCACTAAATATTTGGCTTGATACATCTCACCAAGCTTCTTCCATAGTTTCTGTGTGGAGGTCTCTTCATGGACATTGATTAAAATAGAGTCAGCCAAGCACAATTTGATTAGACCCTTGGATTTATGGTCCATAACATCATATTGAGCAGCTTGAGTAGGATTTGCAGGCCTTGAAACATTCTCACCAACAACATCCCATAGATCTCGATCTATCAACAAATCCTCCATCTTAAGCTTCCACATTTCAAAATTATTTCAAGAAAATTTATCCACCTCTATTCTCCCCAATGAACTTTCCATCTGAAAATTCCTACAACAAGATCACAAAGTGTCTTCTACACAAGCTCCCACTCAAATCTGGATTAGTTCAAAAACCCCAAAAATCCACAACTAAAACCAAAGGTGATCAGGCTTTGATACCACTTGTAATGAAGCTAAGGTAGAGGAACAACTTTCTACACTAATATTGAGTGGAGAATAATGCAAAAAATTTATAGATCTTTAATAGTTACAAAAACTTAAATATAGATAGACATAAATATCATGCATACCACAACACATTGATTTACGTGTAGAAAATCCTTTCGATAGAAAATCCCCACACTCCAAAAGCCGCCCAATATATTATTTAGAAATCACAAAGATTACAATATACTTGCAGAGCAAGCTTCTCACAAGAGTATCATCACTCAGAAATCCAGAGGCAACATGACTACTATCAGACTCTCAGAATACATCGCAATACACAACCGTAATAAAATGCCCTCATAATATAGGGTTGTCTTCTAGGGAAAGTCAAGCTAATAAAATATTGTCTGTCAAATATGAGACATAATGATGAATGGTCCAGATTTACAATAATAAAGTGTATATAAAATTTGGCTTCCAGGGGCAGTGCCCCCGAAATCTCGTCGGGGCGTGCTGCCCCCTAGATCCCTAGCCAGGGGGATGATCCCCTCGGACCCCTCATGGGGGATTATCCCTCCCATACCCCCTTGTTGTTGTTGGATGAACAATACCTTATGTATCAATAGTACCTTATGCAATTGCAAGGTTGAGACACATTTTCTCAACAAGCCCCTTTTGTAGCCCTCAAATTTCTCCTCTTCTCAACTTATATGTTTCTCAAAGGATGAACGTGCACATTTGTTTGCATCCTCTCTCTTTTTTTGTTTCTATTTTTATTTAAAAATATATTTGGAAGATTAGAAATCAAAAATAAAATGCTTAAATCATAAAGCAACCACAAAACCATTAGATTTAAGCAAAATGATCTAATCTATCAATGGAGCACAAATATGGCATAATAAAATGTAAATTAAAAATTTAATAAAATTATACCTTCACATATCACTATTGGTTCACCTCTATTGTTCTTCTTCATCCCTATTTTTCAAATTAGTAATGTAGCTCTCAAAATTTGTTATGCGCAAACACGACAAGCTCAGGACAATAACGATGATGAGATTTCAAAGATTATTATTAAATTGGAAATCGGATGAAGGTTGAATTTATAGAAGATGCAAGCTTGATTGGCAATTAGGACTGGAAAGAAAAATCAACAAATGACATTTTGGGAAAGAATGAGAAAGTTTCCATTTTAATTCAAGCAAATATAATATTGAATTATCTAATTAAAATGGTGGATAATGGTGCACGCGAAGTTTCTAATTTCACACTTCGTTAACTAAAGATGTTTCTAAGATGGAGGAAAGTTTAAGATTTAGGAAAGATTTAGATTCCAAAATGGAGGAAAGTTGACTAAAGAGTGAAAAAATAAAGATTGAAGAGTTAATAAGGTAAGTGTAATAAATAAATAAAATTTATTTATTTGCATCCATATGAATAATTAAATAATTAAAAATGTTTATTTAATTATGGAAGAATTTAGAAATTAGTTAATTAAATAAATAAACATGTTTATTTAATCATGAAGAATATTAGAGATTAAATAATTAAAGATAATTATTTAATAAAAAATGGTCCATTAATTAAACAATTAAAATTGTTTAATTAACCTTAGAGAAAAGTTAGAATAATTAAATAATTAAAACTATTTAATTATATAGATAAGAAGAATGAACTTAGAGGAAAGAGGCTAATCTAATTAAATAATAAGTTTATTTAATTAGTTTAGATGAATATTAGTGAAAAAATATCACTGCAGGCCTAGGACAATTTTCAATGTCTATAGTTTGTCCCTCTTTGAGACAATGCAATTTTTAGAATTGTTTCAAAGAAAAATTAGAAGCTTAGAACCAATGACAACCTTAGGAATGGATGGGATTATGGAGGGATGTTGGCTAGGTGAATTAGAAGCTTAGAACCAATGACAACCTGGAAAACAAAGTCCTGTGATAGGTATGAAAGGATAATGGATTGCTTTGGTAAAGGATAGGAGACATGAAGATTATTGGATGAAAGATTTAGTATATAATATTTAAGGACTATGTCATATAGGAATAACTTGTTTTCTCAAAGATATGGGGTTTAATAATGTTATATAGGAATTGGCTTGATGTTTTATGGTGCATGGACAAAGGATTTACATGCCAAGAGTTTTCTAAAGCATGATTTAGGTTTGTTCCCCAATCATTATCAAGGTCAAGGTAGGTAGGGAAGATGGGTGGAAATGATATGGATTGGATAGATAGCTAGAAATGTCATGACAAAAAAATGGAAGATGAGACAACTTGTTCCCAAGTGTAATAGTCCACATAGATAATTAGTCTTACACATGATTCAAGTTTGTCAAGTTTTCATCATGATACTTACCCAAAACTTCTGAGTCTTTTAAATTCTATAAAAAAAAAGTGATATTTACAATCTCTTCCTTAAAAATAAATATAAATAAAAGAAAATAATCACATTTAACCATAAATCATACTTAACATAAAATATATTACTTTTATATATATATATATACAAAATAAAATATAAACCCAAAACTACTCATTCTTTATAATCTACTTTATTAAAAATAAAAATAATATATAAAAATACAAAGTATATTGGAAAACTCTAAAAGTGGGGGCACTATTCGAGGTTATCATTAGAGGAAGCCTCTAAGAATTTTTTTTCTCTAACCATGAAATGTTACTTTGGATAAACTACTTAAAATTTACTCATAGGAGGGTATAAAGCAATTTAGAAAGTACAATTTTCTTGAGTGGATATGAGAGTTTGATTTCATCATAAGTAGTTGGTCAAAAAGAGAGATTTTTTTCTAGAGAAAGTGGAAAGGAAAGGCATAATCTATTTTGCCACCACACTCCACTTGACCATCTGGAAGGTCTTATTCTCTTTCCACCTTTAAATGCTATAATCTCGGTAACTTCTAATTCAATGTTTGTATCATTATTTAGGATTATATGCAATGCTTTCATCATCACATTTGCTATTTAATAGGTTTCTTTTCTATTTTTTAATAAGGATTTATCCTATCTAGTGAAAAGAAATAAATGGAAATTTTTGCCATAAGTGTTTGCATGATTAAATTTTTTTTTAGTTTTTTTTTTATTATTTGTTTAGTTTGTGAAATAATTTTATTTGTTTAAATAAAGAATTAAATTTGTAATGATTTTGAAAGTTTGTTTGGAATTCTTTTCTTATTTTGTAGGTGATTTTATATTATGGTTGGATATTGATTATGGATCAAAAGTTCAAATATGGTGAGGATTTTATAAACTTAGATTTTATCAAGGGAATATTATCTAAACATTTGTAAAGGGAAAGGAATCTATTTTGAATTATGGATTGATTCATTTGCATTTTTGTATTGTATTTATGTCACTCATCGAGAATGATCAAGATATGCTATTTTTGTCAAATTAATCATCACTACTATTGTTGAAGTTCAATTTGATTGTTAAAATAAATGTTTGTTAAATACAACTGTAAAAAATATTTATTAAATACAATTGAAATAGTAAAATTTGATCTTAAATAATTAATTGTAATTAATACTAAATTAAAACTTGAAATAACTTTATCAAAATGTGTAAATTATTTATTATAAATTTAAGCAAAATAATGATACCTTTTATAAAAATTATAAATTAAATATTTTAATTATAGTGATGCAAGACTTGGTTGTTCAATAGTTTTTTAAGCAAGGTACATGAGAATGCTTCTATAATGATAAAAAAATGTACAACCTTACAATTTCATATTATGTTTGAGCTCACATTGGTGTTCATCTTCCTTCGTGTGTTTTGAGGCCATTGTAGACTTTACCTTGTCTTTATCTGCCCATGGTGCTAAGGCTTAGCTTCTCATAACCCTTTTCCTCAAGACTAATCTTACAACTTATTGGGAAAATATGTCTCAACCTTGCAAATACATAAGGTATTGTAGACACGTCAACATGGGGGGTACCTCCCTATGGTGGTTTGGGGGGGCTCATCCCCCCCCCCGATGGGGGTTTTGGGTGCAGGGCCCTCGAAAGCCACATTTTATGTATATTTTATTATTGTAAATCTGAACCGTTCATCATGAGGTTTTAGATCTGACAATCAATATTTTGTTGGCTTGAATTTCCCTAGAAGGCAACCCTATTTTATGAGGGCATTGTATTACAATTATGTGTTGTGATGTATTTTAAGAGTCTAATAGCGATCGTGTTTCCTTTGGATCCCTAGTTGGTGATACTCATGTGAGAAGCTTGCTTTGTAAGTATATTGTGATCTTTATGATTTATGAATAATATATTGGGTGACTTTTGGAGTGTGGGGTTTTTCTTCCAAAAATGTTTTCCCCATGTAAATCACTATATTGTGGTATGCATGATATTTATGTCTATTTTTGTTTAAGTTTATGTAACTTTTGTAAATATCTATAATTTTTTGCATTACTCTCCTCTCAAGATTAGTTTAGGAAGTTTTTCCGCTACCTTAGTTTCCTTACAAAAATATCATATTCTTTTCATTTCCTAGTGTTTTGACCTTTATTGAGCCACAATTATCTAGAATTTGGTGCAACACACTAGCATTCACAATAGTTTATGATTTTATGGTTGTTTTTAAGTATTTCTTTACCTATCACTAACCTAGTTTGCAAGTAATCAATCTAGAGACAATTTGAATGACCTCCCAACCCCCTTACCTCCCTCCTTTGACCCATTTTAAATCAATCTAATTCTCATATTGCATTATGTTTCTCATTCTATCAAACTATCACTCTAGCCAACATTCTACACCATTATTTCTAGCACCTTGAGTAGTTTAATAGTATTTATGAAGTTTTGTGAAGACTGCTATTTACTAGTACATTCTTGAGGATTTTAGTAGAAATCTTCAACAACACTCTTTCCTTTCTTAGCTTCAACAAGTTTGAGAGGTGATATTTCCTATGGTCATTGTATAATACTTTAGTAATTCCCTTGATACCTTGGTGTTGATCACGATGTTAGTTGCACACCAAAAATTCAAATAAATCCTCATAGACAGACCATGGGAACCTACCTTTACTTGAAAGATTGAACTAGGACAACCTAAATATTTATAGGCTGACTCAACTTAATCCCAAGGCTTGTTTATGTCATGTCTTGACCACACTAGGTTTGTATTAGGGTTCGTTTTGATAATGTTGTTAATCACAAGGGGTAAATGGTATCTCTGGTTCTCAAAGGAATCATAAGGATAGGTAGAAGATATTCTCAATCTGGTCATCAGGCAATTTTGTGAAATCAACAAATTTGCAACAACATTTCATGAATTTCAAACAACTTTGCTTTCACTTAAGTAAATTTAGCTTTAAGCATTCAACAATATTATGGAAACAAAATATTTGCAATAATATTTCCATTCATTTATATCTTTTTTGAAACATTTTTTGAAATTTAAACATCTATTCTAAAATAAAGCATCAAAAATTACTAAAAAGTAAAATTGCTCCTAGGTATTATGCACGCATGCCTCAAGAATTAACCAAATCAAAGTAAACAACTCTATACTTCACTAGATTGCTTCATAGTTAGGCACAAAATGATGTGATATTTCAAAGAAAGGGGGGTTTATTTGGACACTGGGCAGGTTCTATATGAACCCTTAAATGACGTAGCATATAGTCTTGTCTATCTAAATAAACAACCAACTACATAAGATTTCATTCCAGGTGGTAGCTTTCAAATTGGATTTGATATTGATTAGCTTCTATGTGCATACAAGTTTTTAATCTGGAATGATTTAGAAAATAGGAAAAATAACAAAACTTGAAGATTTGATTCTCTAACATCCACAAATTCTTAACTTAACTTAGAATGAAACACCTCCCGACCTTTTATAAGAACAAGACACAATGGAGATAAGACAAATACATGAGAAAAAATCCAAGGGATGAATCACAACAATGCACATGTAATATGACAACTGGCAGAAGAATTACTGACCAAGTCAATGGATTTCAACCTTCTTTAGTGTTAATATCTTTCAGGATCCTCATCTCTAAATAATTAGGGTTCCATCTTGGAACCAAAAAATCCTGCCAAACAAAATGTAGGAACCTCCCATACATTCAGAATGATCAAATGAACCTTTTGTTCCTACATTTAGGTTCAAACTCAGATGAAACATTCTCGAAATTGAATGACCCTGGGACTGAGCACACTCTTTCACCACATGCGTAACAACAAGGTTTCTGATTTCCCAGTACCTGGTGCTTCTTTGCAATGAACTTTTTCCTCGCATGAGATTCCAGAGCGTACTGTCAAACCTGGTAACACCATCAAATTTTCCTGCAACCCAAGTTTGTCGGAGCATCCATACCCATATTTTGCATCACAATCTACTCCTCTTGCAAGCACAAATTCCACATATTAAATCCCTTTTAAAACATTCATAAAACTCTCATGAAAACAAAACCATCATTAATAAATCATCATTTTAAACACATCATAAATATCACACTTTTAAAATCATAATATTGCATAATTAATCCTTTTAATTGGGTTACCAGACCTTCAGATCCTCAGGAAAACTTAAGCATTTAACTTTAAACTTAACACTGTTACCCAATACCTAGTACCCAATACTTTAGCTTTTACCCAAAAATATTTTCTCGAACCCCAAATTCTACTGGAACCTCCAAATTTTTTGGACCCTTACTCTCAGACCGAAACACTTCACCCAATACCTTGCATTAACATTTTTACATTTCTGGCTCTCCAATACTCAATACCCGGTACCCGGTACACTCAAATCACGAAGTACTCCAAAAAATTCCTTTAACTTTAATTTTTCAAAGATCTCTTCAACTAGACAACACCTGCCATAAGTGTTAGTTTTCACTTGGGTCCCCAAGTCTTATAGTCTTGGGGCATCTTGTGAGACCACTCAACAACTTGCAACCAATAAAACTAAATTTAAAAGAAACCCGAGATTAAATCACCCGCTAAGATTAAATCACCCGCTAAAAAATATAAATTATAAATATTTTAAAACAATAACTCCTTACCTTTACCTAGATTCTGACATAAAGATAATAAAATTTCTCTGGAAAGTATCAATGTGTGCTTTGATTAATTCCAATTTCTGAAACTCGGTGAAAAAATTAGTTCATTGACATTGAATTACATAATTTGGTAATCCTCCAAAGCCAACCATGGATAGAGCCTTGCTACCAGTCAATCGTCCATAGCCCCGAAAAGGTTATCTCTGTAATTCCCCCAAACATAGCTCTACTACCAGTCAGGCATCCATAGCCCCGATAGAGATATTTGGATAGCCTAAAGAGTTGAATTTTTCTCTTTTGATATTTCTTTGATATTCATTTTTCCTTTTTTTTTTGATATTTCATTGTAAGCCCATTTGCTTCAACTTGCAAGAAATGAAGCTCGCTATTAGGTTGGGAATTATAGTGGTAGCGAAGGTTACCTTTTGATTTTTCATTCAATGCAAATCCCTTCATTGTTTCACCAATTCCCAAAAATTCATTTAATTATTCCCTATAGGTGCAACTTTTTAGCTAAATTTTACCACCCTTATGCCAAATCCCAGCTAGCTGCAATTCACTATCTTTAAAAAAATATGCATAAGTTAAAATTTAGTAGCAAGTAATTCAATCGCCAAATTAAATCTAAATTTAGAACTACTAGTTACCACCCTTCCATTTTAATTTTTATGGAAACCGCTAAAATACTTGGCTAGCAATTCTAATTTGACAACGCTACACTACATTAATGCATCAAAGTTATCATGATTACACTTAATTTTGACCATAATACTCTGCATTGAATTTGCATGCCTTAACACACACGTATTATTTCCTTTTAATTTATAGATACTGATGTGTGCCACCTTACCGGATTGATTTTCCTTCCTGCGTTGCACACTTGGACACCTTCATGATTAATACAACTCAATAAAATACAATGAAATGACCACCATTAATTTTGGAATCTTCAATTTTTTTAGATCGTGATCTTTGTACTAGAAAACTTTGAAGCAATGGCCACCAATTATGTGAAAATTAATTAGATTTAACATTTCACTCTGGAGAAAATTATCTTGCTGCCACCTTAACTTGCATTTCCAAGACTTCGATCCAGGCAATCTATGTACTGTAGATTTCTCACAGTTTTCTATAAATTTTGCACTTCTCTTTCAAATTCTTCACATCTTTTATTTTCTCTTAATTATTATTTTACTTTTCCACTCTACTTGTGCTTTCTTGCTTCCAAGTTATGGATACCCCCATTTTCCTAACCTACGTTCACCACCAGAATGGCTTCATGGGTTGCATTACTACCTTAACAACTTAATAAGGTTTTCTTTCTTCGGACTCTCGGCTTTACTGCACCAATTTTTTGCTTGGTTTTTGGGGAAACTTTTATAGAATCTAGAGCATATTATAGACTAAATTCGGACTTGGCTTCATGGTTCGTAGCCTTGCTCCTAGATCTTGGGAGTTTTGTTGATGAAGTTCACATGACTACTCAATTGATAGTGTAGCCTGATTTCCTGGGGAACTTGGACTATGTCCTATCTATTACACACAAGGTTGTTGGAATTCCCTCAGTTGATGAAATTCCTTTGTTCCTAGAACAAGGAGGATTAGTTCCTCTCCGACTATTTCTGACTGATCTTCATACCCCTAACTTTGATGCTCACCGGGATAATTCTTACTTGGGATATACTGCCCTTATGGATGAAGCATCCCAGATTGACTAAATGACCACCCTATTGCTGCAACTCGGTTCCTCCCTTTTACTCTTTTTGCACTTTTATAGTGATAAATTTTGTATTTCCATGTATATACGAAGCACACACACACACACACACACACACACACACACACACATATATATATATATATATATGAAAATTTTACTTTTTGTACTTTAAGCATGTATTTACTGTGCATGGTTTCATTTCTTCATTTCACAAAATAATGTTTTAAGAATATTTTAATTTACCCTCATGTGTGTGTCAAATTAATCATAATTCATTAATGCTAGGAACAAACCAAAAAGGTAAAAACAACCCTACAAAAAAAAACTAACCTAACTAACCAAAATTTACCCTAAGCAAATGATTAACCCTAACTAACCAATTTACTTTAATTTCTATCACTATCTTCATAGTATTTTTTGTATGAATTACAATAGGCTTGTCTTTAAATTCACTTGAATAGATTTCAAATCTCCTATTGTAACAATGAATTATCTTAATTTCTCTGTGTTTAAAAAATGTAAATTCAAATGTGTACTTGCCAATAAATTGGCTCATATGTATGAAAACAACCTCATTAAAGGTCGATTGCACACACCTTTGATGATTCCTCCATACTATACCTTCTTCCAGTCTCGGTTCATGGTTTTCTTCTTTGCTTTGTTCGGCTCCATGAACAATTGTGTTCATTTCTTGATCCTCTTTCTCTCCAAGATTCCTCGAGTCCTTGGTCCTGTCTTCACTTTTAACTTCGTTAGACCAAGTAGTAACACATTTTACATTATCATTAGAGAGAGAGAAAGTAAAAGCTTGATATTCAGTATTCTACATGAAATCAAGAAAATTTCCCTTTTTAACTCGGGGATTTTTCAATGATGAGTCTCTCGCTCACTTTTCCTGCTTTTTCTCTTCATTTTCATCTTCCACATGTGAAAAGGTTGATGAATCATCACTTGTTTTCATGTTTTTGGTGCGCTATTTCCAAGCCTTGGTGTCTTTTCCCTTTTTCCTACAAAACTTTAGGACTTTCCTCATGACAATTGTAGTGAATAAATCAATTTGTTTCAACAGTTAATTTTCTAGTATTTCAAGTTTTACTAGGGTTAGGCACTTTTTAAAAATTTAAACTTCTTCTCAGTAATGATTCCTTTCTTTTAGCAATTAAAACTTCTTCCGTTAATGGAATTACATTAAGAGTGGACAAACTTACCCTTGTTAGAAAAATTTCACAATCAAGTTCACCATGAACAATTGTATCATGAATTCTAAACTCGGTGACCCTACAAAAGGTGAATAAACTCAAAGGATAAAGCCTCTAGTTAAGGATTTCCCAAATCTTATCAACTTCCATTTTCATACTACCGAATTGCATAGACTATTGTCTTACAAGCAACTTTTAAAGCTGAAACTAGGATGATAATATTGATTCCAGATAAAATAGGAGAGAAAGATATGGCCCTCCTTCTAGTGTTAGTTCCTATTGATCACGATGTTAGTCACACACCAATACTGCAGATAAATCCTCACAGAAAAACCATAGGCACATACCTTTACTTGAAAGACTGAACCAGGACAACCTAAATCTTAGGTTGATTCAGCATAATCCCAAGGCTCATTTATGTTAGGTCTTGACCACACTAGGTTTGCATCAGGGTTCATTGTGATAATGTTGTTAATCATGAGGGGTAAACGATATCTCTATTTCTCAAAGGAATCATAAGGATAGGTTTTGTATGCACCCTTAAATAACACATCATACAGTCTTGTCCATCTGAACAAACAACCAACTACATAAGATTTCATACTAGGCAATAGCTTTTAAATTGGCTCTGATATTGATTAGATTCTATGTGCATACAAGTTTTTAATTTGGAATGCTTCAGAAAACAAGAAAAAGAACAAAACTTAAAGAAGTTTTGATTCTCCGACATCCACAAATTTTGAGCTTAACTTAGAATGAAACACCTCCTAGCCTTTTATAAGAACAAGACACAGGGGAGATAAGACAAATACATGAGATGAAATCCAAGGGACGAATCACAATAAGGCACATGTAATATGAAAACTGGAAGAATAATTGTTGATGAAGTCAACGGATGTCAACCTTCTTTAGCACATTAATATCTTTTGGGATCCTCATCTCTAAATAATCAGGGTTCCATCTTGGAACCAAACAAACCCACCAAACAAAATGTAGGAACCTACCATACATTTAGAATGATCAAGTGAACCTTTTGTTCCTACATTCAGGTTCAGAATCAGATGAAACATTATCGGAATTGAATGACCCCATGACTGAGCACACTCCATCACATGTGTAATACCAAGGTTTTCAATTTCCCAGTACCCAATGCTTCTTTGCAACAAGCTTTGTCCTCGCATGAGCTTCTAGAGCGTACTGCCAAACTTGGTAACACCATTGGATTTTCTTGCAACGCAAGTTTTCCTGACCATCCATACTTGAATGTTGCATCACAATCCATTCCTCCTGCAAGCACAAGTTCCACATATTAAATCACTTTTAAAACATTCATAAAACTCTAGTGAAAATAAAACCATCATTAATAAATCATCATTTTAACCACATCATAAATATCATGCTTTTAAAATAATATTATCGTATAATTATCCCTTTTAATCAAGTTACCAGACCTTCAGACCCTCAAAAAAACTTAAGCATTTAACTTTAAACTTTAAACTTAAAACTGTTACTAGGTACCCAGTACCCGATACTTTAGCTTTTACCTAAAAAGATTTTCCCAGACCCCAGATTCTATCGAAACCTCCACATTTTCTAGACCCTTACTTTCGGACCAGAACACTTCACCCAAAACCTTGCATTAACACTTTTTACATTTATGGCTCTTTGATACTTGGTACGCTCAAATCACAAAGTACTCCAATAAATTCCTTTGACTTTAATTTTTGGTGATCTCTTCAACTAGCCAACACCTGCAATAAGCGTTAGTTTTCACTTGGGTCCCCAAGTCTTAAAGTCTTGGGGCATGTTGCGAGACCACACAACACTTGGGATCTCATTTCCTTATTATCAAAATTCTCATTAACACTATAATTTACACTATTTGCATTGTCACTACTCTTTCACTTATTAGACACTTCTGATGGGATTATACACTATTTTATCATTTTTTACATCTAGCTACTCATAGAGATTGAAAATTTGAAAAAAAGGGCTTAAAAACTTATGTCAAGCCCCTTATGTAGCCCTCAAATTTCTCCTCTTCTCAAATTATGGGTTTCTCAAGGATCAACCCGCACATTGGTTTGCATCCTTTCTCTCTCTCATTTCTATTTCTATTTAAAATTATATATTAAATTATTCTTTAGAATTTTATATCATTTGGTATATGTTGTATTTCATGCCCCCTTTCATTTCCTATCAATTAGATCTAATATGATTAATATTAAATTGGATAGCCATGCTCATGGTGTGCCTCTAGTTGTTGTGTCCTTGTCCCCTTTTGTACTTTAGTCAAATTTACTCAAGTTGAGAGATGAAAAAATTGGCTAATTATGAGCGTCATCAGAGTTGTGGTTTGATTTTGAAATAGAGATGTCATTTAGATAAATTTTGCAATGCTTAAAATTGATTAGTCCTAAATTTTTTAAATTTTTTGCTATTGGCTAAGATGTCCGAGTTAGTTTTCAATGGGGCCCACCAATCTAATAACGAAAACATAATGAAGTGGTCAAAACTTTTCAAAGAGCCTCCATGTGTCACCTTGGTGCATATTTTCAAAGTGACAAGCCCACTACTTTCTCTGGTGTCATGCCATTGGCTAAGGTGAGCGACTTAGTAGTTTAGTGGGGCCTTTTTCTTGGTAATCAATAAGGACTTGTGTAATAACCCATTCCAAATTATTACTTAATTAATATTATTGTAAATGACACATGCATATACTCTAAATTAAAAATACATAACTAGTGGCTAAAGTCAATCCTAGCTACATATGTCCATTTAAAATGAGTCAAATATTCTTGTATTCACTTCAAAAGTCAAATTACAATTCAGGTTTGACTTGGCTCTTAAGGCCACAAAGTCATTACATTGTACACATTACATCAAGTACAAGAATGAATTACATCAAGTTACATCTTAGACTATAATAGTCTTGTGAACAACGAATTTTCTTCTTTGACGCTCGCCTCCATTGGTGGACAAGAACATGGTTGAAGCCCTTTACTGCCCAACCACAAAGCTTACACTTCCTCAGTATTCTTCTGACTTGAAGAATGCTCGACCTTGCAAAAAATGTTTAGCAAGAGAACAATCTTCAAGGTAGAATTTGGTGTGTTCCCATACATCAACATGGAATTTCTATCTACAAGTTAGAAAAGAAAGTGCAAGATATATGCTAGGAATGGCAAAGAGAGAAATCACAGAGTTCATTCATACATACATAATGAACTATATTTCTTGGCCAAGCATAATAAGTGTGTTGCAACAACAACAAACAATAGGTTCTGGTAAAGCAAACCTATACTCTCTAAACTCCATTTTGTCACTCGTCCCAGAATCTAACTTTCTACTATACATCTCATAACAACTATCTAACCTCTAGCAACATCTACCCATAGATGCTCTAGTCAATTAAGGTATCACTATTTTGTTCAAGTATTTAAAATATTCTTTCACAAATGTCTTCAAAGAAGAAACAAAATACTAATTCTAAAAAGAAATCAGATTTATGATTTATAGAGTAATTCAACAATCGGTCATAACATTCTTACGACTATTTTCTACTTTTTATCTTATGCATTTTCCTTTTAAAAAAATGTACTAAAATCAAAAGAAGGTATGTCACAAGTATGTGTATGTACATAGACGAAGTCTATGTGCATACACATATTTGTGCATACATTCTTCAAAATAATTATTAATTCATATTGCAATCTTAAAAATAGTATTCCATTTGACATTTCTTTAAATTAAAAGAGTCAGAACAAGTCTACTCTAACAGTTTCACACATAGTGTTATTGCATTCTCACAACTGTGATACTCTAGCTACATTTTTGTTTACATAAGAACATTCATTGTTAAGTAGAACGAGTACTATTTCCTACTAAACAGTCATAAAACAAGTTGCTTACATATGGACATTCATTGTTTAAGCGAAACAAGTAATGTTTCCTTCTAAATAGTTGTAAATCTAGATGTTTACATATGTACATTCATTATTTGAACAAAGCAAGATTTGTTTCCTACTAAATAGTTATAAAAAAAGTTGTTAACACATGTACATTCATTGTTTTAAGCAGAACAAGTATTATTTCCTACTAAACAGTCATAAAACTAGCTAGTTTCAACTAAACTGTTTAATGAGCAAGGTTTTTCCAGCTATAATGATAACTTTTAACATAACAGAGTTGTTTGTAAAAGATTAACCACAATTTACATCAATACAATAGTATTTTAAACTAAATAGTTACATATAATGTCATTTACTCTGTTTGCTAATCTTAAGCTATTTACATGCTAAATGATCACTTTACAAGTAAATCTTCACCATTTAATACAGAACAAGTTTTCATTATGAACTGAAAATAAAAAAATCAAATAGCTCAATTTCAATCATAAGGACATAATGTCTATTAACCTGATCTTGAACACTTCCATCACTGGAAGTACAATGAGCAACTTTAATAATATAAAGAAACCAAGTACGCCATGTTTGTCAAATAATTTATTGAGAAAATATTTCAATTAATAATGCAAGGAAGTTTCAGGATCAAATAGTACTTTTTCCTATTCAAGCTGCAACAAACAAACCAAGGTTGCTTTGGATTCAACCCATTTCTATGGTCAGGTGCTTCCTTTCTTAACCCCAAATTTATATTCGTAATTTTCCTTATGGTCAATCTAGCTTACCCCTTAATGCATGTTGCTCTATACATTATGCAAACTCAAACCTGATACTTATTCAAATAAATTAACCTTTCGATCATGAGGATCAATCCTTACAAGGTTGCAATGAAACCCAACTCATACATCCCATTGATTCTTCAAATCGAGGGCTTCCTCTTATTGCAAATATGTTTTCCACATTCCTTAATGATGAACGATTTTCCCCTTACCATTATTGGCCTAGCCGATAATGGAAGGCGATATGTTTTAAATATAACACTGTCGATACATATCAATGGTAACATAGAGGATTATATCATCTTTTCATAGGTTTGATAGGCGAACCTCTACATAATCAACGCCATATGGTACACATTCAATCATAATATGATTTCCGATAGCCATGATATGGCTTACACTATTGAGCGAACTTACTTAACAGTCACTTCTTAGGGTTCAATGCCTTGGTCTAGCACAAAAGGCTAGCTGAACATATCCATTCTAAATACTAAGAAAAAGTAGGTCATAGGCCATGCAATTCCCTAGAGGGTGGTCGCTAAGTCTATACCTTCAGCTCAAGCTGAGAAACACATACAGTGACTTTGTATGTTTCTGTGCTATTGGTTTTACCATCAAATGCAGTGAAAAATACTAGCTAAAATGGAAAGATAAGATAGTGAAATCAATTATTTTCAAGAAATCAAATTACCTCAATGGTTGAGCTTTTTTATCACAGCTTCCCTCAATTTTTTCCTATCACTGTGTTCTCTTCTTTGCCTTTTTGCTGCTTGTTGATTTTCTTCCATATTGATCCCTGCTTTTCTTCCACCACTCTCATTCAAAAATGGTAGCCACACTTCATGCATGCGGTTGTGTTCTATCATTATGGATTTTTCCTGTCATAACTGGTGGCCTCTAATTTTGAACATTGTCTTTATGATTCGGTAAGCCATGTCCATCGTGGGTTTTCCTTGTAATTTTCATTAATTTTCCACAGTTCGATTCATAATATATCGGTTATCAATTTGATTTCAATTCAAATTTGAATATGTATACGTATGTATGAATATATGTATACATATATATATGTATTTAAATGGTTTTATTCGTGCATTTACCATTTATTCTAATAATGTGTATATATACATTTATATATATGCATGTATTTGAATTTCATTTACATACATGTATATATGTGTATATATTTATATTTATATATGCATTCATGTAATAGTTGTTTGTTTGGAATGGCTTATAAGTTCCATACACTTTCATTTAAAACAAGAAATTGAATTTTCATTTTGACCATATATACATTTACTAACAAATGATTTTTCTTTAGAATACTCGCTTTCGTTTCCTTCAAAAACAAAAAGTTTGAGTAAACAATTTAATCTACAAGCCATTCATTTTCAAACACTGAAATAGTTCAAGTTAGGAAATTATGTTCTCTTATATATGCAAATAAGTTCAAATGCAATTCATCATGCCATTTGTGGTGTGTGCACCTAGATTCCAACTATTTTATCGTCTGATCTAGCTAAATAATCCTACTTCAACAGTGTTCTCGTCCTTCAACCTTTCACCCTGCAACTGCACACACTTGCACTTGAAAATTGATCAGTAACGTTCAATTCTTGGTAACATATAAAATAATTTTTAAAAAATTTTAAAGTCAACATCAATCAACTTCTTTCATTCAATTTTTGAATATTCCAAATTCTCCATTTAATATTTAATGAATTTCTTCAATAATTCAATTTACCATATTATAATAAATATGCAATAAAATTGGGTTATGACATCCTTCTCCTCTTGGAAGAGACATTGTCCCGATGTCTAGTAAGTTGAATAAAAGAACATCACATCAAATTTTGAACATTCATGTCTATTTCAACATTTCATCAAATAGTTATGTCTATTTCAACATCACATCAAAAATATATGTCTATTTCAACATCACATCAAAAATATATACATCTATTTCAACATCAAAATTTTAAAGCATGAAATATATTATAGTATCTCAATCCAAAAATTTTAAACAAGATTGTTGAGTTTCTTTTTCAAGAAAGCAAACGTGGAAAGGAGCATTCTATTTCTTCCACATCCTCCCAAGTAGCACTTTCCTCTGAGTACTGGTCCCATTAGACCTTAAACTAAGCAATATCTTTGCTCTGCAACTTAATGTTGTGTCTATCTAGGATTCTAATGGGCTCCACTAGCACCACTCTTAGATCATGTACTTGCAAGGATTTTCAATCAAGTACATGAGTCACATCAGGATGATATGGCTTAAGCAAAGAGACATGAAACACATTATGAATTCAAGCTAGAGCAGGTGGTAGAGCTAGTCTATAAGCAACCGGGTTAATCATTTCCAAGACTTCAAATAGTCACACATATCTTGGGGCCAACTTGGAAGACTTTCCAAAAGAAATGGAGCTTTTATGAGGTTTAACTCTCAAGAAAAAATTGTCCCCTATTGCAAACTATCTAAGAGTTTGATTCATGTCGGCATAACTCTTCTATCGGTCTACCACCTCTTTCAATATGCTCTTAATGAACCTCATTTGTTCTTCCATTTCCTTAAGCATTTCAAGTCCTACTATGATCCTGTCCTCCAATTTATCCCAACTGATGGGGGTACAACACTTCCACCCCATACAAGGCTTCAAATAGTGCCATGCCTAAGGATGTGTGATAGGAGTTGTAAGAAAACTCTACCAAAGGAAAATATTCTTCCCACCTATATTGTTGGTCCATACAATACATTCGGAGGAGGTCTTCAACTACTTGATTCACCCTCTTTGTCTGTCTGTCAGTTTGAGGATGATAAGCCGAGCTAAAATTCAATTTATTACCCAATGTTGCATTCAAGGTCATCCAAAACTTTGAGGTCATCCATGTGTCCCTATCAGAAGTGATAGTCTTCGGCACTCCATGTAAGTAGAAGATCTCCTGAACAAATTTCTTAGCCAAGGTCAACGATCCATCCTTAAGGTTTCTCAGAATGAAGTGCACAACCTTAGTCAACTTATCAATCATGAACAAGATAACATCATGCTTATTCTTGCTCAATGACAACCCCTGTACAAAATCCCTACTTATCACCTGCCATTTATACTTATGTCATGAGGATCCAATAACCCAGATGGGTGTGCACGCTCAACCTTGACTCGTTGGCACTCCAAGCATTTGGCTATGTACTCCACTACATCCTTCTTGAGTTTAGGCCAAAAATACAGAGTCTTCAACTTCGTAATCATCTTGGATACATTGGGGTGTCCTAAATAAGGTGCATTGTGAATTTCTAAAACCAAATTCCTCAGCTCTCTAGAGTCAAGAATATACATTCTTCTCTGGTATCTCAAAATACCATCCAGTTCAATCTCATACCCATCAAACCGATGATCCAAAGGATTTTCTGCTAGGGTTCTCTTCACTCTCTCATAGTGCTCATCCCCTGCAAATTCTGAATTACCTGTTGCCTCAAGTTAGACCTTGTTGAGATCATGGTTTTCATATGTCTTCATCTACCAAGAGCATCATCCACTCTATTCTCTTTCCCTTTTATATATTCAGTTCCAAAGTCATACTCGCTAATGAATTCCAACCACCTTCTTTGATGCACATTAAGGTTTGGCTGGGTAAATATGTATCTCAACCCCAAGTGGTCTATCTTGAGTTCAAACAAATTTTCCAAAAGGTAATGCCTCCACATTTGTAAGGCATGAACTATGGTCACCAATTCCAAGTCATGAGGCACGTAGTTCACTTCATGCTACTTGAGCTTCCTTGATTTGTATGCTACCACTTGCTTATCTTGCATTAATACTACTCCCAATCCCTCTCCTGAAGCATCTGTGATTACTATGAATCTCCCATTAGGATCAAGGATAGTCAGCACTGGTGATATCGTGAGCCTCTCCTTCAGGAGTTGGAATGCTTGCTCCCATTTCTCTATGCATTCAAACTATGTCCCCTTCCTTTGGAGTGAGGTAATAGGAGATGCAATCTAGGAGAACCCTTGCAAAAACTTCCTATAGTATCCCGCGAGGCCCATGAAGCTACAAACTTCTGACACATTCTGAGGCACTGGTCATTCCATGATCACCTTCATCTTCTTAGGGTCTACGAAGACTCTTTCAGCTAAAATGATATGGACTAAATAGTGCACTTTGTCCTGATAGAATGAACACTTGGATAACTTCCCAAATAGTTTCCTTTCTCTCAATTGCTGAAAAACTATCCTCAAATGTCTATCATGCTCTTTGAAAATATTTGAGTAGACTAGAATGTTATCAATAAATATCAAGTCATCCAAGCAATCTCTAAATACACTATTCATAAGGTTCATAAAGATTGGTGGTGCATTAGTTAAACCGAAAGGTACCAATGTGAACTCATAATGTCCATACTGAGTTCTAAATGTAGTATTCAGAATATCTTATTCCTTAATCCTCAATTGGTGGTACCCCAATCTGAGATCAATTTTGGAGAACATTGTTGCTCCCTTCATTTGATCAAACAATTCATCAATCCTCAGAAGTGGATACCGGTTCTTGATGGTAACCTTGTTCAACATCCAATAATCTATACATAGACGTAAAGTTCCATCTTTCTTTTTCACAAAAATAACTAGCGCTCCCCAAGGAGACACAATGGGTCTTATAAGTCCCTTGTCCAACAATTCCATTAACTGGGCCTTCAAATCATAGAGTTATGTGATTGGCATCTGATAAGGTTCCTTGGATTGAGGCTTAGCTCTTGGAATTAGGTTGATAGAAAAATCAAATTTTTGCTTCAGAGGAAACTCCATTAGTTCTTCAGGGAATACATCTTGGAACTCCTTGAGAATAGGATAGTCATCCAAATATAGCTCCTTGCTGTCAGGATTACTAACATGCAATGCATAAATTGCAACCCCTTTCGACGAGCCTTCTTGAGCTGCATCACAAAAATCTATCTAAGCTGTAAGGGTCTCTACATTCCACAAACCTCAACTAGGTTTCCATAATCATCTAGACAATTGACCACCTTATCCTCACAGTTCACTAAAGCATTATGCTCAGTTAACCAATTTATTCCTATACTTACATCATATGAGCCTAAGGGCGCCACATACAAGTTGACCTGAGCTTGAAAGGTTGGAAGCTCTAACTCACTACAAAAGAGACAGGTATCTACCCTTTGCTCTGCTTGATTACCATACTGGACTTTCCATGAATTTTCCATGTACCCAGGTCTAATGGGTATCTTAGATATTGTTCTAGGATCTATAAAAAATTCAGTAGCTCCAGTATCAATTAAGATAGAGACATATTGGCCATAGAGCTTACACGTCAGTTGAATTGGCGAAGCCTGATACTTTTCCTGCTTGTTGTCCACTACAACGTGGATCTAATGATGTTGAGTTTGCTGGTAGCTTCCTTCCTTTCATGGATTAGATGGCTAAGGAAAACTCAAGGCATAATGGTCACCTCCACAAGTATAACATCCATCATGAGGCCCTTTGCGACCTCCTGTATTGTGCTCTCTAAATCCCTTTTTTCTTATGGTCGTCCTTACCCTTACCCTTGTTTTCTTTCTTGTTCTTTCCACTATTACCATCTTCACCCTTCTCCTGTGATTCACTTCCCCTCTTGATATTACGGATTTGATGGCTCTTATCTCCCTTATGGAATTTCTTCTTCCCATATTGTGACTTAGAACTTGAATCACTGCAAAGATTGGATAGTTGTTGCAACTTTTATTCATGTTTGGTGGCTTTTTGGAAGACTTCATTGATGGTTGAGGTTCATGCATATCCACTTCAGCTCCTATGTGGGGTTTGAGTCCCATTATAAATTTCCAGATATGGAACCATTCATCTCCCTGATACTGAGGCACATACTTCAACAAGTTGGTGAACTTTTCCCAATATTGAATCATAGTCATATTTCCCTGGGTTAAGTTTTGAAATACCGTCACTTTCTTGTCAAAGAAAAGTTGCGGTAACTATCTCTTCCTAAAATATTGGAGGAAGAGTCCCCAAGTGATCTTAGTAGGATGAATATTTTGTTCTAACTTCTCATTATCCCACCAAGTCGTTGCTTCACTTGAGAGCTGATACGTAGCCCATGCTCCTTAGTCTATTCAAAAGGTTACGAAGCCCAAAGTATTTTTTCCATTTCTATAATCCAAGCCTCAACTCTTGTTTTGTGATGCAGTATAGGGGTGGAAAACCATTCAATATGTAAATCAAGTTGATATTACCCAAAATTCAAAGAAAAATATGATGAGTTTCTCAAAATTCAACACTTAACCATGCTTTTCCTTGTAGCATATGCAACCCAGTTTAAGGGATTTTTCAACCCAGCTTCCCAAACCACCTCAAAAAAAATTAGTGAATTAGATACCCTTTTTAGGTTTATACAGCATATGTGAGAACTAATATTGACTCCTTTGGACCAAAATTGAGATTCAATAACTCACCTCTGACCAGGCTACTAAATTAGCCCTAAATTACAAAGAAGGTACCTTCATAACACCTTGCTTTCACCCAATCACTTTTGATAGTCACTAAGCTTATCGCAAAACACCAAATTCATAGGTCATTTCACATATTCAAGACCCTTACCATACTATTCTAAGAAACCCTCCTTTACCATGCATAAACACTAGGGTTTTTAGGAATTTCACAATTCTAGCCTTACAAAACACAACCAAGGCATCAAAGAACTTCAAATAGGTCTCTACAGACTTTCTACACCTTCACAAAAACCTTTCTTAAAACCACCATTCTCACATGGAAATTCACATTGTCAGCCCTAAGGCTTCATTCCCTTCCCCACAACTCTACTTTGTTACCTTCCAAACCAAAGAGAGAGCCTATTCTACCAATAGTCATGCCATTCCTCCAAGTGGAAGGGAAAGATGGTAGGAGGAATGGCCATTACATTATTTAATTTGCAATCAAACCCCTAACTCTGTAAATACAGTTTGCTACAAAAAATCAATAAAATCTTTCCCTAACCTGAGTGTTAAACTTCCAATATGGATTCAAAAGAAATTTTATTCATGATTCTACACCATACCAAATGTTTCAAGCCCTTTGAGAGGCTGTACGACCCGTACAGAAAGAAGGAAACTTGGAATAATAGAGAATTAGTAGGAAAATAACATTGTTTCATTCAAAAAAGTCACCATATAAGTTCATCCAACCTTCATCGAGCCTTTTGGAGGCTTCAAATACATAATTTTCTTAAAATCCCAATGGATAACTGCCTCAACTATCTTTTAAAATGCTAATCTCCATATTCCCTAAAATGCATACTAACAACTTTTGTTTTGCACTTGACATTATTTGCATTTTTGTGCAATGTTTTTAACAACTTGACTCCTAAGACACTATACCACCCCAAAATACATTAAAAATGGTATTTCTAGACCTTATTTAAATCAAATAAACTTAAAAAATCTTAATCTACCCTTGACTCACCCTAGAATCAACATCAAATGATCAATTTTTGATAGTAAGGTGTAGGTGCTCTTGCACCATTCTGATAGCCTTACCATCAAACTTGGGCAGTGCTACTATTTTTAGGTCTTTCCCAAGCTCTTCCTCAATTCACCCTTGTAGACTCGCCCCTGGACCACCGTTTCCCTGATTTCCTTCTACATTCCCACGGTCCCGATCCTCATGTGCCACTCAGACTTCTTGCTCCATATGATCCATGCAAGACTCTTGCCAATTTAGAAGCTCTAGAATTTTCTGCATTCTTTATTTTGGTTTGTTATTTGAACCACTACCACCCCCATCTTTCCTGGTGGTCACCATGTTATCCCACACTTATCATGCAACACATTCACGTTTATCACATCTCAACACAAGGTTCTATGAATAAACTTTCTTATGCTACATGACATAATTTTTCATATGCATACATCCCTCAACATAGAAGACATACACATTCTTGCAAAATACACACATTTTAGTCTTTCTTTGAAAATACCAAAAATATTACATGATTTTATTTATATTTAAGGTGAGTCAATAGACCCTTATTTACAATAGGATTCTTGTTACATCATTCTGATTTCTCAGTATCAGAAAGAGGACATTCCTCTAGTTCATCATCTTATTTTACTTCAGACTTAACAAAGGATGATGGTTGAGCACACAGGCTCTCCTTTTCCTCTTTGGTCAACAAGGGTGCATTGGTTCCACACCCTAGAGGCCAGTCTCGAATTGTGGAAAGCTTTTTGGTCTTAGGTGTTTGCTTCTCCTCAATCTTCAAGCCTCTCTCTAGCGTGAGTTGTGTAAGAGCCCGAGCTAGAGTTTCATCATCGATAATTTTTTATTTAACCTCCGTATTGGCATTTCCTTCCTTTACATCATTCTTGCGTGAGGTTCTAAGAGTTTTCCCTTTCCTTCATCATGCCTTTGACCTTCCCATCCCTGCATTCAATTTAGGTTCAGTCAATTCTCAGGACATCCAAACTTGGTTCAAGGGTCAACTACCCCTAGTCAACTATGGTAGACTCAAAAGGCCTAGAGTTGAACCCTAAGCTCTAATACCAAATGTAATAACCCATTCCAAATTATTACTTAATTAATATTATTGTACATGACACATGAATATACTCCAAATTAAAAAGACATAACTAGTGGCTAAAGTCAATCCTAGCTACACATGTCCATTTAAAATGAGTCAAAGATTCTTATATTCACTTCAAAAGCCAAATTACAACTCAGGTTCGACTTGGCTTCTAAGGCCACAAAGTCATTACATTGTACACATTACATCAAGTACAAGAATGAATTACATCAAGTTACATCTTAGACTATAATAGTCTTATGAACAACGAAGGTTCTTCTTTGAGGCTCGCCTCCATTGGTGGACGAGAACATGGTTGAAGCGCTTTTCCACCCAACCACGAAGCTTACGCTTCCTCAATATTCTTTTGAATTGAAGAATGCCTAACCCTGCATGAAAATTTTAGCAAGAGAACAATCTACAAGGTGGAATCTGGTGTGTGCCCATACATCAACATGCAATTTCTATTTACAAGTTAGAAAATAAAGTGCAAGATCTATGCTAGGAATGGCTGAGAGAGAAGTCACAGAGTTTATTCATACATACATAATGAACTATATTGCTTGGCCAAGCATAATAAGTGTGTTGTAACAATAGCAAACAATAGGTTCTAGTAAGAAAAACTATACTCTTTGAACTCCATTTTGGCACTCATCCCAGAAAGTAACTTTCTACTATATATCTTATAACAACTATCTACCCTCTAACAACATCTACCCGTAGGTGCTCTAGTCAGCTAAGGTATCACTATTTTGTTCAAGTATTTAAAATATTCTTTCACAAATGTCTTCAAAAGTAGAAAAAAATACTAACTCTAAATAAAAATCAGATTTATGATTCACAGAGTAATTGAACAATCAGTCATATCATTCTTATTATTATTTTCTACTTTTCATCTTAAGCATTTTCCTTTTAAAAAATGTACTAAAAAAAAAGGTATGTCACAAGTATGTGTATGTACATAGACGAATTCTATGTGCATACACATATATGTGCCTACTTATGTTTAAAAATTTTGCATACATTCTGAAATAATCATTAATTCAGATTGAAATCTTTAAAATAGTATTCCATTTGAAATTTCTTTAAATTAAAAGAGTAAGAACAAATCTATGCTAATAGTTTAACACATACTGTTATTGCATTCTCACAACTGTGATAATCTAACATTGTTGTTTACATAAGAACATTCATTGTTAAGTAGAACGAGTATTGTTTCCTACTAAATAGTCATAAAACAAGCCACTTACATATGAACATTCCTTATTTAAGCAAAATAAGTATTGTTTCCTTCTAAAAAGTTGTAAATCTAGTTGTTTACATATGTACATTCATTGTTTGAACAGAACAAGCTCTGTTTCCTATTAAATATTTATAAAACAAGTTGTTCACACATGTACATTCATTGTTTTAAGAAGAACAAGTATTGTTTCCTACTAAACAGTCATAAAACTAGTTGTTTTCAACTTATTAGTTTAATGAGCAAGGTTGTTTCCAACTATAATGATAAATTTTTAACATAACAAAGTTGTTTGCAAAATATTAACCATAGTTTACATCAATACAATAATGTTTCAAAGTAAACAGTTACAGTTAATGCCATTTACTTTGTTTGTTGATATTAGGTTGTTTACTTGCTAAATGATCACTTTAAAAGTAAATGGTCACCATTTAATACAGAACAAGTTTCCATTATGAACTGAAAATAAGCAAATCAAATAGCTCAATTTCAATCATAAGGATAGAATGTCTATTAAACCGATCTTGAACACTTCCATCACTAAAATTACGATGAGCAACTTTAATGATATAAAGAAACCAAGTATGACATGTTTGTCGAAGAATTTTTTGAGAAAATATTCCAGTTAAGAATGTAGGGAAGTTTTAGGATCAAATAGTACTTTTTCCTATTCAAGCTACAATAAACAAACTGAGGTTGCTCTAGATTTGATCCATTTCTATGGTTGAGTGCTTCCTTTCTTAACCCCAAAGTTATATTCATAATTTCCCTTATGGGAATTCTGGCTTACAGGGATGCATGTTGCTCTATACGTTATGCAGGCTCAAACCTGATACTTATTCAACTAAATTAACCTTTCAACCATGAGGATCGATCCTTACAAGGTTACAATGAAACCCAACTCATACATCCCATTTATTCTTCAAATCGAGGGCTTCCTCTTATTGCAAATATGTTTTCCACATTCCTTAATGATGAATGATTTTCCCCTTACCATTATTAGCCCAGCCAATAATGGAAGGCGATATGCTTTAAATATAATCTATCGATACATATCAAAGGTAACACAACAGATTATATCCTCTTTTCGTAGGTTCAGTAGGTGAAACTCTACATAATCAACACCAAATGGTACACATTCAATCAGAATATGATTTTCAATAGCCATGATATGGCTTACACTATTGATCAAACTTACTTAACAGTTGCTTAGGGTTCAATGCCTCGGTCTAGCATAGAAGGCTAGTTGAATGGTTCCATTCTAAATACTAAGCAAAAGCAGGTCATAGGCCATGTGATTCCCTAGAGGGTGGTCGCTAAGTCTATACCTTTGACTCAAGCTGAGACACACAGACAAAGACTTTGTATGTTACTATGCTATTTGTTTTACCATCAAATGCAGTGACAAACACTAGCTAAAATGAAAAGATAAGATAGTGAAATCAATATTATTTCAAGAAATTGAATTACCTCAATAGTCAAGCTTTTTTATCATAGCTTCCCTCAGATTTTTCCTACTGCTGCATTCTCTTCTCTGCATTTTTTTGCTTATCGATTTTCTTCCAAATCGATCCCTTCTTTTCTTCCACCACTCTCATTAAAAAATGGTAACCACACTTCATGCATGCGGTTTGGTGCTATCATTATGGATTATTCGTGCCATAGTCGCTAGCCTCTAATTTTGAACATTGTCTTTATGATTCGGCAGGCCACGTCCATCATGGGTTTGCCTTGTAATTTTCATTGATTGTCCACAATTCGATTCATAATATATCGGTTATCAACTTGATTTGAATTCAAATTTGAATATGTATACATATGTATATATACGTATGTATATATATATATATATGTATGTATTTAAATGATTTTATTCACATTTACCATGTATTCTAATAATTTATATATATATATATATATATATATATATACATTTGTGTGTGTGTATTCGAATTTCATTTACATACATGTATATATATATATGTATATATTTATATTTATATATGCATTCATGTAATAGTTGTTTGTTTGGAATGGATTATAAGTTCCATACACTTTCATTCAAAACAAGAAATTGAATTTTCATTTCGAGCATATATATATATATATACTAACAAAGGAATTTTCTTTAGAATACTTGCTTTCGTTTCCTTCCAAACAATAGAGTTAGAGTAAACAATTTAATCTACAAGCCATTCATTTTTAGATACTGAAACAATTCAAGTTAGGAAATTACGTTCTCTTACATATGAAAATAAGTTCAAATGCAAGTCATCATGCCATTTGTGGTGTGTGCACCCAGATTCCAACTAGCTTATCGTTTGATCCAGCTAAACAATCATACTTCAATTGTGTTCTCATCCTTCAACCTATCACCCTACGACTACAAACACTTGCACTTGTAAATTGATCGGTAACATTCAATTCTTAATAACATATAAAATAATTTTCAAAAATTTGCAAAGTCAACATCAGTCAACTTCTTCATTCAATTTTTGAATATTCCAAATTATCCATTTAATATTTATTGAATTTCTTCAATAATTCAATTTACCATATTATAATAAATATGCAATAAAATTGGGTTATGAAAACTTGAGGACATAATGAGGTTTCTAGAAGATTTTTAAAGCCCCTACATGTCATCATGGCATAGTGTAGTGGATAGAGGCAGACCTAAAGTACCCTAAGAGTTATTCCAGTGGTTGGGACTTGTGATTCAATAGGCTAGTGGCTCCATTGAATAAAGGTAGAGGGTAGTGCATGGAGGATCTTCCCAAGGACAAGTGTTATCTTTAGGTAATGTCTTCAAAGGTAGCAGCATTAACACTTCCAAAGTGTTGTGTCATTGGATAAAGCAAGTGACTCAATGGGTTTGATGTGACCCCTCATAATTAAGGATCATCATGAAAAGGAACATGATGAAGTTTCCAACAAAGTTCCTAGAGCCTCCACGTGTCATCATGTTGCAACAAAATAAGTGTGTGACCATATCCTTGGGGATAGGTGTTTTCCTTGTATTATATTTTTAAAAGAAGAAATCTAACACCTTCATAACATCACATGATATGTCTAGTTAGGAAACTCAATAGATCCAATGGGGCCCATATTTATCAACAGTGAATGTTATATGGCTACCAACCCTCCTCTAATATCCTTTGCATGTCATCATGGTGTTATTAGATAAAATTTGTTTCACAATTGATTGTTGGTACCAACTCGATAAGTACGTAGGTATGGTCTCATGGTAGAGGGGGAGATTGATTGAGAAAACATGAAATTAATGCACAATTTTTGGGAGAAATAAAAATCTAACACTTTTTCATTGTTGCACCACTAGTTATTCAATTCCATGTTGGAGTAGTGGATCCCTTTTCATCAAAAGGACATAGATATTTTCTTGATCATTAGTCATTGGCTAAAGAAATTTGATGGTTTGTGCATCACTGGAATCTTGCCAGAATGAGGAATGGAAATGTTGCACTATTGTTTGAATCAAATGAGTTAGCATTTCTACAAGACTCTAAGCGCTAGGGTCAAAATATGAGTTTCATTTAAGGAATTCCTCCTTCTACCTACCACTTTGTAACACCATAAAGGAACTTACAACACTCACTAACCATTAGGTCCATTAGACACCCAAATTTATTTATTTTTTATATAAGGCCATGCTGCGAACACCCTTCTTTGACAACACAATTCAATAGGTCATAATTTTCAATGAAATTATTAACATGACTTAAATACAAAAGTTTTGTTATATCTCAATCTATCAAAATCATTTTTTACATTTTTTCCATGTACTTGACACTTTTTCTAGTATGCTAAGGATCACTTCCTCTTTTTTTGGACGTTCATCATTTAGTTTCTAAGGAAAAATACTTGTAATTTTTTGTATTATTTTTCTATTGTAAATAGGATCACTTCCTTTGAATCAATACATTTCTTATTTCACCTCTTATAAATTATAATATTTTGTGTAAATTCCATTTACCTTCATGTTTGAATGATTTTTGCTAATTTTCTAGATATGTATGTCATGTAAAAATGGTTTGTAGGAACTATATATGAATTCCCTCTTCCCTCCTAGTTATTGTCAAACCCCTTGCCTCCAAACTTTCTTGCAAAAATTGATAAAACAAATAAATATGTGAGTCCTACTTATTTTCACTAATTCCTTGTGTTTTTTTGAGAAGGGAAGAAACTCATTAAACCTTGGTACATCACCTCATTTCCTTTTCTATATTACTTCTCTCCCTTTTCACTAACATCAATATAATAGGATTAACTTTTAGGTTTAATCTATGTTGAGTTGGATCAATACATGCACCTAAATTTAGAAAGGAACCAACCTTTCTTGGAGGTGTGATCTTAACCAAAAGGGTCTCACACCTTGATATCATTCCCATTGTTTCATTGGGACACTTAACTAGTTTGAGAAAAGGGTGCAATTTTAGGTGATACCAATTTTTGGTGTGCTCAATGGGACAAGTTTGATGTACTTTCTATTATTTAGCTAAGATATTAGTGATTCCATCAATGTGTTGTAGTAACTCAAGACATCTTCAAGAACCTATCAACCCTATAATTTTTAGTTCTAAACCAATATCATACATTTCATGCCAAGGGTGGAGACAAGAGCTTCTTCCAAAAGTAACAATTTATATAGTTCACTGAGTTATTGGTATTTATTTTAAGAAGAGGAAGGGATTGATTATCTATATCTCTCATAAAGACTAGAATTTTTTACCGCCCTCTCTAAGATCCCAATCTACACCTCCATCTGGTAAATTTCCTTAGCCAATAATACTTGTTGCCAATGGTTCTATGACACTATTCTATACTATTCTTGACATGGTGGCCCCAAGAAATAGAGTCATTGTGACCTTTAATGGATGTGGTCTTCTTAACCTCCAATAGCATGAAAACATCCAAATTTCAACCCTAAATTTATTCCATATTCTACTAGTGAAAATACTATAACACCCATAGAGGGCATACAAGACATCAAAAAAATGTTTTGTTCATAATATTATAGGGGAAAAAATAGCTATTAGGTTCCTTTCTTCCTCCTTGAAAGGGAAAGAACTATTGTGGTATAGGGGTTTGAAACTAGCTTCAATCCACAAGCGGGATGAATTAGGAGATAGGATATCTTAGTATTTTGAGGATAAAATTGATCTCTTGTCCTTGATGGAAAAATATATCCTATTGCAAAAGCCCCCCTTAAATTCATGGTGGACTTTAATTTTAGGTTCCAAAAGAGCTTGGATAGAATCCTACCTATAGTGAAGCCTTCTCCTAATATTTCTTACCTATATTACCTAAGATCATTAAATAGTGATGAAACATAGAAAAAGGAGTCCTAGGTCTTAAATGCAAAGAACCTAGGATGTAAGGGGCATTTTTCCAAGTTTCATTAGGATGTAGATCAACAAGGTGATTGATTGACTTAAAATCATGAAGGTGAGCCAATCAAACCTGGATCTACATCTAATTGAGGAATAGAATGGATTGGAAATATTTTAGTATGATTAACCTAATGATATTATATGCCCTAATATCTAAAATGTAAGATCCTGACAATAGATAAACAAAAATAGTCAAGTTCTGACATATCTGAAAGGTGTAGATGATTGTGTACCTACCCAAAAAAATTGGTCTAGTTGTGCCTACAAGGACTAGGTCACCCAATGGCAACTGAGACTTTTTGTAAGGGGGTACTGCTCAACTTTTGGGATCCTTTGGTGTTGGATCTAAGCTTCTATTTTTTACTTGAAATTTTTTTGGAATGTCATTGGTAAATTATGTAGGTGAGTTTTTGTGGTTCAAAAACTTTTGTGACAACAAATGCAACAATGTAAAATGGATTTTCAAGCTCCCTTCAATCCTCTTCAAACCTGTAACCTACACATTCAAAAAGAGGGAAAATGTTGTGCCATATAGGGGATTTCCTCAGTCAAACCCAATGTAAGTGTTCCCATTTCTACGATGGTGAATGCCAATGATAGGAATGATAATTGAAAGGAAGGAATGATAAATAAACACAATGCTACAACTCACCACAATTTAATGGCTTCTTTGAAGGACTGAAGTCATACAAATCACCTCAAGGATTTGGATATTTCTTACTTGAGTGCTTGAATGCTTTGGAGACCTACAAAAGATTATATCCTTCACAAAATAATGACAACATGACAAAATAAACTCACAAACACTTTGACATGATGCTTGGATCTTGAATTTCTACAATAAATCATTGAAATGCTACTCTTGACTTTCTCTTGAATGCTCTTGATAATAATTTCCTCGATTGATTTTCACTTAGATTTCAAATGATGAAAAGACTAGGTATTTATAGGCATTTATTTAATTTCCCAAAAATTAGATCTCAAAAGCCAACATTTGAATTTTGAATTTTGAATATTAAAATGTCACCAAAAACATATCCAAAAATAGGTTCTGGCTAAGAAGGGGGAATTCTTGGCGTAAATTTCTAGGACACTCATTGTCAAGGGCAACATGTGAGTTGAATGAATTTATTCAATGCTTGGTGTTCATTGAAAAGTGGGACAAATGGGTTCCGAAATACATAATTTTAGGTACTTAGAGGGTCAATTAGGCTCAATAATTTAGGGGGGGAAAACATATTGTGAAATTGTTAAGGTATACAATTTTCTATGATACATTTAGCCCCCACTTTGGTGAGAGTGTGAACTTATGCTCAAAATCATACTAGAGTAGATGAATATATGTCAAGAGGGGTATGATTGTCCAAATGTTGAAGAGATAGGATGACAAAGGATCAAAGAGGGTGTGTAAGCCCTTAGGATCCAAGATCCCATGGAAAACCAACATAAGGAAAAAGGAACACACACACATGTATGAGATACAACAAGACAACATACACAAACATACATTTTGGAAAACATGAAGCATACATGATTTGAAAACACATGGACACAACATAACATATGGATGATGATGAAATGAAAACAAGAACGATGTAAACACAGTTAAAAATAGAGAATAAAAATGCAAACACAATAAGAACAAAAGGTTATTACTAAAAGGATTTGAGTCGGTAAGGTAAATAGAGCTCAGTCTTAAATTGTCTCAAATACCAAACATCATTTACCGAATAAATGAATGCTCCCATGAGGACTAAATTCATACACATCACTCATGGGCCACATGGCTCTATTGGAAAGAAAGATGTATTATGCTAGGTGGACATGCTTAAGGGGTGTTCATGACTTACACCATAGCAGATCTTAGTGAATCATAGATTAGAAGGTACACGGGCTAGTGAGGACCGCTTTTCACTAGGTGAGCCCCCAAGACAAGGATGAGAAACACACACTAGGTCTACAAGGTTTGTAACCATAATAAGGTGGAAAATTGGAATAAAGCATCAGGTCTAGAAGTTTGTACCCACAAACAACCATACCAAGAGTTATACTCCCTAATAACTTTAATAAGGTGCCACAAAATATAATAGGTTTCGTATGGCTAGCAAGTTGTATTATGCTAGGTTTCATAAAAGATAACATGTTCCATAAGGCTAGTAAGTTGTATTATGCTAGACACTCATGAAACACATGGCCCCAAGAAAGGTGTATTATCCTGGGAAACTATGAATATGACAAGGTTTAACATCTTGGGGGATGAATACAACATAAAAATACAAGGACAAGAACTCAAGGGATGTTGTAATAACATCGCCTTAGAAGGTAAACAATCAAATAATCAAAGGGAATTTTCATAATATATGAAAGGTCACACCTTATGGAACATCACACTTGACATCACCACCAAGACAAGACTAGTCGAGGAATAGAAAATCACACCTTAAGGAACACTAGCCATAGTGTTACCACCAAGAAGAATGTCATACACCAAGGAAGATCACACTCTTGTAGGACACCAAGTATAATATCACCACAAAGGAGACACATTACATGGATTAAGAGAGCCACACTTTGGTTTAAAAGATCACACTTCATAGGAGATATATGTTATCATCACTAAGAAGGGATTATTTTTCATGCAAACAATTATCGAGGGACCATATCCCCCCCTTAAAATGTTAAGTGTACTTGCTACAATAACATTTTAAGGAGATATAAAGGGATCTGAAGAAGGAATACACCTAGGAAAGGTTACCTAACCCCTTGCCCCTCAAGTGTAAGGACAAAAGGTGATCCATAATGGACTATGATATGCTACTCCTTGTGTAATAAAATATGATTGCATAAAACCAAGTTTATACCCCCATGCATGGTAGTGAATGTATGGTACTATAAATACCACATGGAAAGGAGCAGAAACTAATGCTAGTTGTTAATTGAAGGACAATAACCAAGACCTCTTATTGTTTCTTGTGTTCTAGGCTCTATGGGGACACATATACCTTGTTCTTTGACACCACATCCTTTTCCATTATAGCCAAATTGTTTCAGAAGTTCATAACCTCTTCCATAAAGTGTTTTCATTTCTTTCAAAGAAGGTGTTTTTTCATGATCATTATCATCATATGTGGATGTATAATTTGTGTTTTCTTTTTCTTTGCTAAAATTTGTACTCACATGCTTTTGATGATTGAATTGATATTATTGTCACTTCCTTCTCCTTTCTCAATTTTGAATGTAGGTGTGAAATCTAATGATCCCCACTCATCATCTAATAACTTTTTCATGGATGGAAGACATTCATCCTTTCCCTCTTTTTGCAAATTTTCCACTTTTGTATTTGATGTCAATTTTTTAAGAGGATTTATCATTCCCTTCTCAGTTTGTAAACAACTTTCAAATTTAGGATAAGCTTTTATCGTGTAAACCTTGTTTTTGTAAGTGAATTTAATTAAATGATGCAATGTTGAAGGCACTCCATTCATTTCATGAATCCATGGTATCCCCAAGATAATACTATATGAAATATCATGAGGTGTGACATGGATAGGGGTTTTTATTTTCACCTTACCAACTTTGATAGGTAATGTTATCTCACCAAGCGATTGTTTTCCCACATTTTTAAAACCACAAATAGAAAAATCAACTAGTTGGATTTTAGTCTTATTCACTCCAATTTTATCCAAAAGGTTCACACTACAAACACTAAGACATAAACCATCATCAACAAGGGTACACATAATCCCAACCTTGTTAATAACAGATAATATCATCAAAGCATCATTCTATTTTTTATTTTCCAAAGGAGGTAATTCAATTTGATGAAAGACAATGTCCATACTATGGGAATTCATATTCTCAATCAAAGTTATCACATCATTTGGTTGCGCATTAGGAGGGATGAAATTTTTTTGCAAGGAATTTTGAAGCATGCTATGGTAAACAGGTGATGCTTGAATGAGATCCCACTAGAAAATCTTAGTAGGAGTGTTGTGAAGTTTTTCTATAAGGTCATAATCCTTTCCACTAAGTTGAGGTAAATTACAGGCACTAGGTAAAATAGATTGTGGGAATGGTATCAATGATGAAGTGGCTTGTGTTTATCTTGGTTGCTTGTTATTCCTAGTGTTATATGTGTGAGAAATAATGTGATAACTTGGTTGTTGAACACATGATTACTAGTAATTTGTTTTGCAAAGCTTAGGATATGGCCATGAGGTTTAGGAGGTCCTATAATGAGAGGACTCTTAGGAGGTCCAAAAGGAGTTTTAGGAAGTCCAATAATTATAGAACTCTTAGAGGTTCAAAAGGAGTTTTAGGAGATCCAATAATTAGAGGAATCTTGGGAGGTCCAAAAAGGATTTTTAGGAGGTCCAATAATCAAGGGAGATCTAATGGCCAATTGCGCATTCATAACCTCAATGGATTTGACTTCTTGTTGATGATTTTCTAACAAGGGGGGATCTAAGGTGGCCTTATCATCTTCCGTTAAGCAATCCATCTTACTATCATTTGAAAGAAATGTATTAATGATTTCATCCTCTTTCCCAACAATATCTTCCCAAGAAGGAGAGGTATCGAGAGAAGAACAACTATGATTATCATGATTGTCGATGATTTTGTCTTCTTACACCAAAATATTCTCTTTCATGATTGTCATCCTCCGTTAAGCAATCCATCTTACTATCATTTGAAAGAAATGTATTAATGATTTCATCCTCTTTCCCAACAATATCTTCCCAAGTAGGAGAGGTATCGAGAGAAGAACAACTATGATTATCATGATTGTCGATGATTTTGTCTTCTTACACCAAAATATCCTCACAAATGGGAGAGATATTGGGAGATGAATAAATACTAGGTAAAGTGATATTAAGAAATATAACATAGAAAAAGGAATCCTAGGTCCTAAATGCAAATAACCTAAGATGTAAGGGGCCTTTTTGCAAGTTTCATTAGGATGTAGATCAACTAGGTGATTAGATTGACTTACAACAATGAAGGTGAGACAATCAAACCTAGATCTACATCTAATTGAGGAATAGAATGAATTGGAAATATTTCAGAATGATTAATCTAATGATCATATATGCCCTAATATGTAAAATGCAAGATCACAAAAAATGATAAATAGAAACAGTAAAGTTCTAGTAGATCTAGAAGTTGCAGATGACTATGTACTTGTCCAAAAAAAATGTTCTGGTTGTGCCTACAAGGATAGGTTGACCAATGGTGCTAAGTCTTTGTAAGGGGTTCCTTCTCAACTTTTGGGGTCCTTTGGTGTTGGATCTGAGCTTTTGTTTTCTACTTGTAAAGTTGTCGAAATGTCGTTAGTAAATTTTGTAGATGAGATTCTATGGTTTGACAACAATGCAAAATGGATCTTTAAGCTCCCTTAAATCCTCTTCAAACTTGTAACCTACACATTCACAAAGAGGGAAAATGTTGTTCCATATAGGGGATTTCCTTTGTCAAACCTTGTGTAAGTGCTCCCACTTCTACAATGGAAAATGCCAATGATAGGAATGATAATTGAAAGGAAGGAATGATGAATGAACACAAGTTTCCACTCACCACCCTCCAATGGCTTCCTTGAAGGACTGAAGCCATACAAATAACCTCAAGGATTTGGATCTTGCTTTCTTGAGTGCTTGAATGCTTTCAAGACCTAAAAAATATGTTAGCTTTCATAAAGCAATGGAAACATGACAACATAAACTCACAAACACTTTGACATGATGCTTGAATCTTGAATTGCTACAATAAATCACTGAAATGTTGCTCTTGACTTGCTCTTGAATGATCTTGACAATAATTTCCTCAATTAATTTTCACTTAGATTTCAAATGATGGAAGACTAGATATTTATAGGAATTTATTTAATTTCTCAAAAATTAGATCCCAAAAGTCAACATTTTTAATTTGAATTTTGAATATTAAAATTCCACCAAAAAATCCAAAAATAGGTCCTGACTAAGAAAGGGGACCCATTCACCCATGGGTGAATGGGTCCTAGCAAAATTTCCAGGACACTCATTGTTGGGGGAAACATTTGAATTGAATTCATTTATTCAATGCTTGGTGTTCATTGAAAAGTGGGACAAATGGGCTCCATGATACATAATTTTAGGTACTTAGAGGGTCAATTAGGCTCAATAATTTAGGGGGGCCAAAACATAGTGTGAAATTGTTAAGGTATACAATTTTCTATGCTACAAGTGATATAGCTATCTTGATCCATTTAATGAGAGGAATTATGTTGGTTGATGTTGATGACATAACCACAAGAGCAAAAAACTATATAATCCAAGCTATAAAAATATCTGATAGGCCTCCCATGCATATTTTCCTAGCATTTCTACTAAACCAACCCATATTTTTTGAATACACTGAATACTAAGAGGGGGGTGAATCTGTATTCTACTAACACAATTAATTTTTAACCATCCAAATATTAACACACATCTTGTTGAACAAGACAATTGAGAGGGGGGATGAATCAGTTGTCACAAAATTAAAACTTTAATTCAATTACTAGAACTAATCCTTAACATTGCTTAAATGATTAAACATTAAGTGCAAGTGCAGAAACTAAAAACCATCACACAAATACAACACCATATTTATGTGGAAACCCCAATAATGGAAAAACCATGGTGTGGATTAACTCACAATATAGAGAATATCAAAACCGATTACAAGAGGCTCACTACATGAGAAACAAGGCTCACTACCAAAACAAGGACTCACTATCTGGAACAAGGAATCATTGTCCAACAGGGCTAATAACCCAAAGGGATCACTGCCATAGAGATACAAAGAAGATAAATGAGACCTGTTACATAGAGAAGAAAATATCAATGCAACAAAGGATTCCACCACAATTCACTCAATCCACTTGCAGACATATATGAATGATAGAGTGCACCTTCAATTCACTGCTTCCAGAAACTCAACAAGTAGGCCTCACATTGATTGTCCATACTTGCATCACACATACACACATGGATTCACACTTATCTCTACTCTCTTTGTGCTCTTGTGTCTATTTGCTTTGTTCTTGCTCTTCTTCTTCCCTAACTCATTTTGCATTTATACCATCTTCAACTTTGAAACATATCCAAAGTTGGCCATCCAAATTCAAATTCAAATCAGTTCAGTACCAAACATCCTAGGGTGGAATTAGAATGAGGGTGACCCAAACACACAATTCATAAGTACCCAAATAGATCCAACATGCTTCATCAACTCTGAAGGTAGTATTCCACACAAGGTTGGCCAAACCAATGTAAAAAACATAGAACAATCAAGCATGAACTTTCTAGATACCAAAATTATCTTCAATACAATAAAAAAAAATCAACTCTAGAATTGTAAGTCGTAAGACTTTAACAAAGAGAAATATGGACCAACAATATTTCTCCCAGACCTCAACCAAAAACATAGAAAACCATAGTTCACAACTGGTGAACACAAATCACATTGTACAATGAATCAATAGCCAAAAATTTGGATATAGTAGCTTCCGACAATCATGATCAACATATAAGAACCACACAAACATATGAGCAAATACCAGAGCAAAACCTGGAGCAATCACTGAACATCTGCAACATATCTTCATTACAATTTTCTCAATATCCTCAACATATACAACCAATGCCCTGTATCCATGACACTAATGACAACAACAATTAGTTGATAACCAATTGACTAGTTTATATAAATGAGAACACCTTCATTCTTTACATTCTTGCAACAATCTCCCCCTTTGTCATTGATGGCAACACATGATGTGAAAAACCATCAAAGGCACCATATTAGCTCTAAATACACTTCTCAAGATTTTTCTTTCTATTCCTTTCTATTTCTCCCCTTTAGTAGATAGTCTTTTATATGCTTCCTCTTCTTTTTAGATTCCTCCCTTTTTCACATGCTTCCTCTCTTTTTTCACATATTTCCTCTCCTTTTTCACATGCTTCCTCTCCCCCTTTGACATCAATGGAAAAGGTAAAATATATTTTACATTGATTTCCCCTTTGACATAGAAAACATAATACTCACAATGAAAACACCTGACACTACCTACTCCATCTGAAAAGTAGCCACCAAAAAATCAATCTAGAAGAAAGATAGATTCATAGATCCACTAGACTAATGCATGTCCATATGCATCTACTTCAAGAAAGGAGGGGAAATGACCCCTAACTTCTCCTAGAGATACTCAAAATTATCTTTAGGAAGAGCCTTTAAAAGATATCAGCAACCTGATCCTTCATCGAAACATACTCAAGATTTACTTCATTCTCCATGACCTTCTCTCTCAAGAAACAATACCTAATAGATATATGCTTCGTCCTTGAGTGCATAACAGGATTCTTTGAAATTTCAATTGCACTTGTATTATCACATAAGATAGAAATAGGATCATCATACACCACTGTGATATCTTTCAATGTCTATTTCATCCATACATGTGTACAACAAGATGTAACAACAATATACTCAGCTTCAGAAGTAGAAAACCATGCCACCAATCTGCAACCAAGAAAGAATGCACCACCACTTGTACTATTTATTTCATCTACACATCCAACCCAATCTACATCCGTATAAGCACTTAGAGTAAAGTCAATATCTCTAGGATACCATAATCCATAATATGGAGTGTCATTCAAATATCTAAATATTCTCTTAACAACATCAACATGTGTTTCCCTAGGAACTTCTTGAAATCTAGCCACAAAACAAACATCATGCATAATATCCGGTCTAGTAGAAATCAAATACAATAGTCCATTAATCATAGATCTATACTTTCTCTAATCAACCTTAGGTGAATCATCATCTTTACCCAATTTGCAACCAATCACCATAGGAGTACATACCAGTTTGGAAACATCCATCCCAAAATTCTTCAACATCTCTTTCACATACTTATACTGTGAAAAAAAAATCCCTTTCTCTGTTTGATTGATCTATAGCCCAAGAAAGAAATTCATTTCTCCAAACATAGACATTTCAATTTTTTTTGCATCTCTTTTGCAAAAATCTTGCTCATATTTTCATTTCCTCCAAAGATAATGTCATCAACATATACAAATACAATCAAGATTTTGTCATTTTCAATCTTAAAATATAGATTACTGTATGTCTTACCTTTGTTGAAACCTTGCTAAATCAAATACCTATCTAACCTCGCATACCAAGGTCTAGGATCTTGCTTCAATCCATATAAATCTTTCTTCAATCTACACACCATATCTAGTTGCTCTAACAACTAAAATCCTTTTGGTTGTTCCATGTAGACCTCTTCTTCTAGCTCACCATCCAAAAATGCTAACTTGACATCCATCTGATAGATCTTGAAATCTTTATGAGAAAAAAATGCTAAGAACATCCTTATAGCTTCCATTCTTGCTAAAACATTTCCTGAAAATATATGCCTTCCACTTGTGAGTAACCTTTACACACAAGCCTTGCTTTGTTTCTAACCACTTCCCCATTCTCATTCAACTTATTTTGAATACCCACTTCGATCCAATAATGTTTTTATCTGTCGATCTTGAGACCAATTCCCAAGTTTGATTCTTCTCAATCTGCATAAGTTTTTCTTTCATGGATTCCATCCAATGTTCATCTTTACATGCTTTGAACTCACAGTCTTTGGTTCAATCTCAGAAAACAAACACAGATTAACTTCAAAAGTTGCTCTACTTCTAGTTAATACTCCTTTAGTCTTATCTCCAATAATATGACTTTCTGAATGATTCTTTTGCACATATCTAGGCATCTTAGGTGACACCACCAGAGCATCTTCTTCTCTTTCATTCTGCTCATTCTACTTCTCTTCTTTCTTTTTCTTCCATAATCTCTTCAATTCTTACACAATTAGGTTCATCAGATACATATCCATCAATGTCAATTGAATTCTTCACTTTCTCTTCAACCTTGACATTTACACTTTCTACAATATTTCTTAGTCTTTTATTGAAACATTTGTATGCTTTGCTTTTAGTAGAATATCTAAGAAAAATTCCTTCATCGCTTCTTGCATCAAACTTACCTAAATTTTATTCATCTCTTCTTATATAACATTTGATCCTAAATACCTTGAAATACTTAACAGTAGGAATTCTTCCAAACCGTAACTCATAGGGGGTCTTTGTACTATTTTATTTTGCTTGAAATTCATTGGATACATAAAAAATAGTATGAATAGCTTCTCTCTAGTAAACTACTGGTAAACCAGCCTCAATAATCATTGATCTAGCAACCTCTTGAACTATTCTATTTTTCCTTTCAACAACTCCATTTTGTTGAGGAGTTCTCAAAGCAGATAACTATCTTCTTATTCCATGCACTTCACAAAACATATTAAACTCATGGGAGGTGAATTCTCCACCTTTGTCAAACCTTAAGAATTTTATCTTCAATTTTACTTCATTTTCAACCATAGCTTTGAATGTCTTGAATCTATCTAATGCATATGATTTCTCTCTAAGAAACGTAACCCATGTATATCTAGAATAACCATTAATCAAAAGCATAAAGTACCTTTCACCTTGTAGACTTCTCACTCTTGTAGGACCACATAGATTTGTATGAATTAAATCTAGTAGACCAGTAGTAGACTATTCCTTTGATCTATAAAGACTTCTTTCTTGCTTTCCAAACTAAAAATTCCTAAAAATAGCATTAAAAAGCTTTGTAATCCTTGGTAAATCTCTCACAGATTGAACAACACTAATCCTCACCAAGTTGTCAAAATTCATGTGACACATTATCCTATGCCATACCAACCAACATTAATTTGAGTCATAAAGCATCACCCATCAACACCCTTAAGTTGATGGATATTTCATTCAGATTTCTTTCTAGCAACAATCAATTTTTTGGATCCTTTCCAGATCTCACACCTCTCATCCTTAAACAAAAGATCATATCCCTTATTGTACATCTTTCCAACACTCAAAATATTATGCCTTAAATCCTTAACATAGTAGATATCATCAGTATTATTCTTTCCATCAAAACTTACTAAACCTATCCCACAAATTTTAGCACTAGTATCATCTCCAAACATAACCAAGCCTCCATCATATTTTTCAAGTTTAAAAAACTTAATTTTATCACAGTCATGTGATGTGAAAAACCACTGTCAACAACCCAATAGTTCTTTTCTTTTCTAGCATGTAGGTCAAAGATAACATTACCTTCATTTTTCTCCTTCGGAGGGCTTTCCTTCACCTATTTTTCAGAATTAGCAGAAGTAGGTTCATCCTTTATAGCTAGGAACACACATTCATTTTCATCAAAATCTTCATACTCAGAATCTTCATCAGATATACTATCATTCTCATTCACATAATATGCTCTATTAATCTTCTTTCCTTTCTTTTCTTTCTCATATCTTTGTTTATTCCTCTTAGCTCTTTCCGAACACTTTGCAACATAATGACCTATTTCTCCACAACTAAAGCATTTAAAGGGTAACTTACCTTCATACTTATCGGAGCCTTTCCTCATCCTTCTCACAAAGTTAGCCTCTATTTCATAAAAAATTTCTTCATCGAGATCTTCAAATTTTGTAGCCTTAAAAGAAGTTTCTAATTTGCATCCATCTATTAGACTCGGCTTCCTCATCTCATAAGATGTTAGAAATCCCAACAACAGATCTTTAGTGCAAGTCTTATAATCTATACTTTGTTCAATATCACACACCTTCTCATTGTAAGCATCAGGGAGAGTTCTAAGAATCTTCTTTACAATTCTAGTTTCATCTACAATAGCACCAAGTCCTCACATTTCAGCCACTATCTCATCCAATCTCTATACATAAGCTTTAACATTCTCATCTTTAGACATGTGTAGAAGCTCAAACTGTGTCTCCAAATTTTGTAATTTTTCCTCTTTAACTCTTTCATCACCTTCATGTGCCCTTTCCAAAGCATCCCATACTTCCTTAGTATTTTTTAGATTTTGAACCTTAATTGACTCGAAATGTACCAAAATGTTCTTCAAATATTACTTCACCTTATTATTTGCTTCATGTGCTTTGATTTCATCAGTTGTACTTGGACCATTTGCAGGAGGAGTGTAAGGAGTCTTGTAAGCTTTCTCCACATCATATCTGCAATACTCCAGATATTCTTCCATCAATATTTTCTAGACAACATAATTAGTTCCATCGAACCTCAGATAATCATAAGTCATTTTTCCAGCCATCTTGGACCTTCCTAAAGCGGTTAATCTCTTCAACAACAAACCAAGCTCTGATACCAATTTTTGAACAAGACAACTGAGAGGGGAGGGTGAATCAATTTTCACAAAATTAAACCTTTAATTCAATTACCGAAACTAGTCCTTAACACTGCTTAAATGATTAAACATTAAGTACAAGTGTAGAAAATAAAAATCATCACACGAATAGAACAACACCAGATTTACGTGGAAAACCCAATAAGGGAAAAACCACAGTGAGGATTAACACACACTATAGAGAATATCAAAATTGATTACAAGAGGTTCACTGCCTGAGAAATAAGGCTCATTGCCAAAACAAGGACTCATTGTCTGGAACAAGGACTCACTGTCCAATAGGGATAACAACCCAGAGGGCTCACTACCACATAGATACAAAGAAGATAAAGGAGGCTTGTTATAGAGAGAAGACAATCTCAATGCAACAAAGGATTCCACCACAATTCGCTCAATCCACTTGCATACATGCATGAATGATAGAGTGCACCTTCAGCTCACTGCTTCCAGAAACTTAACATTTAGGCTTCACATTGATCTGGCATACTCGCATCATACACACACAATGATTCACACTTATCTCTATTCTCTTTTGGCTCTTGTCTCTATTTCCATTTTTCTTGCTCTTCTTCCCTAACTCATTTTGCATTTATACCATCTTCAACTTTGAAACATTTCCAAATTTGGCCATCCAAATTCAAATTCAAATCAGTGAGACACCAAACATCCTAGGGTGGAATTAGAATGAGGGAGACCCAAACACATGCTTCATAAGGACCCAAATAGATCCAACATACTTCATCAACTCTAAATGTAGTATTCCACACAAGGTCGGCCAAACCAGTGTAAAACACATAGAATAATTAAGCACAAACTTTTCAAATACCAAATTATCTTCAATACAATCAAAACAACTCAACTCTAGAACCACAAGTTGTAATACTTTAACAAAGAGAAATTTGAACCAATAATATTTCTCTCGAACCTCAACTAGAAACATAGAAAACCACAGTTCACAACTGGTGAACACAACTCACACTGTACAATGAATTAATAGCCAAAAATATAGATATAGCAGCTTCCAACAACCATGATCAACATATCTATACCACACAAACATGGGAGCAAATCCCGAAGCAAAAACCAAAGCAATCACTTAACATCTACAACATATCTTCATTACGATTTTCTCAATATCCTTGACATATACAACTAATGACCTGTATCCATGACACTAATGACAACAACAATCAGTTGATAACCAATTGACCAGTTGACATCAATGATGACACCTTCATTCTTTCCATTCTTGCAACACATCTAGCTGCAATAGTAAACCAAAACATGAAAGGGATCATAACATCTCATAACAAATCGACACCAATATTTTTATGTGGAAAACCCAAAATGGGAAAAACCACGGTGAGGATTAACTCACAATATATTATAACCAGTTACAAGATATTATAGGGATTACTACTAGGACAGACCATCCTTGAAAGGCTCACAACCTAAAGTGAATACAAAATGGCTTACTGCCAAGATACAAAGAGTATGGCTCATTGCCAAAAGATGAACTGAAGAAGTACACCTTCAAAGTGTTGAGATCAGTTTTGGTTAAGTTCTGGAAAACCAAAATCTTGCTCCAGTTTTAGGTATACAAAAACTATCAATACCTTCGCACTATAACAATTGTCACATAGTTCGCATCACTGTTCACCATACTTTTTATCTATGTTCGTTCCACGATATGTTCCACACACATACATACATACATACATACATACATACATATATATATATATATATATATATATGTCTACATCTTTATACATCAATTAATTTGGCCTAATTGGATGTGAACATACATAATTCAAATTGACTTGTTGGCCCAATTCAAAAATCATTTTTGGTGCATGAAACAAAATGTATCAAACACAAATTAGGTTGCCCCATACCTAATAAGCAACACTTTAAACGATCATAAGATAAGCAATTCTTAACCCTATCGACCAAACAAGTACCAAAATTCTATCATTTAGGTATCTCAACTAGATCAACCAAAGTTGTTGAAAGGTCATTTATAGCTAGATAACTAATACTCCTGAGCAACATATCAAAAACTTATAGAATTATTTTTTGTTGAGAGAAGTTTTGGATCAAAATACCAAATCAATATAGATACACAATTTACTTAGCCAGTTTCCAACCAATGTTGGCATCAATGACAACAAACGCAAAGGTCACCTTCTTCATTCTTCCAACAATATCGACTATTGTTCCTACAATAATCAGTAAACTAACTACTTCTATGGATCCTTATAATGGATTGTATGAATTTAAGGCCTTGGTGTAGAGTTTTGTAAATAATTTGGTGGATTTAGAGAGAGATCATGCACAAAATAATTGACCATATCAACCTTATAGTTACTCCTATGAACTAAATAGGCAGCCTTATTAGGGAAATTCCATAGGGAAGAACCAATTGAGCTATACAAGGCCTCTGAATACCATAAATACAACTACCACAATCAATTCAAAGGCTCATGTTCTAATGTATAATAATTTGGATCAGGACATGAATGGTATTATTCATATAATCTACCACACAAGAAAAATTCATGTCAAAATGGGGCCTTCAACCAAACTCTGATGGTTCAATTTGTAATAGAAATCCTAGAACAAGTTGTACTATGTTAAAGGGTTTCAAAACATGAGTAGGTGAAACAAGAATCAATTTTGATGAACTAGTATCAGGATTTTTTCTATGATTCTGATTATTAGGCTTTCTTGTTCATTGAGGAGACCACTGATGATTGCTAGCCTAGTGATGTAAAGTTTTCCCCTCCTATTCATTGCAACAATATGGACAATGAAGATCATGATGGGATGGATTGTGCTACACCTAGAAATGAAATCACAATCTAAGGTAAGCTTATCAAAATGTTTCTTTTCTTCAAGGGCAAAACCTTATATTCAAATTTAATCGGTAAGGTTCTAATGACCTTTGTAACCACATCAAACTCTTTTACTTCTTCTCCTAATCCTTTCATAGCATTGACAACTTCATCAACTCTTAGGAAATATTCAGCCACTTTTTCATCATCCTTCATTTTCATCTCCTCAAACTGATGTTTGAGTGTAATGATTTTTGACAGTTTGACTTTCTCATTCCCTTGGTATATATTTTCAAGTTTTTCCCAAATTTCATGAGCAGATTTGCAATGCATGACTTTAATGAACGCATCTTTAGTTAAACCACACAAGAGGGCATGCTTAGCTCTGGCATTTGTTTCATACCTCTTTTTTTCAGTAGGATCAGTAGGAAGAGTGGTTGGTACATTGTAATCATTTAAAACAATGCTCCAAACATCAACATCAAAAGAAATAAGAAAAGCTTCCATTCTGATTTTCCATAACACATAATTTGTTCCATCAAATAACAGAGCTCTGGTTACAGAGGCACCGTCTTGAGAATATGCCATTAAAAACAAACTCCAAGACCAAGATCAATCCAAGGTGATTAAAACCTATCAAAGGACCCTCCGCTCTGATACCAATTGTTGGAGTTAAAATGACACTGAGAGGGGGGGTGAATCAGTGTCTTAACAGATTTGACCAATTTTCAAAAATTCAAAAACATAGCTCAAATTCGATCTCAATATTACTCTGATTAATGGATTCATGAGTTGAATGTAATCATTCATAAATAGAATTGAGAAAAGTAATAATCCCAACAGTGAACAGAAACAACAACACAGTAAAGTAGTGAGCACATAAAAGAATAAAGAGACATAAGATTTTTCCAAGTGGGAAACCCTCCTGGGGTATAAAAACCACTCCCGAAATGCCTTGCAGGCTTAACCTTTTTAATCAATTGTTCACAATGCCTTATAGGCTGATTTTTTAGCACCCACTCAAGGAGCACCAACCCCTCGTTTAGATATATCTATCTCAAGGAGCACCAACCCCTCAAATTATATTTTAGAACAATAATTATTTCTTAGAGGATCTCTCTATTTTTAGTTAAGCTCATAACTCTTTTTTTTCTCGTCTACAGAATACCCTAAATATTCAATAATTGAATCCCTAAAATATTATATAGAGAAGAAATTTACAATATCTCTGCATCTTGTTATTCAGATTTTATTGCAGAGTTTATCCATACATTTTCATACAGCCAAGGAATGATAATCTCATAATTACAACTACCTAACAGAAAACATATTTTTCTGCTTCTATTTATACATCTTTTTTATTTAAATGCTAGAAAAGTAACTGTCTTCAGAAGTAACGGCTGAACAACCAACCTGAGAATGTTTAGACTGAAGTTAACAAAGTTGTTTATAATAGAAATCTTCATCTTGTACCTAGCAAGATTATTAGTTGAGGTGAAATTGATTTCCCAATACAAGAGCCTTTTCACCCAGCTAAGAGCCAACCTCAACAAATCTGAAATGTATGTGATCATTTCACTGCTTAAAAAGCACAACTACCCACCACAGACAAATCTGCAACTCCCATGGCTCCATCAACCATTGTTGAGCTTTTAGCTAGAAATGCACCAAATAAAGCTTCCATATACCACTAATAAAGCCGTTACAACCAGCAACAACAGAAACTAAAACTCTCATGATGGCGGCCAGGCTAGGGTTCCATTCCCAGCCAAAAAGAATAATCATGAAATTTTTCCCTAAACTCTCATTTCTGTCGATGTAATGTTATACTGAAGGAAACTTTATTGCCGTTAGACAATCCTATGTTTGTCACTGAGACAATTCAAAATTGGGGAGACCTTATATAGAATACCTTTTGTTTTACCGAAAGTCCACTTGATACACATTAGTTGCCATGACACATGGTTTTTCTTGCCGACGAGTCCATCTATACTATACATGTCACTGAGACTTCAAACCATCGGGGAGACATCTTGTAGATCGTTTCAGACATACCAAAACACCCCGAATTCACACCTGTTCGCTGAGACATATCAATGTCGGGGAGACCTCTCAGAGAGCACACTATGTCATACCGAAAAACTTTATCCACTCTAAGTCGCTGAGACAAGTTAGATCCTATGTCGACAAAGTCCTTTTGTGTTCCATCGGCGAGACCAGAGGTCACTTTCTGAGACCTCACGCCGAAGACCCTCACTCTTACCGATACGCATCCATCCACCACCAATCGGTGTGACATTGCACATTCGCTATGACCCTTCGCCAAAGCCTTAAACTCTTGCTTATGTGTTTCCATTTAATCTCCAATTGGTATGACGTACCAATTTCGCTGTGACCACATACCGATGGTGTAACACTTGCCGATAGGGATCACTCTCTATCACCAAAACAAAAAAGAGGTCTTGCCAATAGCTGCCTATATGTTAAATTCAATTGACATGATATCAAAAATGTCTTGCCGATAGGCAACACAGACATTTCAAAATGGATCGGGGAGACCCTGCCATTCTCACGCTGATATGTGTAAGCCCGAATGAGAAACAACCAATACCATTAGACAAATGAGATGTCAGAACCAAGGTAATTGTAATGCCTTCAAAAATGTGAGTTCAAGGAATGTAATCAAAAGGCTTGTAATTATGTGAAATACACCTATGGTATGCAAGGAGAACCATCCTGACAAAGAAACCATCTGTCAAACTTTGTCAATCAAAGAAATAGCATTCATAACATGAACCAGAGATCTCATCACCATGAATTTGAATCATAACAAATAACTTTTTGTAATAGCCAAGAAACATCAAAGAAGTGCCATAATAAAGCATAAGGATCCAAACTAAGACTGATCATCAAAGAGAACCAACTGAAAGGGATTTTGTCATCAAGGACAAACTATAAACACAACTGAGATCCAACAAACTTCCCCTTTGTCCTTGATGGAAAAACACAAATGACTCTCCCCCTTTTTGCCTCAATGACAAAGAATAGAAGAGAAGAATGTGCATTTCCATGAAACAAAACTGAGAAGCCAACCAAAATATCATGAGAAACAGCTGCAAAAAGAGTAACAGTGCAGCAACTAAGATTGTAGGGGAGCTGTAAGTGAATCAAAATAGATAATATTCTCCCCCTAAGCCAATGCTTGTAAAATCAAAGAAGTAAAGATTGAGAGATAACTCCCAATCGAAGTCTCAACCTTTCAAATAACTCTTTAGCTAAGGGCTTAGTAAAAATATCAGCCACCTGATCTTGTGATCCAACAAAATGTAAATATACTTCATTAGCTAGTACGTTTTTCTCTTAGAAAATGAAACTTGATAGCAATATGTTTACTTCGAGAGTGCATAACAGGATTTTTGGAGATATTTATCGCACTTGTGTTATCACAGAGAATTGAAATAGGTTTAGGAACTTCAATGCCCATATCAGATAGAGTTTGACTCATCCAAAGAACTTGAGTACAGCATGAAGTGGTAGCAATGTATTCTGCTTTAGCAGTAGAAAGAGAAACATATACTTTTTTCTTGTTGTGCCATGCCACTAAATGATCACCAAGAAAGAATGCAGCACCACTGGTGCTTTTCCTATCATCCAAACAACCAGCCCAGTCAGCATCAATATAAGCAATCAAAGAGAAATCATTGCTTCTAGGATACCAAAGACCATAATCAAGAGTGCCCTGAATATATTTAAAAATCCTTTTAACAGCAGTGACATGGGATTCTTTAGGTGATGCCTGAAACCATGCAACTGTGCAAACTACCTACATAATGTCAAGTCTAGAGGCAGTTAAATATAAAAGACTGCTGATCATTGATCTATATTCCATTTGATTTGAATTAGGAGAATCATCAATTTTAGTAAGTTTGCATCCAGTAGCCATTGGAGTGCTAACAAGATGACATTCATCCATTTTAAATTTCTTAAGCATCTCTCTAGCATATTTGGTTTGAGAAAGAAATATTTCATTCTCACATTGAGAGATTTGAAGACCCAGAAAGAAATTTAATTCTCCTAACATTGACATTTCAAACTCAGATTCCATTATCTGAGAAAACTTTTTACTCAAAGTAACATTATTGCAGCCAAAGATAGTGTCATCAACATAAATTTCAACAACCAAAATATCAGAACCTTCAGTTTTAACATAAAGATTGTTGTCTACACCTCCTCTAACAAAACCATTAGAAATCAAATGATTGTCCATCCTAGAGTACCAAGCTCTAGGTGCTTGTTTAAGCCATAGAGGGCCTTTTTCAATCTATAAACATGATCAGGCTTATCTTTGAAAATAAATTCTTCAGGCTGTTCAACATAGACCTCTTCATCTAAATAGCCATTTAAAAAAGCAGTCTTAACATCCATTTGATAAATAGTAAAGTTTTTGTAAACAGAATAAGCCAAGAATATTCTGATAGATTCTAGTCTAGCAATAGGTGCAAAGGTTTCACAAAAATCAATACCTTCTTGTTGAGCATAGCCTTTGCAGACAAATCTTGCTTTGTTGCGAATAACATTACCATTTTCATCAACCTTGTTTCTGTATATCCATTTCCCTCCATTGACATTCTTGTCATCTGGTCTTGGGACTAACTCCCAAGTCTATTTTTTCTCAATTTGATCAATTTATTCCTGCATAGCATTAAGCCAACATGAGTGTGAGAGCTTCATTAAAAATTTTAGGCTCAAAAAGAGTAACTAGACAGAAAGCTATTTGTGCCTTTTCATCAAATTCTGCAGCCTTTCTTCTAGTTTGAACTCTTGCATTTTTATCCCCAATAATCTGATCTTTGGGGTGATATATAGCTAGAGTTTTCGAAGGAGCTTTTGATGCAACCTTTTCAAGACTTGCTTTTTCAATTTTAGGGCTTGTTGATTCAGCAATAGGCTTTGTTGTTTCAGCTCCTTCTGAAATTATTTCAAGTTCAAGTTCTTCTTCCTTATTATCCTGCAAAGATTCGGCATTCAAATGTGGTCCTTCATCAAATTTTACATTAACAACTTCAACAATCTTATTAAACCTTTTGTTAAGACATTTATAAGCTTTGCTGTGAGTTGAGTATCCCAAAAAGATACCCTCATCACTCTTTGATTGAAAGCTCCCAAGGTTATCATCATCTTTCTTGATAAAACACTTACTTCCAAAAAATTTAAAGTGTTTGACAGAAGCAGTTTTTCCATACCAAAGTTCATAAGGAGTGTGTTTAGATTTCACCCTAAGCTACACTCTATTCAAAATGTATACAGCTATATGAACTTCTTTCCAATACATATCAGACAACTTAGCTTCATCTAGCATGGTTCTAGCCATTTCTTTTATAGCTCTATTCTTATGTTCAACTACCCCATTTTGTTGAGGTGTTTTTGTGGTAGCATATTGTCTTTTAATGTCGTGTTGTTCACAGTAATCAATAAACTCTTGAGAGGTGAACTCACCTCCTTTGTCAGATCGCAAACATTTAAGTTTCAAATCAGATTCCTTCTCAACCAATTTATGAAAGATTTTAAACCTTTCAAAGGCTTCTGATTTGTGCTTAAGAAATGTGACCCAAACCATTCTAGTATAATCATCCACAAACAACATAAAGTACTTTTCACCATTAATAGACCTTGTTCTGGTTGGTCCACATAAATTAGTATGCACAAGCTATAAAGGTTTTGAAGAAGAATGTTCTTTTGTTTTGAAGCTGATTTTAGTCAGTTTACCACTCAAACATTCTTTGCACATAGAGTTTTCTAGCTTGCTAAGAATTGGTAGGCCTCTAACATTCTAATTTTTACTGATTCTAACTAGATTTTCAAAGTTTATGTGTCCTAATCTTTTATGCCATAACCAATTCTCTTCAATTTGTCCCATTAGACACATACCTTGATTATTGTCATTGCTTGATGTGTCGAGAAGATTGTACACATTTCCTTTTGTCCTCCTTCCAGCTGCAATAGCCTTTCCAAGCTTGTTCTTAATCTCACATCCCTACGAAGTGAAAAGAACATGATAACCACTATCACAGATTTTACTAACACTTAGAAGATTGTGCTTGAGACCTTCCACATAGTACACAATATAGATAGGAGTGTCTTCATTCAGAAGAAGTGAACCTCTACCTTTAATTTGAATACCAGAGTTATCACCAAACTTAACATAACCACCTACATAATCTTCAAGATTTATAAAATTATCCTTGTCGCCAGTCATATGGTTAGAACATCCACTATCCAAGACCCATAAGTCCTTTTTCTTGGAATGAAAAGTAGTTTGAACCAACATAGTTTGCTCAATGTTGTTAACAGTCTTAGGTTTCCAAACCTTTTTAATTTTCTATTGTTTAGATTGCAGATCAGTTCTGCACTGTTTGACAGAATGTCCCAAAGCATTGCATGTAAAACATCTGACCTGTCTAACAAAACCATAGTGTTGTCTAAGACCAAACCTGGGTATTCTAGGATTCATAAGCCTGCAAGTGCTCACCTTATGGCCAAATTTGTTGCAGAAAAAACAATAACCATAGAAGAAAGGATTGACTCTGTATGAATATCTATTACCTCTTAAAGACTGAACATGATCCTTACCAAATTTTGAGTGATTTGAACCTGAATGTTTGACTTTAGAAGAGGGGTTTTGTTTAGCATTGTCAATTGAGCATTCACTCTTTTCAAAACCAACACCAGCTTTATCTTTGTACATCTTCTGCTTGCTGAGCATCTCATTCAATTTTGGAGTTCTTTCGTATTTTTCAATTTCCTTCCTAAGACAGACTACTTCTTGTTCCAGTTTTTTAATTTCTTGATCTTTGTAGCTTACTGTCACTCGAAGACAGTCCTCAACTCTTTTAGCTTCTTCAAGTTGAGTTTTCAAAGAGACCATTTCTTGATCTGGTTTATGTTCTTGAGCAAGAAATTGTTTTTTGAGTTTTCTGACCTCTTGTAAAGCACATTTCAGCTCACTTTCAAGATCTACTTCACCTTCTTCAATGTCAATGGTGTTTGAATCATTTTGTTGAGTAGTTTTAGTCATGAACAAAGTTTCATCTTCTTCAATTGATGAATCTTCAAACTCAATATCAAATTCATCCTTACTAAACAGACTTTTCTTCTTTTTGAAATTGAAGTTTCATTTAGGTTTAAAGGCCTTCTTCTTAGGTTGTTTTTCAGTTGTCTCGTTGTCACAGATTTGATCATCATAGGGACACTTTGCAGCAAAGTGACCTATTTTTCCAGAGTTAAAACATTTAAAGGGAAGTTTTCCCTTATATTTTCCTGATCCCTTTTTAAGTCTTCTAACAAAATGGGATTCTTTAGAATCAGACAACTCTGATTCACTGACTTCGAATTTTTCTTTCTTTTCAGTGTTAAAGGCAGTTTCTTTTCCAGTTGAGTTGTTTTTGCTAGTTCTCATTTCATAGGCAGTAAGTATTCCTTGCAGACTATCTAAGGTAAGCTTATCAAAATGTTTCTTTTCTTCAAGGGCTAATACCTTATATTCAAATTTAATCGGTAAGGTTCTAATGACCTTTGTAACCACATCAAACTCTTTTACTTCTTCTCCTAATCCTTTCATAGCATTGACAACTTCATCAACTCTTAGGAAATATTCAGCCACTTTTTCATCATCCTTCATTTTCATCTCCTCAAACTATTGTTTGAGTGTAATGATTTTTGATAGTTTGACTTTCTCATTCCCTTGGTATATATTTTCAAGTTTTCCTAGATTTCATGAGCAGATTTGCAATGCATGAATTTAATGAACACATCTTTAGTTAACCCACAGAAGAGAGCATTCTTAGCTTTGGCATTTGTTTCATACCTCTTTTTTTCAGTAGGATCAGTGGGAATAGTGGTTGGTACATTGTAATCATTTAAAACAATGCTTCAAACATCAACATCAAAAGAAATAAGAAAAGCTTCCATTCTGATTCTCCATTACACATAATTTGTTCCATCAAATAACAAAGCTCTGGTTATAGAGGCGTTGTCTTGAGAATGTGCCATTAAAAACAAACTCCAAGACCAAGATCAATCAAAGGTGATTAAAACCTATCAGAGGACCCTACGCTCTGATACCAATTGTTGGAGTTAAAATGACACTGAGAGGGGGGGTGAATCAGTGTCTTAACATATTTGACCAATTTTCAAAAATTCAAAAACATAGCTCAAATTTGATCTCAATATTACTATGATTAATGCATTCATGAGTTGAATGTAATTATTCATAAACAGAATTGAGAAAGGTAATAATCCCAACAGTGAACAAAAACAACAACTTAGTAAAGCAGTGAGCACATAGAAGAACAAAGAGACACAAGATTTTTCCAAGTGGGAAACCCTCCTGGGGTATAAAAACCACTCCCAAAATACCTTGCAGGCTTAACCTTTTTAATCAACTGTTCACAATGCCTTATAGGCTGATTTTTTAGCACCCACTCAAGGAGCACCAACCCCTCATTTAGAGATATCTATCTCAAGGAGCACCAACCTCTCAAATTATATTTTAGAACAATAATCATTTCTCAGAGGATCTCTCTATTTTCAGTTAAGCTCATAACTCTCTGTTTTCTCGTCTACAGAATACCCTAAATATTCAATAATTGAATCCCTAAAATATTATATAGAGAAGAAATTTACAATATCTCTGCATCTTGTTATTCATATTTTATTGCAGAGTTTATCCATACATTTTCATATAGCCAAGGAATGATAATCTCATAATTACAACTACCTAATAGAAAACATAGTTTTCTGCTTCTATTTATACATCTTTTTTATTTAAATGCCAGAAAAGTAACTATCTTCAGAAGTAACAGCTGAACAACCAACCTAAGAATGTTTAGACTGAAGTTAACAAAGCTGTTTATAATAGAAATCTTCATCTTGTACCTAGCAAGATTATTAGTTGAGGTGAAATTGATTTCCCAATACAAGAGCCGTTTCACCCAGCTAAGAGCCGACCTCAACAAATCTGAAACGTATGTGATAATTTCACTACTTAAAAAGCACAATTTCCCACTACAAACAAATCTGCAACTACCATGGCTCCATCAACCACTATTGAGATTTCAACTAGAAATGCACCAAATAAAGCTTCCATATACCATTGATAAAGCCGTTACAACCAGCAACAACAGAAACTAAAACTCTCATGATGGCGGCTAGGCTAGGGTTCCATACCTAGCCAAAAAGAATAATCATGAAATTTTTCCCTAAACTCTCATTTCCGTCGATGTAACATTATGTCGAAGGAAACTTTATCACCGTCAGACATCCCTATGTTTTTCGCTGAGACAATTCAAAATCGGGGAGACCTTATATAGAATACCTTTTGTTTTATCGAAAGTCCACTTGATACACATTAGTCACCGTGACACATGGTTTTTCTTGCCGACAAGTCCATCTATACTATACATGTCGCTGAGACTTCAAACCATTGGGGAGACATCTTGTAGATCGTTTCAGACATACCGAAACACCCCGAATTCACACCCGTTCGCTGAGACATATCAATGTCGAGGAGACCTCTCAAAGAGCACACTATGTCACACCGAAAAACTTTATCCACTCTGAGTCGCTGAGACAAGTTAGATCCTATGCCGATAAAGTCCTTTTGTGTTCCATCGGCGAGACCGGAGGTCACTCGCCGAGACCTCACGCCGAAGACCCTCACTCTTATCGATACACATCCATCCACCACCGGTCGGTGTGACTCTGCACATTCGCTATGACCCTTCGTCAAAGCCTTAAACTCTTTCTGATGTGTTTCCATTTAATCTCCGATCGATGTGACATACCAATTTCATTGTGACCACATACCGACGGTGTAACACTTGCCGATAGGGATCACTCTCTATCGCCGAAACAAAAAAGAGGTCTTGCTGACAACTGCCTGTATGTTAAATTCAATTGACATGATATCAAAAATGTCTTGCAGATAGGCAACACAAACATTTCAAAATGGATCAGGGAGACCCTACCATTCTCATGCCGATATGTGTAAGCCCGAATGAGAAACAACCAATACCATTAGACAAATGAGATGTCAGAACCAAGGTAATTGTAATGCGTTCAAAAATGTGAGTTCAAGGAATGTAATCAAAAGGCTTGTAATTATGTGAAATACACCTATGGTATGCAAGGAGAACCATCCTGACAAAGAAACCATCTGTCAAACTCTGTCAGTCAAAGAAATAGCATTCATAACATGAACCAGAGATCTCGTCACCATGAATTTGAATCATAACAAATAACTTTTTGTAATAGCCAAGAGACATCAAAGAAGTGCCATAATAAAGCATAAGGATCCAAACTGAGACTGATCATCAAAGATAACCAACTAAAAGGGATTTTGTCATCAAGGACAAACTATAAGCACAACTAAGATCCAACACTTTGACCATGATATGGATGTTTATCAAAGCATTAAAGGATATAATTTTTTTTTGATAAAATGTATATTATAGGATATAAAAAAAAAAGTTTTGACATTTTTATGATTTAATTGATATATAGATAATAGTAAATGGAATTGTTAAATGGAATAAATTAGGTATTTATTTCTAATATTAATTGTGGAAGAGTAATGTTTATGATGCACAAAATTAATTCACCACTATTTTTAAATTTATGTATTTTGTTTGTCAAATATCTCAAAACTGAGGTGCACACTAATGATTTTCTTATTCTAATCACTTATGATCTGCATATAAATTAGTTACAAATTTAGTTCATGTTTTTAAATACCACGAAATAGTAACATGTTGCACAAGCATGCACTAAGTTGACTCACAATGACGAGTGAAAAGGGGCGAGAAAGTCAAATTTTAATTTCAATATTTCATTTTGAGGTCAATTCCCATTTATTACAAAATAAATCTCAAAGTAATAGAAATTAACTTAAAAAAGAATGTGCTAATCTCAAAGCAAGAAAAATGCGTAAAAATAGATATGAAGTAGGTAAATAATAAAGAATAAATTTCATTTGTATAAAAATAATAAAAATAATCATAAATTATACTTAACACAAAAATATATTACTTATCTATATATGTATAATTACATTAAATATGTTTTATCAAAATAAACAAAAATGTAAACCCAAAACTACTCATTCTTTATGATCTACTTTATATATATATATATATATATATATATATATATATATATATAAAATGGAAATATATTTGAAAACTCTAAAAGTGGAGGCACTATTCAAAAGTAGTTGGTCAAAAAGAGGGATTTTTTTCTAGAGAAAGTGATTATTTTGTCACCACACTCCACTTGACCATCTGGAAGGTTTTATTCTCTTCCCACCTTTGTGTACGATAAATGCTATAATCTTGGTAACTTCTAATTCAATGTTTGTATCATTATTTGGGATTATATGCAATGTTTCCATCATAACATTTGCTTTTTAATAGGTTTCTTTTCTATTTAGTTTTTTTTAATCTTGTTTATTAAAAAGAAATAAAATGGAATCTTATAATAAGTGCTATGTACCGGTTAAATTTTTATTTTAGTATGTTATTATTTATTTTGTTTGTGAAATAATCTTATTTGTTTATATGAAGAATAAAATTTTAATGATTTAGAAAGTTTGTCAGGAATTTTTCACTTATTTTGTTAGTGATTTTATATTATGATTAGATATTGATTATGGATCAAAAGTTCAAATATGGTAAGAGATTTATAAACTTAGATTTGACCAAGGGAATATTATCTAAACATTTGTAGAGAGAAATGAATCTATTTTGAATTATGGATTGATTCAGTTGCATTTTTGTATTGTATTTATGTCACTCATTGAGAGTGATCAAAATATACTATTTCTTTCAAATAGGGCATGGGTGCAAGACACAACAAATAGCAACCAAACAAACGTGTGTATATATCTCAATCACTCTCAATGAGTGACATAAATACAATACTAAGAAGAAGACCTTACATGAACTAAGCAAAATCCCTTTGAACAAAACCTTTACTAGCATTATTGTTCATAAGTGTTTAGCATAATACAACTTGTTAACCTTCTAAAGCTCGAACCCTAATCAAGGAAACCTAGCATAACATAGCTTGCTTTCCTATGGAGCCTTTCCTTGTTCATAGGTGCTTAGCATAACACAACTTGTTAAGCCCCATGCAACTCAAAACCCTATTCAAGGCCACCAAGCATAACACACCTTGCTTTCCAATGGAGCCTTTCCTTGTGGCACCTTATTGAAGTTGTCAAGAGGATATCTTTGATATGGTATGGGAGCCTAATATGATTCTCTCATTTTCCACCCTTTAGGATACTTACCTAGTGAACAACCTGAGGTTCCACTACCTCAGAGTGAGCATGCAACAAAAAACAAAAAAGGGCTTAGACATGTTCCACGCCAATCAGAAAGTCTAGGCTTGACCTTCCTGTTCTTTGATGTTGTATGATTGAGTATCTTTGTCATTGTTGCATACATAAGTGTCTTGAATGTCTACTTTAGTATGAGTTTGACATGGGGTCATATTCTCACTAAAGTGGAGTCTAAATATAGTGTAGGAAAAAGTATCCCTTTTTCACACTTAATTTGGAAATAATATTAATAAAATGAACTAAATTATTCCTTAATTTAGTGTTGTAATATTTTTTACATGTTCACATCAAGTTTAGGGCCTTATTAATTGAAATGGACTTAATTGTTCCTTTTTCTGGTGTTGTAAGGTGTACCTTTACATTTTCACACTAATCTAGGGCTTCATTAATTAATTGAGGTTAATTATGCCTTAATTGGCCCCTTTAATTCAAATCCAAGACTATTAATTGCATTTTTTGAGGGATAAAACCCAACATTCATAAATGCCATAACACTTTGCCTTGAAGAATGTGTGTCCTAGGTAAGTGACCTAATACCCATTCACCATAGGGTAAATGGGTCCTCACTTAGACCTAGGACCCTAATTTAAACTATGTTTTTGGTGGTATTTTAATGATTAAAAATGCATATTCAGATGTCGGCTTGTGATATTTGAATTTCAGGAATTAATGTTAAGATATGTATAAATAAGAGGTCATTTCACTATGTTTCACCTAGAAGATTTCAAGCAAGCTAATAGAACTTTCACAAGAGCATTATAGGATCATTTCAAGAGCATTTTCAAGGCATTCAAGAGTAAATTTGTAGAAGATTATTGCAGCAATCAAGATTCTTATTATCATGTCAAAGCTTTATTGCATCATGCATGTTATTTGAGTTAATATGGTTATGTAGAGTTCAAGATCCATTCAAGCATTCAAGGAAATCATTTCAAATCAAGTTTCAATATCAAGATCCACATCCATTGACGCCAATTCAAGCAAATTGTTGATCTACAATCCAAGGTTCAAACAAAGGTTTGGTGAGTTATGACATTGTTTGTTCATTCATCATTCCTTCATGTTATTTTGTTTCATTTCAAGGTTAATTTCCAAAATGGGGTTTGACCAAGGAAAACCCCCATTCACCTAACAAACAACCATTTTCTCACTTTGATGTGTGATGCAGATCTTAGATGGAAGATCCCTTGAAGAGAAAAATTGAAGAAAGTTGCAAAGTAGTCAAATTTGCAAAAAAAGTTTTCATTTCACGAAAACTCTTCTACGGGATTTATTTTTGGTTGTTTGATAGTGAAAATTAGGAATCTAGGAGTGCAGACACAGTAGAAAAGAGCCCAAAAAGGATAAATCCTCAATGAGCTTCAAAAAGGCACTTTTGGTGACTAGTACACAACAATTTCCCTTTTCCAGATCTTCCTTTTGATTTTTGGTTCCAGTAGTTTTGAGTGCACTCTTCTATTTGCATTTTGGAGTTTATTTGATAGTTTCAATATTTCTCCCCAAAGTGTTATTTAGCTTAGACCCTCATCCTTGCATAAAGAGGAAATTTGTTGATTCATACCTTGACTTGACTCACCTTTTGGTTGTTATTCATCTCATTGTTTGGATCTCATTTCCTTGAATGAATAAAGAGAAATAGGTCCTTTGGGGTGAACCCCTTTCATAACATTTACGCAAACACTGAAAAAAACCTAGGTCATTTCTCTTTGTTTCAAGAGGGTAGAGAGAAATATAGAGGGAGAGGGAGAGAATAGATATATAGATAAAGAGAGTTAAAGGGATAAATACATATATAGAGAGGTAGGGAGCTAGGAATAGAGGGGAAGAGATAGAGAGATATAGATGGTGAGATAAAGTGGTAGAGAGAGAAATAGAGATAGAGAGGGAGAGATAAAGAGGTAGAAAGAAAGAGGGAGAATCTAGGGGAAATTAAGGAGGGGGAGAGTGGGGGATAGATAGAGAGGGGGTAGATAGAGAGATAGAGGTAGAGAAATGGAGAGAGAGAGAGAGGTAGAGAGGTAAAGAGAGAAAAGGGAAAGAGGCAGATCAATATAGAGAGGGAGAGGGAGAGGGAGAGATAATGATAGGGGGAGACATAGAGGGATAGGGAGAGATAGAGATATAGGGAAATAGAGGTAGAGAAATATATGGATAGAAAGGGATAGAGAGAATGAATAAGAGAGAGAGGTAGACATAATGAGATAGAGATAAAGAGAGATACATGGAGATATAGATAGATGGGGCAAGAATTAGAGAGAAATGATGTGATAGGGAAAATTAATAGAGAGAGATAGAGAGATAGGGGGAGAGAGAGAGAGAGAGAGAGAGAGAGAGAGATGGAGATACCTAGGATAGATAGAGAGATGGAGATAGGGAGGGAGAAAAAGGGTGTGTGTATGAGTGAGAGAGATATATTTAGATAACTTGATGGAGAGGGAGATTATATAAATGGATAGTGGGAGGGAGAGGGAGGGAGATAAATAGAGAGAGAGAGAGAGATATATAGATAGAGGGGGACAAGGAGAGATAGAGATAGAAAGAGGGATATATATATATAACATGGGAAAGATAGAGGGGAAGAGAAAGGGAGAGAGCTAGGTAGAGAGGGAGAGAGAGGGGAGATATAGATAGAGGTAGAGTAAGGGAAAAGGGGAGAGATAGATAGAGAGGGTTAATGAAGGAGAGATAGCTAAATAGATAGAGGGAGAGAGGGAGAGGGAGAGAGACATGTTCTCCTAGTTCAACTTGGGAAAGGTGTGTATACGATCAAAGAAAACAAGCAGGCCTTCTATAATGATTTATGAAATTTTTTTACTCTCCTCAATACAAAAATCTAAATTTTTCATTATTTATTACTTCTTTAATGTTTCAAGTCTCTGGGATGATTAATGCAAAAAGAAAGCATGAAAAAGAGTTTTATATGTAATAATTATGATTATTTAAAATTTTAAAAAATTAAGCAGGAAATTAAAATTATTATAATTATTTTTTGTGCATAGTATATCAAAATTATCTTATCCATTGTGTAAATCTCTAAATCACCTTTCCAATGCCTATAAAAAATCAAAATTTCAATAAGTAACAAAAAAGTTATGCCCATTTTACCAAAGTGTGTTTTTTTGGGCTTTTCAAAATAGATATTTGATTCTCTTTACAAAATAGATATACATTTTTCTTTTCAAAATAGATATACATTTTTCTTTTCAAAATGGATATCCATTTTGAAAACATAAAATTAATTAAAACAATTATAGGAAATGGATGCTCATTTTTCTTTTCAAAACAAATATCAGTTTTGTTTGCAAAACGGATATCCATTTTTTAAAACATAAAATTTATGAAAAATAATTTTGGAAAATAGATATCTGTTATTATTGGTTTGGTATTACTAAACCAAAATTTGACCCATACAAAAATTCAACTTTGTGTTTCATGATTTTGGCGAAGTAAACACACTTTTTTTTCTTATTGCCACTTTTTGACCTATCATGATCCTACACATGCCTTGATTACACTAATTTGAAGCAACCATTCACTCTAAATTTTAATCTATTAATACTATTATCCTTTTAACAAATCCATTTTGTACATATCCTACAATCATTCTAAACTATTTCTTTAGGATTCTCATTGAGACACTCTGTCAAACAATTTTGATTGCCTTGAATGGTTTTTAAAATTTTGAATTTGACAAGCATCTATAATACATTTTTTATTGCCTTGAATGGTTTTATTTTCATTACATTTTGGAGGTTTTTAAAATAAGTCATGGTCTTATTGCATGTTGGGTTTTGCACAATTTAATAGGATGTAATTGTCATATTTGTACATATGTTTTGGAGATACTTTTTCCCATGAAGACCAAATGGCATGGTATTGAAAATTCAATCAAATATTAAGGGATATCACCATTCTCTAGATCAATTGATAAATCATAAACAATTTTTAGAACCATGGGGATCACTAATTACTTGTTGAACACCCAGAATACTGAGAGGGGGATGAATTAGTATTCTCTTAAACCATTCAAAAATTAAACATCTAATTACCAAAGCATATTCAACTGCAATGAGGAAAGAAAGCACGAAACATCAACAACACAACATAACACATGAACACCAAGATTTTTACATGGAAAACCAAAAATGGGAAAAACCATGGTGAGGATTAGCTCACAATATATTATAACTGGTTATAGTATATTTAGAGAAGTGATCACTGTAGGTGGACTCATTTCCCACAGAGAAAAATATAGAAAAGAGATGGTGGCTCACAACCTATTTTGAACTATTACAATTACATCTTTCATATACATGCAAAAAATCCTATGCTCATCTCCAACACAATCTCAAAATCTAGAAAATTACATTTCTCATCTCCTATGCTCTCTAGCATCCTGATGATGGATCACTGAGTGTGATCCAAAACGTTGATGAAAAAACTCCAACACAATCTCAAAATCCAGAAAATTAAAAATCTTCAGCACTATGGATTGTGGAAATCTCATAGCATTAATACATGCAAATATAGTTCCAATGAAGCTCAATAAACCAACTTTACACACTTCATCTAATCCTAATATAACACTTTGCTTTCCTCAACATTGACATCACTCTAATATTCTACTCTGAAACATTCACAACTTAAATCCATAATGTAAACATCATTCCAACTGGAATTCATACTCTATTGACATATTTCAACATCTCCTTAAATCCACAAAGCCAACATCCTATCCATGAAGAAGTGCGGACTCTCCAACTTATATGCACTGTACAGTAAATGGTAGTAACTGTCAGGTCGAACTTCTATCATTCACAACTTTCAAACCAAAATCCAAAACAAGATGGAATTATGGAATTGGATGCTTCTTGTTGAATAAAGCTTTTAATTTCATAGGAGAGTGCAGCCTTACCGGTTTTTATTATTTTTTCTTTTTTCTCTCATTCGGAGTCTTTTATGCACTCTTCTTCTTTTTTGAAGAAGCCTTCTTCTTCTCTATCCTTGTCATATGCACAACCAGAAGGGATTTATCCTTCATTGGAGGACTAATAGTTGATTTCTTCTTTTCTCTTTAGTAGGTTTCCTAGTTGTGAAGGACTTCTAAATAGAGGGAGGAGTGGTAGTTATCCTACTAGATCTTCTTGTGCTTTTGAATCCTCCTATAACACTACATTCTCCCTTAGATTTTTCCCTTGCATACTGCATTTGTTCCCTAGAGATTCCCATTTCCTCTACAATATCTTCAACCATTTTCCTAACCTTCTTCTATATTACTTGTTTCTTATGTTCCATGTGCACTTACATGGATTTCTCTTCATAAGTGTCATATATTTCTTTAGTTGTATCTTTTGCACTTTTCAATAAGATGTCAGCTAAACCTGTTATATCTTGTCTATTAACCTCTTATCCCAACATAGGTATCCACATAGTCCTTGGTTATACTACCTCAATGATGCATGAACATCAGTACTAACCCAAAATGTGATATCATCTTTTTATTTTTCTACCATTTTCCTTTGAATTTTGTCCCTCTCATGCATTTTTCTAAAAAACTGCAAAGAAGGTAGAAAGTTCCTCATCTTGTGCATTTCCATCACCGATATTTATCATTAAATCTCTAATTTGATGAGAAACTGGTCTTCCTTGCAACCAGTTCATTCCTTTGGTTGTAGAAAGTTTTTTTAGAAAATAGAATAGTAAGCCCATAACCAAAGTCCCGTTCTTAAAATCATATTTCTTTTCTTCTATTTGTTTTAAATTCTCCATCGGGTGATCCCATAATAGTGGTTTACAATTTTTGGCCAAACTGGACACTGGAATTATTATTTTTAACTAAATCTTCACATTCGGGCACCTATAGCGGCTAAACTGTGAGGAATTTGAAGATGGTGCAAACTAGAGTCTCATCAAATTTTTTCTGTAGATTCTAAAAATATTTTTCAAAATTTTTAGAATCAAATTGCACTTCTTTTCCCATCTCCCATGAAAATTGATTTTTTCAGAAAACAACATTTTTAAAAAGTGATGCACACCGTATAACGCATAACTTTTTTTCCATGAAGGATAAAATTCTAATTCTTTCAAATTTAGATTTGTAACTCTAATATCTAGTGCTTCCACTTGGTTAGATATTTTTTATTGAATATTTTTCCTTAATCAAGTTTCAAAGTCAAATGAATTACAATTAACACAACGACCGTATAACGCTTAACTTTTTTGTATATGTCAAAAATTTAATTTAATTTTTTGTTGGATCAAGGACTTCAATATCTGGTGCACTCATATTTTTAATTTTTTTATAATCTTCTATTTTTCCACATGTGAAGAAAAAGAAATTCATTTTCGATGAAAACCTATGTTTAATAAAACTTAAAAAAAAATACATAACAAAACCAAAACATATTAAAATTATATTCATTGGATAGCTTGTTCTGAGGAATACCATAACCATTTGAAATAAATTTTAAATGAATTCATTTGATCCCCCAAAAGCTATATCCAAAGTGATTTTTATCAGCATTTTGATAGGTGTAAAGGAGACGCATTTATAGGTATGGTTTAAAACTAACGAGGTTCTATCCAAGGGGGTTTGATCTAAGGTGATTTGATCAAACCCTCTTCAATTGGAATCCTTAAAATGGAACTTTTTAAGGATTAAATCATTATATTTTCTAAAAATATGTGATTTCAGCTAAAATCTGTTCCTCTCAAGAATTGTAAACCACTATTATGACAACACCCCATCAATTGTTTCCTTAGAAACTCACAAAGATCATAGTCCATTCCCTTTTCCATCATCTCATATGCCACATTAATTATAGTGGTAGAAATAGAATTTCCTTTGTTAGTGAAATAGATTTTGTATCCAATCAACATTGCTACATACCCCACAGTTGGATTCCTGATGGGATTTGTTGATAAATCCCTCTTGTCATATGTTGCAGTAGTGAGTTCCATTACCACTTCATTTTTGATAGATTTCAACATGAGAACTGGTTTGATGGATCATAGACCAGCATCCTCTCTAATCACCTCTTTTATTATCATGTTAGGCATGTCATTCCAAACAAATTTTTCATGGAATCTACTTAATACCATTCTAACCCATGCTTGTTATCAAAACAAAAATTTGGGAACCATTGCCATATGTCCAATTTCTTTGCGACTAGGTTTTGATACTCAGGTTTTAGGGAAAAGTTGTTTCTAGTTAATTCTTTCATCCACATATTTGCTAGCTTAGTGTGATCAAATTCTTCCATTTTTCCATGAATATAGATTTTGATATCCTCAATCGGAAAACCCCAATGGAACATGTGAAAAAGTGCCTAATCGGTCATCTTTAATGGATTTCCCAGGATATTTCTTGAATTTCGGTTGTGGTTTTTCGGTTACTTCTAGAACCCTCTATGTATCCATTGCAAAATAGATTCAAACTACTTTTAAACAAGGTTTTTTTTGAAAACTAGGGTAAACAAGATTTATAAATATATTTTTTTTTTCTTTCTGAGCTAGGGTTTTGATGCACAGAATCTCAAATCACCTTGTTCACTTTGATTTCACGCATTTGTTGCTCTTCTTCTTCTTGAATTTTTTTGTAAGTGAATTTTCCTTAGTGAAATTACTTATAATCCTTCGATCTGACCTAATTTTTCATTAAATGCTTGAACCAATAAAGCTTGCAAATTTTCATCTATATGCATAGACAACTTCTGAAGCTAGATACAGACTTATGCATCATCATATTTTCTTCCATAATTTTCACCAATAGATCAAGCATGTTGATCTACATCACATATCTTTATTTTGAGGCATCAACACCTCTTCTTTGGTGGGGGAAAATGATTTCCATTAAATCTCCCCCTAAGCCAAAGCTCTTAACTTAGTTTCCATAGGATACATTTGTATCAGAGGATGGTATAGATTCATCCTTGACTTTTTTTCTTCCTTATTTCTCCAAATATTTTCTATCTCCTTTGTTTCTATCAGATCAATCTTTTTCACTGGTTCATTCTTCTTCACTGGATTATCTTTCCATATATTTTTGCTTTTGCAAAACTTGGATATGTGTCCAGGTCTACTACAATTATAACATGTGACATTATTCTGACCAATATCCCTTCCATTCATTCTAGATATGCATTAAATAGCTTTATTCCCAAATCTATAGCATGTATAATAGTAGCCTTTGAAAGATTGAATAATTCTACCATTGTTATAGCCATTCATCATTTGACTTATGCATTCACTATCTCTATGACCAAATTTCTTTCTTGTAAAGCATTGACCAAAGAAAAATGAAACATTCTGATTCATTCTACTTCTACATTCTATTGCCTTATGTCCAAATTCATTGCAAGAATACCAAAAACAATTAAAAGATGGTACCTTTGTGCATTTGGTTGTCTAATTAGTGGTCTTCTTTGATTCTAGATATGATTTCCATTGTTCTTCTTACGTTCAATCTTCTTTTCAGTATTTGATGCCTAATCTGACTTTGAAATTTCTCTTGTCTCAAACCCTAATCCACCTTTATTTTTAGAGCTGTTCTAATTTGCAATCATCTCATCAAGTTTTGTAGTACTCATCTTGAATTTGTCTTCATGGCTCTTTTCTTTCTCCAAATTTGATCTTAGATTCACAATTTCTTGTTTAATCCTTGTACATTCCTCTGATTTTCTTTTCGCCATTACATTCAGACATTCCTCAATTCTTTTATTTTCTTCAACTTGCACTTTCATACCAGTGATAGTTTCATTTTCTTTCTTTAATTTCTCACTGACTTCCTTATGCCTTTCTCTAAACTTCTTGATTTTCTCTCTCAATTTTTTGATGCATTCATCTGCTTCTTTTATATTTTCTTTCAGGTGTTTGTTTTCACCTTTAGTCCTTTCAATATCTTCAAGGGAAACTTTTAGTTCTCCATCTTTGTCAAGCATACAATCTTATTCAATAATTCCAATAGAAGGAATATCTTTCAAAGAAGTAGGAATTTTTCTATCAATTGGATGTGTTCAACCTCCAAGATCTTCCCCAAGCAGTTAAGCTCCTTACAAGGAACCAAGCTCTGATACCGATTGCTGAACACCTAGAATACTGAAAGGGGGGTGAATCAGTATTCTCTTAAACCATTCAAACATTAAACATCCAATTACCAAATCATATTCAACTGCAATAAAGAAAGAAAGCATGAAACATCAACAACACCACATAACACATGAACACCAAGAATTTTATGTGGAAAACCCAAAATGGGAAAAATCACAATGAGGATTAACTCAAAAAATATATTATAATCAATTATATTATATTTACAAAATTGATCACTGCAGGTGGACTCACTGCCCACAGAGAAAAAGATAGAAGAGAGATAGTGGCTCACAGCTTCATTGGAACTGTATTTTCATGCATATGAAAGATTCAACTGTAACAGTTCAAAATAGGTTGTGAGCCACCATCTCTCTTCTATAGTTTTCTCTGTGGGCAGTGAGTCCACCTGCAATGAGCACTTATGTAAATATACTATAACTGGTTGTAATATATTGTGACCTAATCCTCACCGTGGTTTTTCCCATTTTGGGTTTTCCACGTAAAAATCCTGGTGTTCATGTGTTATGTGGTGTTGTTTATGTTTCATGCATTCTTTCTTTATTGCAGTTGAATATGCTTTGGTAATTAGATATTTAATGTTTGAATGGTTTAAGAGAATATTGATTCACCCCTCCCTCTCAGTATTTAGGGTGTTCAACAAGTAATTAGTGATCCCCATGGTTCTCAATTTTTTTTATGATTTATCAATTGATTAGGAGAATGGTGATGTCCCTTAATATTTGATTGAATTTTCAATACCATGGCATTTGATCTTCATGGGAAAAAAGTATCTCCAAAACATATTCACCCCCCTCTCAGTATTTTGGGTGTTCAACATTACTCTCATCCCCCCAAAAAATTATTTTTTTCTCATATCTTTCATCAAACCCAATTCCTCAATTATATTAGTAATAATTTGGGGCATCATGCACAAATAATATGATAAAACCTAATTGAGCTTGGCCACATTTCTGGTAATGAGAACAAGGTTCTTAAAATTATTGAAGGTTCTCTTCTAATGGAGGAAGATTTGATAGATTATTTCAATCGTCAGTTTAAAGGAGGGGTAGTGGAGAGAGTTATAATGCTTCAACTCACATCTAATGCTCAACCATTGTATGATTGAATTATATTTCAATCGGCTAATATTTTTCACAATGTTTTGAAGAGGCATGGTAAAGGGAAGCTTATCATTCAAGGCAAGGATGTATAGGAAATAGTTTATAAACATTCAATGGTTTCCTCTCCACATTATATTATTATCATGCTATGTATGAATGATAGTGTCATCTAACCACAAGTATGTTGGCATTTTCTTTAAATTAGTTATTTTTATTTGAGATGATATCTCAATTTTTTTATAAGGATATATCAAGAGTTAAATATTGATTGATAAGATATGAACAAAAATGAGCTTCTAAAGAAGAAGAATGGAAGAGTAAATAGAATAATCATTGGGTTCTTACTTGTAATTTCTTATCATGGTACTTGTAAAATTGATATTGATTTTATGTTGGAAGGAATGTTTCTAAAGATTCAAAAGTAAACGGCATGTTGAAGGAATATTTTTAGAATTAAAAAGCAAAGGGTGTGTGCTAACTATGATTAGCTGACCATTACAAAAAATAATCATATCATATTGTATTAGAGATAATGATACAAAATGATTTATTAATTAGGATATATATCCAAATAGTTCACCAATTATAAATTTTTAACTTTTAGCTCTTCTTAAACACCTAACTATAATTATTATTATGAAAAGAACAAATCATAACAATCTTACTTTAATTATATTATTGAGAACATAAGGGAGAATATACAAAGCATTGAGAACATAAAAGAGAGCATGATAATGATTGAGACAATGTAAGTTATCTAAGAGAAAAACTAGAAAGGGGAATAAATTCAACAAGAGAAAGAAAATTGCTCCTTTTTCCATTGTAATCAAGTCATCTATACATTATAGTAAGTTTATAGTAAGTTTTTAGGATACTAGTATGATCTCTTCAACATGACAACTGAGCTTCAAACCTTGCAATGGTGTTTTCAACCTCTAAGCCATGTTCCATGGTCCTCAAAAATTAAAAATTGAACATATTATGAGGAATAAAAGATAGCCAACTCTTGTACAAGGTGTAGGATGGTAACTTATAGTCATCTAACATATCTAGAGACACCAAATGTGTTTTTTCATGCTTGGGAGGTTAAATGAACTATTCATTCCCTTAAAAATTCCATGTTATTTAGTGATAAAATTACCATTTAAATAAAGAGATGATTTTAAAAAAACATAGTAGAAGCATGTTACTTTCCTTTCCTAATAAGTATTTTTAAAATTTCCATGGTTGAGATAATTCACCATGTGTGGAAATTGTTGAATATTCATGTCCCAAAAATAAATTAATTTTATTGTTTGTCCACAATTATCTTTACAAAAAATAACAAATTAATGTATAATGTCAATGAAGCTATAGGTTGCATTGTGGACCCACAACCTATAGATCTAAGGATCATCAATCTCCTTTTAAAAACCATAGGTGCAAGTGCCACTTTAGCCTACACAAGTGCATCTCTGTGCAAGTGCATCATTCTGCAACACAAACAATGTTATCAAACTTTTTCCCTAAAGTGGAAAGAAAGATATGAAAGTATTAAAAGGAGATCAAAAAAATAAAGGATAATATGCTCCTTTGATTAAAAAAATATTAATGAGGAATATTTAAGAAATCTCTTTTAAAAGGGAGGAATAATTATATTTATTAAATAATAGTTAAAGGCAACCTTTGTGAAAGGGTGTGATGGTTTGGAAACCACCCCTTAGACTTATAAAAATCATTTATGTGAGGGGCATTGGAGGAGGGGGCACATAGAGTGTTCGAGGTACAAAGTACATTCAGGATTGTCCTAACCAGGGCTTTGATGCATTTGCATTGTGTGTAAGCACATGTTGCAGTTTTACACAGGTTCTCTAAAATGTGCCATAGCTATGAGAGTCAATACCATTGAAATATTCTCAGAGTGAGAATGACCTTTCCAAGTGCTATGATTTAGATAAGTACTAAATTTATTCAAAGATAGTCTAATTATGAATGAGATGGAGTTGATTCAATTAAATTATTTTATGATGTTATTTGTTTCTTTAGATCATACTCATATCATAAGACACCAATTTATATATTAATGATAGTAATCTTAATGTACTCAAATATTAAGTTAGTTAACATTGATAAATAAATATTTTATGTATTTGTATTTGAATTATACATATACTTTACAATATTTAAAACTTAGACAATAACACTAATGAATCTATGCCATGTAGAATTAAGTCTAATATATTAAATCTATCTAATTTTATACTTGGGAAAAAGTAATGTTACATTTTGATATCAAACTATATTAGGCATTAACTAATTAATTTTACAAGTTTCTCAACTAACATAATTTTAGAAAAATTGTAAACCTACCATTCAAATTTATTGATTATATTGAATACTCTCCTCTTCTTTACAATCTCATATATTAAAAATAATAGATATTAAAATATTGATATAAATATTAGTTATATAAAATAATAAGAAATTCTAATACTTCATGTCCTCATATTGTAAATTATGATTCTTAAAATCATTATTCAAAGATCTAGATCTATGTATAAACATCAAGAATCACAATGTGAATGGTTACACTAATTTGAAGCAACCATTCACTCTAAATTTTAATCCCTTAATATTATTATCCTTTTAACAAATCCATTTTGTACATATCTTACAAACATTATAAACTATATCTTTAGCATTCTCATCGAGACACTCTGTCAATCAATTTTGATTGCCTTTAATGGTTTTCAGAATTTTGAAGTCGATGGGCATTTAGAATACATTTCGATTGTCTTGAATGGTTTTATTTCTGTTACATTTTGGAGGGTTTTAAAATAAATCATGGTCTTATTGTATGTTGAGTTTTGCACAAATTAATAGCATGTAATTGCCATTTTTGTACATCAGTTCTATAGATACTTTTTTCCCATGAAGACCAAATGGCATGGTATCGAAAATTCAATCAAAAATTAAAGTACATCACCATTATCCAGATCAATTCATAAATCATGAATAATCTGTATAACCATGGGGATCACTAATTGCTCTCATCCCCAAACAATTTATTTTTTTCTCATATATTTCATGAAATCCAATTCCTCAATTATATATATGATAAAACCAGATTGAGCTTGGTCACTATTCTGGTAATGAGAGAAAGGTTTTTAACATTATTGAAGGGTCTCCTCTGATGGAGGAAGATCTCCTAGATTATTCCAACCATCAATTTAAAGGAAGGGTAGTGGAGAGAGTTATAATGCTTCAACACACATCTAATGCTCAACCACTATATGCTTGAATTATATTGCAATCAGTTGATATTGTTCACAATGTTTTGAAGATGGTAAAGGAAGCTTATCATTCAAGGTAAGGATGTATGGGCAAGAGTTTATAAAGATTCAATTGTTTCTTCTCTACATTATATTACTATCATGTTATATATGAATGATAGTGTCATCTAATTACAAGTATGTTTGGGATTTTTTTATAAATTAGTTATTTTTATTCGAGATGATATTTCAATTTTTTTATATAGGACATATTAAGAGTTAATTCTTGATTGATAAGATATGAATAACAACGATCGTTTAAAGGAGAAGAATGGAAGAGTAAGTAGAACAATCATTTGGGTTCTTATTTGTAGTTTTTTATCATAGTACTTGTAAATTGATATTGATTTTATGTTTTATGTGGAAGGAATGTTTCTTAAGATTCAAAAGTAAAGGGTGTTTCAAAATAATATTTCTAGAATTAAAAGGTATAGGGTGTGTTTTAAGTATGATTAGCTGATCATTACAAAAAAAAATAAAAAATCATACCATATTGTCTTAGAGATAATGATACAAAATGATCTAGTAATTAAAAGATATATATCTAAATAGTTCACCCATTATAATTTTTTAACTTTTAGCTCTTCTTAAACACCTAACTATGACTATTATTATGAAAAAGGAACAAATCATAAGAATTTTACTTAAATTGTATTATTGAAAACATAAGGAAAAATATACAAAACAATGAGAACATAAAAGAGAAAGCTTGATAATGATTGAGACAATGTAATTAATCTAAGAGGAAAAATAGAAAGGGGAATAAATTCAACAAGAGAAAGAAAATTGCTCCTTCGTCCATTATAATCAAGTCATCTATACATTATAGTAAGTTGGTAGGATACTAGTATGATCTCTTCAACATGACAAATGAGCTTCAAACCTTGCAATGGTTTTATCAACATCTAAGCCATGTTCCATGGTCCTCAAAAATTGAAAATTGAACATAGTATAAGGAATAAAAGATAGCCAACTCATGTACAAGGTGTGGGATGGTAACTTTAGTCATCTAACATATCTAGAGACACCAAATGTGTTTTTTCATGCTTGGGAGGTTAAATGAACTATTCATTCCCTTAAAATTCCATGTTATTTAGTGACAAAATTACCATTTTATTAAAGAGATGATTTCAAAACAAAATAAAAATAGACTTATAAGTATCTTAATTTCCTTTCCTAGAAAGTATTTTGAAAATTTCTATGGTTGAGATAATTCACCATGTGTGGAAGAAATTGTTGAATTTTCATATCTAAAAAATAAATTAGTTTTATTGTTTGCCCATAATTATCTTTACAAAAATAACATATTAATGTATAATGTCAATGAAGCTATAGGTTACATTGTGGTCCCATAACCCATAGATCTCAGGATCATTTTTTATTTTATAGGATGTGAAACCAATCAAGTTTTCTTAGACTCATACATGGAGACATGCCGAAATTTACAGAGGGGGAGATAACATCTAAAACAAAAAAACAAAAAATATATATTAGTGTAAACATGTTATACACAAGTTTAAATGTGTTCTAAAAATTATCCATAGATGATAAGAGTTTACTATTGCTAAGATGCCTTATTGGATTACCATATTTTGTTTTGTTATACTTTGTTATTAGACTTGATTATCCTATAACCTTGTACATTTTCTTGATTATATAGGAATAATATCATTAGAATTTTATTTCATTACATCTATGTCCTTGAGATTATGTAGAAATTGGACACTATGTTTATAAAAATAAACCAATTTGCATTTCAATTCTTGTTGGATTTAAACTCACCTAAGAAAAGTTGTTTCAAAGACTATGTAAAAAGATATGAACTCTTATTTACAGTAATTATATACTTGTTTCGATTCAATTATACTCAACCTATAGAAAAAGAGGATATTCATGTAGTCTATAATGCATGATTATCATCTTAGAATATATTTTGAGTATATATGTTATATGATATTCAAAGATGAGTGACTACATAATCTAGGATATGCATGTCATTTATTAAGTATTAAGTGAGCACATGATAATACTTTTTTATAAATTTTATATTGAAGTTACATGTAAAAGATAAGGGGTTACACTAGTGTGCAACATGATAAAATTAAAAACTCGGGAGATTAAACATATAGAATAAATTTAACTTTTCAATTGCACATTCATGATATGTTCCATACATAGTTTTGATCATATTATGGATAACATATAATTATATATTAAACTTGTGAATTAAAATCTAAAGAAATATTATTGAAGAAGATACAACATTTGTAAAATAAAATTATAGATGGTCAAAGTGAAATTGATTCATCATGCTATTGAAAGTGCTACATTCATGCTTACTTAAATGATTATTTTTTTTGGTGAATTATGATGTAGATTTAACTTAAGCTACTAAGGAAAATAACTATATTGCAGGGAGAGAAATGTTATGAAATGTTTTCTCCAAAGGGGAAAGAAAGATATGAAAGCATTAGAAGGAGATAAAAAAGTAAACGATAATGTGCTCATTTGGTTAAAGTAAAGATTAATGAAGAGTTTAAGAAATCTCTTTTGAAAGGGAGGAATAACTATATTTATTAAATAATAGTTAAAGGAAACCTTTGTGAAAGGGTGTGATGGTTCAGAAACCACCCCCCTTAAGACATAATGATGAGGGCATAGCCCGAGACACAGAAAATAACCCACAAACAAGAGAATAATTTTATTATTCAGAAAATGGAGCTTCTTACATGCAGAGGATCTCAATCCCCAAGTTCTACAACACATGCAAGTTACAGAAAGCTACAGAATAACCCTTTCGCAATATGCGAGCTTGTCCCCAAAAAGTTACCCAAAAATTAGAAACCCGCCCATAAATAGAGCTCCTCTTTAGTTTGGAGCCAAAACAACATTCAAATTTGAGTTTAGGCAGTTTGGTGCCGAAAAATTACAACTTGAAGTTCAAATTTCAAAAGAACATTTGCAATTGTATCTTCTAGAAAGTGCACCAACTTCCCGGGGCCATAACTTTTGATCTAGACTCCGATTCGCGAACCGTTTGAACTGTTGGAAAGGTCTCGAAGTCAATAATGTGCTCAAAATTTTCTATGCCAATTTTGGAAGTTTCAGGGCCGCTCAGAACTCTAAGTGCCTCAAATCTAACTCGAAGATTTTCAGGTGCAAATCTGGGAAACAAAACTGCAATATCTTTCAACCCAGGAAGAGAAAATAAAAACCGTGAATTGGGAATTTCATTATGATGAAAAGGGTATCCAAAAATAAAAAACATCTAAAACCAAGAAGAATTGAAATTTAACTATTTTTGGGTGATGCAAGATTGCCCTTACACCACTGGATGCTCCTGCATCAGACACCTAGGGTAATTTGAGAAGTGACCCCGTCACTTCTCAGATGGTGGAGGAAAACCCAAATGGTCAACCTCGGCCTTAGGAAACTAGGATGAATCTTCAATAGGCCTTCCTTTCCATTTCACCAGATATTTTTCATATTGCCTGTTCCTGGTACTCCTTCCCACACGACTATCCAGGATTTCTTCAATCTCCTCCTTTTCTGAAGTAAGTGCTGGAATCCCACACTATTCCATCGTTGGTACTTCCTTTGCACCACCTTCATAATACTTTGTCAAATCTGAAATATTGAATCCATCCGGCAACTCTACCTCATATGCATTCCCTGAATCATACCTCTTCAAAATTTTACAGGGACCGAACTTCTTCATCTTCAATTTGTTATATGTTCCCACTGGAAACCTTTCTTTCCTCAAGTGGACCATCACTTCATCACCAATCTGAAACTCCTTATACCTCCTCTTCTGATCTGCCTTAGCCTTATACTATATATTCATCTTGTTAATATGTTCTCTTACCTTCTCATGTATATCCTTGATGTGTTCTGCAAAATCTTCAGCTTCAGCACTTATTTTCTTCTCTTGGTCCATCTTCCTCAATTCTGGAGCTTGTTCTGGGGCTACCTCCATACACAATCTGGAATGGTGATCTACCAGTGCTTCTATTGACGTAATTGTTGTAAGAAAATTTTGCCTGAGTAAGATCAAGTCCCATCCCTTGGGTTTATCTCCTACCAAACATCTCAATAGGTTACCCAAACTCCTATTAACAACCTCTGTCTGCCCATCTATATGTGGATGGTGTGCAAAACTAAACTTCAACTTTGTTTTCAGCTTCTTCCACAAGGTCCTCCAAAAGTACCCCACAAATTTGGTGTCACGATCTGAAACAGTACTCTTTGGCAGACCATGTAGCCTCACCACATCTTTGAAGAACAAGTCAGCAATGTGGACTGCATCATGGGTCTTCTGACATGGAATGAAATGTGCCATCTTCGAAAACCTATCAACCACCACAAAGACTGAATCATTCCCTCGTTGTGTCCTTGGAAAACCAAGAACAAAGTCCATACTTATATCCTCCCATGGCCTCTCTGGTATAGGTAAGGGCTGATATAAGCCTGTATTCTGGCTCACTCCTTTAGCCATCTTACATACCCTGCATCTTTGTACAAACTTCTTCACATCCTGTGACAACTGAGGCCAATAATAATGCTCACTAATAATGGAAATGGTCTTATCCCGACCAAAATGTCATGCCATTCCTCCACTATGCTTCTCCTTTATCAGGTTCTCCCTCATGGAACTCCTTGAGATACACAATTGACTTCCCTTAAATAACATGCCATCCTGGATTATGAAATCCAGCCACCTTGTCATGTCCACTGTAACAGGTTCCTTGCAAGCTTTCCAAGCCTCTACAAAATTAGGATCTTCTGCATATAGTGTCTTGAGTTCATTGAATCAACCACTTGTCTGCATCTTTGTCATTAATGTATGCCTCCTACTTAAGGCATCGCAACCCTATTGACTTCCACTCCTATGTTTCAAAACAAAGGTATAACTCTGCCAAAAACTCTACCCATTTTCATATGCCTTTGATTTAATTTTCCTGACTATTTTAGGTATTGCAAGGCCTCATGATCGATTATATAGAGACAAATTCCTTGACAACAAATAATGTCTCCATTTCTTTAATGCTTAGACTATTGCATAAAATTCTTGATCATATACATAATACTTTCTCTTGGCATCATTTAAATTTTCACTGAAATAGGTAATGGGCTTGCCTTCTTGGCTCAACACCACTCCAATGGCACAACCACTAGCATCACAATCCACTGAAACACCTTGTTGAAATCTGGGAGGGCTAGAACAGGTTGCTCTGTCACCTTCTACTTCAACAGTTCAAAACTCTTTGTTGCTCTAGTTCTCCACTTGAATTCTTTTCTATCCCCTCTCATTGTTTCAGTCAGGGGTCCACAAATACTACTGAAGTTTCTAATGAACTTTCTATAAAAACTAGCCAAACCATGGAAAGATCTCACCTTGGTAGCAATTCTTGGGGTAGGCCATTCGAATAGCCTTCACTTCTCTGGG
>VDFB02000008.1:97590558-97704810 GCA_007258455.2 Sequoia sempervirens
CTCCAGAAAACCCACTCACATTACCACTTGATGAGGGCACAACCCGAGACACAGAAAATAACCCACAAACAAGAGAATAATTTTATTATTCAGAAAATGGAGCTTCTTACATGCAGAGGATCTCAATCCCCAAGTTCTATAACACATGCAAGTTACAAAAAGCTACAAAATAACCCTTTTGCAATATGCAAGCTTGTCCCCAAAAAGCTACCCAAAAATTAGAAACCCGCCCATAAACAGAGCTCCTCATTAGTTTGGAGCCAAAACAACATTCAAATTTGAGTTTAGGCGGTTTGGTGCCAAAAATTTACAACATGAAGTTCAAATTTCAAAAGAGCATTTGCAATTGTATCTTCTAGAAAGTGCGCCAACTTCCCAGGGCCATAACTTTTGATCCGGGACTCCGATTCGTGAACTGTTTGAACCGTTGGAAAGGTCTCGAAGTCAATAACGCGCTTGAAATCCGTTATGCCAATTTTGGAAAGTTTTGGGGCCGTTCCAGGAACTCTAAGTGCCTCAAATCTAAATCAGAAGATTTTCAAGTGCAAATCTGGGAAACTAAAAATGCAATATCTTTCAACCCAGGAATAGAAAATAAAAATCGTAAATTGAGAATTTCATTATGAAAAAAAGGGTATCTGAAAATGTAAAAACATCTAAAAACCAAGAAACTTGAAATTTAACTATTTTTGGGTGATACAAGATTGCCCTTACACCACTGGATGCTCCTGCATCACATAAAAAATATTTATGTGAGACTTGAAAAGGACATGGAGATCACTCAAGGAAGAAGGTGGTTTGGTGGGCTATGAGCATTGGAGGAGGGGGTATACAGAGTATGACCAACTCGAGGTACATAGCACACTCGAGATTATCCTGGTCAAGGCTTTGATGCATTTGCATGGTGTATAAGCACATGTGTTTTTAAATAGGTTTTTCGAAGTCTTCCATAACTATGAGGGCAAATACCATTGAAATCTTCCTAGGGTATGAATGACCTTTCCAAGTGCTATGATTTTGATAAGTTCTAAAATTATTCAAAGATATTATAATTATGAATGAGATAGATTTGATTCAATTGAATTATTTTATGATGTTATTTATTTCTTTTGACCATAATTATATTGTAAGATGTCAATTTATATACTAATGATGGTAATCTTAATGTACTCAAGTATTAAGCTAGTTAACATTGATAAATAATTTTATGTATTTGTACTTGAATTATAGGTATATTGTACAATATTTAAATCTTAGATAATAACACTAATGAATTCACTCCCATATAAAATTAACTCTAATATATTAAATATATCCAATTTTATACCTTGGAGAAAGTATTGTTATAGGCAATTGTATGTTTGTGTAAGAACCAACACATAAAGTAGGTGTAATTTTTCTCCACAAGGGTCGATTTAGCATAACATATCCTAATGTGTAGCCAAGTCTTTTCATTGAGTCCCACCCCTGCTTTTCCCTACTTATAGCCTCATTAATGACCCCTTAAGCTACCCTCAAGGACCCAAGTTGAGACACGTACCAACTTTGGCACTCCCTTTGGCCATTGGTGCATCTTGATCTCTCCACATGATGTGTGTGATGGGGAATGTTCACCATCTCACTGAATCCTATGACAAGCAAGGGCTCCTATGATCACTAAAGGAAAACATAGCAATGACCCCCCTATTGTTGGCAGTGGTTTTCATTGATGTCAACACTTGGTGAATTGTTTGTGGTTGTCATTGATGGGTTGGTTGATGTCTTGGTGAGATTTTGCAGTGGTTGTATTGTTGCCATTGGTTTTCCACACTTAAGAAGATTGTTGCATCGGTTGTAATTGTTGACAACATTCAGGTTGGGTTTTCCTTGAGTATGGTGGTGTGTTGTTGATGTTCATGGTTGGATGTCATGCCTTGGTTGATGTCATGTAAAGAAGTATTGTGTATGGTTGTTGTCAACAGAGGTTTTTTCATGATGATATATTAAGATGATGGTTAGAAGTATTTCTGATAGTGGAGAGATGTTGCTAATGGCCTATGACATGTATGCTCTCTCTTGTTGTTCTTGAAGAAGTATGTGTTGCTACAAGGTTGTTCTTGCCCCGCAAGTGGGTAAGAAGTTTTTGTTTCAGAATGTTTTTATGAAGACTGTTTGGGAGAATGCTCCTCATTCCTTTTTTGTTGGAGATATGGTCTTGTAATTTGGGACTTAGTTTTTGTGCTCTATGGACATTACACTTCTATCTTTTCAAGTCACCAATGTTGTCAAGGAGGTTTTTATGAATTGTAGAAGGTTGGCAGTTTTGTTGGTTGTTTGGAATGGTCTGAAAAATGCTCTACATTTCTCCACATTGATGTATTTGCTCCTATGACTTGGTGAATGTTCTCTCATTGTTTGTTCAGTGTCTCAGTTCTAATTTCATGTATTGAAGTGGTCTGCAAGTTGATTTTCTAATGTTGTATCTCATGGTTGTGCATTTTGTGTTTCTGGGAATCTAAGTATGTTGTTCTTTTTTGGGTTGTGGTAAATGTTGGTGGCATGACAAAGATGTTGGTGGAATGATAGTATAAAATAAGTATCTAGAGATGTTGTTGGATGTTCAAGGAACATCCATTTGTGATCTACACATCAATGGTTGATTTCTTTTGGTTTTACATTGTGTTTGAGTTGGTCTTCTAGGCAATTTGTGGATATCTGGCTGACAGGGCTTATCATCTTGCTTATTCTATGTGCTTGAGGGTTTGCACTAGTATATGAAGTTTTATTAAGGTAGTTTTGGGTCCTGGTCTATCTTATTGAGGACCTCATTGATTTAATTCAATTGGAAGTGTGTTTTTGGGTCGACTAGTTATGTGCTTCACATTTCCTTGTTGTTGACTTTGGTTGATGTGCACCAGTGTGAGATTATTTGGGATCACATTGGAATATGAAATAAGTTTTTTTTTTTTCTTGATCTCTATCCCCTGGATAGGACCACATAATGTTTTGTGGCCAATTTGTTGAGATTATTGTTTATCTTCTTCTTGGCCAACCTAATTGATGTTTTGAGGTCTTGCAGTGGATATAAATGCAAGAATGTATTTCAAACACAAGAAGTGTGAAGTGTGTGGAAGTGAGTGAGTGGTGTGTAATTGAGTATCTCACAGAAGAGGTGTAAAAGTGTGTAAAAGATAGATCAAATGTGCCTTAATGCCTCAGTCAGCAGAGTGTATTGTTGACATATTTTGTAAATTCCAAACTTTCATGTATCTTGTTCTAAGACAGTGCATCTCATCAGGTCCTTCTATCTTTCCCTGGAGTTGTACACTTCAATTTGCAAGTCCTTTGTATCTTTCCCTAAGGTTGTGCGCCTTAGTCTCCAAGTCTTTTGGCAGTGAGCCTTATTCTGTAAGAAATGAGCTTCATATATTGTGAGTTAACTCTCACTATGGTTTTCCCTCATTCGGTTTTCCACATAAATCTGATGTCATATTGTGCATATGTGTTCCTTGTTTTATCTTTCATTGCTACTAATTTGTTTAAGGGTTAATTTTTTTTTTATTATGGAACAAACAAGTTTTAGAGGGATCCTGAAACCCTTAATAGTAAGATAGCGTAAGATAAAACATTAACAAAGCACAAACAAAAAATAGGAAACTGCCCACAAAGAAGAACACACAAGATAACCAGGGCAGAAAAGCCAAAAAAATGGAAAAAAAGCCACAAAACAACCAACCTCTAGGCCAGGTTCCGAAGGATCTCTGCTACTTCCTGCTCCAGACTGTTCATGTTGAGTGCAGACTTCTTGATCTCCTGGATTTTGACTAAAGCTTGGTCTACCTTCCTTTTCAAATTTTATCTGGTCCTGTTACTTGGCCCCCCACTATCTGGTTGCCCTTCCTCATTGTCCAAATCAAGAAACACAACAGTCTTTACCTGATGGGATTTTTCCAAATTCTCCACCGTGGTATTCATGGTCTATGCAGTGGATTTCAAAATTTTATGGTTCATAATCAACACCTTTTGGAGAGAACTTTTAATGTTCCTCAACTACTCTTCCATATCCACCTGCTTGCCATCATGATTGCATTTGAAATCCTGTAATTCCTCCACCGTTTTCTTGAGGCACTCAACCATATACTTATTCTCCTCTTTTGTCCATAAATCAGTAGCCCGGCCACTTCCATTGCCTCTATTATTATCATCAGTAGCTTTCTCCAATTTACTATTCATGGCTCTTTTATTTAATTTAATTTCCTTAATTTCAAAGAACACCCATCTCATAAGCCTAAAGTTATCCACCGCCCCATTACAAGCAATTGCAAGCACATCAGTGGGAAATTCCCATTCCTCCTTAAAATAATTATGCCATGCCTTGAGGTCCATAGGGAAGCGAGGTCTCTCTTCTCTATCAGTCATAGGATGGCTGGAATACTTACACAATGACTCTGACTACAACTCCTCTTCATTCACATCATAGGAGGGGTCTGACACTTTTTTCTTTCCCTTTTTCAAAGTAGAATCCCTAGGTTTTCCCTTGTCCTTTTCATCAACCCTAACCTTAGGCGACAGTGGCTGGTGAGGTAGAGCCGACATGGATTTGAAATGATCATAATTTAGGACAAACAGTCCTTCATGAAGAATAGAATACCTAATGGGGTTTTGTCTATGGTTTTTCAGACTGGTATTCAGAGAAGAAGCTAGATAAAAAGGAAAAGAAATCCTAACCTAGTGCCTGAAATGATTCAACAGGACGAAATGATACCCAAAGAATTTGGTATAACGGCCATCCAAAGTAACATACTCCATCAACACATTCAAAACCCTCCTCCAATGTGAAACAATTTCCTGTGTCGTAGTAGCTTTTGGAAGTTCTTTGTAACTCCTCCCTCTCAACATCCGACTTGGGAAACTTGTTGATCGCTTCATCAAATTGTTTCCTATCCCTATCAAATTTAATACCCTCCATCGAGAGGCCAGTAACCTCAGCAATCAATTTTTCATTGATATTTACATGTCTTCCAAATAGGTTTATCTCACCATTTTTCCAATCTTTCTCAAAAACCCTAGTAACCTCTAGGTCCCAGCCATGGAGCTTTTCAATCAAAATAGTAATGCCACCATTCTCCAGCTTCTTCCATAGCTTTGGATTGCTCTTCAGTTGTGCACTGCTTATCAGCTCTACTCTGCGAATTTCACCACCCATCATATCACCAGCAAGAATAGAATAGTCCAAAACCCTGTAGAAATAAACACCTAAAATGCCCAGAAAGCGTGTGAGGATAATCACATGCAACCGGGGGATGAAGTAATTACACCTCGGCCAACTCAGATTAATCATTAAAACACAGTCCCAAGATTGCAGGGGAGGACACTCAGCCATCATTCAATGGTCTAGGAAATTGCACCTTCCCGTGAGCACGGTCATACGTCAACAGGGCTTTGACATCAACCTCCAACTCATCCTGCCCCTGCCACATCACCTTTTTTCAGAGCTTTGACACCTTTGTTGGTGAAGAAATCCACCACCGTGTTTATTTCCTGATAGGCATGCGTAATATAACTTTTCTCAAAGGTATTAATAATTTCCTTAGAGAGATATATCCAATTTTGTATAGACCATGAAGGTTTCTGATGACCCTTTAGACATTGGATAATGTTATTCGAATCCCCTTCAATCCACACATATTTATACTTCAATTGGCTAACCAGCTTCAAGGTCTAGAAAACACCAAAGGCTTCAGCCACATGGTTGGTCTGAGTGCCCAAAGGAACCGCAACAGCCGCAATAAAAACACCATTCTCATCCCTTATCACCCCTCCACTCCCAGAAGGCCCGGGATTTCCCTTGGCTATAACATCAAAGTTGATTTTGACCCAGCCAGGGGGAGGAAGACTCCAGAATATGCCATCTCTAGGATCCTTGATGCTTTTGGACATATTGAACATATCCACATTAATCTTCTAGGCTCCCACAATTCTACAATCATACTCCTACATACTGACCTTACCTTTACCTTTAAACTTGTTGTTAAGAAAATTATCCAGATACCCCAGGCAAGGTGAGGAAAGATATAGTTCCAGAGCAGATTCAGAGCCCAATTCTTTGAGGGGGCCTTCCATTGGTTATAAAAATAAACAATATTTCTAGGAAAAACCTAAGCTAAGATCCCACATTCGTAGAATCCTACACCATATGGCATGAGAAAACGGACAAAGAAGAAACAAATGTGAGGAGGTCTCAGCCTCAACACAACACAAATAACACCTATTAGGAAAAGAGAACCCCCTCTTATAAAGATTATCATTGGTCAGCTGCTTATTCTGAAGAAGGATCTAGACAAACAAATTAACTTTCAGAGTAAGGTTGTTCACCCACACCTTATCCCAAACATGGACATCAATGCCAGAGTAACAAGAAGCCACAACAGAAGAGACAGAGTAGGTCCCAGAGGATGATAGCTTTCGTATCTGAGTGTACTCCCTCCCTTGAGAGCTAATCCTAATCAAATTAAGAAGAGCCTGCAGAGGTTGAAGATCCTGACTAATAGAAGAGTTCTCAACCCACTGATCATTTCTCCAATAATCCCCAACCAACCAACCAAACCTGGACTTGCAGTCCTCCATATAAATACTATAGATCAGATTATTGCAAAGACACTCCTTGCCAATCCACTTGTCTTCCCAAAATAGAATTTTTTGTCCATCACCCACCTTCCAAAAGACTTCTTTTCCAGCCAAGTCTCTAGCTTTAATGGTATTATTGCATAGAAAAGAACCAAAGGGAAGGTTCTGAGAATTGAGAAAATATTGAAAGGAGTCAACCTCCCTCAAGTATTTACTACGCCAAATAGAATTCCATTCATGAATGTCCGCAAAAGTTCTCCAAACCTGCTTAGCCAGGAGTGCTTTATTAAACACTCTGATATTTCTCAAACCAAGGCCTCTAGACTTCCTGGGTCTACACACTCTCTCCCAAGCCACCAGTGGAATCCTCCTCTTCTCCTCAACCCCTAACCAAAGGAACCATTTATGGATCTTTTCAATAATATCAGCAAACTTAGCCGGGATCTTGAACAGACTAAGGGCATAAACAAGAAGATTTTGAAGAGAATCCTTAAGTAATAGAACTTTTCTAGCTTGACTCAAAAGAGCCCCTTTCCAACCAACTAATTTCCTGTTAAACCTATCAACCAGAGAAATCCAAAAGGATTCTGGAGGTTTGGACCCTAAAGGAAGGCCCAAGTAAGTTGAAGGAAGGGAATTAACACCATGACCCAGGATGTTTGCAATCTTCCTCTATTTGTGCTCAGGGGTATTGAAAAAATAGAGGGAACTTTTGGCCCTATTAATCTTTTTCCCCGAGCCCTCCTCATAAATAACAAGATAGCTCTTTAAAGCTCGGGCTTCACCAACAGTAGCACTTCCCATAAGCATCGTATCGTCCACAAACTGTTGGTGTGAACAAACTAGATTAGCCAAAGAGGGTTTTAAACCTTTCAAGCTACCTTCTATCACTCTTTTATGCATGAGACTCCCAAGACTTTCAGCCATGAGGGTGAAAAGAATAGGAGAGACTTGATCCCCTTGTCTAACTCCTCTTGACACCTTAAAGAAACGGGAAGGAGAGCCATTTATGATCACCGAGGTGCTAGTGGTAGAAATCAATTCCCATATCAAATGTAGAAATATTTCAGAAAACCCAAAGGCTTGTAAGACTTTAATTAGGAATTTCCAGTTCACCCTATCATAGGCCTTAGCCATGTCCAGTTTGAGCAAGAAGCCTTGGTTTTTTGAAACTTCAAGGGAGTGGATATTCTCATGAATCGTGATAATTGAATCCAGAATCTATCTTCCCGGAACAAAGCCACTATGTTGAGGAGAGATCAACATAGGAAGGACCCCTAACAACCTAGAAGTGATCATTTTAGAAATAATCTTGTAAAAGGAGTTGCATAAACTACTAAGACGGAAATAATTAAAAGAGTTAGCACCAAGAAATTTAGGTATAAGAACAATGAAGGTAGCATTAAGCTCTTTTAGCAGTTTCCTAGCTCCAAAAAACTCTTTAACAACATTAGTAATATCATCAGCAACAATTTCCCAGAACACTTGGAAGAAGAACATGGGGAAACCGTCTGGGCTAGGGGCCTTATTGCCTTCAAAAGAAAAAACTGCCTTCCTAACCTCATCCTATGAAGGGATAGCTGTCAAGAGCTTATTTTGATGATCATCCAATACATTAGGAATGGCCTCAATAAGAGTATTCTAAGCATCCACATTCAACTCTTCTCCTAAAGAAAGAAGATTAGCAAAGAACTGAATAGCTTCACTTCTAATTTCTCTTCCTCTCTCTCAATTTTGACCCTATCTTTCATTATATAAGAAATTCGATTAGAAGCCCTATGTTTCATGGTAGTCAAGTGGAAGAACCTGGTGTTCTTGTCCCCAACAACAATCCAAGCACATCTAGATCTCTGTTTCCAATAATCTTCTTCTTTCGAGATAATATTATGATATTTAGAGAGTATTTCATTTTCCTTTAGAAGGTCTCCCACATAACCATCTCTCTGGATACAGTCATGAATATCCCTTAAATCATGTTGGATGGCAGCTTTAGATTCAAAAATATCCCCAAATACTTCCTTGTTCCAAGTCCTAATCTTAGATTTAACTTCGCCAAGTTTCGTAGCCACTCTAAACATGGTAGTACCACTAACATTTATGTTCTACCACTCTTGAATGCAATTAAATATTTTGGGATGAGACAACCACATTTTCTCAAGTCAGAAAGGAAAATTCCTCTTACCTGACACAAACTCATCCATAAAACTTATTGGTAAATGATCCAATCCAATTCTAGAGAGAGCATTTAACGAACAATAGTAGTCCTTCAGCCAGTTATCTAAAATTAAAGCCCTGTCAAGCCTTACTTGAATGAGATCGTTCCCAGCTCTCCTATTAGACCAGGTGTAGGTGGCCCCCTTGAGGTCCACATCATGCAAACATTGAGAATTGATCAAATTCATCAAATCCAACTTACTATCCAACTGAATCTGAGATCCACCAAATTTTTCAAACCCCAGCAAGGGTGTATTAAAGTCCCCCATGATGATCCAATTCTCATTCGAAAAGCATGACCTAAAAAACTCAAGTTTTTTCCAAAAATCCCTTCTAGTAGTTTTACTATTGAGCGCATAGATATTAGACAAAATCCAACTAAATTCATCTCTAATATGCTTAAATCTGGTGGCCACATGATTAGCATCTCCCAAAATCAGAGTTCCTTGAATACGGTCCTGATTCCAAAAAGTCACCAAGCCCCCAGAGGCATCGTCCGAACTACAGCCTTGCACACCACCATTCTTAAAAATCTTAATCTTCTCCACACGATCTTTGGACATTTTAGACTCCTGAATAATAAGAATGTCCAGCTTATGGTCTCTAGCAAAATTGTACAAAATTTCATGTTTATGGGAATTGTTTAGTCCCTGAATATTCCATGACATAACTTTCATTTTTTAGATGGAGTTCTACATAAATCCAGGATGGTTTTTTGAGTTCCATTTGCAATGTTTTGAATACACTCCTGCTCTCTATGCCATTTAGTTGATTTTCTGCCTGAAATTTTCAGCATTCCAACATCCGCTTTAGCCCTATTTCTTGTAGAAACCCCCACTGTATTATTCCCCTTTTTACTCTTCTTCTTCTCAACTTTGGTGTATAGGTTTTCTTCTTCTAGATCTAGATCCTCTAGACCCATAAACTCTTTCCCATCCATAAATTCATTTGTTGCAGTGGCTCTATGTAACAGGGGGTTGCTAACCTCATTCCCCTCCTTGGGAGATCTAGCTGAATTCTTGAATGTAGATTTCACCATCTCCGGAGAGCTTTGTGGCTCAACATGACTAGGAGAGTTAGAATCCCCAGACCTCTCATAGACCTCTACCCCCCTTTCCATGCTCTGGTGTGAGCAAGAAGTTTCCTCCAAACTGTCAGTTACTGAATCTGGGATAACATTTAGGATCTCATTCTACTTTTCATCAATCCTTCCTTCTGCTCGTTCATCCTCCTCCCGGGAAACCTTGGTTCTCAAATCAACCTCTGTTATGTCAGAACCTTTAAACTCGCTTTCAGGATTTGCAATATTATTATATCCTTTGCAAGAGTCCTCGTCTTTCCTTTTTTTCGGGCTGAGGTTACGCTTTATGCTATCTTTCTGGCCTTCCTTAAATAAATCAACACTTTTCTCCTCCTCCTAAGGCTTCTCCACCGATTTAACCTTCCACATCTTAGTCTCCTTAGGAGCCACCTTCTCATTAGGTTTAGACTTATTATTCGGACATTTCTTTGCCCAATGCCCAACTTTTTTGCAAGTAAAACACACAAAGGGTAGAGTCTCAAACTCTACATTCTGAGTCCATTTTCCAAGTTTTGAAACTATCTCAATCAACGAGGGGAGATCTGAGGACTGGGTAACCCCTACACATATTCTAGCAAAAACCAACCTCTTTCTGGATGAAGTCATAGCATCAATGGATAGAAGTTCCCCAAAGGAGCTGGCAATCCCTCTGAACACATTCTCATTCCAAAACTTCAGTGGTAACCCAGGTAAGCGCACCTAGACATGTACTTCCTCAAAGGTAGCATCCGAGAAATTCATTTTTTGGATACCATTTCCTAATAGCCATAGATGACTTTCCAATAACCCAAGGGCCACCGCACAGAACTGCAAATTTATCTTCTTCGCAAGAAAAAGCAAAAGAGAAGAATCCTTTAGGTAGAGCCGCAACCTTTACTTGTCCTTTAACTCTCCATCTCTTCTTCACAAAGTCCCTAACCACCTTAATATTTGGTCGTGGACCCATAAACTTACCAACTAGTGAGGACTCCATTAGAGATACGTTATGGTCTATAATAGGATCAGGAATCAAAATAGCAAACTTCCCACTCTCCGGGGATGAGATATTACTAACCAAGGGAAAAATGGATTTTCCAATTGATTGGTTCCAAAAAATGAAACCCACTTCTTCTTAGGATCCTCCCATGAATGATCCCTCAGAGTTTTGTCCTCAGCCTGGTTTCCAAGGCACCCGAACCCACAAGCACCATCCTTCGAAGAAGAGTTAGGGGAACACTTACCTTCAGATGCGACCTTTCCACCTGGATCCCCGCCTTTCTCTGGGCCCCAATCCTCGGGCACTGCTCCCTCCTTTTCCTCGTCTGCATTCTCACCTGTCACGTCCCCAGAAGGGCCATCCCCTGGTCTAGAACCAACATCTTTCATTGTTGTTGATATTCTTAAGTGTTTTTGGTTTGATTAAGAAGTTTGAATTGTGCTAAAGGTCTTAAGTTTTTGAAGATACTGATTCACCCCCCTCTCAATATTTGGTGTGTTCAACACCTATGGGCCCCCATTTGGCCTATTTATAGGCCCCACAATCCTATCTTACCACCCCAACCCCTATTTTCCTCTTTCTTTTTTTTCGTTTCCTTTTTTGAGATCTCACCTCAAAATATATTTTTTGTCAATCTCTCAAGAGGGCATCCTCCTACTACCCTTGTTTCACTTAATTGAAGCATATTATTTTCTTTGACAAAATGTCACTTCTTCAAGTTGTGACATCATATCAAAGAGGAGAAAAGTGTAGATACCCCAAATTTGACCCTCTCACATTTAATTACATAAACTATATTATCCCTAAATTTCCCTAATTATTTAACTAATTATCTATTATTCCTTTTAAATTCACTAATTTTTTATTTAATTAATTTCACATTTTCCCTTGTTCTAAAGGTTAATTAATTTAATTTATTTAACCTTAGCCCCCATCCTTTAATTTAAGATTATTAGTTGATAGGCTATTACGTGGGGGAACCCACCAGGATCTCCTCCAGTCTAACACTAGCGTTTTCCTTTCACCAGTCCTTCCTTCACTCCAATGGTCCTGTCCTCCAAAACAAGTAATATTTAAATACAAATAAAATGGAGCATGTTAAACCTCTAGACATGTCATCTGCATGTTGGAAATCAACCTATTGATGTAAGCATTGCACCTCATTGGGGTGCAAGTGCTAGTAGATATTTCTAGTGGATCAATTATCAAATCTTCCTTGCATATTATGTGACCTAGGAGTGTTCCAAAAGATACCACTAACATATTTCTTTAAATTTAGTGAATTTTGAAATCTTCAACATTGTTCTAACATCACTCTCAATACTTGAACATGAGATTTAATTTTCCAAATATTATAGAGTAATTTAGGTATACTTCCAAAAACTCATGAATACATTTCTTAAATACATTTATCATGGTTCTATTGAATAGTACAAAGGCATTATTTAAACTAAATTGCATAACAATTTACATGAATGATCTCCATTCAGTTGCAAATGAAGTTTTTGGCCAGTTTTCTTCCTAGATTTTCACTTGATGATACTTTGACAATCCGTTTGTGAATGAGTATATCTCCCTTCCTACTATTGATTCTAGTTCTTCTATAAAATGGGTTGGAAAGGGGTTTTGGATGCAAGCTTTATTTAATTCCATAAAATTAACAAATACTCTTGTCTCTAGTTTTCTTATGCTAAACCGCCATAGGGCTTATCCATTCTACATCTTCCATGATTTTGATAATACCTCCTATTATTTTGTCTAGTTTTACTTTTACTCTTGTTTAGACATTAGGTTTTAATCAATATGGTATCTTCCTTTATATTTTCACTCCTTCCCTCAATTGTGTTTTCATCATTCCTTCATGTTCATTAATTCTTTTTAAATTGTTAAAAGTATAAGAAAATAATTCTTCATATTCTTTAACACTTTTTCTACTTGGATAACTTATCTTGAATCCCAATAATCTCCATTTTTTGTGAATTTGGGGCTTCCTTCAGAGGATATATTTTATTTTATATTCTTTAATAGCTCATTGAAGTATTTATTTATGGCATATTATCAATGGACATGCCGCTTTCTCCTTCCTCCACTTCTACTTTTAAATTATAAGGGTCTTCTTCTCCTTTAGGTTACATAGTCTTTCTAGAAGTATCCAACAACTTTTGCATTAAGATTTCAACCTTATCCATCCATTTTATTAAGTTCCAAGTGCCTTTCTCCTTTGGTGGTACAATCTAATGTTTCTTATTAATAATTATCTCTGTAGGAAATAGAAATATGTCTTTTCATCTTTTGGCATACACTGTGAATTAGTTTGTCATTGCTATATAATGCAAAAGTTATACAAAATTTTCTTTGTATTATGACCTAGCTTCTAGTTTCTCCTCTCTTTTATTGGTTAATGTACAAATTTTTTGTGATGGATATTAATGGAAAATAGAAAAGTTAGATGTACAACCTCTCATCATATTCTCTCCTATTAGTGTATTCCCTAATGAAATTTTGTAAGTGGACCTCATATTCTATCTTAGTACAATATTATAGAGTGATATTTTAGTCTCCCTCTTTTGGTAAATATACAGTTTTACAAGAATTGTAAATACTTTCCAATTGCAGATATTAAGTTTGTGAGTGTACCACCACATTGTCACAATGCATATTAGAGTATCTCAAAGGGCTTGTTGCTCCAAATATTTTTTCTATCTTTTCTAAATATATTAATAGATTTACTCTAAGGTACCAAGAAGATTGATATGATAAATGCCATGCAAGATGTAGTTCAAATGTCATAAAATTTAAGTAAGTTGTTTTTTCTTCATCATGTCCTTCATCTTTTATATTTTGCAGTGGGTTTTCATCATTTATGATAATAAGGCCATAGTTTTCCTTGAATTCCCTCAAGCTACAAACCCTTCTTGCACCTAGTACTTTCCTATATCTAACTTTTGGCTCATCCCAAAGCCAAGATTCCATAGTAACTTTGTTGTTAGTACTACAATTTTTGTTGTTCAATTTGATTTCTCCTTTTGAATTGGGCTCATGTATAGTGTCTTTGATTAGTATTCTCAAGGAATGTAGGATCACCTGATCTTCTACATCACTTTCCTCTTATTCTATCTTTTCTATGTATGTGTTACTTATATCAATATATATAGGTATATGTATTTTTTTCATTCTCAAAAAATGAGTTTTCTTCTTTGTAGAAGTTTATTGTCCCATTACTACTAAATCCATTTTAAGTTAAATAGAATGTTGAAGGTATCAAAAAGAAATATTCTCTACTACTTGAAATCTACTTTCTTCTTAATTCTCATCAAATTGACTACTAAATTTATCCAAGTCCCAATAGCACTAATAGCAATACCATTTGCAAGGGCAATATTGTAATTAGTGTCATAAAATGTTGATTTTTTTTTCCAAGATCTTTTAGGTAGGATGTGTTGGTATAAATAGGTGTTTTCCTAACTAGTTATTAGTGGGGTCCTATTTACATGTTAAGTCCACTTAGGTCCTAGTTGCCTTTTCTAGAAGTCTTAGTTGTCTAGATAAGATCTTATCTTATCTAGTTGGATTTTATTTAATGTTGTGCCCTAGGCCATTTAATATTTTTTGAGGTGGTTGTCTCATTGTACAAGATTAAGACACATGTCAAGATCTTGTCTAATCATATCTCACAATTTTCTTTTATAAGCAAGGCATCATATGTACATCACATATTCAATCTACCAATCTTGCATCCATAATCATAGCATGATATTTCTTTCATTTCTCTTGTGGAAGTTATTATTGTCTTGTAGGTGATCTTGGGGTGTTGAGGAGTTCACCATTAACTCCTATATGTTTCCAAAGCTTCAATGTTGTAGACTTCTTTCCATATCTAAGGGACCAATATTGTCTTGAAGATTTTATTGGGTGAAATCAGAGGTTTCAAGGACCTCACCATTGAATCCAAGGCATCAAAGAAAGTCAATTTTGTATTTTGTTTTGTTAAATTGTTATATTTTGACTAATTTACAAGTGTTTCAAGTTAAAAAATTGTTACCATACCCAACAAGAAGCCATCATTTTAAAGCATTTTGGGTCAAATCTAACCTTGATATTGTGCTCAAAAAGCCCAGAAACCCCTATTTTCATATATAACACTTCATTTTTGGCATAAAAAAATGGTGATTTTTTAATTTTCAACCGACTATCTTGAATTTGGCGTCCAAACGACTATCATGAAATACTAGGTTAAATTTGACGACCAAATGACTGTCAAAAATACTATCTTAAATTTGATAGTCAATTGGTCATTGTCGTTTGTGACTGTGTTAAATTTGACAACCAAATAATCGTCAGCAAGTCACTTCAATTCCCCCCCTCTTCATTAGCATTTTTGAATTTCCAATCAAACTTCAAACGGCCATAACTTAGCCATCCAGACTACTTTTTCTAGATTTTTGTTTTTGGGGTAGAATTTTATGCTCTTTATAGTGGTGCAATTTTTTTTTACTTTGGTGTCTAGTTTTTTCAAAAAATATAGATTCTCACAGTTGTTGCTAAGTCATTCTCATTTTGGGAACTTTTGAGGCTTCCTTCTTGCTCCTACAGTAACATTTTTGGTGATTTTTTTTAAAGTGCATAACTTTTCATGTAATCTATAGTGGTGTGGTCATATTGATCTCATTCTGTGTAGAAATTTTACTTTGACCTTGTGGCAAAATTTGGCATCTGTGAGCACTAAGATCAAGTCCACTTCATTGTTTTTGGCAAGTGGCACCTATAATAGCACTAAGAATAAAGTGTCGATCTCATATGTTGCTAGAGGGTTTCTTAGTTGATTAATATGGGGGGTGGGGGTAATCTTGTGTTTGTTTATTGGTTGTAATCATATCTTCTAATGCATGGAAAGTAAAATGTGAGTATTGTGGGAAGAAAAAATATACAATAGATGAATGTTTGTTAAAAGAACTTGATGATTTGAAACTTCTTTATGAACTTCATTAGTTGTAATAGCTTTGCTTTGCCAATGGCATCAATTTGCATAATTCTTTTGAACCAACATCAACTAAATCATCTAGTGTTCTTACTTCATCATGTTTTGAGGACACAATGGAGGATGATAAGTATAGTTGAATGGAATGCACTAAGATCTCATGTCCATCTACTATTTCTTCTAAGGATTCTTGTGATTCTATATTTTTGGCTCCTTGTGATTTAGTACAGTAGGACATACATCATCTTCCAAAGATAGCTACTTGGGAGGAGTACTTGACATACATTATTGGTTTGTTTTGTAAGTCCCACATTGCAAATTTGGGAGACATCATTGATTGCATACATCTTCTCTTTGATGGATATGATCCTCCTTTCATTGTTGTAAGGGAACACTTTGACCCTCTTATTCATTCTCTACATGATCATCCTTCACAGTTTGACAGAAGTGTGGATTCTTTTGAACAAAATTTGGAGGAGGTTTGTTTGTCTTCAGAGGAGGTATCTTTATCTTTGGATTGTGTTCTACAATTGTTTCTAGGAGATTTTGAATTGTCTTCTTCAGAAGTGTGGCCTAGAATGCTTGTTTGGAGTACAACACCTTTCAACATTGACACTTGAGCATTCTTCAAAGACATCAGATATCATCCTTCTTCCCACATCTTCCTTTCAAGAATGGGAAGAAATCATGCATACCATCTTGTTCGTGTTTCTTCTTAAGGGGAGGAACGTTGTTCGATGGTCTTGGATCATCTTCAACATTCATTGTTGGGCATCTACCATCTTTGCAAGAGACACTACATTGAAGGGGGGCTCATGGCCTCTCTTCTTCTCTCTTATGGGGGATTATTTTTCCTCGAATGGGGTTTTTTCCTTCTCATTGTTCATTGAGAGGTTTTTTTTTCATCTCTTTTGGGGAGGATTTTTATCTTACTAAGTTTTCTCCTTTTCTCCAATTGTGAGAGATTACATTTGCATTTGTATATGGGTACCTAACATGGCCTCATAGTCAGGACCCATTTTTGCATCTTTACATCTTTGTATAATAATCTACTCCCTAAGTTGTACTTAAGGGGGATATTGGTGTAAATAGGTGTTTTTCCTAACTAGTTATTAGTGGGGTCCTATTTACATGTTAAGTCTACTTAGGTCCTAGTTTTTTTCTAGAAGTCTTAATTTTCAAGATAAGATCTTATCTTATCTTATCTAGTTGTCTTTTATTGAATGTTTATGTCCTAGGTCATTTAATATTTGTTGAGGTAGTTGTCTCATTGTACAAGATTAAGACACATTTCAAGGTCTTGTCCAATCCTATCTCACAATTTGCCTTTATAAGCAAGGCATCATATATACAATATCACATATTCAATCTAACAATCTTGCATCCATAATCATAGCATGATATTTCTACCATTTCTCTCTTATGGAAGTTATTGTTGTCTTACAAGTGGTCCTAGGGTGTTAATGAGTTCATCATTAACTCCTACAAGATGCAACATCTACTCTAGGCCCAACCAATATGTTTTTTTAAAATATATCTATTGTTTATCAAAGTTCTATTAGAATTTGTTTCTTCTTCCATCTTCTTGGTGTTTTTACTACGCTTCTAATCTAAGTCATGAAAGCTAAAATTATTACTCTATTCCAATACTTTGAGAATTATTTTAATTTTTTCAAAATATTTCCTTCATAAAATTTATAGTTCTTTTAATAGCGAAGCTCCTCTCTCCGAGAAACATGCTTTGTAGTAGTCTTAATTGTTTTTACTATAGAATTATTCTTCTAGTATCTTCGACTATTTGATCACGTTTTGTTCTTGTCAGAAAATACTCCATTTCTTCATCTTATTCTTCTTCCATTTTATATTTATGTATTCATCCTTTTCCAATGTCAATTCCCCCTCTACTTCTTATCACAACTTTGTTTTTCTTCCTGTATTTTGTAATAGATTACCTTCTTAGTTATTTTTTTCTCTAGATATTTCCTATTCAAATGTTTTTATTTTGTAAGTTGGGGTTGACTTATGCTTTCCTCTATCTCTGTTTTGACACATCATCTAACTCCTTGAGCATCTTGTCTACGTACTTTCCTTTAATTTTTACTCATTTTGTTGTGTTAACACTAGACAACTCTTCCCTTTTTGTTTGCAATGGAGCATTCTTGAAATATTGTTGTGCTCTAATACAAATGAACAAATCAGGGCTAGAGTCACTACAGAAACCACAACTCTTATTTTCTTCTTGGCATTGATTAACATAATGTTCCATTTGGTCATGCCTAAAATAGGTGGTGGAATCTCTTCTCCTTTGTCCATGGAATCTTCTTTTGCCACATCCTCCTTTGTAATTAGTGTAATATCACTAACTATAGGCTGCTCAATTCTATTTTTCAGAGTAATTGTGTTAATTCCTCTAAATTGGTTGCCAATAACCATGGTCGTAGAAAGTTCTTCCTACCAATCATTTAGCTCTAGCCATTCATTTGTGAGAAAAAATATTAAAATCACAACAATAGTGCACCAAGGTTCATGTTTCTAATAACCCACCCTTAATTTTTTTAAATTTTGCACTTGTTAACATTAGCCAAATATGAACAATGATAATCAACTAGAATAAACTACCTTCCACTTTTTGATCACCCAGATCCTGATGTGGGCAAGGTGAGAGCATACGGTGGTAAGGGTATAATACAATACTGCTAAAGTAACCACTTGTTCAATGGGGTGAGTACAAAATCTCCAAAGCAAAAAAAAGTAAACATATGCTTATTTAACAAGCATTAGGCAGCAAACCATCCTCAACCACTTATGCAGTGGGGTGCAAACTAACAAGAAAAGAGAATCATTAAATTATTCAACGGGTAGTACATGAAACAAGAATTATGTCGCTTATTCAGCAAGAATATAGAAATGCCACTTATTCAATGGGGGTTAGTATCAAAACCAAATAGAGAAAGGTTACTGAATGGTACTACCAAGTTAGAGTAACAATGTAAGCTCAATACAAATGATACTAACAAGTTCAATCTAGCCGCTTAGAGATAGAAATATGAAATAATTCCCCAATACAATCAACCCAACTAAAATGAGATGCCCAAAATGAAACCCAACAACATTAACGAGTTCCCCTTGCAAGAATAGAACAAGTATACCTTAACTAAGGCACTTTGAGGCTTGGAAATTGATCTAAACAATAGCAATACAATTCTGATGCAATTTGCAGGTCTAATACACTTCAAACAGCCAACTACCAGATGGGAACACCTCCCAAGAATATCGTTAGATGAAGAAATAAGTAACCCAACTTCTAAATAGAGTCATTATACCTCATTGGAGAGTGAAAGATGACGTTGGAAATGAGTTATGATCTTTGAAACAGTGTTGCTACAGACCTTTTGTAGCAACTAATAGCCCATAGGTAATGGAGAACATCATCTAGGCATTCTTAAAATGTCAAAGGACTCCACCAAAGTGTAGTTATGCAACTCCCCTACACTCAACGATCATAAACAACCATGAAAGAGAAAGAATCTGACAATCACAAGTTTGTAACCTGACTTACAACAAGTGACAATATAGGCACAACCCTTAGGAAGCACTCAAATCTGAAAATTTCACCTCCAAACTGCTAGCAAAGTTCATACAAAGCATGGGAACTATCTTTGGATCCATTAGTGGCTAGGAATGAAGGGCTATTCCCTTTAGAAATTCACACATCCTCCCCTAGAAGTGTTATGACTTGTACCTAGTCGTACAAATCAACAACCACTTGACTCAAACTTCTGGAAAATGTAGAGAAAACCTTGTCAATATGAGTGTTTAGGTCTGCTATAGCCTCAAACATAGAGTATTACTCCTTCATGGCACTCCTCCAAGCTATACGGCCTGATATGACATGGAAAGGTATGACCTGCAGGGTCAAGGAAACATAACCAACAAATGGAAACTCACCAAAACACACACTCCAATAATCTGAAAGGAAACACACCAAACATAATGCTAAAACACATCAAAGGAACAATCCAAATATCTGAATACTTTGCTTGTAAGCTTCATAATGATTACTAAATGCAATCACACCTAACCAATTATGGATTATCTTCCAAATCTAAAACCAACAACCTAGAGATTGTTTTCGTACTATGAATATTTAGGAAAGAAATCTCAGGTTCCAATCCGGTAGCATAACATTATTATCTTCAACATGAATTCCAAATGAGAGCTCAAAGAGAATTTAAATAGAAAAAGAGCGAGAGATTAGGGTGACAAATTTGAAATCACTTTTCCCTCCAAATGGGACGCCCATCTCAAGAAAAGAATTAATTTAATTTATTTCCTTTTTGCTTCTCATCTAGGCGTCCAACATAAGGAATGCATTTCCACCTTTTAAAACAACTTAAGTCACCAAGTCTAAGCGCGGGGGTACAAGGAGGTCATATTTGGACTTCATAACTTAAATCACGAAAATTACCTTTCTAAAGACTTAAGTGATGGTGGATGAATAATATGCCAAAAATAACAAAACTCACCAAACTAAAACTGCCAACCATAGCCAGAACTAGAAATCCTACACTACATTGCTATGAGGACCAAGTGCCTCGAATAGCACTCTAAAAATAGCAAACTGCTAAAAATAGTAAGTGTGTCCAAACACCAAATTAGCCTAAACTGAGATGCACTAGAACTTACTAAAAATAATAAGTGCTAAAAATAGCAATATTGCTCACCAAGAACCCAAAAAAACCCAAGACTCTCTGACAACATCAATATACTCCTCTAAAAATGCACATATTTTGAAAGAAAGCACCAATTGCCAAATAAGGAAACCTTAAAAAGGGGACATTACAATGTTCTTCATCATGCTTTAGCTTGAATATAATAGATGGGAAATCATCCATTGTAATGAAATAATTTGCACAATAGAAGAATATGATAGGAATTATGTTGCAAATACTCGATTATAATATGCTACTTCAAAGGGGCAACCTCCTAATCAACTTCGAGGGGGATACCTCCAATAGTCTTCAATAAGAACTCAATACTCAACATGATGATATTAACCTACCTATAACTCCTATATATATTGTACGTATGCAAATGATATAAATGAAATATGCATAGAATCTAGCCTAGATCAAACCAAATACATACAAACCTCAAGAGATCAAGTGTAGTATTTTGATAGATTGATAGCTTGGATGTGGTTGCTCATGATTCAACTAGCATGATGATATGATCAAGATGATTCAATAGAAATTTCAGCAACATAACAGTAGCATAAGATTGAGTATTGCAAATGGGATGGAATACATCTCATTTATAGAATTTCCATGAGAAACCAAGGGGCAAGATGCATTGAGTGATGGATAGCTAGGATTGATTGAGGATTATTTTTTGGATTAAAGTTGTAGTCATGTGTCACATGAGGAATAAGGGCTAGGTTTAGGATTAGGATTAGGATTAGGGCAACATCCTTATGTGGATGGATAGGATTAAGAGGTGTGATATTAAATGAAGGGATGAAATGGAAATTTAGTTTGACTTTTGGCAAGTGTCTAGATTCAATGAATCTAGACAAAGAGTTAGTTAGACATGTGAATGGAACATTTGTCACATGAGGACAAATTTAGACTGCAATCCATGTGAATGAATCTAATGGCTATGATTAAATGGATAATGATTGAGAGACAAAGGTGAATTAAATAATGGAGGAAAAGGTGGTGGGGATTTATTAACCTAAATCAATTAATTAATTGATAATTATGCATTTAATTTAGTAGGAGGATTTTGGGATAAGAGTAATGGATAAATTAATTAAATGAATAATATTTATTTATTTATATAATTGGGTAGGATAAAGTGGGATAAAGGTGATGGGTTTAATTAATGGCTTGGGATAGGCTAAAATTAGGTATAATTGGGTAAGGTCATATTTTAGATGTCTACATATACCATACTTATGCCAAGGATATCACCCAGGCTAACCTAGATAACCCTATATAAGCATTAGCCCGACCTAAATAACTAAATAACAATATAATAATGATAATATGACTTAATTAAAATTTAAAGTAGCCACAAGCCGACTACTCATAACACTATACACTATAGGGGTAAGGGTATAACATTGCCCTCCTCATTACAAAAGCATTGTCCTCAATGCTAACTTTTTTTTCTTTTTCATCTCCTTTTTCCTTCCACTTCTTTTACTATTGTTTTGTGTTCTTCTTCTTGTTCCTGCTCTTATTCTTGCTCTCTTTTTTTTCTCTTGCTCTTCCTCTTGTTCTTTCTCCTCTTTCTCTTGCTCCTTTTTTTGTTATATTTCATGTTCTTTTTTTCTTCTTTTTTGTCGCTACTTTTTGTTGTGAAGAAGTTCTAGAAAGATAATTTTGCAAAAAGTCACACAAGTGAAGTCAAAATACTTTAAAAAAAATTGTAACTTACCAAGTCCTCGGTTGTACTATTCTAAAAAAGTCTCTCAACAATTATGTGTTTTGCAACATTGAGAGTGAATTTGTTGGAAAACCTAATGTTGTGATAAATCTCTTCATTATGCTCCAATTACTCTGAAACTTTTACTATATCCTCTTCTCTATGTGCTTCAAAAAACCATTAAAAATTAAGAAGATATTCAATAGGATTTGGAAGATATGTGCTTTCCAAATAAATTGGGTAGAAACTAATTATGAAATAACTCGCTTAATTCTTCTCCAATTCCTTTGAAATCTGGATTGTAGCTTCTTTAATATGTTCTTCAAAAACCCTTTAAAAATCAGACAAAAAATTGCCAAAATCTAGGAGATGTGTTTCACAAAATGACCTCCAAAATTGAAAAAAATGTCTAGTTGTCACAGTGCCCAAATTGTGCTATGATACCACTTGTAATGAAATAACTTGCACAATAGAAGAATATGATGGGAATTATGTTGCAAATACTTCATAATAATATGCCACTTTGAGGGGGTAACCTCCTAATCTACTTCAAGGGGTATACCTCCAATAGTCTTCAATAAGAACTCAAGGTATTGATATTAACCTACATAAGCCTTAGGTTGACCTAAATAGCTAAATAACAATATAATAATGATAATATAACTTAATTAAGAGTTAAGGTAGCGACAAGCCAACTACTCATAACACTATACACACTGTAGGGGTAGGGGTATAACATCCTCATGGTCATTGTATTCATTGCAAATTCCACAATAAATACTTAGCTTCCTTGGGGTTAATTGTAGATCAACTTAAAGTGTTGTGGCTCTTCTTTTGTAATTTTTTTCCTTTTATCGCGGAGCATTTGTTCCATAGGCGACCTTTTGTACAATAGTTGCACTAATTTTTCTTCCTCTATAGTAGTGGTTTTATTGGACTATTTTCACCTTGAGCTAGTATATATTGCTTGATCTTTAACTATTCTAACTCTAATCTCATCTTCTCTAATTCCTTTCTCTCTACCTCCTTATTCATTCTTCTCCAAAGTTTGCCCCTATTTTTTTTTCTAATTATACCATGCTTGAGTATGTATCAAAGGTTCTTCCATCCAATGCAGTTCCAATATTTGGTAGCAGCCTAGACACAAACCGCTCAATTTTTTGTTTCTCTATTGGTGATTCTTCCATTTTCCTTAATACTACTTTAAATATGTGGTCAAATTCTTAGACTACTCCCCCTCTTCTTGTACCATTTCTCTCATCTTACTAATGCTCTCTAATGCAATCCTAGGAAACACTTAGTTAGATAAAAACTCATCTTTTATCTCTAGTAATTCATTATCATGTTGCAAACATTTTTTCATATATCATTTGAGGGAATCATTCCTTAGAGTTCCTACAAAATCATAAATTTTGGCTTGATTACTCAGTTCTAACACAGATATTTTCATAGGCTTCAATAATATATTTTCCAAAGATTGATAATTTCATGTTTAGATCCATATCCATTCTTTGGATATGTTGGGACCAAGTGGGGGTTCTTTTTCCCTTTAGAATGGACTATGTGCCTCTAATCTAGGTTCCTTATATGGTACATTTCTTTTGCTTCACTAATTTCCTCTTTTCCTTTCTCTTGCTATATCAGTCTCAAAGAACTCAATCCCTCAGACCACACAATCTCTTAGAAATTGTTGTCATTGATTCTCTCGTCTAAGTTGAGTCACTATATATCCCTTCCAAAAACACCCTTGTCTTATTTGGTACAAGGAACTAGGGGGTTCACCTCTTTATGTGACCATTTTAGTTTGAAAGACATCCTTTCATTAGTTAATAACATTTAATTTGTAAATATAAAGGTTTCTCATTTTCATTAATCATTTCAGTTGTGTTCAATTCTCAAAATAAGTTCACAATTTCTTTTTCTAACCATACTCTCCTCATTGTCTTGTAGGTTCCACTTCTTTGTTATTTTTCTTTTGTAAATATACACTTTTCTTTACCACTTTATTCTAAATAATCTGCACTAAAATCTAAGGGTTTTAATTTTATGAAAGGGATTAAAAATTCCTCAAATCCTTCATTAACTATAACTTTTAGATTATATAAATCGCGATCCAAATGAGGGTTTTGGATCGACATATTGAATGGAAAAGCACGGTACTAGAAGAGTCTCAACTTTGGTACAAGAGGTGTCGTGATCAACACCAAACTAAGTATTGATTTTATGTTGTCAACGTGGTCTAGGTGTACTTGGGTAAAGAGAGGTAGCAAGGGCTTTCATAAAAATTGAATTCCTATGATATGGTCCTTTGTGTTGTCAACGTGGTCTAGGTGTACTTGGGTAAAGAGAGGTAGCAAGGGCTTTCATAAAAATTGAATTCCTATGATATGGTCCACTTTAGATCGTTAAGAAAATCAGACAATGCATTTTGATAGGAATTGCCTAAATATGAGATCTTGTGGTATCTTAGTCAATGTACCATATGAGGTGACTTATACGGTCTCAATTACTAGACAATAAGACCTCTTGATTGCTAGACCATAACAAGGTGTCTTAATCAAGTTACAAGACCAACTAGCTCTACTCATTTACCCACTGAGTGTGTGTGTGTAGAGAGAGAGATGATCTCATGGTGTCTAAATAGTTGGACCATATGAGATGACTCACCAAGTCTCAATCACTAGACCATAATATAACATCTTCATCACCAAACACAAGGTGTTTCGATCAAGTTGCAAGACCAAGCTTTAACCTTTTTTTTTCCTTTTGGTGTGTGTGGGCGTGCGCGTGTGAGAGAGAGAATAATACATAATTTTTAACTCAATACATAGTTGCATATAAAGAATGTCTAGGTGAAAAACACAATACACTGTACCGTGGTATTTATTAGTAACAATGGTCAAGGCAAGCATCCATACAATGTTTATCACTAGCAAATTATTATGACAGAATGCAGAGCATAGTCCATATGTAACAGATACCGAAAGAGACCTTGTGTCGTTCATACAACTCGCATTTAAAATATTGCATTTAAAAGAGACACGGGGGTATGTGAGAGAAGTGAGAGGAAGTGGCTGGTGAAAGAGGATGTTAAATCCCACTAGGTTTTCAAATTCACTCCCAATCATAAACAGTCATTTAGCTGGTGTATGTGAGAGATCATTGAGCTGTCTTCTGTGTCAAATAAAACTAGACTGCGGAAAAACAATCTACAGGCTAGACCCCAGAAACAAGCAACCTGCAAGATGATTTAAGCCTGCAAGATTTTAGAATTCAAACCCAATCAAAAACAGACATTCATTTAGTGTGGGAGAGAGCTGCCTTTCCTCTAGAATAAAACTAGACCCAGAAAAGCAATCTAGAAACTGACTACAATGAGAAGCGACAAACCTTTAAATGTGCAATTAAACTGCTACCTGAAAGATAATAAGTCCATGCAAAAGCATGAACAATAAGGCAACCAGGATTTAGCTGAAAGCATAATATAAAAATCAGATCTAAAAGAAAATATTGAGTCAAATAAAGATATGAAATTTCTTTCTACAGCACCTATAAATCTATAAACGTTTGGCAGCTCCTAAGAAATGTTCATAGAATCCACAACGCATCCAAAGGGTTAAAATATACAGGTAAGAGAATTCCATACAGAAAATACATTTGGGTGATAAGATTTTGTATATACGACATAATGAATGAGACCCACAGGTATCTGCCAAGTAGATGAATTATAAAGCATCTATCTAAAATGAGCCTCCTGAGAGCATATAACAAGTTCTGAAAAGTCAGTCACATTACATTAAGTCTGGGCTTAATTTTGAAAAATAGATACTCCAAAAATTCAGATGACATACTGGTCCACATGCACAGCATATAAAAACTACACAGCTTGTTTATTACCTCTTAAATAAGTTGCTTGATAAAAGGAATATGCTGCCTTCTCTCACACAAGAGAACTCCAGCCATGCCAACGAATATTGAATATGACAATGGAATCAAGGAGCATGTGCATCCTAAATTAGAAAGGAACTAATGACCCTAAGTCCTGAATTCAAATAACGACGATGAAAGCATCTCAAGGAGAAAGAAGAGAAAATGCATCTGCCTGGAAATAGAGACATGCAAACAAAATTCAAACTTCGAAACAAATGCCATTGCTTTCTCTAACTATACCATTTCAAGTCTATGAAGGATTGGTGTGAGCATCACAAACAATATATGAGATAAGATGTCTTGAGCAAATACTAGAACCAACACCCAAATTGCATTCCAAACATTTAGTTTCAAACTGGAACCATGAACTTCCAACTATCAGCACAGTACATAAAATTGGCTTTAGATCCAAGCATGTATTTGATCTCAAGGACATTATTAAAATCCGTTTATCCTTGACTCTCTCACTCCCTCAGACCCAGCCATGTGCACTAACAAGCTAACTAACATGCAAGGTAAAATGTGTACAACATATACAAAATATTCCAAACCAAAACCTTCAAATTAAAAAGAAGCAAGTGAATAAAAAATTCTAGTCTGGGAATCTAGACATTTGATATAAAATGAACTATCTTAAATTTCTTGTTATTCTACAGCTCCATTCATGGTAAATCCTACAGCAGTCCAAACTGAAAAGGAGCCCTTCTTTTGCAGCTTACATGGTTGAAACTGTCGTGCAGCAATCCCAACAATTGCCATTGCAGCAGCGCTAGGCATCATTTTCATTGGTGCACATAGTTGTGGAAGACTTCTAGGATTGATTTCCTTGTTAACTAATGAACTAGGATGCATCTCCCACAGGGATGATGCAATCCGATATGAGGGTCGCCAGCGTTGAATCCAAGGATTTGATAATATGGAGGACATATCTATCTTCTTTTGAGATCTTGAAGAAGCACCCTTACCAGACGAAGAAACTTTTGTTTGCAAATCTATACTATTTGTAGAATGTGATGTGGTATCGATGGTATTTTGTCCCATTGAGGTAAGATTTAAGGTGTTATCATCAAGAAAACTAGAACTCACTTGATGGTCAATGTGTTGAGGGTGTTTTTGAAGACAAGATGCCATTACATCTCCTTTGTTTGGTACAAGTGACTCAGAATGCTGCTTCTGTACATCTTTTTCACATGCAGGTGATCTGTGATTTTCCAACACTTCCTTTGATGCCCTTGTAAAATCCATTGGGTGATGTAACCTAACCGATTCTGAATCTCTGCTGCCTTTAAATCCACCACATTGATCAAGAATTTGCATATTTTGCCCCTGGGTATCAACTACCATTTCTGAACAGGTGGATTCTAGCATTTTTTCATCAGAGTCAAATGTACATTTTAATCTTTTTCTCCACCTTTCTTGTGCGTTATCCATGGAAAGTTCTGGGGAGGACCGAAAAGCTGTATCCATCTGATTTTCTATTATTGAAGGCTGTAGATTATGGTGAGATGAAGTAGTCTTTTCTGGAGGCATGTTCTCAGTTCTCAAGTTACCAAGATCCCTGTCTTGTAAACTGTGCACCACCTGACATGAACATGGTTATAGCGGAATGGTTAATTCACTCAAAAACACAATAAAAATATCTTAGCTCAATCAATTCTAATAAGCGCATAATGCATCCACACAAAAAGCATGAATTTCAAGGCATCAATTCTGAATTTTAATAACCATGTTCTGCATCCACATAAAATATTAAAAAGCATCAGTTACAAGGCCGTTGAAAATCTATACAGATGATCAGCAGACTGAAAAATCCTAGCTCATTAAAAGTGCAAAAATCTTAAAAGTATCAAAAAAACACTCATTAGTTGAATTCTTGTTCTAATGACTAAATGTTGACTAGCATAAAGCTTTAGAAATTTCATTGAAGCCAAAGCCCATTCCCAGATGAAAAACAAGTTCAAGATGCACCTTAAATGCTGAAGGATGTTCTGCTTAAGATTCCACACATTCCTTGAGGAACCAGTAACTACACTCAAATTTTAATTCACCAATAGAAATGCCATGGCTACAACAGAAGAGCAAAAACAATGTTATGAACTTTGTAGCCATGATGAAAAAAGAGATGATACAATTAGATTTGTCTATGGAAAACTCCACTAGCTTGAGAATTATTCCTTCAATATAAAGAACAAACCTCCATCATCAAAGTATAAGAGCCAAAGAACTCTCTCAAGGATAGATTGTCATTCATCTATTTTGAACTTAATTTTGTTGAACTTAATTTTGTTAGTATTTGTTTCGCCAACTATTTTGTTTTTGATTAGTGGAAAAACAAGTTTTGATGGGACCCAAAATCCATACATTCAAGTTCTGAAGGGACCCAAAACCCTATCAAAGGAAAGCTGCAAACAGAACAAAACACAGACAATCAGCAACCTAACATCGTTAGCCACTCGAAAATTACGCTAGACTACCCATGTTGCAAAGATCACAGGTTTTGAAGGGACCTTGAACCCTTGTACAACCAGGTTTTTACAAGGACCTTGAAACCTTAACAGATCATAAACACAACCTATATCAGCCAAGCCACAGCTAACCATCTGCTCAGAACAACCAAAGCTGAGCCAAGGTAAACGACCAACTTAATGGTGTAGAACACAAATATACCCCTGTTTTTTGACAGATCCAACAAATCCAAACTCCCCACCTCAATAGAGGAGTTAGAGAGCACAACTGAATAGTGGGAAGCATCAACCTTTTTGCAACACATCTCGCCCAAAATACCAACCCAAACTCCACCTCGATAGGAGAGAGCTCCCCTCTATAAGAGAGGATGGTATGAAAACCCTTGCCACCAAAGCCACCACTCTCCTACACACACAAACTCCACCTCAATAGGAACAAGAAAAAGAAGAAAACTCTTCCCACCAAGTCAACAACATCCAACTCCACCTCAATAGGAGCAATCTCCAACTCCATAGAAGACACCAACTATAGAACCCAATAGAAAGAAACTCCAATAGAAAGGGCAATCACAACATCTTTTGGCAGCAAGAACTCCTGGTTCTTGAAGAAAGATATAGAAGGCACCCCAGCCATCAGCAAAACAAAAATAGACCTGAGCCTTCAGAGATAGCTCAACCAACAGAAAGAAAACAACCCCGCAATAAGATCCTCAAAGCCCAAAAGGGGTTGAACACAACACAAATCTTACATTTCTGGGTCTTAAGGAAAGAGTTAAGATACAACCCAGACAACAGCAGCAAACTATCAGAAGTAGGAATAGTCAACGACAAGAATGAGAGCAGTTGGGTCAACAACATAGGCCTTAAGAGCAGCCCAACCTTCAAAAACAAGATAATAACAACAAGGGCATCACAAGATGCCTTCAACACCAAAAAGGCTCCCTTAAGGAACAAGAGAAACTGGGTCTTAAAAACAGACTTTGAATGCAGCCCAACCATCAGTATAAAAAACAGTATCAAGGATAGCAAACACTCCCTTAAACAGCTTCAACAAGGATACCAGGAAACTAGCATCCTTCAAGAGTAAATCTAACCCCCTCAACATCAAAAGCTTCATATTGTAGATGGGGTTCAACACCAAGCAAAGAAGCTTGAACTTGGAACAACAAAAGCAGCCAAACCTATAAAAGGTCACTACCAAACCAACGTAGAGCAGACATCAAATCTGCTGCACACCAAACTCCACAACCGCAATCCCCAACCTCAAGAGGAAGGGAACAAAAACTGAGAGCACCAAAGCAACAACACTCACCACCAAAGAAAAGATGAGAGAGCGCCCAGCCTCTGCAACAAAATCTCTAACACCATCTGATTGCACCTCAACTGCATCCTCACAGTCGAGCCAGCAGCAAAGAACCTCCAACAGCAACGTACCCACAACCACACCAAGCGGCTCACCATACGCAAACACAATCGTTCCAGCAACCGATAAAAAGCACAGCCGGAAGCAGAGCAACCGCAATTGTACTGAGCAGCTACCCATCTGTGTCCTCTGAATCCCCTTCTCCATCTTCCTCATCCCCTGAAGATTTGAAATCTACACCTCCTCTCCCGTTCCTGCTCATCCTCTCCAAGACAAATAGAGAGATGTATTGAGCTCCCCCGAATGGCATACAATTTTTTTCGATTTCACCAATAGGACTGTGCAGTCATTTCGTCAAACCGTTACCTAACTGCGGCCCTGATTCAGACTGTTTTATTATATTGTTAATTGTGTTCTCATCATAAAGATTGAATCACACCTTTAATACATGATAACACATATATAGAACCTTTAAATAGATGAATCTATATTTATGCAAAGTAAGCCAACTATTCAATACTGATCTCACAACATTTCAATCCAATAACTGTAAGCTAAGAATGCATTAATTCATTAATTGTGAATGCACAGCAGATAAACCTTTGAATCGTTCTGACATGAAATTTATACAGCTTCTTTCTTTGGTTGAGTGACAGCAAACCTGGGTTTTTTGGCTATAGTTGAATTGAATATATACTTCTCTGGCACAGTCTACTTTATGAGTAACACCATCGAACTTTCCTTCCACTGGCATACACGACTCCCCTTAAGCTTTAGGCAGAGCCTCCTTTAATAAATGGAACCAAGAACAATAACGGCAGTCAAGAATAAGCAACAGGCACGGGAAAGGAACAAATACTGAGTCTTCATTCCAAATTATGATCTTCTACGGCTCACAAACTTTTCTTAATGCGACTCAGACCTCAGTCTATAAGCAGCGGCTAGAAATACCGGTGAAGGAAGTCCCGTGAAGGCACTAAAAAACCACGATATCAAAGAGAAGCGGTTCCAAATGGAATTTAATTCCTCTTCTATTCTTGCCACGCCACCTCAAACTTCAATTTAGCCTTCCCAACTATGCCACGCCTTCACTCGGTGACTTCCGCTATTCTTGACACTTCATAAATTCTTGGCACACGCAGACCTCCCAATTTTGAATTACACGGCACTATAATGTCCCTTCAGATGACACGAATCTTAGTACAAGACGGCTCCATATTTTAACTGCCAAATCCCGACTCCAAGAGCCACGCAACCACACTGCTAGCGATTATAATAATGAACTCCCACGATATTCAAAGCTACTCCCAATTTTCCACGTTGCTCCCGATATGAATGAAACGGCAGAAAATGAATAGTTCGACTTTAATTCTAATCCTCGCCGAAACTCCCTGAAACATTTAGGCGTTACTTATGTGGCGGCAGTTTAGAATTAGAGAATCACCATTTAGTACACACAGGCTCAGCAATTCCTTCGATGGTCTTAATCATGCTTCGATTACTTATAATCTGAGTACAAGTGTCCAGGCGTCCAACATCAATTTCTTTATTTCTGGGCGGTAGATTTCGATTGAAATTCTATTATCGTCTAAACTTCAGCGCATTCTGAACCAGCTAGGCTTGATACCTTTCCTTTGCGATTTCTTTAATATCGTATTTTCATTTTGTTGTACCCAACCCAAATTTTTGGGTCATAAAGGCTAAACCTTGTTAAAATGATGTCAAAACATAGTTTTTGGGCAAATCAAGTATGGACTTCGAGTCAGTTTGGTTTGGTGACAAGAAGATACTAGTGAAATTTGAGGAAAATTGAAAATTATGGTTTCAAACACCCTATTTCATGGTGCGAAACCCTAAAAATTGAAACTTGTCAGGATTGGCTGAAATTAATTTTGATTGGCTTATTTCACATCACGATCACAGTGGTGAAGTCAGTTTCAATTAAAAGTTAGTTTAAAGCGGGTGGGTAGTTTTCACTTTTTCAGATGGAAAGTTAGGACCTCGGAGGTCGTCAATGGCAGTTGGCCAATGTCAGGTGTCAAAATCTAAGCCTAAAACTCAAAGCAGAACATTCTATGATGAAAGACGCTGTAAAGGATGCTTCACAACGAAGGGGATTTTCACATGGCAAAAATTAGGAAAAATATTCTATGGCAGTTGGCCAATGTCAGGTGTCAAAATCTAAGCCTAAAACTCAAAGCAGAACATTCTATGATGAAAGACGCTGTAAAGGATGCTTCACAATGAAGGGGATTTTCACATGGCAAAAATTAGGAAAAATATTCTAAGTCTGGAAACACTTCACTTTGTAATGTGGGAGACGCTTGCGCAATCAACATGCAAATCAACTTTACAGTGTTCGTACATGTGAAAATGATAAAATGTAGTTACACACACACGTCAGTAGCAGTAATGCTTCTACGTGGTCAACTCAACAGCCAACACGGTGTTCGCAGAGTGCAAAATGGAGGAAAACATCAAGTCTAGAACAAATCTGCGCCCTTGTAGCTCAAGGGCACCCTTCAATTTGAAGGCTCAAATTCAGTTGTTTCTAGTTGCAGATACATTCATTCTCTTCGGTTTTTAGTTAGCTTTCCGACAAGTTATCAAGCAAGCCCATCTGAGTTGCAGAACTCCGACAATTGAAGGCGAAAGCGGAAGGTATGAAGAGTTTACACATCACAGCGACAGTCAAATTTGCAGTTTTTGTGCCCTTGCAGACCAGGGGCGCCCTTGAATTAGACATGTCAGATGAATGAATTTGCAATTTCTATTTCCAGGAGATCTTTTTTGATTTAGCCCAGCTCCGCGATGCATCTGTTCGCGAGACCGTCAAATCTGCTAAGTGACTGTGGCAATGTTTCCAATGAGCACATAACACGAAGGGTAAATAAAAGTGAAAATATCAAACTATACCTCTATAGGCCAGGGGCGCCTAGCCTTTTGGCCAGCTAGATGAGGTTTTTAGCAGCCATTGTCTTCACAAGACGTGTAGAATTCTTCTAGCTATTCAGTGAATCCAACTGTCAACCCTTAGGATTTGTCTAACGCTCGTGGGTAAAGAATCAAAATACTGAAGAATGAAAACAAGCAGAAAAATGGCTAAGTATGGAATTTACATACTCCCTTACAAAAGGGGCCCTTCTACTGGAGGTCTTAGAAGCAGTTTTCTCGCTTCGTCACTTCTAGGAACATCTCTTCCAAGTTGTTCCATCTTCGTGATGGGATCAACAGCGCGCGCATCGAAGCAATCCAGCTCCCAGTGTCAAGGGTCAAAGAAGAGTGTTTAGTTAAAAGTTGCAATTTGCAAAATCATTTTAAAGATGGTAATTGTGCCTCTATAGGCCAGGGGCGGCCTTGCATTTGAGGACCTTAAATTCACTTTCAGACGCTCTGCATATAGTCATTGTTTGCAGAATTCTTCTAGCTATGCAATGGATCCAACATGCTGTCAACAAGAGTCATCATTCACTGACAGTGGCAGATTGAAGCATGGAATGGCAAATCAGGAAATTGGTTGTCTAGTGTCGTGTACATTATTTTAATAAAAGACAACTTTGTTTTTGAGGTACCTGACGTGGTTTTTAACACTTACAGCTCCCAGCAGACATTTCATTAGAGTAGTTTTGGCTATGCAATGGATGTGTCAGCTCAGCTCCAGCATCAACCGGACATCCGGAAATCAGAGTTCAACAAAGGTTGTGGTGACGTTTTCAAAGAGCTACAAAATAGGAAGTTAGCTAAAAATCTCTACTTTTGAAGGGGGACGCCTGGAAAGTCAAACTTGGACTTTTCGAAATCATTAAAATATTCTAAGCCGACCCAAAAGGAAATAATTCAGTTAACTCAATTAAAAAATATTAAATTTTCAGTTTCAGCAGTCAATTTTGATGAAGGAGATTTTCTTCAATATTTTAATATTGGCGCCTATTTTGAAACTCAATTGCAATTCGCATGTTGAGTTAGACTAAGTATTTTAATATTTTAATATTTTTGAAACTCCAAGTCAGTTTCTATTGAATGAAGTGGGGTCCAATTAGATAATTTATTTCCAAATTAGAGTTTCTACTTGCAATTGGCACCTAAACTCTCAAAATTCTTTATTAATATGCAAAAGGCATCCATTTCTCTCACAATAGGTTGAGTGCAAGCGAATTTCCTCATTGCGCAAGCATTCGAAGGCGCTACAGTTATTATTTTTCAGATTTCCTTGCAGATACAGGTCCAAAGTAATCAGCAGACTTCAATCAAGCATGGCGATTTTTGCAGAAGCAGAACCATAAAACTTCTATCTTCTGTCTTAAATTCTTCTATTCTTGTCTTAGGTTTTCTCTCGCATATCCAAGAATTCAACGACTTTTGACAATTTTGATCATTTGGGTTTATTATGCACGACTTTCTCTACAAAACCCATGTGTTAGAATTTTTCAGTATTTTTCAAAACGAAGGATACGGGTTGACTTAGAATTATCTTCTGCACAAAACCCATGTTTCAGTTTTTCTCGGCAAAAATTGCTTCCAGAAACCCTAAAACCCCTACAGTTCTTGACTGAAAAGTCTTTGCATGTCAAGCTAAACGGCATTTTTTTTATTTTTTTACGGTGTGGGTTTGCTTGGAATCATTTTCTCTACAAAACCCATGTCTCGGAATTTTTTGTGAAAATTGCCCCCTCGACAAGGTATTTTTAGCCTCATCCGGAGTCATTTTAGCTTTCTGGAGAAAGTTGTCAAAACATAGCTGTGTTTACAGTCAACAGGCGAGTTTTTCATAATGCAATTCACCCAGACTGAATTCAAGACCAAATTGGTCTTTTATGATTTCATCAGAACAACTAACAATGAAGATCAAGCGCATGTAGGGGTTGATTCAAACAATTTGATAGGCATAGACACTCAAAGTCCACCTCGTATAGTTGATAGCCTTCCAAGGCTAGCTTAGAGGGTTGATACTCTTGGAATTCTATGTGTGCAGCAATTCGTGTGCATTTCTCACAACTAGAGTGTTCGTGGTCAAACTTCACAGTTTCGTCATGTGACACTCTTCCATTGAGAAAAATGTGAAAAGCGTCAAAAGTATGAAGCTGAAGAGGAAACAGAGGCCATCACTTCAATTATGAAGCCGCCAAAGTTACCAATCGATGAACTGTCAGTTGAAATGTGCAGATATTTCCAAGATTTCTCAAGTTGCTAACAAGCAGTGAATTGACAGTTAAGACATGTGACGACTTCTAGATGGTGATGTAGTCAACAACCTCGTAAAGGGGTTAATTGTCCGAGATCAGGGCCAGTGAACTTTAGATTAGGACGTCCCACCTTTTTAGGATAGACATCAAACACAATAGTTAACTCGATGCCTCTTTCCGAGTTAACTCGTTTCACATTTCATGCCATGTCTGTCTTGGAATCATCTATATACAGTTGGAGTTCTCATTTAGTTCAATAAGGGCATGCATGTTGCACATGTCCATTTATTTTAGTCTTGTTTCGGTTAACTGATGGTAGTTTTCCAGTTAACTGTATAGTTTTCATTTATTTAGGTTTAGCAATTAAGATCTTGCTTGCTCGCAAGACTGTAGTTGACTCGAGGTGATTTTAGGGTTCCCTACACCTTTGATGTCTATAAATAAAAGTTTTTTGCTCATTTGTAATTAACTTTTGCATGTGATAGTAATATATGTTGCACCACCTTGCCTGAAATATTGTTGTTTTGTATATGTTCACGAGCTTTTACTGTGATAATAAATGGCTGCGCCACCTTGCCTGAATGTTATTATTATGGTATTTGTTCATCTTAGTTAAATGGAGTTGCTAGTTTGATCATTTATTGTATGCATGTCTCGCCAATGCAATTTTTTGTCCTAGTTTGCTATCTTATGTTATGTTTAATAGTTGTTATTTCAATCTACGCCTCAGATAGGGGTTCCTCCTCCTTGGAAATTTGGAAAGAAGAATTATCGTTAAGTGTTGTTGCTAATAAGCTTTTTGCATATCTACGCCTTAGATAGGGGTTCCTCCTTGGAAATTTAGTAATTGAGCTTATCGTTTGATGTCGTGCCTAATAAACTTCATTTCAGCCTACACCTCGAATAGGGGTCCCTCCTGCTTGGAAATCCTGTTGTAAAGTTTATCGTATAAAACATTTGTACTCCTTTTTCCTCATGCTTTGTTTTCTTGAGGAGATTGGATAGATTAAAGTATTTAAGTTTAGTTGTAGTTAGGATCTACAAAACCAAAGAAAACCCTTAGCTGCAACGTTCTTGGTTTCCTTAACCTTGTGCCTTTTCCAGCTAAGTCAAAAAGATAGGATTTAGAATACTTTACTTTTTAACGCATATCAATAAAAGAGTGAGCTTCCCCTCCTAATTTGAAGAGCAGTCATTACGCACTGTACATAGCTATCCGTACCAACTCGTACTCTAGAGGTGCTAATTGTTACGCCAACACATTTCTTGAACTCATATTACATGAATCCCCACTTTCTCTACAATGCTACAGCAAGGAAATTGCATACCTTTCTTAACATTCATGTTTGCTTTCCTAGCCATCAATTACGTCCCAAAGAGGAGGTGCTACAATTTACAAAGTAGGATGCTAGCATAGTAGTCTTGAAAACCATTTGACCCCTTACTTGTATATTCAGGCCATTGAATTTTCAAAGGGAAGATGAACAGATTAGTGCCAGAAACAAGGGTAATCATCCTTTGAATATTTAATTAAATGCAATTTCAATAACCGAAACCAACCATCATTTTCCCTTTCACCTTTTAATATCAACCAGCTGCTCTGTTATTAAATCTAGCCAATTCTTGAATGCATCCGAATGAACTTTGAGGTATAAAATAGCCGAGAGTGCCAAAACTATGTAAAAAGAATTGTATCAAGTTATCATAGACTCACAAACTTCAAACCTAGAATAACAACAAAATTTAATACCTAAACTCTGATTACCCGGAAAATTCTTCAACCCTAATATTGTACCAAAACTGAAAGTTTTCTCTGAAAATTACACCAATTTTCACAAAACTCAACAGCTAAGCTCAACTGCAAAATCTGAGTGACTTTGCTAATACAGAAATTGGGTACATGAGGGTTTTCGTCCTCAAGTTACGAGAAAGCCAAGCTTTCCAAAAACCAAAATCAACCAAGCCTGCCTGCAATGAACTTCCTGAAAACTTTTATTCACTTTTTCCTTGCCCCTTGGCTTTCTGGTTGTAACTGTTTGAATTCTCTTTTTTTTTTCTCAATTCAAAAGTAACTTTATTTAATTTATTTAACTTTTCTAACTTGAATTACTTTTGCTTCACTTAAATAATTAATTTAAGTTGTCTTTCTTATTTTAACATTTTTTCTGACAACATTAAATTAATTATTTACATACAATGCTGACTACGAAATTGGGGACATTACAGATTACAATGTTCTACCAAGCATTTGTGAGTTTTGCATATTTTTGTTAGTTCTTTGTGAATTTTGTATAGTTGTTATTATGTCTTGTGAGTGTCAACGGTTGTGGTCTAACCAGCAACCATTGAGTACCTCAAATAAGTTTCTTGTAGTCAAGGAAAGGGGTCTATCTTATATATGGTCCTACCTATTTTAGGTTTCATTGTACAAAGCACTAGGAACAAGGCAATCACTATTCTTCATCTACAATGAATTGGTATATACTATCATGTTCTATTTATATTGCAATTGGTAGTCTAATAGTTTAGCAATAGACATTTGGTTGCCTCTATGAAGTTGGGACAACTTTGAATAGAATCGATGTCAATCAACAACTACACTACAAACCAACAAAATTAATGCCATTAAGACTGAACAAAGGTGAGAAAAAATCAAAGTGTAACCAAAGAGCAGATCATGAAATAAGACGATCCCTTCCACTAGTGGAACAACAAGAACAAAGAAGGCTGCAAGAGGCTACTAACTTCAAAAATCCATCAATCCAGTTTTAAAGAATAAGCAGAAGACTAAAGTAATGGTCACAAACAAAGAAACTTATCCATCCATCTAACTTCAAAGAAACAACTTACAAAAGATCGGTAAGTTTAAGTTGCCAACTACCGATCTTTATGACCAAGTTATGTTGGAGATTGTAAACAAGGGAAGAAATCATTTTGAGATGAATTCTGAGGACTTCCTTGTAGGAGAAAAAAGAGAAGCATATGACTGTAACATCCATTGTATTGAAAAAATACTAATTGAAGAACGTTAACCAAAAATGCTACGACTGTAGATAGCTGAAACATATAATAGTTATAGTTTACATTACGATTAGTTATGTCTTCAAGTAGTCAGCGAGTGTAGTTATATCTTCAGTTAGTCAGAAAATACCCAAAACTACTTCAATCAACCAACAAGTCATAAATACACACATTGACTAACAAAACATATAGCTTATATTAACTATAACTAATAAATGTTTTAGCTCTCTACAAGGACAATGCATTGGATTGGAGAGAAGGGAGCATGAGGGCAATACTAGTAGTGTACAAATCATCTAATTCTTTGAAGGAGTTGAGGATACTAATTTGTCTGAGAGTGCCAAGCAAGCAAAGGAACATCCAAATCAAAACCAAATCAAGCAAAGGAATGTCCAAATCAAAACCGTTTGAGTAGGTTCTAGTCACTAGTGTCGCATTCAGAACAATTGCCACTCCAAGTATGGATAGGCAAAAGTTGCCTAAATTTATTTGCAATGGGTCTAAGGAACTTGTACAACATTACACAACATATGTGACTCTTGGACAGCCAATTGAGAAAATTAATCAAAATTATTGGTTGCTTTCAAAGTGTAGTCAGGGAGAACTATGCAATCAGACAATCCCTTCAACTAGTGAAGCACCAAGAACAAAGACATTGAGGTAGGTTGCAAACTTGAAAAATCCACTAGTCTAGTTTCAAAGCTGAATGCCTAGTTGTGAACAAAGCAATTTATACATCCAACCAACTTGGAAGAAACAACTTCCAAAAGTTCAATGAGTTGAAGTTCCCAAGAAACTTCTTGCTAATGAAGGAACTGCAAATCTTTTTGACCAAGTTATGTCGAAGGTTCCAAACAAGATAAGTTTCCATTTTGAGATGGATTATGACAACTTCTTCATAGGAGCAAAAGAAGCAAGATACAAATGTAATATCCATTGTATTTAAGAATTACTAGTCGAAGAAAGTGAACCAAAGATATCAAGATAAAGGAGTTGATTGTAGAGAAGGGAGCTTGAGAGTGATACTAGTAGTTTACAAACCACTGAAGTCCCCTGAAGGGTCAAGAATCCTAGCATTCTAAGAATTCCAAGAGAGCAAAGGAACATCCAAATTAAAATTTCTTGAGAAGGTTCTAGTCACCAAAGTTGCATCAAGGACAACCAACAATGGTGACTTCGCTAGCCAATTCAAGTGTGGAAAGTAAAAAATTGCCTAAATTCATTGGAGATGGGTTTAGAATCTTGCAAAACATTGCAAACATGTGTGACTATTTGGATAGCCAATGGGAGAACTAATCAAAATTATTAGTTTTACATCCATTTCCACACACCCTCAAGAGAATGGAAATTGATCGGTTCACAAATGTCAAACCACTTGACAAATGTTAGTGGAAGAAATTACTAAATGCCTTCAAAAAAGAATTCTTACTTCTTTAAAATGACAATGAAATTATCACTGAAATAAATGGTACCAAACAAACGCATGCAAATGTGCAAGCATACAGTCGTAGGTTCAAAGAAATTCTTGGGAAACTTGACAAAGTAACAATAGATGTATTAAAGAAAAAATGGTTCGTTGAAGGTTCGAGACCTTCATTGCAAAGAAAAATGAAGGTTGCGCCTCTTTCAACATACGAAGAAGCATACAAAGGTCCTCGCATTCTCAAAGAAGGAATGGAGGATGATGACTAATGCAAGCAACAATAGTGAACTAGGAAAAATTCAAGCTCTGCGAGGAGACGTGGCAAATGATGAAGAAGCACAAAGGTGAGACCAACAAAGAGATATGAGGGACTAATGGTGTATGGACAAGAAGATAGAAGGCCACACCATGGCTAATTTCCCCAAATAGATGCTTTCCAAGATTTTCCAAATGATGCCATACAATTTGAAGAATAAAAGTACAAAAGTAATTTTTACCTAGGGAGAGTAGTCAACCCCACCAACTACACCTCTAAAACCACAAGACAATAAAGGCACATCTCCAAGTGGCTATCATAATCAAAGGAATAATAATGGTTATGGATGCCATAATAATTGTAGGGGAGGTCAGAGTCAAATGCAATTTGGCTTCAAGTGTATTGTCCCTAGATAGAATTTCTATTGAATATGCAATTTTCCTTTTTGTGAATGCAATAATAAGACAAATATTGAACATAGAACAGATGCCAACTCTAATAAATGTTGATCAGCAGTAATTAATGGCAGAAATAAATAAGGGAAACCCTCAAGCATCAAAACATCATGGTTATTGCAGCAGATCCGAAAATGAACAATGCTGAAATAAATATGGAAACCCTAATAAACTAAAAATTATTAATTATGGCAGCAGATCTGAATAATTAATGCTGATACAAACAGGACTGTAGATGCAAACAGCAGATCGTAATAGCAACAATAAACCCTTACAAATATTATTCAGCAACTCAGATAGATTTATTTTATGTATTTCAGCAGAATAGCAACTCACAAGTGTGTCATACAACAACACAAACTGGAGATCAAATGTAAAGGTGGTGGCTAGGGTATAGAAATAACAAATTGGCAGCTGTACAACACCACCTCCAGTTGTACAACTGCAATAAATGATGTAAAGCAGTTGGAATAGGATCTATGAAGGCTGAATATACCCTATGGCGGCTAGGATATCTTAGCTGAATGAACATAGTAACAGCCAATTAATGGGCTACATCGTAGCAACAATGCCCTCAAATTCCTCCACAATCATCAATAATAAATTGTTAGTTGATTTGCTTGCAAATATTGATTGATCCAAACCTTCACAAACTAAAATCTTCAAATAAATCTCAAAAACCAGCACAAATGTCATCCACATATTGGATCACCTCACATGGACAAGAGGGCTTTCGTCCTCCAATCCAATGATAGAAACCAAGAAAATTTTCATCCACTAGATCTCCTACATCACCATTTAAATGAACATGCAAGTATGGTAACAAACCAACTCGACTTGGGTAAAATTATTGCAAAGCAAGCACTTAAAACTACCATACCAATTAAACTAGTTGATATATTGCAAAGAATTCTTTAACTTACAAATGTTATAGATTAAAATATACCTAAGAGGAATTAGACAATGCATGCTATCACCCATCTAGCATCTAGAAGTGGGAATAACAAGGACCGTATCGGCAATAATTGAATCTCCATAGTCAGGAGATCAAGCGATTGATCTCATGCTCCTAGTGGTGAATTTGGCAAGGAGACCAATCACAATACATATGCAGAATCTCAAAAACAAATTGACAACTACAAATATTGATAGTGGGTTTGGCATGAATTTACTCCCAAAAGACACTTGGCAAAGCCTAGACAAGTTGATTATTTTTTGACCACCAACTTTTCAACCGGTGTGAATGAATCAACAAGGGATAAATGCACTTGGAGTTCTAAGGACACAAAATGTAGTAATTGGAACTCAAGGATTTATGTTAAACTTTGTTGTCATCTTATTACATAAAAAGGTGCATGATGCATTGTTGGGTCAAGTTGGTCAGTAGCAACCAAAGCCAACCATAACTATAGAGAAAAATACCCTCCGTTGAAAATAAAGGCCAGAAATATATAATTGATCTGAGAAATCAGTCATTGAGTGAGGCAACAATTTCCTCAAATTCTTCCAATTTGAACTCTGGAGAAGGGTGGCCAAACAAGAGTGATCAAGGCCCTGTGGAGCCAATGCTAATACAGTCTTGGAATTATATCCATGTTCTAAAGATGAAACAAGTTTCCTTAGAGGCATATTCCATTGGCAAATGGGAACTATGATGTATTTCAGCCTAATTGCAATTTTATTGAAACCATTGAGATTACTGAAGATGAGCAAGTCAAAGGAAATGACAGAAGGCACAAAAGTGCAAGGCAATTAATATGATAGAACATGGCAGCCCTGAAGTTCTAACCAAAGTATAGAAAATGAACCAACAGAAGTGTGGAAAATTAAAGGAGGTCCAACTAAATATGATAAAGTGGAAAAATGCATTTGTTTTAAATTTATAAAAAAATGTTTCTCTAATGAATGTTATAAACATAGATTGCAAATTAGCAAAGCAAGTACTCAATAAATGTGTACTTGTGAGTTTAATTCACAAGTTGGAGGGGCAAGTTTTGGCATATCACAGTAATGAGTACTAGCAAGTACTCAATAAATGTGTAGGAGAAACTCATGCATGCTGATTTTATACCCAGTTTTGCAGAATTTTTGCCAAGTTTTCAATTTAAGTATTTTTTTTAAGTTGTCAAGTTTTTGCTGAGTTGAAAATTTTTGGCCTATCAATCCAAGTCAAGACTAAGTATGCAAACTATGGTTATAAAGGACCATACCCTTGTCAAATCATCAAAACAATGTCATTCTATCTGTTGGAATTTAACCTTCTGTCAGCAAATTTATTTCACCTACCCCCGCATCAAATTTGGGGATCTCCTCAATCTGACTCTTGCAACTGTTTTGACCTACCAGCATTTATTTTGGTAGGTAATTTTGAAAATCAAATTTTGAGCACTAATTTTCATGATCTTGCATACAAGACAAAACAAGAGAATGTTACGGTCAATTTTTGGGATAGAGAAGAAAATCCTGCAACAACAGAAGGAGAATGTTCAAAAGAGAACAAGCAGACCACAGCAGAGAATAGAAGGGAATGTGCTGCAGAAACACCAGACGAACAGCAGGCAGCTACAGGATTGCAGTCCGCTCCAGATTGGGTGTGTGAACAGCACCAGGTTCAGGACAGCAGTCCAAACTGTTTGTGGTATATTTTGTAGTGTAAAACAGAGCATGTACTGAGTACTCTATGTTTTTGTAATTTTTGGAAGTTAAGAACTATATGAATATAAAATATTTGTGTGTCTAGATTCTCTGCTCTTTCTCTCTATTTTTGTTTTCTCCTTCATTCTATGAATCTATCACAACAGTGATATATTAAGCTGCCCCCAACCAACACTATCATGTGACGGTGTACTTCTAACATCTAAGAGTGCGTCTACCAAATGACCCCCAATGCCAAAATTTCCCTAACATGCAGTCTACCTGTTGTGACCTTTTCACAAATCGCCCCATTGCAAATGGGGACCCCCTAATTTTTGCTTCATTTCGGACTTTTGGCTTGATTTTAGTTGGTTTTCCTGTTGTCTCTCTATTGTTTTGTTTGTCTTTCCGGGGATGTGCCCGTCTTTGAGCTTAAACTTGAAATTTTGGCTAAGTCTAAGAATTAGGGTTTTGAGTCTTCCGGCCAGTTTGAAGTTAAATGGAGTGAATAAGTTGAAAATTTGAGCTTGGCGCTGCAGTCAGTAGGCTTCCAGCAGGTTCCCAGCAAAATTTCACTGAATTCTGACAACTTACTATTTTCAGTAAGTTCCTAATTTGGGGTATTTTCTCAACACTTTTGAAATTTTGATCGTTACACTGCATCCAAAGCACATCAAGCTATTTGTCTGCAAGTTTTGAACTGAAACGGAGAACTTTCTATTTTTAGCAAGTTCACCTTCAGGAGCTGATTTTAGGGTTTATATATGAAGTTTTTCAATGTATGTCCGAAGAATATTCTTGGGTTTTCTGAGACCTACGCGGTGATATAACATGTAAAATGAGACGATGACTTTTAGTACTCAGCCTTCGGAGGCTATTTCTAGGGTTTGCATGTTGGAATTTTCTACGCATGTTTGGACATTCCTTGTGGGTTTTTCGAAAGCTTCGCAGTGGTATAACATGCAAACCAGGATCAAGACTTTTTCAAGAGCCGTCTTCAGAGGTTATTTTTAGGGTTTGCATGCAGGACTTTTCAACGCATGTCAAGTTATTCCTTATGGGTTTTTCAAGAGCTATGCAGCAATGTGACATGCAAGACAAGATGATCATTTTTCAGAGACTTACTATTTTTAGCAAGATCATTCCGGCAGCTGCCCAAAACCTCAGTATCATGAACAGAGCAACATGCAATAGAAACGAGGTCAAACGGAGATCATTTGATCAACATGCAAGTCAAATTAGGGTTTCCAGCTTCGGGACCTAAAATGAGGGGTAAAATGCCAGAATTTTCGAAAACCAGTGTATCCCACTGCGATCAGCATCTTTCAGGCTATCCATTGGTAAAATTTGAAGGCAATCGGAGCACTTACTATTTATAGTAAGCCACTTCTGAAACATGCTATAAATAGTAAGTCAATAGCAGGCGCCAGTGTGAACAGGTAGGTCACCCCATGAGGAGCACACCATTCAAATTTCAAGTCAAACGGAGTTGGGAAAGTCATGAAACTGAGTAGTTACTAAAAATAGTAAAACACCTTCAGAAACATGCTATAAATAGCAAGTCAGCTCAAGCTGGCAGTGTGAACAGATCAAAGAAGTCATGAAGATCCTGTGGCGCGAATTCCAAATCAATCCAAGCTTCAGAAGTATGAAAATCAGAGGGCTTACTAAATATAGTAAACAAGGGCGAGCAAGCTGAGAAATGCCTAAGTCTGAAGTTAAATCCTACTCATACCCCTAAATGCGCCCACGGAGAAGCTGGTAGAAGCCATGAAAAAATTGTCTAAGTGTTTGATAAATCCTGCAAGACCCATCAAATGCACCCTCAAGGAGAAGTGGTCAGGAAAATTTCCTAAGTCTGAGTTAAATCCTCCATGACCCCCTAAATGTGCCCAACTTGCTCAGTGGTGATAAAAAAAATTTAAGTCTGGAGTTACATCCTCCTTGACCCCCAAAATGCACCCTCAGCTTGAGAAGATAGAAAAAGTTTCTAAGGCATGAAAACTTCCTGCAAACCCCCTCAAATGCACCCAAACATGTTGGAGGTGTTGGCTTTTCAAAAAATATTCTAAGTGTTTGTAAGTTCCTCCTCCATACCTCAAATGTGCCCAAGGAGGGAGAGAGGGTGAGAAAATTGTCTAAGGAAAAAGTTAAATCCTTCACCACCCTCAAAATGCGCCCATGCTAGAAGTGGAGTCAAGGCAAGTCAAAAGGCATTGAAGTCAAACTTCCTTCACCACACCTAAAATGCGCCCAAGTGCAAGGTGAAGATGGATGAAAAAGTTACCAAGGCATGGTTAATTCCACCTTGACATGTGAAATGCGCCCAAGGATATTGAGGTGTTAGCTATGTGAAAATATCCTAAGTGTTGTAATTCTTCCACCTTGACATGCTATATGCGCCATGACTAGAGAAAGATGAATGGAGAAAATTTTTCTAAGGAAAAATTCAAATTTTCCTTCTAGACCCCTCAAATGCGCCCAAGCTGGTGATGATATGTCAAGAATTTTTCTAAGTATTAAAATTTCACCTCTAGAGAAAATACGCCTAGGCTTGAAGCAGTGATGAAATTTTTCTAAGGCAGGGATGAATTGGCAGTGGATGAGTCAGAATGTGCCAGTTTCATGAGATTGAAGGAGATTTTCAAGGCAGAGCAAGGAAAATACACCCAAGGATGAAGAATGAAGATAAATTTGTTGGCAAAATATTTTTCTAAGGTTAAAATTCAAAAATTAAATCTACCCCTTCGTCTGTAGACACATGAATTTGGCACTTTCTGAAGGGAATTTTCTTTTGGGTATTGGATATTTTCAACAAGGATGTGATTTTAAAGTCTTCCTCACCTCGCCAAGGCTTTTGAGATGAAGATTTTTGATGGGTGCCTGGTTGATAAAATTTTCTAAGGCAAAACAAAATATTTTTTTTCTAAGGCAAGAAGAGAAATAAGGTGCCTTGGCTAAAAGTTGGAGCTGGATACTTAGGTGATTTTTGATGAAATGGTTGGGGGGGGGAAATATTCTTCCAAGCCAAAGTGAAGATATGGAAATTTTCTAAGGCAAGTGATGAAGCAGGAGTCTTCTAAAATGCGCCCTCAGAAAGGAGAAATTAGTCTAAGGCACGAAGAATGTGAAGCTAAAGTGAAACTCAAATATCAGGATGAAGGCGTCAACATGGCATGCAGATGTTGAAAAGCTATGAAGAAGGCAAGGTTTTCTATAAAAGAAATGTTCCAGAGATCAATCAACCTTGGAAATCAGAGTATGAAAATCAGGTAAGTGAGGTGAATTTATATTATGAAGTGTTCTGATGCTCTTCTCTTCCTCGTTTTGCAGGGTGAACACCAAGGCCAAGGCGTGATGACTTGGGAAGATGGAGCGAGTACTTGGAAGAAATGCTCGAGTCCAAGATAAGAAAATCCTTCAGGATCAGGGGTGGAGAAATAATCATCCTCATGCAATTCAAAGTTAGAGAATGTCAGTTGAGAAGAAAATCATCATCGAGCGGAAGAACAAAGTTGTCGCCTTGAAGTTGGATCGAGAACGTACTTGCCATACCAGCCCAAGAAACGAAGGCCATGATGATCAGACTCATCCAGTTTGCAATCAGGAGGAAGAGCAGTGTGAACATGTTTACAAATAGGAATCTTCTAGAAGATGGTGGACATTAATTGCTCATTTATCACCCCACTCTTCTTGGTGGCAGTTTTTAGGGTTAGGGCTGATGAGCCCTCCACTTGATTGTAATCCGAGCCGTCCATTGGACTGGGCCAGCTATAAAAGGGGCATTCCCCCTCATTTGTACCTCAGTAGAGATTAGAGTAGACGTAGAGAGCATTAGTGAGATAGCCTAGAGTTAGCTTAGTTGATAGATTGATAGTATAGTTTGAAGAAGAAGGAAAGTTTTTCCTTTAAAGCTTTGTAAGAAATTGTTGTGAACACTCTCTCAATAAAAAGAGTTTTCATTGATGATGATCTCGCTTTTGTTGTGAGTAGCTAGCGAGGTTTCTTCGTCCTTCTACTTCAAGTAGGATTTTAAAGTAAAGTAAATAGATTTTGTTACATGCAAGTAGTAGATAGTAACTGTGGAATGTGGTCTTCAATTTGAGCAAACTCCGTCTATCCATACCACTAGTGGGCTCGCTGATGGTGAGTTCGCCTTGCGTTGTCAACTGGAAATTTGTGGACTTAACTTCGATTCCGATCTTCATGTTGGTATCCGTCGTCGTGATGGTGTCTTCATTGTTGAATTGTAATCTGAATATCTCTAGTTACTCCCTTTGAAGATTGCACCGGTTCTGTGGAAGCTGTCCGAAGTGAGGCAAAGCGGAATCTGGTTGAGGCTTGTGAAAATTGATCTCCACGTCTCATGCATAGATTAGTCCATAGCATCTTCTATCCCTGCAACCATTTAAATTCAGTACTTCCTGGTTAGTTTAAGAAATCTGAGCTCCACTGATAAATCCTTTCAATCCTGAAAACCCCTTCCTCTGGAGTGAACAATTACGTAAGTCCCCTTGAAATACCAGCAAATCACATCAAGCCAACTGAGACTATCCACTACATGAAGGAACCTTGGAGTTGAATGACCTTTCTAGCAATCTTAGCATGAAGGATATTTTGTTCAAGAGAGGATAGAGTCGCCGTTGGTAACTTTATTCTGTGTTGGTGCGGTCACGAAAATCACATCAACAGAATTGGCGCTAGAAGGAGGGCGAGCATTGAATTGTTCCAGAGGCTGGAAGGAACCAGTATGAGCTTTGAAGCGCCAAATCAGAGATATGTTAGATCTCTCTTATGTCAAAAACTCCAAAAAAAAGTAAAAAATTGAAAATTCCAAAAAAAAAAGAAGTAAAAAGCAGAAGTGGAAAATCAAAAAAGAGATTTCTCAATGGATGGGCACATTTCTTGCTCTCAAGACAGTCTCGCGGATATTGCTCGAATTCAAGAAAGATTGAATGCACAACTGCGCCCCAGGAATTTGTCTAAGTTTACTTTCCCAGGAAGATGTCGAATTCACGAGACCTCCCAGCACGAAGAAATAAGTTGCTTAACATTCCTCTCAAGGATAGAGCTTGTTCTCCAAGGGAAAATTTTCTTTTGGGATGTCCCCAAGCCAAGAGTATTGGATGTAGAACCTAATGATTATAGCATTCTAGAAGTTATGGATGAGGCCTTCACGAGATTCATACTTAGGATCCAAAATCAGATGGAACTAGGCAATGTTCACTTCAAAGGTGTTTTGCTCCCTCGTTGGTGTCGGATTCACAACGCACCTCATCTAGAGTTCACTTGCACAACATGTGAAGAAGCCATCAACTACGCCAGATGTCACCTCGGATTACTAGTACTACCATATGGATTCTTCAAAGACAAAGGATGGATTGAATATGTCACACGAACATTTTTAGCACCAAATGAAGAGTGTACCTCAACATCATCCAACAACAAGGAGAATAAGTCACAACAAGAGGATGTGATCGAGCTTAGGGAGCAAGCAGATGAAGATTGTTCCTACATCACGCTAGAACAAGAGGCTATTGGAGCAAAGATCAAAGAAGCAATGGGATATATCCAGACAAGAGGAACCACCCAAGGCAACTGTCAGCATACGGAAGTGAATGAATATACAAAATTGCAAGTTATTGAAGACCATCAAGAACCAAGAGCGGAGGACTTAGCTCAAAGTAGAGATGGTGTGAGAAACCTTCAATGTTCATTCATCCGAGGAGAACGTGAAGAGGGAAGCAATTCCAGTACACTTCAAGAAGGAACGCTCCTTGATGAAAAAGTTCAAACATGCATGAACAAAATGGAAGAAATGATAAGCAGCTTAAGGCAAGATGATGTGTTTGAAGATCAATGGGCTATCAGGATGGAGGCAGAATATGAAATACATTTCGCGTCAGCACTTGATCCATTATTCACAGTCATGGAAGAATTGCTTGATGAAATTGAAACAAATGAAATGCTGCCTGATAAAGAGATAGGAAAGGAAGAACAATTCAGGTTGGGGCTTGATCCAATGTTAGGGATTCAAAAAGAGCCAGCGCATGAAATGATCCAAGTTTCCAAATGCCCTCTTGAATCAAATTTCCGCCCCACTCCACCCAGTTTGGATCATCTCCACGTTTTAGATGCAAGAGGTTTGGTTCACCATCAACTTCGGCCCCCTGATGAAGCAATGGACGACAGACAAGAATGCATGCGAGCAAATGAAGACCACCAGGTTGTTTCTTTCCCTACTAATGGCTACAAAGAATATCATTTTGATTATGGAGATTTAGGAAAGACAACCTGTTTATGGATCAATCATGGTCCAGATGAGTTACCCCAGTTACTAATCTTTCCCGAAGTTTTGCCTGAGTTTCAGATTTCTCCCTTGAAAGAATATTTTTCCGAGTTTAAAGATAAGTTTGCAAAACTTCGCACTATGACTACTACTTTGCTATTACTGCACATCCTGAGAAATCATGCTAGGAGTTGTATGTACTTGGGTCTTTGGACTGTTGTTCGCTTAAAGTTTTTTTGTTTTTGTTTAGATTGGTTGTCTTGCTTTCATAGTTTAGTTCGCTTTCAATAAAAGGGGATCCCATTTGTGAAGGGGGTGTTATATTGTTTTCGCCACAGTCCGACACAATGTTAGTCCATTTCTTGGATAATCATTCAAGAAGTGCTTTAGAATCCAAGGTTGTTCTTTCAAGTTTTATCATTTGGTTAGGATTTGTACTTGACCCGGAAGGGAATCATCTATTGTGTCTTGACACCAAGTCTCACGATTACTATATTTTACACACATAATTAATTGCTCTAAGTCATTGAGGTTTCTTAGAAGAAGTCGTGGCAGGTGAAAAGTCTTAAATCCTACTTAATCACCCTTGTAATTCTCAAACCCATTGGAGGCTTCACTGCTTGCCAGCCAATAAAAGAATTGACGGAATATCAATATGGAAAAAGAAAAGAAGAATACGATGTGCTAAAAGGAAATATCTGAAAAAGAGCAATGAAAGAAATATCAAAGAATTTGGCTTTGGGAATATGCGAGTAACTCCATCGAGGCTATAGACGCCCGACTGGCAATGGAGCAATATTCGTGAGAATTATAGGACGTTTTTGAAGTTAGGATCATTATGTAGCTCGTCACGAAGGATTCTAGGAGCTTCAATGGTCTTTTGAGTTAGAATAAACGCATATGCACACACTTGTAATCAAAAGATGAGGTACCTTGATCCAATTTAGGATTCCCCTTCCCTTCTAAGTGTATCCCCTAGTCAATTGATGGGTTGGAAGGAATTATCCAAAGGTTCTAAGTATGGGATGGATTCTGTCTTTGAAATGTTCAGGAACATTTATTCAGGTTGGGGCTAATGTTGTGACCTTTTCACACATCGCCCCATTGTAAATGGGGACCCCCTAATTTTTGCTTCGTTTCAGACTTTTGGCTTGATTTTAGTTGGTTTTCCTGTTGTCTCTCTATTGTTCTGTTTGTCTTTCCCGAGATGTGCCCGTCTTTGAGCTTAAACTTGAAATTTTGGCTAAGTCTGAGAATTAGGGTTTTGAGTCTTCCGGCCAGTTTGAAGTTAAATGGAGTGAATAAGTTGAAAATTTGAGCTTGGCGCTGTAGTCAGTAGGCTTCCAGCAGGTTCCCAGCAAAATTTCACTGAATTCTGACAGCTTACTATTTTTAAAAAGTTCCTAATTTGGGGTATTTTCTCAGCACTTTTGAAATTTTGATCATTACACTGCATCCAAAGCACATCAAGCTATTTGTCTACAAGTCTTGAACTAAAACAGACAACTTTCTATTTTTAGCAAGTTCACCTTCAGGAGTTGATTTTAGGGTTTATATATGAAGTTTTTCAATGCATGTCCGAAGAATATTCCTGGGTTTTCTGAGACCTATGCGGTGATATAACATGCAAAATGAGACGATGACTTTCAGTACTCAGCCTTCGGAGGCTATTTCTAGGGTTTGCATGTTGGAATTTTCTACGCATGTTTGGACATTCCTTGTGGGTTTTTCAAAAGATTCGCAGTGGTATAACATGCAAACCAGGATCAAGACTTTTTCAGGAGCCGTCTTCAAAGGCTATTTTTAGGGTTTGCATGCAGGACTTTTCAGCGCATGTCAGGTTATTCCTTATGGGTTTTTCAAGAGCTACGCAGCGATGTGACATGCAAGACAAGATCATTTTTCAGAGACTTACTATTTTTAGCAAGATCATTCCGAAAACAGCCCAGCACCTCAGTATCACGAACAGAGCAACATGCAATAGAAACGGGGTCAAACAGAGATCATTTGATCAACATGCAAGTCAAATTAGGGTTTCCAGCTTTGGGACCTAAAATGAGGGGTAAAATGCCAGAATTTTCGAAAACCAGTGTATCCCACTGCGATCAGCATCTTTCAGGCTATCCACTAGTAAAATTTGAAGGCAATCGGAGCACTTACTATTTATAGTAAGCCACTTTTGAAATAGGCTATAAATAGTAAGTCAACAGCAGGCGCCAGTGTGAACAGGCAGGTCACCCCATGAGGAGCACGCCATTCAAATTTCAAGTCAAACGGAGTTGGGGAAGTCATGAAACTGAGTAGTTACTATAAATAGTAAAACACCTTCAGAAACATGCTATAAATAGCAAGTCAGCTCGAGCTGGCAGTGTGAACAGATCAAAGAAGTCATGAAGATCTTGTGGTGCGAATTCCAGATCAATCCAAGCTTCAGAAGTATGAAAATCAGAGGGCTTACTAAATATAGTAAACAGGGGCGAGCAAGTTGAGAAGTGCCTAAGTCTGAAGTTAAATCCTGATCATACCTGTTGTGACCTTTTCACACATCGCCCCATTCAAAATGGGTACCCCCTAATTTTTGCTCCATTTTGGTCTTTTGGCTTTGGTTCTCTCTCTCTCTCTCTCTCTCTCTCTCTCTCTTGGTCTCTTTCTGCTGTCTGTCTTTCCAGGATGTGCCCGTCTGTGAGCTTAAACGTGAACTTTTGGCCAAGTCTGAGAATTAGGGTTTTGATTTTTCTGGTCAATCTAAAGTCAAGTGAAGTGAATAAATTTAAATCTGAGGCTAACGTTACAGTCAGTATACTTCCAGCAAATTCCCGACTAAATTTCATCAAATTCTAACAACTTACTATTTTTAGTAAGTGTGCAATTCAGGGCGTTCCTTCAGCATTGTTGAAGTTTCAACGGTCACACTGCATTCATAACATGTCAAGCTGCTCATGTGCAAGTTTTGAGCTGAAACGGACAACTTGCTATTTTTAGCAGTTCAGCTTCCGAAGCAAATTTTAGGGTTTATATGCAGAATTCTTCAATGCATGTTTGGAGATTTTTTCTGGGTTTTCTGAAACCTACGCAGTGATATAACATCCAAGATGAGATAATGACTTTCAGAGTTCAGCCTTAAGAGGCTATTTTTAGGGTTTGCATGTTGAGATTTTTTTTGCATGTCTGAACATTCCTTGTGGGTTTTTTGAGGGGTTCGCAACGGTATAACATGCAAACCGGGATCATGACTTTTTCAAGAGCCGTCTTCGAAGGCTATTTTTAGGGTTTGCATGTCATGGTTTTCTTTGCATGTCTGAACATTCCTTGTGGGTTTTTCGAGGGCTTCGCAACGATATAACATGCAAACCGGGATCATGACTTTTTCAGGAGCCGTCTTCAGAGGCTATTTTTAGGGTTTGCATGTCATGGTTTTCTTCGCATGTCTGATGATTCTTTATGGGTTTTTCAAGAGCTACGCAGTGATGTGACATGCAAGGCAAAATGATCAGTTTTCAAAGACTTACTATTTTTAGCAAGTCCATTCCGGCAGCCACCCAGCGCATCAGAACCACAAACAGGGCGAAGTGCAACAGAAACGAGGTCAAATAGAGGTCGTTTGATATACATGCAAGTCAAATTAGGGTTTTCAGCTTCGGGACCCAAAATGAGGGGTAAAATGTAAGAATTTTCGAAAACCAGTGTATCCCACTGCGTTCAGCATCTTTCAAGCTATCCACTGGTAAAATTTGAAGGCAATCGGAGCACTTACTATTTATAGTAAGGCATTCCAGAAACTGGCTAAAAATAGTAAATCAGCAGCGGGCGCCAGTGTGAACAAGCAAGTCACCCGATGAGGAGCACGTCATTCGAATTTCAAGTCAAACGAAGTTGTGGAGGTCTTCGAAACGAGCAGTTACTATAAATAGTAAACCACCTTCAGAAATGTGCTATAAATAGTAGGCCAACTCAGGATAGCAGTGTGAACGGGCTGACGAGGTCATGAAGGTCCTGTGTTTAAAATTTCGTATCAATCCAAGATTTAGAAGCGTGGGAATCATAAGACTTACTATAAATAGCAAGGCGTGAAGAGGCTGGCAGAAGGAAAGAAAAATGGCTAAGTTTGAACAAAATCCTCCTCTACCCTGAACATGCGCCTTCTTCGAGGCATGAGATGAAAATATTCAAAGTAAAAGCTTCATCCTCCTCCCCATGCAAAATGTACCTTCTTCAAGGCATGAGATGAAAATATTCTAAGTAAAAGCTTCATCCTCCTCCCCATGCAAAATGCGCCCTCTTCAAGGATGAAAATGTTAAAAATTTCTAAGGCATGGCGTATATCCACCTCCATAAGCTAAATGCACCCATGCAAGGTGGTGGAAGTTGCTAAAAGTTTCTAAGGCATAAGTTTCATCCTTCACCATGTATAAAATGCGCCCATCCTCTTGAACATATGAAATGCGCCCAAGAAAGAACTAGTGAAAGTTGAAAATTTTTCTAAGTCTGAGGAATATCCACCTCCTACCTCCATATGCGCCCATGTACAAGCAAGGTCAAAAGGTCAAAGGCGTTGGTGCTTCATCCTTCTACATATGCTAAATGCGCCCATCCTCCTCAAGGTAGGAAATGCGCCCATGTTTAAAAGAAAGTCAAAGAAGTCTTAAGGCGTTAAAGTGAGAATGTCCTCCAGCACATGCCAAATGCGCCCATATGGGCTAGGAAAAGGACAAAAATAGTTGACTTCCACCTTACCCCTTTGAATGCGCCAAGTCCAAGACGAAGGTAAAGTGGAAGAAAAAGAGTTAAGGCGTTGAAAATGTAAAATCCTTCTACCTATGTGAAATGCGCCATGCAAGATGAAGACAAGTGAAGATTCCAAGGCATGTGCATGCAAGGTAGAAGATTCCAAGGCGTGGTGCATGCAGAGAATATTCTAAGTATGGAAAATTTGAAGTCCAATTCCCCATATGCGCTTTGATTGGAAGAAGTGCCTTGAGAATATTTAAGTATGGAAAATGTGGAGTGGGCCCCCTCTTATGCATCTTGACTTGTGAAAGAGGTTGGAAAGTATTCTAAATATGTGAAACTTGAAGTGGAGACCCTTGATTGCGCCTAGACTGAGGGATGAAGTGAAAATATTCTAAGGCGTGGAAATTAATTCCTCTTAGACATGCAATATGCGCCCAAGTCCAAACTAATTCTAGGAAAAGGTTGATGAATTCCTCTACCCCAAGCTAAATGCGCCTAAAGTGAAGAAAGATGGTGGGGAATAAAATGCTAAATATTCAAAATTCCTTCCAGACCTCCAAATGCACCCATGTTCATTGAAACAATAAAAAATTTCTAAGGCATAAAATTCCACTTCTGGAGGAAATTACGCCTAAGCTTGACAAGGGTGATGAAATTTTATGTGGTAGGGATGAATTGGCCGTGAAATATGTCAGGAGGTGCCAACTTCATGAAGTTGATGAAGATTGTCGAATCGGTGCAAGAAAATACGCCCAAGGATGAAGAAATGGATTAAATTTGATGAAAATGTTTTTTTTTCTAAGGTTCAAAATTCAAAAAAAATAAATGAACCCCTTCGTTTGTAGACCCATGAATTCGACATGTTTTGAAGGAAATTTTCTTCTGGATATTGAAGATCTTCGACAAGGAGTGGATTTTAAAGTCTTATGCACTTCGCCAAGGCTTTTAAGATGGAGAATTTGATCAGCACTTGAATTATGAAATTTTCCTAAGGAAAATTTAAAATTTTCTAAGGCAAAGTGAATAAAATGTGTCGTTAAAATAAAATGCTTCAGACAATGAATTTGAAATGGATTGCCTAGATGAATTTGATCGAATTCTTCGTGAGATGAATTTTCAAGAGTCAGGGATGAATAAAAATTAAACGTCAAAGCTTCAACCAGTGAATTAAATTTCTTAAAGAGTGAAATTTGAAAGTGATTTTTTTCAAAATGAATTCAAATGCCAAGTACGCCCAGTCAAGATGTAATGTCCCCCTTTTCAGCGTGATCTTGTTTGCAGAGTGTTAGCCTATTTCTTGGACCCTTGTGGGCTAACTGGATTGGTTAGAGGGTCAGTGGTACCTTCTGGAGAGTTCGGTCGATTTCATTTTTTGAGATCGTGGATAGGCTCATTGCAGGCCTTGGCAGTACAGGAGTTTCTTTGCTTCTAACGGCACTGAATTCTGTTGAGAATTGAGGGAGATAGGCTTACTTAAGTGATTTAAGTTATATTTTAACTTAAAGTCTTTTTATAAAGTCAAATTGCCTTTATAATTCTTATATCACTTAAATAAAGTCTAAAGTGAATATTTTAAGTTATATCTTTTAATCACTTAAAGGAGGCGCCAAAAATCAAAGTCTAGACTATGGAAAGTGACTTAAGTTTATTTCCATAAATTTAAATGATCTAAAACCTTAAAAGGTACGACCTTCTTAGGTTTTCACCTCCTTTGCTTTATAAGGGATTTGGGCAATGAGAAACTCATCTTTTAGAATATTTCAACTTTGCCTTGAAGGTTTTTTACCTTGCTTCCATCCTGTGATCAGGTTTGCAGCAAATCCACCATTGGAGAACGAAATCTCTTCAGTGTGAGCACTTGTGAGGCTGTGAGAGATCAGCTGAATTGGTGCAGATTTAGAGAGCTTCATTTTAGAAGTTTTGCAGTGCTTCAACATATTTTTGTAGTGTTCTTCATCAGAAACAGAGGGTTTATTGGTTGTTGCTCTTCCTTCACCATGGCAGACTTCATGGCTGTTTGGGCGCACCTTCAGAGATGGTTTCTGGTTCTTTTTGTTTGAAAGGGCGTGGCACTTGCAAAGAAGGTTTTTTTTGGCTTTTTGGAGAAATGTCTTCTTTCTGAGGATCTCTCTTCATGAACTTGGGCGCCCTATCTGTACTTCTCTGTGGTTTCAGTTTCAGATTAAACATTGCAATCTGTAACGTTCTACTCCAATTTTCGTCAGTTCTTCACTATTTTGATCGGATTTCTTATTTAAAAAATCTGGAGGCTTTCGGGTATGTTTTTATGTTTTAAATCCATTGTTGATGATAATAAACACCTTCTACAATTTCAGTTTGATTAAATTTGCTCAAGTTTTCATTCTGTGAGCTTTTATATGATGCGCCCCTTCTCTTCTGTCTACAAAATTTCTCTAAAAAACTAAAAAACACAAATAGACTTAAGAAAAAGACAGGGGTTTGAGCAGTGAGCTAGCAAGGCTCATCACACAAGATGAATCTTTTGAAGTTCTAGAAGGTCAAGATTCCAGACGCCAGATGACAAGTGTTGAGATTGTCAGAGGAGGGAAATTTGAATTCCTGCTGTGAAGTAGTGGAGATTTAATGAATTAGCTAAACTTGGCTTCCTTCTAGAATTTGACTTGCCTATATGAGCTGAAAGTTTATTCATTTTTTTTCACCAGCTGAGGAAGTTTGATTCTAGCTTGCAGAGGAAGGTTAGTGGTTGAGTTGAGTGTTGAAGAAGATTGTTGAAGCTGAACATTGAGAAGTGCGAATTTAAAAGTCTAAGTGTTGAAGTGAAGTTGGACGATTTTCTCAAGTGTTGAAGTTGTTGCAGCCAACTTAAGAAATTTGCTAAGTCTTTCTCAGTTTGAAGTTGCTTGAGGAGAAGTTGCTGAAGCTTTTAGAAAACTTTCTAAGTGTTGAAAGTTCAAAATTGTTAGAGGAGAAGTTGAGGTTTGCAAATGAAATAGAATGTTGCAACTTCTCAATTTTAAAAGTCGATTGGTAGCCCTTGCATGTTATTTTATTATTTTTCTAAGTTAATTGCTGATGGTTGTTTATTATTTTGCAGGATGGCTGAAGTAAGAGCAACTGGCAGAGACAACAATGTTGCATCCAGGCAGGTTGTTATCAAGAAGCTGAGCAAGCCTTTCCTGCCAGAGTCAAAATTCACTTCGAAGTTGAGAAAGCTGGCCGATACAAATTTGGGTTCGTTCAACATGGAGGCTTTCAAAAGTCGGATAATGCAAGTTGGCAATCACCCTCCTTCGATCACTTCGCACAACATTGTTCGAAGTGGGTTATATGCAGCTGCTGGTTTCCTGCCAGCTATTCAGTGTCCAGAGCTAATGATGGAATGTGCTAACTGCTATGAGCCTGATCACAGGTCTATTGTCTCACCAGATGGTCAAGTATTCGCCAACCTCACTCCTGCAGCTATCAGCAAAGCTTTTGGAATCCCAGCGCATGAGAGGATGATTTACAAGACAAGAGAGCGTGTTGAACGAATGTATGCTTCAACATTCGCGAGATGTGCTGACATGATCAACGCTCGCTGGATGAACAAGCCCAAGCCCTCTCGTACAAAGTTGTCGAAGCAGATTATATTAGATGATTTGAAGTAGGAGTATTGTGACCTGATCATGATGCTTAGCAGAGTTGGAGGCTGCCCTCAAGCATTTATTTTTGAGCCATGGATGTTCTATTACATCAATCTCGTATTGGAAGGAAAAGAGCACATCAACTGGGCCGTGATGATTAGCGACAATTTACATGAGCAGCTCCTGAGTTTGAGGAGGACGAAGACATTCTACATGGGCTCCTACATTATTTACATGCTGGCTCGTATGACGAAGTATAGGGGAATTTTTTACAAGGAGCCAATTGGTTGCGACTCTCATCAGTTCAGAATTCATGAGGCTTGTCCACAGCTACACCTAACAAGTACCACCCATTTCAAGCGTGTCAATGATGCCTTTACCATGCACATCACAAGATCACTTCAGCAGCGGACTCATCATAGGATCTCGAGGGACGCTCAGGAGTTGATAGAAAGGTATGGGTGTTGGTTTGTTCAGTTTCTGAAGTTTTCTTATGTCAGGCTACAAGGTTTTTCTTCATACCCATATAGATTGCCTAAGTACCCAACCAATAGAATCTTGATGTTAGAGATATCTAGGCAACTTGTTGCCTTTGATAAAATTCAGAAAAGAAAGAATAAGGAAGGAGTTGACTTCCCGATTGTCATGGGGAATTCAGATGAAGTGTGTCCTTAACTTCAGGCAGCCAGAGAAGCTGAAAATGAGCTTCAGTTCTTTCATTTTTCTTATCACACCAGCAGACAGCATTATGACACACACAACAATATCAGATGGATATTGTCAGAAGAGTTAAAGTATAAGGCAAATATTGAGGATTACTGGGCTGGTGCATCAGATGAGGCTGAAGTCAGGAAAAGAATGTTTTCGAGGCTACCGTTGGTTATGATCAGGGAGTGTGAAATTATTCTAGTACCAGACCAAGTGGACGAGGACATGAACGTTCTCCATCCAGATAATGAGGCAGTGAGGGACACACCACTTCCACCAACAGATTGGTCGGAGCCAGAGATAGCTGATTTGGACACGCTTTGTATCCCAGTCATGACTTTCACCAGAGCATGGGTTGAAAGGCATGTGAGCAGATTGAAGAGTAGGTCAATTCCTTTGACTTACAACTTGATGGGAGATCATAGGACACCCACCACCAGCAGGAAGAAACAGATTACTCGGGGTCTAGAATCTCGAAGGAAGGAGCCAGTTCAACCGGAGCCTGTCCAGCCGAAGCCTCCAAGAGTTGTGATTGAGTCGCCTAGGCCATTGGAGACACGTTCTCCAAGTGTACAGGAGGTTTCTCTATTCGCTGATCAGAGAAATGCATTGAATCAGGGGCAAGAATTACATGAAGAAAATCAGCCACCACGGAGAGAGTTAGTTGGCCAAAGTGTTAATGCGCCTACTAGAGAAGATCAGCAGGAGGAAGATGAGGAGACTGCTACTGATACTCACTTCCAGCATGAGTTGGAGATGGCTCTAGAGGATGATGGAGTTTCAGGAGATACTTAGCCATTAGAGGCCGATGAGCCTCGCCAGAATGAAATTGAAGTTGAACAAGTCCGTGAAGTAGAAGCTAGAGAGGAGCAGCCGTTTGTTATACAGCAGGTTGTACCTGATTGGCTAAGAGATAGAATGAGAAGGAGCCCCAGTGAAGAGGTTGATCCAGCGGTAGAGATGGAGGAATTTTTGAGTAGGATCAGCGCACCTCCACCTAAGAAGAGAGCTAGGAAATTTTCGAAGATATCAACATATGAGGGTGGCTCTCGTACCCTTCATGTAGCTGTGCCACGAGTTGATTGTGATCGAGATGAAGCAATGTCAGAAAATTATGTGATCACAACCATGAAGTTAGGCCGTCCCACCGAAGCACAGATTGTTGAGGAGTGTGATAATTCCTATCAGGTACTCAAGGACAGATTGCTCAGAACAGAAGGAATGTATAAGAAATTGAAGAAAGAGCATAAGACGTTGATAGGATACATGCAGCATGTGTCTTGTCCTTGTGGGCAGGAGATTCCAACACTTGAGCTTCCAGCCGAGTTATCTAGGGAATCTGTTAATGGACTAGAAGATTTGAGGAAGATGGCACAGGAGGCAGACAAATGGGTTACAGGTGTTCGTGCTGAGACAAAGAAATTCATGGAAGATCTTGCTCGTGCTTGCCAGCAAGCTTCCGGCATTATGGCATGAGTGGAGGCAGTTGATCAGGCCTAGGGTGATGCTTCTGTCTATCAGAGCAAAGTTATTTAGCGTTTGGAGGCATTGATGCATACTCCTTTGCAAATGTTGATTGATGGAGGAGTTATTCAGGAGGATGATAGGTACAATTTTGCTGGATGGTACTCTTCAGTAGTCAAAGGACGTGGGTTCTTCGATGCAGCACAGGCGGATTCAGCTAGAGTCAGGAAAGCTATGATGAACATTGTTGATGGAGTCTTGAACACCTTGGAGGCAATCTTTGCTAGACGGTTGAATCCTGATGAGGTGATTATTGATGGATTGAGGAGTGGGCTGCTGCCTTTCTTTTCGGAGGTGAAGACCTTTGTGTAGGATGACTTTGAAAACATTTCGACTTTCTCCAGCTTGATTCAGAGTACAGAGGATGCTTTAGTTGCTTGGAGAAAATCTTGCACACGGCATGGACAGTCAGTCACGGTGTTGGAATTTCAGCTTGATCACATTCCACCTATCTCGGTTCAGGAGGTTGAGGCTGTGATTACCAGGTTCATTGATTTTGCAGCCAGGGAGAAGGAGAACGATAATGCACTTCTGGATGATGACCTTCTGGAGGATTGATTGTGGGCATTAATTGCCTTTACTATTTTGGGAGTGAGTGGGAATCTTTGATTCACTTATTGTACCACTCCCCATTCTGGCCGTTTTTAGGGTTAGGGTTGAGGTGGCTTAATCTTAGCCATCCATTTGATTGTAATCTGAGCCGTCCATTGGACTGAGCTATCTATAAAAGGGGAATCCCCCCTCATTTGTAATTAATTAGAATTAGACAGTAGAATTGGAGATTAGACATTAGACTAGAGAGTAGAGCAGAGAAATAGTTTGATAGCTTAGTATAGTTTGGAGAAGGAAAGTTTTCCTTTGAAAACTTTTGTAAGAGATTGTTGTGTAAAACTTTCATAATAAAAGATCTTTCATTGATGGTGAAATTTGTCTTTGTTATGGATAGCTAGTGAGGTTTCTTCATCCCTTCTACTTCAAGTAGCGTAAAGTAGCTTTAAGTAGCGTAGTTTTCATTTCATGCAAGTAGATTTTAGTTGTGGATTTGTGGTGTTGATCGAGGCAACTTCATTTTAGTCCATACCACTAGCAGCTTGCTGATGGCAAGTTTGCCTTGTGTGGTCAACTGGAGCATTTTATAGCCTAACTTCAGTTATAATTCACGTCTTGGTATACGTTCGCCTTGATGCCGGATTGTGACTTGAAAATTTCTTGCCATCCCCTTGAAGATTGCACCAACTTTGTGTAAGTTGTCCAGCGTGAGGTGGAGCAGAGTTTGGTTGAAGTTTGCCGAAATTGATCCCGTGTCCCGTCCTTAGATAGAACATATATTTTCTTATCCCTATACTCATTTACATTCAGCACATTTCTGGTTAGTTTTAGGAAAATTCATACCCCAACACTATCATTCGCATAAAACCCCCTTCCAGTCATTAACTGGTTGTCAACTACAAACCTTTTGAACAATTGTGTAAGTCCCCTCGTAAAAACAACATATCACAACGAACCTACTGAGGGTATTCAAAAGCATTTCGGAACCTTGGAGTTGAACGTGCGATCTTTGTTGCAATCTTAGCGCATGGAATTCTTTGATCAAGAGAGAATGGAGTAGCCTTCGGATTACTTTGTTCTGCTGATTGGTGCGGTCACAAAAATCACATCAACAATACCCCTAAATGCGCCCATGGAGAAGCTGGTAGAAGCCATGAAAAAATTGTCTAAGTGTTTGATAAATCCTGTAGGACCCCTCAAATGCATCCTCAAGGAGAATTTGTGAGGAAAATTTCCCAAGTCTGAGTTAAATCCTCCATGACCCCCTAAATGCGCCCAACTTGCTCAGTGGTGATAAAAAAAATCGAAGTCTGGAGTTAAATCCTCCTTGACCCCCAAAATGCGCCCTCAGCTTGAGAAGATAGAAAAAGTTTCTAAGGCATGAAAACTTCCTGCAAACCCCCTCAAATGCGCCCAAACATGTTGGAGGTGTTGGCTTTTCGAAAAATATTCTAAGTGTTTGTAAGTTCCTCCTCCATACCTCAAATGCGCCCAAGGAGGGAGAGAGGGTGAGAAAATTGTCTAAGGCAAAAGTTAAATCCTTCACCACCCTCAAAATGCGCCCATGCTAGAAGTGGAGTCAAGGCAAGTCAAAAGGCGTTGAAGTCAAACTTCCTTCACCACCCCCAAAATGCGCCCAAGTGCAAGGTGAAGATGGATGAAAAAGTTACCAAGGCGTGGTTAATTCCATCTTGACATGTGAAATGCGCCCAAGGATATTGAGGTGTTAGCTATGTGAAAATATCCTAAGTGTTGTAATTCTTCCACCTTGACATGCTATATGCGCCATGACTAGAGAAAGATGAATGGAGAAAAAGTTTCTAAGGAAAAATTCAAATTTTCCTTCTAGACCCCTCAAATGCGTCCAAGCTAGTGATGATATGTCAAGAATTTTTCTAAGTATTAAAATTTCACCTCTAGAGAAAATATGCCTAGGCTTGAAGGAGTGATGAAATTTTTCTGAGGCAGGGATGAATTGGCAGTGGATGAGTCAAAATGTGCCAGTTTATGCCTATCATGTTTATGGTTGAGACGTAGAATTAAATGAATTTCATGGATTATGCCTATCATGTTTATCTAACATGGTTGCAGGTTTCATAACCAGATTTACATCATCTCAATTTTAAGTAGGGAATTATACCTTTAACTATAATCTGCTATTGGTTTCATTTGGAATTGTGATTCAAGGCAAAATATAAGGTGATCCCAAAAGGGGACATTACAGTATCATTGGTATAAGCTAGGAGCTTTTTAGCTAGCATCAGTGTTTGATAGATTAGCCTATCATTTGGTCCTCGTAGGCTAAAGATGTGTTGGCCCCATCGTTGTTGTTGCACCAAAAGGTCGACCTATTAATGCCTGATACAACCGCCAAAGTTAACGGATCCACAAGAAGCGGTTAGTCCATAACTCAACTTTTACTGTTCTGAGAGAGGGGTGAATCAGTATAACTCAACTTTTACCAATTAAAACTTTATCAATCACAATAACAACTATGCAAGAATATAACAATAGAACAAGTTGGCACCAAGATTTTCGTGGAAACCCTTATTCTATTTCTCAGTATAAGGTTGTTTTTTGTTTTGTCTCTTTTTAAAGAATGGTATGATTCCTTTTTAAAGACAGTCTTTATGACTTGTCTTTTTCTATTTTTGTCTTTATTCATTTTGTCTTTTCTCTATTTTGTCTCTTATGCTTCTCTTTATTTTGTTTATTTTGTTTTTTTGGCATCGTCGTTTTTGGATTTTAGTTGCTGCTTTTTCTGTTCTGTCTTTAGTGGCAAGTCACATAACTTTTCTTAAATCATATCACCTCCTATATTTTGAATAAGATAATTTTGTCTTATTAACAAATCAGCAACTCTTGTCTTATTAACAAATCAGCAACTCTTGTCTTATTTTCTTTTGTCTTATATAGCTGCATATTATATATTTAATTGCTGCTTTTATAAATCTAGAATCTGATCAACATACTTCAACAAAGCATATAAATCTTCAGTCATACTAATCTTCATGCTTACTTGACATCAATGACAAAATTTCCAACAATCTACCCCTTTGTCATTTATGGCAACACAAACATAATTTTTCTTTTGTATTGCTCCCCCTTACTCTATTCCTCCCCCTTTGACATCAATGGCAAAGGGATGTTCATGAAACTTCTATCCACAAATGGATCATGGGAAACACCCATTCTTATACCTACTTCCAATGCAATAAGCATATACTTCCCCCCCTATCGAAGAATACTCCTCTTTCTCTTGACTTCCAAATTACTTGGGTAACATGTTTCCTCTATATTTTGGCTGCTGAATGAAGATCATCCTCTCTTTGTGAAAGTTTTCTCTCCTTTCTTCTCTTCATCATATTTTACTAATTGCTCTTTGTTATCCTCTGCATGGAACCATCTTCATTTTGACATCAATATCATAATTTCCAACAATTGATGATAATTTATTATCTTTTTTTATACCAATTCATTGCATAAGTAGATTGTTCTCTTCAACATTTTTGATACTTCGTTTTGAGTTATCTTCTCCATAGGGCTGAATGATAATGCCATACTTGGTTCCCCATGAATTCACGCTTTTCCTCAAAATTGTGTATGAAGTGTACTTGCAAGACCATAGATTTATCCTCATCATCATTTTGCTTTTGTTTCCTTCTCCATACTTTTGTAAACTTTTTCTCCTTTTGTTTGTCTATGGTGTTCTTCTTCACATCCTGTCTAGGTGGTTTCACAAAACCACATCTACAAAATCGTGCTATGTGTCCATAGTTGTTGCACTTGTAGCATACAACACTATAACCCACTAAAGGAACAAAGGAGTTATAGTTCATTCCATAATATCTTCTATTTTTGTTCCAACCATAATCATATCTCACATGTATTCTACAATCTCTTGCTTTATGCCCAAAATGATTGCATGAGTAGCAATAGCCATAAAAGGTACTCTTGAACTTGTATGGACGAACTTGCCTTGAAGGAAAGGACTTCTTGAAATTGTCCTTGTTAACTTTTGGGGGAGTGTTTATCTTCTTAGGAGTCTCTATGGAATCTTCATTGCTTGTTTGATTTTCTTCATAGTCAAGTCCTGTTTTATTTGATGATGACCTTTGTCCATTAATGATGTTGTCTAGGATTTCATGGCTCTTTTCAAATTTGAGGCTTGTATTTAACTTGGTTGTTGCCTTCTCTAATTCTTTCCTTATGGAAACAATTTCAATTTCCAACTTTTCACATTCTTTTTCTTTTTCTTCAAGTCAAACTTTGGTTACATCTTCTATCCTTTTACTTTCCTCAATTTGAAGCCTCAAGTCTGAAATTAGTTTCTCAGTTTCCATAAATTTCATCTTTTCTTCTTCGAATCTAATTTTTCTTCTTTGACCTTTTTTCAGCCTCCCTATCTCACTTATAGCAAATTCCAACTCTTCTTCCAAATCTTTTGGATCATGATCTATCTCTTCTTTTTGGTTTTCATCCTTATCTTCATTATCCTCTATTACTTCAGCCATGAACAGCATTTCATCTTCACAACTTTCCACATCATAGTTACTTGAAGAATCTTTATCTCTATATGAGTATAAGCTCTTCTTGAAGTTTTCCCTTTTGTTGTTTCTATGATACTTATCAATTTTGCTTCCTTTCTTTGGCTTGTACTTCTTTTCTTCTTCACTATCACTACTATAAGAATAAGGACATGTTTTTGCATAATGTCCAATTTTACCACAAGTGAAGCATTTGAAGGGTAGTTTACCCTTGTATTTTCCTGACCCTCTTTTTAGTTTCCTCACAAAATTTGCTTCTTCCTCATCTGTTGTATCATTATCTTCCACTTTCTTCCCTTTTGAATTCTTAGATGCTTTGAATGCAGCCTCCTTTTGTAGTGAAGTATATCTTTCGGTTCTCATCTCATAGGCTGTTAAGATTCCATGTAGTTCATCCATGGTTAAGGTGTCCAAGTCCTTCATTTCCTCTATTGCCGATACTTTGGGGTCAAATCTTGGTGTAGCAGATCTCAACACTTTTTGCACTACTGCTGGTTCCTTTACTTCTTCTCCAAGGCCCCGAATGGTGTTGACAACTTCATCCACACGCAAGTAAAATCCAGCAATATTTTCCTCTTCACTCATTCTAAGAATTTCAAAATTGCTTCTATGTGTTTGCAATTTGGCTCCCTTCACTTTCTTGTCTCCTTCATAAGTGTGCTTCAACTTGTCCCAAATCTCTTTGGCAGATTTGCAATGCATTATCTTCACAAGTTCAGATTCATTTAATCCACTTAGGATTGCATTCTTGGCTCTAGCATTATTTTCACTTGCCTTCTTTCCTGCTAAATCCGTTGGAGGTGTTGAAGGAGCTTTATATCCATTCACTATTGATTGCCAAATGTCAAATCCTATAGCATTTATATAGGCCTCCATTCTCATACTCCAAAATGCATAATTTGTCCCATCAAACAATGGAGCCTTGTTGGAAGAGTCTCCTTCTCCACTCATGATGTGTGCTATATGGATCTCCCTCCAAGTTTGTTAGACTTATTCTAAGGGCCAGCTTTGATACCAATTGTTGGCACCCGGTTGCTGTTGCAACAAAAGGTCAACCTGTTAATGCCTGATACAACCGCCAAAGTTAACAGATCCACGGGAGGTGGTTAGTCCATGTGACGAATCCCGAGGGGAGCGTTGACTATCTGCCAACATGATGGTGATTAGAGGTCCTTGTGAGGGAGTTATCTAGTTCTTCGATGGCAATTTATAGTGTTTTCTTCTCCAGCTCTTGGGCATATTCAAAGGTGATCATCTTCAGGTGTTTTGGGCTCCGATTATGCATACTTACTATTTTTAGTAAGTCACTCAAATGTTGGGGTCCTATCTTACTATTTATAGTAAGGCACCCTAGTGAGCAAGGAATCAGTGGGCTACCTTTTGGCATTTACTGAATCAATAAATGTTGATTATTGATGGGGTTATGATATTTTAATTATTATTAAAGTGATACTTTAATAATAATTAATTATAAAAGTAAATATCATTTAATGACTTTATTTGACTTCCTATTAATGTTTATTTAATAACATTAAGTCAAATCATTAAATTCATTAAGTTGGGCGCCCACTTGAGTTATATCATAAAGCAACCAAAGCAAATATATATAATATAATATTATATTTAATGACTAAAGTGCCTTGGGAAATTGTGCCACTTTGGATAAGTATAAAAAGCTTTTGAAAAGCATTCACTCATTATTCAACACTTTGTCATTTTGTTGCTTTTGCTGAGAAGGGGAGAAATAAGGGTTTCTTGCTGCAATTTGATCTTGGAGAACCTATTTTCTCTCAGATTCAAGCATTCTACAGTTGTGAAATAACACCCAAGGTTTTCTCATACAGGTGGCTTCACTCAGAGGTCACGATTGTGCTTATTGGAGTTGATAATTCAGAGATATTTCATAAGTTGATGTGCAGATCAGAAGATTAATTGAAGGGTAATCATTGCTGATGATTCTTATTGCTGTTTGCACCCTTTTCAATTGCCACATGTGAGGCCATTTATCATTGTTGGGCCGTACAAGACTACATTGTTGGGGCCATACAGTATTCAAAGCATGGTGTGGCTTTTCCAAGGCTAAAACGCCTATGTTATGAGCATTGTTTCACTTTCATTTGGGGCAATGTTGTGACCTATTTCACACATCGCCCCATGCAAATGGGGACCCTCGCTGGTTTTCTCTTAGGGTTTAGCTTTGAGTAGCAATTTCATAATCTCTGTTGCTCTGGGAATTTCATGTCAAAGTCTGGAGTCATCACCCGAGCCAAGTTGAGAATTGGAGCCTGAAACTAAACATGAACGTCATAGAAGTGCTTAGAAGACCCAGTAGACGAGGATCGCCTATGCTTTCGCTCAATTCTGACACTTACTATTATTTAGGGATTCTGCTTTTTTGCTTTTTTGCTTTTTTCGTTTTTGGCATTTCTGGACCAATCTGTAATTTACTATTTTTAGAAAGTTGCTTTTTGTTTTTTTCTATTTTTAGAAAGTGCTAGGTCTCACTGGCAGTGGAGTCGAAAGTTTCCACTTTTAGAATTGAAAAGCAGGCAAAAATCAAGCAAAATCTTAAAAAATCAGAAAAATCATGAGAAAAGCAAAGAAAAGCGCATGCAAAATCTGGAAAATCAATTGAAAACTCGCACCTTCAAGGAAGAAAAATCAGCGAAAATCAAGTAAAAAGCAAGAAAATTATGGTGAAATTCGCCTAAGTCTGGAGAGGTGCGCCCCATGAAGAAATCCAGTTGAGTCTTGGAAAAATCCATTTAAAATTCATTCATCAAAAAGAAATCCAGTTAAATCTTGGAAAAATCCAATTAAAATTCGTCCATTTGAAAAGTCTTGCTAAAATTCGCCCAAGTTCAAAGAAATCCAGTTGGATGATTCAAAATTTCGGTTGGCAAATGATGAAAATTGGCTAAGGCAAGTAAAAATTCGAATTTGGACTTCAAGAATTCCAAGATGAAGTTAAAATCCACTTGAAAAGATGAAAATTCCAGTTGAAAGTCGAATTTCCAAGGAGAGAATCGAAATTTTTTCTAAGGCAAAGAGTTACCTTGGTAAAAAGGAAAAATCCAGTTACAAAGTGGATAAGTCCACTTAGAGGTCAAATTTTCTAAAGGCAAAGAGAAATAAAATAACTTAAATTTTTATTTAAAAATAAAAACTTAGCAAGCAAGCAAGAGAGGACGCTTTGAAAAATTAAAAAAAAGAAGATAAGATTGTTTTTTGCGTTTTAAAACAAAGCAACCAATCAGAGAAGAGGTCGACCCAAGTGTTGATGTGATTTTCGTGACCACACCAACACAGAATAAAGTTTCCCAACGGATACTCTATCCTCTCTTGAACAAAGTATTCAGCATGCTAAGATTGCGAGTGAGTTCATGCTTTCAACTCCAAGGTTCTGATAATGCAATGGAATACCCTCAATTGGTTCGTTGTGATTTTGTTGGTATCACGAGGGGACTTACACAATTGTTCGGCAGCTGATAGCAGACAACAGATTAAGGGTTTCACGTGGTTCGAATGATTTGGCAAGTGAGCACAAGTTTCCTAATTCTAACCAGAAATGAACTGAATTTAAAATGAGTGTAGGGGTAAGAAGGTTCTAATCTACTCTAAGGTATAGAACATGGCGATCAATTCTTGCAGACTTCAACCGAGCCTTGCTTTGCCTCGCTTCGGACAGCTTCCACAAAACCGGTGCAATCTTCAGAGGAGTAGCGAAAGGTGTTCAGATTATAACTCAACATGCAAGTACCATCAAGACGATGCATACAAACACGTGAATCACAATTGAAGTTAAGTTTGAAAAGTAATCCAGTTGACCACGCAGGGCAAACCCACCGTCAGCGAGCCCGCTAGTGGTATGGACAAATGAAGTCTTGCTCAAATCGAGCACCACATTCCACAACTACTAAGTACTTGCATGAAATGAAATCTACTTTACTTTAAGCTACTTCAAGATGCTACGTGAATTGGAAGGATGAAGAAGCCTCGACAACTACTCATAACAAAGAAGAAATCACCATCAATGAAAAATTCTTTTATTATGAAAGCATTCACGACAACTTCTTACAAAGTATTCAAAGGGAAGACTTTCCTTCCTTTTCAATCTAAACTATACTATCAAACTATTCTACTTTCTATTCTATCAATTTCTCTCTATTCCTTCTCTGCTATTCTAATTGGATACAAATGAGGGGGGATTCCCCTTTTATAGTTGGCCAAGTCCAGTGGACGGCTCAAATTACAGTCGGTTGGATGGCCTAGATCGAGCCACCTCAGCCCTAAACAAGATTCACCCTAAAAACCGCCACAAAGAAGAGTGGGGTAATAAATGAGCAATTAATGGCCACCATCTTCTAGAAGATTCCTGTCTGGAAACGCATTCACACTATTCCTTTTTCCGACTGCAAACTCCCTGAGTTTGATCATCATCGCTTTAACTTCTCGAGAGGGTATGGCAGGCATGTTCTCGATCTGACTCCAAGGCGACAACTTTTTCCTGCTCGACGATGATTTTCCTCCTAGATGTTGTTCTTCAACTTTGAAGTTCTTGAGGATCATTTCTAACCTTTGGGCCTTCATCTTTTCCTATCTTGGACTTGATTATTTCCTCCTTGCCACCCGCCTAACTGTGTTGGGTGCACATTGGGTCCTTGAGGAGAAACTCCAACACTTAGCCATTTCTTGCAACTTTTCTTCTTTCATGTTTTGGGTGCAACCGAGATCTCGTGGAAGAGCTCGAAACTCATAACTTTATCTCCCTTTGAAGGTTGTAATATCATTGTGCTTCACCACTTCAAGTCATCGTGCTCTGGCCTTGACGTTCACCCTGCAAAACAGATAAAAGAAGAGCATCAAAACACTTCATCATATAAATTCACCTTACTTACCTTAATTTCATGCTTTAACTTCCAAAGGTTCATCGTTTTTCTCTAGCCAACTTTTGCCTTCTTCACGATTTTTCAACACCTGTAGGTTGGGGCATACAACACCTGTGCATCATATTTCAATGCCTTAGACAAATTTCATCATCCTCAAGGGCGTACTTAGGAGATGCACTTTTAGAATCATCTTTTGAGAGTGTTAGCTTCAACTGCATCATCTTCAAGGAATTCATTTCACCAGTTGAAGCCCTGATACTCAATTTTATTCACCTCTAGCCCAAGAAGATTAGTCTCATGAAGAATTTAATCAAATTCATCATCTGAAGCATTTTTCCTTCGAAAACACATTTTATTCATTTTGCCTTAGAAAAGTTTAAATTTTCGTTAGGAAAATTCATTATTTCAAGTGTCGATCAAATTCTTCATCTTAAAAGCCTTGGCGAAGTGCAGAAGACTTTAAAATCCATTCCTTGTCAAAGATCTTCAATACCCAGAAGAGAATTTCCTTCAGAACATGTCGAACTCATGGGTCTACAATGAAGGGGTTCATTTAATTTTTAAATTTTGAACCTTAGAAAAATCATTTTTAACAAATTTAATCCAGTTCTTCATCCCTGTGAGTATTTCTTGCTCTGACTTGAAAATTTTGACCAACCCTGTGAAGCCGGCATCCACTGACTTCTCCTCTGGCAATTTTATTCATATCTCAAGAAATTTCATCACTTCAAGTCTAGGCGCAATTTTCCTCTAGAGAGGTGGAATTTTGATAACACTTAGAAAAATATTTAAATTCCATCAATATTAGGCATCAAGGAAGAATTTGCCTTGGAAAATTTTCATTCCTCTACCTTCAATCACTTTGCCTGTGAAAATTTTTTATCAACTCACTTAGAAAATTTTTCTTTTAAATGCCTTGAGAGCACATATCATGTCATGCAGAATATTTTAATTTCAACGTCCAACGTATTTTATTTACATCACCCTAGGCGTACTTCACACTCAAAAGAGGATATTAGCCATGCCTTGCAAATTTCATTTCAAACTTTATGCACTTTGGGCGCATTTAGCACCTTGAGGAGGATATTTCATCTCCACGCCTAGGCAACTTTATTTCACTACTTTCACCTTACTTCTTGGCGCATTTAGCATATTGAAGGGGATTTTGACTTTCAACGCCCAACATATTTATTATTCACATCACCTCATAGGCTTAGTATCTCCAACGCCTAGCAATATTCTCCACCTTTACTTTACCCCTTGGCGCACTTAGCATATGTAAGAGGAATAACTTTCACCACGCCTTGGTATTTTGTCTTCACATGCCTTGATTTGGGCACATATCATGTATGGAGGATAAACTTTTCAACGCCACCTTTGACCTTTGACTTCCTTCTAGCTTGAGCGCATATCATATAGGGTGGAGGATGGGCGCATTTCCTATGTGTAGAAGGACGAAACACTTTGACCCTTTGACTTGAGAGGTGGGCGCATTTCCTATGTGGTGGAGGATGAAACATTTTCCAACGCCTTTGACCACCTTGGACTCCTTGTTTAGCATGGGCGCATTTCAAAGGGGGTGGAGGATGAACATGTTAGAAACTTTTTGCATGCCATTACCTTGAGGGCTCATTTGGCCTAGGGAGGAGGATGAAACATTAATACTTAGAATATTTTTCCATGCTTGACTTGTTGAAGAGGGCGCATATGAGGGGTGGTGAGGGATATTTGCTCAACACTTAGAATTTTTTTAACATCCTCATTCTTCTTTGGGCGCATATGGAGGCACCAACAGGATATCTTCACTTAGAAAATTTTTCAATTATTCTGAAGGCAAGTTGGGCGCATTTTGAAGGTGGAGTAGGATATAAGTCCAGACTTAGCAAAATTTTCATCTCATGTCAGCTTCCCCATGTCCTGCTATTTATAGTAAGTTTCTCAATTTTCACACTTCTGAAGTTCAGATCAATTTGAAATTTTAAGCATAGGACCCCTATGACCTCGTCAGCCTGTTCACACTGCCATCCTGAGCTGGCCTGCTAAAAATAGTATGTTTCCGAAGGTGGTTTTCTATTTATAGTAACTGCTCGTTTCGAAGACTTCCACAACTCCGTTCATCTTGAAATTCGAATGAGGTGCTCCTCATCGGATGACCTGCCTGTTGACACTGGCGCCTGACACCGGTTTACTATTTTTAGCCAGTTTCTAGAACGCCTTACTATAAATAGTAAGTGCTTCGATTGCCTTCAAATTTTACCGGTGGATAGCTTGAAAGATGTTGAACGCAGTGGGATACACAGGTTTTCGGAAATTTTGACTTTTTACCCCTCTTTTTGGGTCCCGAAACTGGAAACCCTAATCTGACTTGCATGCATATCAAACAACCTCCATTTGACCTCGTTTCTGTTGCACTTCGCCCTGTTTGTGTTTTTGATGTGCTGGGAGAGCTACCAGAGTGGAACTGCTAAAAATAGTAAGTCACTGAAAACCAATCATCTTGCTTTGCATGTCGCACCACGGCGAAGCTCTCGAAAAACCCACAAAGAATCACCTAACATGCAAAGAAAACCCTGACATGCAAACCCTAAAAATAGTCTCTGAAGACTGAACTCTGAAAGTCATTATCTCACTTTGCATGTTATATCGTCACGAAGGTCTCAGGAAACCCAGAAGGAATCCTCAGACATGCATTGAAAAACTTCGCGTATAAACCCTGAAATCTGCTCTGGAAGCTGAACTGCTAAAAATAGTAAGTTGTCTGTTTCAGCTCAAAATTTGCAGACGAGCAGTTTGATGTATTTTGAATGCAGTGTGACTGTCGAAATCTCAAAAATGCTGAGAAAATACCCTGAATTGCACACTTACTAAAAATAGTAAGTTGCCAGAATTTGATTAAACTTAGCTGGAAACCTGCTGGAAGCAAACTGACTACAACGTGAAGCTCAAATTCCAACTTATTCACTCCATTTGACATCAAATTGGCTGGAAAGTTCAAAACCCTAATTCTCAGACTTGGCCAAAATTTCATGTTCAGGCTCAAAGACGGGCACATACCTGGAAAGACAGACAGCAGAAAGAGAGGGAGAGACAAAACCAAAGCCAAAAGACCAGAATGGAGCAAAAATTACGGGGTCCCCATTTTGAATGGGGTGATGTGTGAAAAGGTCACAATACTAGGCCAATAAGGAAACTTTTTATTATAAAAGAAGTGCTTGAGAGTTTATTTTTAATTATTCACAGGGTAAGTTTTTTCACAGGCAAACTTCTCTCAACCAAAGGCGTCCTTATTTTCTTCTTGAGCTGCAAGTTACATTGATTCCAAAGCACAAGGTTGGATATTTTTCTTCTATTTCCAGATTTCTCAATCAACTGCAGAGTCATAGCTGGCGAATTTGAAGAAGGAAAAAGAATTTTTTATCTTGGATTTGCACAAAAACTTCAATTTTCAGCTTTAAAAGTCTAGTAAATTGTTTAAAAAATTCTTTGAATGTTCTTTTAAAAAGATAAAGGCTGGTAAAATTTCATTTTATTAAAATTTATTCTCCAACCAGCCTAGACAGTAGAGTTCTAGAATTTTTTAATTAATTTATTTAAATATTCTCCAGCCATAAAATCACCTTCTTTGCAAATGGTGAAAAATTTCTAACTTCGAGCTTCGTACAAGCACAATGTCTACTTCAAAGAACATAGGAGGTGGAGTTAGAAAGATCCAAGTGAAAGAAGTTCTCAGGGAATTCTATCTAGAATCTCAACTGTCGTCAAAATGGAAGAAAGTAGCGGATACTAATTTCGAGCAGTTCAATGCGATTCAACACAAGAAAAAGGATGTTTGGTACTCAGCATGAAATGCCCACACCTATTGCAACCAACATCGTTAAGTGCGGACTTCACCAAGCAGCAGGATTTCCACCTGCAGTTCAGTGCAGTGAGTTGATGGTTGAGTGCGCCAAAAGATACAATCCACAGACAAGATCCATTAAAGCATTTAACGGGATCACTTTGGTATACTTCACAGAAGATTCAATTAGAGAGGTGTTTGGTATTCCTCGTCATCACAAAATGTTGAACAGGACCCGAGAGGAATCACAAACAATGTTTGATCAGGCCAAAGAATCTTGTATGGACATAGTTAATTCCAACTGGATTAAGGAACCAAAAAGGCATCGCTCTAAGCTGCCCAAGAGATTAATTTGCACAGATTTTAAAGAAGAATACAGTGACATGATCCACATGCTGAACAGGATTATGGGTACTTCTCAGGGAGCTTTCTTCGAAGTATGGATGTTTTCATACATAGAGGAGGTCGTATTAGGAATGGAAACAATAAATTGGGAAAAATTAATAAGCGATAACATTTATTTCCAGTTAAGAAATTTGGAGAAAACCAAGGCCTTCTATATGTGTTCCTACATAGTTTACATCCTAGGATGGTTTACTAAGTATAGAGGACTGATTTGCAAAGGGGAAGTTGGACTTCGAAATAACCAGTTCAAAGCATATGATTGTTACCCACAGCTACAGTTGCATTATAAGGACAATTATAAGATAACCAATGACGCCTTCCTCATGTATATCACTCGATTGCTTCAAGGAGGAATTCAAAAAAGGTTATCTAGAGAGGCTATGGTGTTGCTGGATAAATTCAGATCTTGGTTCATCCAATTTTTTACTTTTACATACATAAGAGTTCATGGATTCCCAGATGCTCCATATAAACTCCCTCGGTATCCAACGGACAAGATTATTATGCTTGAAGTTGCAAGGCAGTTGGCGTATGTGGATTCGATTCAAGGGAAGAAGAACAAACAAGGAGTGGATTTTCCTGTTGCAATTGGGAAAATGCTAGAAGTCTGTCCCTCATTGCAATCAGCCAAGGCAGCAAAGTTAGAGTTACAATTTTATAAGTTTGGCACTTATAAACCAAGGTCTGATTATGATCCATATTTGAGAATTCACAGGAAGAAGTCCCTTCATGTTATGCAGATTGAAGACTATTGGTCTAACTTGGTGGACGAATATGGAGTCAGGAAGAAGATGTGGTCTAGAATTCCAGTAGACCTTGTGAAAAAGTGTGACTTATTCCCCGTTCCAGACCAAGTAAAAGACAATGGAGAATACGTGCATCCTCAATTTGAACAGGAAAAGAACAATCCTATCTTGTTGCCCAAGTGGACACAACCTGAGTTGACTAATTTGGATATATTGATGAAGGACATTGTAGCGTACTCTAGGGAATGGGTGGATAATCAGATCAGCAGATTAAGAAAAGAAGCAATCTCCCTTACCTATGTCACGCTAAGCAATGAAGAAAGTCAAGGAGAAGCAGTTGGAGAAGGTCCTGATGAATTTCCATGTCCAAGCAAGAGGAAGGAAATGATTAAAGCTCTTCAAACAAAGGAAAAGAAAGCAGCTAATAAAGAGTTGGAGAGTAAGAAGCAAAAGGTGGGTGAAATTCCATCATCTTCAAGTACGTTATCTATCAAAATAGTAGAAGATGTGTCCATTGCGGAGATTGAACCAAACCATGAACAAGAGGTTGAATTTCAAGAGTTAGAACAGCTGGATTTTCTTCAAGAGCAAACCTTCATTGAGTGTTTAGAAGGAGGTGATACGCTAATGATTGAAGGCATGGGAGATACTGAGATCCTTGAAAACAATGAGGAGCTGGGAGATGAGGTAATTTCTGCCTTGAAAGAGATTGATGATGATATTCAATTGGAAGATGGGATGGAATTATCCACTATCCCAGCTTGGTTGACTGAAAGTTTGATGAAGAAGTCTAAACCACTAGATGAAGTTCAACTAGTTGAAAGCATGCAGGACTTCTTAGAGAGGATTGGCAAAGCTAAAACGCCAAAGAAGCCTAAAAAGTATTCTCAGATTATCAGAAATGATGCAGGATCGAGGGTTTTACAAGTTGCAATCCCAAAAGTTGACAAGCCTAGATATCAGATTACTCCTATGGACTATGATGTTACAACGTTGGACATTGGGCCAACCACGATAGATCAAGATTTCCATGAGCTAGCAGACACTTCCAAGGCCATCAAGGAGAAGTTCGACAAAATAGAGGAGAAGAAGGAAAGACTAGAGTTGGAAAATTTGAGGCTAATAGAGGTCATTCAGCAAATAACAGCCCCTTTGCGCCAAGAAGGTGAAGCTTTTATCCCACCATCATCCCTTCCTCCGGAATCTGTTGACACTCTTGAAGCTATGAGGATCACCAGCCAGGCAACTAGGAGTTGGATCAACAATATCTCAAAACAAATGGAGCAATTCTTGGAGAAATGTGCTCAGACTTATGACAGATCAGCCTTGCTTATGACTGAAATTGGCCAGATTGAAGATAATTGGGAAGACTTCCAGTACATAAATGACAAAGTAATACCTCGTTTGAAGGTTTTAAAGGAAGTATCCCTGCAAATATTGATCCAAGAAGGTGTTATTGAGGAAGGAGCCTCATATGATTTCAGCAGACAGTATCATTCCTTGTTAGCTAGGAGGAAAATATATGATTGAATGAAAGAAGAGTGTGCTGTTATACAGAATGCAATTGGGAAAATACAATTTAAAATCCTCACCTCTTGAAGGATTAACAGGGCAGGAGCATCATGATACGAATGGCTTGGATTTGGAAGGTTTGAAGAAAAGTGTGATGAATATTTACTTCAAGGAAATGCAGATTATCACAGAAAATCAGCTTGATGACATGTCTTCTCTTTTGACCTTTATGGATAGCTTTCAGAAACAAGAAGGTAGATGGGAAAATACTTTCACTCAATGCCTTGAAACCTTGGACATAATGGGAGTGCAGCTGGATTCTATGCCAAACATATCAATGGAGGAGCTCGACTTGGTGTTAACAAAATTTCTTGCATTTGCAGCCAGGGAGCAGGCCAAGGGGAATTGCATTTTGGATTCCCATTTGCTCGAGTAATTTGCAAGGTGTCATTATTTTTCACACTCCAAGTGGCTCGTCCTACTTGTGCCATGTGTCCATTGAGTTGGTTATGCTTTTTAGGGTTAGGGTTTCTTGGAATAATCTTGGCCATTGATCTCAAATCAATCTGGGCCGTTGCTTTCTAATTGGGGTGCCTATATAAACCCCACTCATTTCATTCATTCATGGAGACTTGTGAAATTGTTGCTACTAGTGCTATTCAAATAATGATTTGATTCATAGTTGAGCATTTGTTATTTGGAGAGTTTGCATGGTTTCATATTTCTTCAATAAAGTAAATTAGTTTCAACTTTTTTAGATGAATGAAGGATTGATATGTTGAAAATAGTGAAATTAGTTCATACCTTTTTCAATTGAATGATTTTCAATTTGATGTGCAAGGTTAGTATGAACTTTGAAACTGTTTAACTTGAATTCTATTACCTATATGCATTGTTCGAATTGATGGTGGTATTGTGTAATAGGACATCGTTCGGAAATCCCATTGAAGATTGCACCATCTTTGTCTAGTTGTAGTCATTGTGCTTGGCAAAGCAAAGATTGGTTTAAATTTCACTATCCAACATTTGTCTCTTAAGTTCATAGGAGTAGTTTAGCATAAGTCTAGCTTCTAAACCCTCATCCCTTTTCCTTTTTTTTTAAATCGAAAATCCCAAAAAAATAAAAGAGCATTCAACGTCAAATCAATCTAAATCCCTACTTTTGAGTATTTTGTTGTCCAAGGTCCCTTTGTGATACCGGCATATCACATCATCCATTGAGCTTGTCCATCTCCCCAACTTACGAAACATTGGAATTACCGTATGACCTTTCTAGCAATCTTAGCATATGAGGTAGTTTTTCAAGAGAGGATAGAGCGTATTTGGACTCTTTATTCTAGAGTGTTCGGTGTGTCATAAAACACACATCAACAGGAAGCTAAGTCTTACCTGCCAATCAGCAGCTAATTGGAGTTGGAGAAACTCAATTTTTGAACTACACGTCCATGACAAGGGTTTGACAGTTGCTGATATGAATTTCCAGAGCTGAAATTTATAATGCTTTGGCTTCCGGATATGGCGATAAGTGATTTCTCAAGCATTGTATGAAATCTGATTTGAATATATAAAGTATTTGCTTCCGTAGTTTGTAAATATTGCAATTTGTTTATATATTTTATGCTGCATTTCGTGGCAAACTCTATTTCAAAAACTTAAAACAATCATAAAAACTTTAAAACCACAAGCAAAAACACAAGCAGTTTTTCAGTTAGCAAATATCCATTTGGAGGGGGGATATTTCAGAACACTATTTGGATATCTAGATGATGAGCACACACTCATACTGAGAGGGGGGGTGAATCAATATAATGTAACTTTTACCAATTTAAAACTTTATCAATCACAATAGCAACTATGCAAGAATATAACAATAAGAACAAGTTGACACCAAGATTTTACGTGGAAACCCTTACGGGAGAAAACCGCGGTACAAATAATGTACTTTATATTGAAACAAGTTTACTAAATTCTCAAGTTTATCATGAATTGCTTCTTTTTGTTGAAGCAAGTTTACTAAATTCTCAAATGATGGGTTTTTGCTAGCCTCATTGAGACATGTGACAAACACATGAAATATAAGAGTCAATGCTCTCGTGACAATGGGTACAAGAGAGTCATCAGATACTATCTCCCCAAACACTTGCAATGATGCCTTGATTTCTACAACTAATTTGAAATTTTTTTCCAAATTTTCACCATTTTGTATTTGCAAACAATGTAATTGACACTACAAATGGATATCTAATTCAGATTATTGGATTCAAGTACTATCTTGAAATAATATCAAGCCTCTTTGACAGTTGTAGCTGTTTGGATGTGAGGTTGAACCTCATCAAAAACACCAAACAAGATTATCAATTTGGTCTTCTAATTGGCCTTATCATACCATCTATGCTCATCACTAACTCGTGTTGGTCCAATGATGCAACCAACAACATCCCATAGATCTTCAAATCGAGTTGAGTTTAAACCTTGGTTTAACAAGCTGCATAATTTCCACCTCTTAACTACTAAGAGTGAGGAAGCATTATTTTTGGAGCATTTGAAACCATTTCTTTGTTCTAAATGTGAGGAGTCCTTATCTCTCCAAAATTTAGTTTTTCCACCCTTCTCCCCAACAATAAATAGGATCAATGTCATAGACATCATCATTGTTGTTTTATTAGGTATTAGATGCAGTAATTTGTCTATACTGTCCCTACTTGGGATCTTCACAATTTCTGCCCTAGAATAAAAATTCCAGCTTGAGCCTAAGGAGGTAATTCATTTACAAACCTAACTTTATAAAAATATTATCAAATGTAATACACGATTTAAGATAATCCTAGTTTAGGATCTATAATAATATTAATAATCATTAAGAAATAAGAATATATGATAACATCTAAATTTACAAGCATTAACATTAAATATCAAGATTTCATGATAACATATAAATCCACATAAACACCAATCATATCAATAGCATTAATAATTATTCCAAGGCATATTCCTATAGTAATCGTATTAGGAATTCATTGGAAATGTTCGCAAACCGCAATCTCAAGGATGGTTGTCCTTGTATTGCGCGAGCATGGGTGGATCCCCGTCCATCCATCGCGGGGTGGCGTACTTGAGAAGATCTTCAAGCTCAAGAGCACTTATCCTCCTCCTGGCCCATGAACACGGTAGGATCTCAAGTCCACTCCATCCCTCAATCCACTTTAGAGGTGCACCATCCTCCTTGATCAATCCAAAGAGCACTCATTCACCTCCCAGCCCACTTTCACACTCCATATTTGCTTACTTTGTTCACTTTCTCTATCTATCTGGCTGTCTATGGAGGTGGGAACACCAAAACGGGGGTTTGACTGAGGCAAACCCCTATACAGCCCCAACATTTTCTCCTAATCTTATATATGCAAGTATTGAAGATATTTCCTTGCTGGAGGCTTCATTACTTGGGTGGTTGTTAGAACTTTCTTTCATCTCCTTATCTTTATCATTTATACTTTACTTTACTATAGTTTCGTTACTTTCTCTCATTTTCCTCGTATTCCAAGAGTTCCTAGCAGTCGGGGTAGAAGTAGATACTTTGCTATTTTCTATAATAAATTCAGTTTCTGGTCCATACGAGACGTCGGCATGCCTTTAGGACTCCAGCGCGCCATGTTGTCGTCCATTTGCTGCGCTGACGTCCTTTGGCCGAAAACTTGCTAGTTTATCCAGAAAACCTCTGTGGCCTGCTCTTTCTGGTTTTGAAACTCTTGCTCTGCTCCTTGAGGTAGTTTAGGGCAATTCGCCCCTTGGGAATCTATTGAGAATAAAGAGACTCATGAGTAGCGAATCCCCCTTCTCTACATTTTGGTGAACCCGACATGAACCACAATATTTTTCAAAAAACTAGGAATTTATTTACCCCAACTTGGTGGGGTCATAACTTTTGACTTGGTGCTCAGAATTCAAAACCGTTTGCACCGTTGTAAAGGTATCCAAGAGGACTAATTCAATCCCTAAACTATTGTGCCTTTGGCAGCCAAATTTTAGGGGCTGACGCAAGTTTCAACCCCAAATTCTGCTCCGAAGACCTCCAAAAATGCAAATTACTAGAACCTAGAAAATACCAAAAAAATCAAAAAATCAGGATTTTCGGTTTTTCTCAATTTTGTCACCCCTGGATTGCTCCGGATCAGCCGACGTGTCTATACCTCTATTTCAAAATGTATTTTCTATCTTTCTTCCTTCTATCTCTTTCCAACTTTGTTAAGAAGCTTCAAGAAGTTCTCTTACAAGCATGTGAAAGTGAGTTCTTGTCTCCTTTCTTATTATTCTATGTTGATCCCTTTCCTGAGATACCTTCTAAGGATGTTTTGGCGCAAGAGGATGAAATCATTGATACCTTTCTTAATCTTACTCTACCTTCTCTTCATTCCAATCCACTCTCCTCTAGAGATGACGCATTAGCGAATGATGAATCTCCTTCCACATTTGATCCTCCCTGGATCGATGTTGAGAACATTTCTTCAAATAATTATTCCACTAGTTGTGATGAATCTCTAAATGTAATCTGTCTCTGCTGCCCCTCAAAGGCCTAAGAGATCGGTCATTTATCTGATTCCAACTAGTCCTCCTAAAAGGATTTGTTCTATTGACGGTGTCCCATTTGATAGCAATTCTCTTGATCTTTCTATGGCTCCCTCTTACAGAGCGGTAGCCCATACTTATAAAAATAGAATGAATAAACAACCAAGCCTTCTTCAAGCTCCTAAACCTATGACTAAAGCACCCAATGATTACAATCTTGTCGAGAAACTTCGAGTTAGTCCGGCTAAGATCTCACTGTGGGACTTGCTTCAGTCTACTCCGGTTTACCAAGGTATGCTTCAAGAAGCCTTGCAGAAGATCCTCTTGCCTGCCTCCGCTAGGCCAACGGATGTTAATGCGTTAATAGCTCATATTTGTGCGGATTCTCCAAATACTACGTTCTATCCGCAGGAACTCCCACCTTCGAAAGTGCAAAAGCAGGCGGACCCTCTAATGATCATAGTTACCATTAATGATATTGGCATTAGACGTACTCTCGTTGATGCTAGTTCGGCGCTCAATGTGTGTAGCATTGATCTATTGCTTAAGCTTAATATTGATTCATCTTCTCTTAATGCTTCTTCTATTGTCATTCGTGGGTTTGATAATGTCAATTGACAAGCCCTAGGTACAATAGTATTGCCTTTGAGGTTAGGACCCGTTACCGTACCCACCCTTGTATATGTTATGTTAGAAAAATTACTATATAACCTTCTTCTTGGTAGACAGTGGATTCATGCTATGGGTGCAGTCTCGTCTACCTTACACAAATCTATTAAGTTAATTTGCAATAATCGAGTAGTCACAGTCAGGGCTGACCCTGAGGCTATGCACTTATGTGAGATGGCAGTTGTCGGTCAGGTTTCGGTTGTGCCTACTCATATCCCTTCAATATCTTCCAATGTGTTGGCATCTACTCCAACAATACCTATTACAAAGGATACTCTTGGGGCAGATGTCCCTAAAGAAGATCCTTTTGAAGGAAAAAATCTTAAGTCTACTCTTTCTACTTCTCGAAAGAATGCATGTCTCAGTGATGATTGGGGTTCCTTAGACTTTACAAATTCCTTCATTGGGAAATATAAAGTCGACGCGATACACTTAAACCTTCTGATAACATCATCCACACCTGCTATCGAAGATGATTATTCTTCTGTATCACGGGATAATGTGAGCAATAGTTGTAATGTCCTTAATGTCAATCCTCCTTCTAAGGAAGATGATCGCACTTCTATTAAAAAGGCTAATGTTGGTAGTCCTATCAAGGAGGTTGGTGGTGATCCCATAGAAGAGTATAATCCCCATTGTTGGAATAATGCTCTCTATGAAGATCCTCCTCCTTCTCGAGATTTGCAAACACGTTATGGCCCTGGCTTTAAGCTTGTCTCTAAATATGGCTATGGGTGTAAAGGTTGTGGGTGTAATGAACAAGGCATCCAAGTCCCTATAGAATGTGCACCTTGTAAGCGTAATTTGGGGCTTAGTTTCTTGAATGAACAATCTAAACGGAAACCACGGTTGAATGGCGACTTGATTTCCGCTCAACCTCGTTCTCTCGGATTGATTCATCCACCATTATCCGTTGTCTTTGTACCTTCTTGTGAGCAGTCAAACTTTTCTCCACAAGAGAAAGGGTTGCTTCCTGCTCCTCATTCTTTATCTGAGCAAGAGTGTATTTTGTTGAGGCTTCTAAAAGCCCACTTGATTACTCTTCCTTCTCCTACACGTAAGAAATTTCATAAGCATGATAAAGAAAAACATTCTTTTTGTGCATACCATCGAGTGTCGGGCCATTCCACTAGTGAATGTAAGGCCTTGAAGGATAAAATACAACTTTTTGATTTAGGTGCCATCACTCATTTATTTTCTGATGCACCTGCCTCTTCTTCAAATGAAAATTGATATCGAGGTCTACCTCTATCATGTATGTTCTAAGTATCTTGCATGGTTCTCCTCCCTTGTATGTTGGGGACAATGATAACTTGTTCTGGAGATGTGCGTCCTTCTAAGGATCCCCTCTCTTCTCTCTATCTTTCAATTGGAGCGTCCCCTTAAGTGGGCCCCTTGTTGTCTTGAAGGGTTCCCGAGGGACCCCCTTTGAAAGTTTTTATCTCAAGTGAATTCTATGGTGTCTAGCTTGGGGGCAGCCCGACTAGATCCATTCAAGCTTACCTTGCAAGACCAAGCACCTGTGAGGACCCAATTCGACTTTGCGGAGTCCCCTACATCAAGCTTCCCTCAGGAGAGAGTACCTGGGGCACCTTCTTTGCAAGTCTAAGGACCTATAAAGCGCTTCATCCTGCAGGATCTGTTCACCATGGGTTTGCGGACCTCCAGTGCAGTTTGTTCAACTCTGTAGGAGAGAGTACCTACAGAGCCTTTTGTTCACCTTCTGTAAGTTTGTGGATCTGTTGCGCATTTGTTAAACTCTCTTTAGTTCCAAGGACCTGGGGAGCCATCTCTCTTGGAATTTTCATTCCTTTCTAGCTTCTCCATATTTCTCTTAAATTCTCTTTCTTCTCAATTGTGTATACTGGATCGAAGATCTGCATCTTCTTCATCCTGAGTATATGCTCTTTCTCTCTTCGATATTGGTTGCTTCCCTAACTTTTGGGTGCATTCTTCTCTTGAAGCAATCAATCCTTACATTCTTCTCTCTGTTTAAGAATTCTTCTATGTGTTGTTTCTTAATTTGGGGACGACGCACAGTACTAAGACAACATTTTACATCAAGGTCTCTTTCACTTTGCTGACTCAAATCCTTTAGTTTGTTGTGTGCCTGTGTGTATGTGTTTTTATATATTCTAACCCCGTGATGTAATGGTTTTTATGTTCTAACATTCTTGTCTTGTGCAGGTCTTTCTTGTCTAATGTGTTTGTTTTGTAAGTATTCAGCCTAGGGGCATGCTTCCTTGGTTCGAAGAGCTATCTGCTTCCTCTACAATATCCTTTTGGTATCATGATGTTATTTATGTTTAGTAGATTTCCTTTAGCGTGCATACTCATGTAGATTAATATGCCCGCTAAAGTGGGGGAAAATGTAATGTCATAAAATTGCACCCCTTGCAATTTCACGTACATTCTTGCATCTGCTTTAGTGTCCACTCCCTTAGCATTTGTGTAGGCTCATTTTAGCCCCTGCATCAACCTTTTTCCCCTCTCAAGATGCTCAGGACCCCTTTTCAGCAATTACCTTCACACATTAGCTTTGCGTCAAACCTTGTGCTTTTCCCGTTCTCGTCGTTTTGTAGCGTTATGTGTCTAGACACTAGCGCGTCGCACGGATGTCCGCGTGCCGCGCTAGCATCCCGAGACATTTCGACGTTCAAATGACCATTTCCAAGCATGTTTTCCACTTGTCACCTCCTTTTGTCAGTTGTAACGGCTCAGGAAGCTTTTTTTCCCTCCTAGCCTCTCTTTAAATGCTATCTTTTCACGTCATTTGCTCTCTCTGGCTTCTCTCTAGCTTTGGCTCTAGCCTTTTCCTCCTCTCTTTGTCTTGATATCTTGCTTGCACAGCTCCATACAGCTCGCTAAAGCAACCTCAAGCTCTCAAACTCTCACAACACTCTTTGCAACTCACTTTGCTCTCACAACTATCTCTCTTTGGCTTCCTTAAGCCTTGCAATTGATCTCTCTTACCTTGTGCTTGCGAGCATCATGGGATTTCACACATCCCCTATCAATTGCATCTCTACTTCGTGATACGGGTTCTCCTCCTTGAGCAGGGATTACTTTTATCACTCTGTATTTGCTTACTTTGTTCACTTTCTCTATCTATCTGGCTATTCGTGGAGGTGGGAACACCAAAACGAGGTTTTGACAGAAGCAAACCCTTGTGGGCCTATACAGCCCCAACATTTTCTCTCGATCTTATTGTTGTGACCTTTTCACACATCACCCCATTTAAAATGGGGACCCCCTAATTTTTGCTCCATTCCTCATCTTTTGGCTTTGGTTTTCTCTCTCTCTCTCTCTTTATGTCTCTTTCTGCTGTCTGTCTTTGTGGGGATGTGCCAGTCTTTGAGCTTAAACTTGAGATTTTGTCTAAGTCTAAGAATTTAGGGTTTTGAATCTTTCGTCCAGTTTGAAGTCAAATGGAATGAGTAAATTGAATTCTGAGCTTGGCACTGCATGCAATAAGCTTCCAACAGGTTCCCAGCAAAGTTTCATCGAATTCAGACAACTTACTATTTTTAGTAAGTACCTAATTTGGGACATTTTCTCAGCACTTTTGAAGTTTTGATCGTTACACTGCATCCAGGACACGTCAGACTGCTTGTCTGCAAAATTTGACCCAGATCTGACAACTTTCTATTTTTAGCAAGTTCACCTTCAGGAGCTGATTTTGGGTTTACATGCGAAGTTTTTCAATGCATGTTTGGAGAATATTTATGGGTTACCTGAGACCTACGCGATGATATAACATGCAAGATGAGATGATAACTTTTAGCACTTAGCCTTCGGAGGCTATTTTTAGGGTTTGCATGTTGGAATTTTCTACGCATGTCTGGACATTCTTTGTGGGTTTTTTGAAAGCTTCGCAGTGGTGTAACATGCAAACCAGGATAAGAACCTTTTTTTAAGAGTTGTCTTCAGAGGGTATTTTTAGGGTTTGCATGTAGGACTTTTCAGCGCATGTCAGGTTATTCTTTATGGGTTTTTCAAGAGCTTCACAGTGATGTGACATGCAAGCAGAGTTGGTCACTTTTTCAGAGACTTGCTATTTTTAGCAGGACCACTCTGGTAGCTAGCCAGCACCTCAATATCACGAATAGGGCGACATGCAACAGAAACGGAGTCAAACGGAGGTCATTTGATCGACATGCAAGTCAAATTAGGGTTTCCAACTTCGGGACCTAAAATGAGGGGTCAAACGCTAGAATCTCTGAAAACTGGTGTATCCCACTGCGATTAGTATCTTTCAAGGATTCCACTGGTAAAATTTGAAGGCAATCTGAACACTTACTATTTATAGTAAGGCACTCTAGAAACAGGCTATAAATAGTAAGTTAGCAGCAGGTGCCAGTGTGAACAGGCAAGTCATCCCATGAGGATACACCAGTCAGATTTCAAGTTGAACGGAGTTGCAGAAGCCCTGAAAACAAGCAGTTACTATAAATAGTAAATCACCTCTAGAAACATGCTATAAATAGCAAGTCAGCACGAGATGGTAGTGTGAACAGCTTAACTAGGTCATGAGGATCCTATGGCACGAATTCCAAATCAATCCAAGCTTCAGAGGAATGAAAATCAGAGACTAACTAAATATAGTAAACAGGGGCAAGCAAGCTTAAAAAATGTCTAAGTCTGAACAAATTCCTTCACCCCCTGTGAAATGCGCCCAACATGAGAATGGCAAGAGGATGAAAAAGTTTCAAATGTTAAAATTCCTGTCGCCTAGTCCAAATGCGCCCATACCAGAAGCTAGATGGGAAGAAATTTTCTAAGGCATTGTTAATTCCTGCTCATACCCCTAAATGCGCCCTGTCATGAAGGGAGGTGAGGAAAATGAGTTAAATTCCTGCTGGGGTCATGAAATGTGCCCATCTCCAACATGTGTGAAGGAAAAGTTTACCAAGGCGTTGAATATTCCTGCTTGACCCCTCAAATGCGCCCTCAAGGAGAAATAGAGGTGATAAAAAATTTCTAAGTCTGAGAATTCCTCCTCCTACCCTCAAATGTGCCCAAGGTAAAGTGAGGTTGAGAAAAGTTTCCAAGGCAAGTCAAAGTTCCTCCTTGACCCCTTGAATGTGCCCAACTTGCTAGGCTATGAAGGACATTGGAAAAGTTGCTAAGTGTTAAGTTCCTCCTCAACACATGAAATGCGCCCAGGTCATCTTGCCTTGAAGGATGTTGGAAATGTTCTAAGTATCAAATATTCCTTCACCACCCCCAATATGCGCCCAAGGTGAAGGTGGGTGGAGTAAAAGATTTTAAGTTGTTGGAAATTCCTGTGCATCTAGTAAAATGCGCCCATCTCTAGAGGTGTGAAGAAAAAATTGTTAAGTGTTAGAAAATTCCACCTTGATATGTCAAATGTGCCCAAGTCCAAGATGAAGCTAAGACATTTGCTAAGTGTTAATTCCTCCTTGACCCCTAGAATACGCCCATGTCATCTTGCTTTGAAGGATGTTGAAAGAGTTGTTAAGTGTTGTTAATTCCTCCACCCCAAGTAAAATGCGTCCATGAATGGGAAAAGAAAATTATCTAAGGTGTTTAAAATTGAAAATCCTTCTAGACCCCCTATATGCGCCCATGCTCATGGAGATAATAAAAAATTTCTAAAAAATTTCTAAGGCACAAAATTCTACCTCCTCTAGAAAATACACCTAAGCTTGAAAGAGATGATGAAATTTACTGAGGCATGGATGAATTGGTAGTTGATACATCAAAATGTGCCAGCTTCATGAGATTGATGAAAATTGTCAAGGCAAAGCAAGAAAATACGCCCAGAGATGAAGAATAAAGATAAATTTGATGGCAAAATATTTTTTCTAAGGTTAAAATTCAAAAATTAAATGAACCCCTTCGTTTGTAGACCCATGAATTCAACGCTTTCTAAAGGGAATTTTCTTCTGAGTATTGGACATCTTCGACAAGGAATGGATTTTAAAATTTTCTACACCTCGCCAAAGATTTTGAGATGAAGATTTTTGATGGGCACTTGATTGATAAATTTCCTAAGGAAAATTTAAAATTTTCTAAGGCAAGAAGGAAAAAGATGTTGTTGAAGATAAAATGCCTTAAGTGGTGAATTTGAAATTAATTGCCAAGATGATTTGGATCAAATTCTTCATGAGAATAGTTTATAATTTTCTCAAGCCAGAGATGGATGAAATCAAACTGCCAACGCCTCAGCTGGTGAAGTGAATTCCTTAAGGAGCCATTGAATTTAATATTTTTCAAAAGATGATTTTAAAATGCTAAAGTGAAGTACGACTAGTGGAGATGAATCTTTTGAAATTCTAGAAGGTCAAAATATTCCAAACGCCAGATGCCAAGTGTTGCAGCTGCCAGAGGAGGGAAATTCGAATTCTTGCTAAAATTGGCCTCTTCTAGAAATCGACTTGGCTATAAGAATTGAAATGACTTTCATTTTCTTTATCAGTTGTTGAAGTGCAAGCTAAAACTTGGTGAAGAAGTTCGACTTGAAGAAGAAGAGGATTGTAGTGTGAAGAAGAGTGTGAGTTTTAAGAAGTCTAAAGTGGCTGAAGTGAAGTGCTGAAGTTGTATTGCTGCAAGTGAATTCTTTAAGTACTGAAAGTTTGAAGTTACTGCAGGAAAAGTTGAGGTTTGAAGTTGGAATTTAGTGCTGCAACTTCTCATTTCGCAAATCTGCTGGCAGCCCCGATGAGATTCTATTTTTCTAGCTTAAATTGTTGATGACTATCTTTTGTTTTTGCAAAATGGCTGAAGTAAGAGCAACTGGCAGGGAGAACAATGCTGAATCCAGCAAGGCAAATGCATCCAGACAAGCTGTGATCAAGAAGCTAAGCAAGTCTTTTCAGCTGGAGTCGAAGTTCTCTTCAAGGCTGGGCAAGTTGGCTGATACGAATTTGGGCTTTTTCAACATGGAAGCTTTCAAAAGTCGAATAATGGGAGTTGGAGGCCATCGTCCATCGATCACTTCACATAATATTGTCAAAAGTGGACTTTATGCAGCTGCTGGTTTTCCACCAGCAATTCAGTGTCTGGAGTTGATTATGGAGTGTGCTAACTGTTACAACCCAGAGCACAGGTCTATTGTCTCACTTGATGGTAGATTGTTTGCCAACCTCACGCCTGCAGCTATTGGCAAGGCATTTGGAATTCCTTCACATGAGAAGATGATCTACAAAACGAGAGAACATGTTGAGCGGATGTATGCTTCAACATTTGAAAGATGTGCTGATATGATTAACTCTCGTTGGATGAACAAGCCCAAGCCCACTCGCACAAAGTTGCCGAAACAGATAATCTCAGATGATTTGAAGCAGGAATACTGTGATTTGATCATGATGCTCAGCAGAGTTGGAGGATGCCCCCAAGCGTTCATCTTTGATCCATGGATGTTCTATTATATCATTCTTGTGTTGGAAGGCAAGGAGTTTATTAATTGGGCAGTGATAATTAGTGATAATTTGCACAAGCAGCTCCGGAGTTTGAGGAGAACGAAAACATTCTATATGGGCTCGTACATTATCTACATGTTGGCTCGTATGACGAAGTACAGGGGAATATCATACAAGGAGCCTATTGGGTGTGGCTCTCAGCAATTCAAGATTCATGAGGCTTGTCCGCAGCTGCACTTGACAAGCACATCTCATTACAAGAGAGTCAATGACGCCTTCACCATGCACATAACGAGATCACTTCAGCAAAGAACTCATCACAGGATCTCGAAGGAAGCTTAGGAGTTGATAGAAAGGTACGGATGTTGGTTCATCCAATTTCCAAAATTTACTTACATTAGGCTACAAGGGTTTTCTTCATATCCATATAGATTGCCCAAATACCCATAGACCTTTTTTTCACACATCAGCCCCATTGCAAATGGGGACCCCCTAATTTTTGCTTCATCTCAGTTCTCGCTTTGCCTTTTCGTTTGGCTATCTCTCTTTCTACCTCTGCCTTTCCTCGGGATTGTGCCCGTCATTGAGTTTAAATGTGAATTGGCCAACTGGTTCAAAAACGTCCTTTTCCTGATTGTGCCCGTTTTCATCAGAGTGGTTTTATTAAGTAAGGTGGAGTTTTTTTCCACTTTCTCACACTTTGCCTTACTACAATCAAGATTCGAGCACATCGTTGCTCGTGTGCAAATTTGAGCTGAAACAGCAACTTTCTATTTTTAGTAGTTCGGCTTCCTGGAAGATTTCGGGGCTCGGGAGTTTTCTGCATGTCGGATATTCCTGATGGGTTTTTCGAGAGCTTCGCAGTGGATGTGACATGCAAATGGAGATAACCACTCAATAAGGAACTTACTATTTTTAGCAGGGTGCCCGGGGCTGCCTAGTTCAGAATCACGAGCTGATCGCAATGCACAAAAATGAAGACAAACAAAGATCATTTGATACGCATGCAGAGCAAATTAGGGTTTCTAGCTTCGGGGCCTGAAAAGAAGGGTAAAAAGTCAGAATTTTCGAAAACCGGTGTAAACCACCGCGATCAGGATCCTTCAGGCTATCTGCTGGTAAAATTTGAAGACAAACGGGACACTTACTATTTATAGTAAGTCATTTTGGAAATAGGCTAAAAATAGCAAATCAGTTGCATGCGCCGATGTCAGCAGGCAGGTCACGTGGTGAGGAGCATGTCATTCAAATTTCAAGTCAAACGGAGCTGTGGAGATATCAGAAACGAGCAGTTACTATTTATAGCAAATCACCTTCAGAAATGGGCTAAAAATAGCAGGCCAACTCGGAATGGCAATGTCAACAGGCTGACAAGGTCGTGAAGGTCCAGTGTTCAAAATTTCAAAACAATCCGACCTTCAGAAATATAGAAATCAGAGGGCTTACTATAAATAGCAGGCATGGATAAACTAGCAGAGAGAAAGAAAAACGCCTAAGTGTTGAAAATATCCTTCACCACCCCTAAAATGCGCCCAAAGATGAAGAAGCTGGCAGAGGCTGAGAAAATTTTAAGTGATGACTCTTATTCAGTAGCTTACCTCAAATACGCCCTCATCTAGTTGACAGGTGATAAAAAATTTCTAAGTCTGAAAGATATCCTCCAGCACAGGTGAAATGCGCCCTCCTCACAAGCTGAGCATGGGAAAATTTTCTAAGGCAAAAGTTCATCCTGCTCTTATGGCAAAATGCGCCCATGCTTGGAAAGGTCAAAGAGGTCAAAGAGTTTTATCCTGCAGCTACCCCAAAATGCGCCCAACTCAAGGTAGTGGCATAAAAAAAATTCTAAGTATAAAATTCGTCCACCACCTAGGCTAAAATGCGCCCATGCAACAAGAAGGTCAAGGAAAGTCAACCAAGTTTATCCACCTCCTATGCCAAAATGCGCCCAGCTGCAAGAGCCAAGCATGAAAATTTTCTAAGTATCAAGCAATATCCTCCACCCTAGTCAAAATGGCCCATCTTCTAGCAAGCTGAAATGCGCCCAAGGAGAAAGTCAAAAGGGTCAACAATTTTCATCCTCCACCATGCCCAAAATGCGCCCAAGAGGAGTTAACAAGAAAGAAGTCAAAGGAGTCAAAGATTTTCATCCTTCACACATAGCAAAATGCGCCCAAATGGGGCCATGTGAGGACAAAAGCTGGAAGTCAAAGGGTCACTTGTTGAAGGCGTTGGATTTTCATCCTTCATACATGACAAAATGCGCCCAACTTAGCATGGAAAAGACAAATTTAAAACCCTCTTCACATAGCAAGTGCGCCATGTTTAGAGAAGCTGGTCAAAAAGTCAAAGGCGTGGGAATGTTCATCCTTCTCAAGGGGTGAAATGCGCTCAAATATGGATGAAGACAAGTGAATATTGCTAGGCGTTGAGAATGTTCTCCATGGTGAATGAAATGCGCCTAGACTTGAGAGATGATATTGCCATGTGATAAAAATAATATCCTAGGCGTTGGAATTTTTGAATGAAAATGTCCTTCATGAAGTGAGATATGCGCCAAAGGTAAAGTATGTAAGATGGTGAAAATTAAAACATGCTAGGCGTTGGAATTCAAGTGTGATGTGCTTTCATGGAAAATTTTCCAAATGAATTGATGAAATAAAATTTTCTCACCACAGGCAAGGTGGATGAAGTTGAGTAAAATTTCTAAGGCAAAATTTCAAAATACAAAGAGATTTAAAATTTTCTCTAAGGCAAAGTATTTTCTTCCTTCGAAAATACGCCTAAGTCTGGTGAAGGTGATGAAGTTTCCTAAAGCATGGATCAATTGTTGATAAATTGCCAGAGATGAAGTCAGATGATGCCAGCTGCACAGGGTGGATAAAATATTTTCAAGTCAGAGCAAGAAATGTTCACAGATGTGAAGAACGAGATTTAATTTGTTGAAAATTATTTTTTCCAAGGTGCAAAATTCAAGAAAATCAGATGAACCCGTTCGTTGTATACCCATGAGTTCGACAAATTCTGAAGAAAATTTTCTTCTGGGTATTGAAGATTATCGATGAGGGATGGTTTTTAATGTCTTCCACAGTTCGCCGAAGCCTTCAGGATGGAGAATTTGATCGGTGCTTGAAACAATGAATTTTCCTAAGGGAAATTTGAAAAAATTTCTAAGGCAAGGAATAAGTGTGTTGGCTGGGGAATTTGCTCGAATTCTTCGTGAAAACAATTTTCTCGAGCCAGAGTTGGATGAAATGTCGGAGTGAATGACCCAGTTGATGAAATGAATTTCTTGAAGATGCAGTTGAAGTTAATATTGTCAAAAGGATGATACGCCCTTGAGGAAGATGAAGTTTGGCTAAGGCATGAAGAATTTGAACGCGAAGTTGGCTAGTGAAGACGATGAGCCCTTGAAGATCAAAGCGTGAAAATCAGGTAAGGTGAATTTATATTATGATGTGTTCTAATGCTCTTCTCCTTGCTTGTTTTGCAGGAGGAACGTAGAGGCCGGGCGGTGATGACTTAAGTGATGAAGCAAATACTCCAAGACTACATTTCAACCTCGAAGGAAGAAAGTTGCGAAAAAAATGGCTAAGTGTTGACACTTAGTGACAAAGAAGGAGCGTTTTCAAAACTCAAGATGGGGAAAAGAGTGGAAGTTCGAGCAAGGTTGAAGAACAACGTCAAGAAGAAGATCAAGAGCAGTCGAACTCCAGATTCTACCAAATTTTATTGTCTGAGGAGGCAATCTTAGAGACTCTTTTACCATCCTCCAAGCGATCAACAGAATTGGCTGAACGCGACCAACAGAGCAGTGTGAACGCATTTCAAGGCTGGAATCTTCTAGAAGATGGTGGACATTATGGCTCATTTATTACCCCACTCCTCTTGGTGGCGGTTTTTAGGGAAAATCTTGTTTAGGGCTGAGGTGGCACAATCTGGGCCATCCAGTCGATTGTAATCTGAGCCGTCCGTTGGACTTGGCCAACTATAAAAGGGGGAGTCCCCCTCATTTGTATCTCAGTAGACAGTAGAGAAGATTAGAATAGACATAGAGTAGAGGGACAACTTAGAAGTAGCTTAGTATAGATTGATAGTGTAGTTGGAGGAGAAGGAAAGTTTTCCTTTGAAAACTTTTGTAAGAGATTGTCGTGTAAAACTTTCATAATAAAAGATCTTTTCATTGATGGTGAAATTCGTCTTTGTTATGGATAGCTAGCGAGGTTTCTTCATCCCTTCTACTTCAAGTAGCGTAGAATAGCGCAATTTCATTTTTATGCAAGTAGGTGTTAGTTGTGGAATGTGGTCTTCAATTTGAGCAAAACTTCGTCTATCCATACCACTAGTGGGATCGCTGATGGTGAGTTCGCCTTGCATGGTCAACTGGAACATCGTGGACTTAACTTCGTTTATGATTCACACGTTGGTATGCGTCGTTGTGACGGTGTCTTCGCGTTGAATTATGATCTGAACACTTTGAACTACTCCTCTGAAGATTGCACCGGTTCTGTGGAGGCTTTCCGAAGCGAGGCAAAGCAGGGCTTGGTTGAAGCTTGTGAAGATTGATCGCCATGTCCCACGCCTTAGAATAGATTTAGACTCTCTAAACCTTACGCCATTTCAATTCAGTACTTTCTGATTAGAATAGGAAACCCGCGCTTCATAGACAAATCTTCCGAGCATTTGAATTCTTTTCTCCGCTGCCGAACAATTCCGTAAGTCCCCTTGAAATACCAGCAAATCACATTGAGCCAACTGAGCCTATTCGCATTGAAAGAACCTTGGAGTTGAACGCATGAACTTTCTTGCAATCTTAGCATGCTGGATACTTTGATCAAGAGAGAATAGGGTAGCCGTTGGCGACTTTATTCTGCGTTGGTGCGGTTACGAAAAACACATCAACAATACCCTACAAACAGGATCTTAATGTTAGAAATATCTAGGCAACTCATTGCATATGATAAAATTCAGAAGAGAAAGAAGGGAGGATTTGACTTCCCAATCATCATGGGGAATTCAAATGAAGTGTGTCCTTCACTACAGGCAGCCAAGGAAGCTGAAAATGAGCTTCAGTTTTTCCACCTTTCTTATCACACCAGCAAGCAGCATTATGATCCTCACAGAAATATTAGATGGATACTGTCAGAGGAGTTCAGGCATAAGGCAAATATTGAAGAATACTGGGCTGGTGCGTTGTATGAAGCTAAGGTAAGAAAGAGGATGTTTTCGAGGCTACCTTTGAGCATGATTAGGGAGTGTGAGATTATTCCAGTACCAGACCAGGTGGATGAGGACATGAATGTTCTCCATCTAGATTATGAGGCAGTGAGGGATACACCACTCCCACTTCCAGATTGGTTGGAGCCGGAGATTGCGGATTTGGACACACTTTGCATATTAGTCCTGACATTCACCAGAGGATGGGTCGAGAGGCATGTGAATAGGCTTAAGAGCAAGTCAATTCCTCTGACTTATAATTTGATGGGAGATCATAGGACGCCAACTGCCACAAAGAAGAAACAGGTTGCTCAAGCTCCAGAGTCTCGAAGGAAAGAGCCAGTTCAGCCAGAGCCTCCGAGAATTGAGGTAGAATCACCCACGCCATTGGAGACACATTCTTCAAGTATACAAGAAGTTTCATTGTTTGTTGATCAGAGAAATATATTGAATAAAGAACAGGAATTACAGGAGGCAAATCAGCCACCACGAAGAGAGTCTATCGGCCAGAGTGTCAACGCACCCACTAGAGATAACCAGCAGGAAGAAGATGAAGAAACTGCTACAAATACACGCTTCCAGCATGAGCTTGAGGTGACATTAGAGGATGATACAATTACTGGACAAGAGGTCCAAGTTTCAGGAGATACCCAGCCCATAGAAGCCAATGAGCCTCGTCAAGATGAAGTGGGAGAAGAAGTTCGTGAAGAAGAGGCAAGGGATGAGCAGCCATTTGTTATTTCTGACATACAGCAGGTAGTACCAGATTGGCTCAGAGACCGGATGAGGAGGATCCCCGGTGAAGAGGCTGATCCAGCAGTTGAGATGGAGGAATTCTTGAGTAGGATCAATGCGCCTCTGACAAAGAAGAGGGCTAGGAAATTTTCAAAGATTTCAACAGATGAGGATGGCTCTCACACCCTTCACGTGGCTGTGCCAAGGGTTGAGTGTGATCGAGATGAGGCTGTTCCGGGAAATAATGTGATCACCACCATGGAGTTAGGTCGCCCCACAAGAGCACAGATAATTGAGGAGTGTGATAACTCCTACCAGGCACTCAAGGACAGATTGCTCCGGACTAAAGGAAAATACAAGAAATTGAAGGAGATTGAAGGAGCACAAGACTTTGATAGGATATGTACAACACTTGTCTCATCCTTGTGGGCAGGAGAATCCGGCAATTGAGCTTCCAACCGAGTTGCCTAGAGAATCAGTTAGCGGCTTGGAAGATTTGAGAAAGATGGCACATGAAGCAAATAAGTGGGTTGCTAGTGTTCATGGTGAGACAAAAAAGTTTATGGAGGATCTTGCTTATGCTTACCAATAGGCTTCCAGCATTATGGCACGGATGGATGCAGTTGATCAGGCCTAGGGTGATGCTCATACCTATCAGAGCAAAGTTATTCAGCGTTTGGAGGCTTTGATGAATACTCCCTTACAGATGTTGATTGAGGGAGGCGTGATACAAGAAGGTGCTAGGTATGATTTTGTCGGCTGGTACTCTTCAGTTGTCACAGGCTGAGGATTCTTTGATGCGGCACAGGCAGATTCATCCAGAGTCAGAAGGGCCATGACGAACATTCTTGATGGAGTCCTGAACACATTGGAGGCTATATTTGCTAGGAGGATGACTTCCGAGGAGGTTACTGCTGATGGTTTGAGGAGTAGACTGCCACCTTTCTTTTCAGAGGTGAAGACTTTTGTCCAGAATGACTTTGAGAACACCTCAACTTTCTCAAGAATTATTCAGAAAACTCAGGATGCTTTAGTTGCTTGGAGAAAGTCTTGTACGCGGCATGGGTAGGCAGTCACAGTGTTAGAATTCCTACTCGATCACATCCCGCCGATCTCAGTTCAGGAGGTTGAAGCTTTGCTAGCCAGATTCATTGATTTTGCAGCCAAGGAGAAGGAGAATGGAAATTCCTTTCTGGATGATGACCTTCTAGATGAGTCATGGTGGGCATTGATTTCCTTTGCTATTTTGGGAGTGAGTGAGAATCTTCTGGCTCATTTATTGTACCACTCTTCATTCTAGCAGTTTTTAGGGTTAGGGTTGATGTGGCTTAATCTGAGCCCTCCATTTGATTGTAATCTAAGTCGTCCATTGGACTGGGCCATCTATAAAAGGGGCATCCCCCCTCATTTGTATCTCATTAGATTAGATCAGAGAATAGAGCAAAGAGACTGATAGTATAGTTGTAATAGCTTAGCATAGTTTGATAGCTTAGCATAGTTTGGAGGAGAATGAAAGTTTTCCCTTGAGAACTTTGTAAGAAGTTGTTGTGAAAACTATCATAATAAAAAGAGCTTTCATTGATGGTGAATTTGTCTTTTTTTATGAGCAGCTAGCAAGATTTCTTCACCCCTTCTACTTCAAGTAGCTTAAATTAGAGTAATTTTCATTTTCATGTGAGTAGATGTTAATTGTGGATTGTGGCGTTTAATCAAGGCAACTTCATTTTAATCCTGTTGGCGTAACAACTAACACCTCTGGAGTAGAAGTTGTTATGAACAGCCTATGCACACTACGCAATGAGTGCTCTTCAAATTATGGAGGGGAAGCTCCCTCGGTATGCTTTGACAAATGTATTTGCAAAGGAAAATAAGCTAAAACTATGTCCTGTCTTTTGTTTCAGCTGCTAGAGGCACAAGGCTTTCTTGAAAGAACTTACACGTTGCAGCTGAGTTTTCTCTGGTTTCGCAAATCAACTAAACTACAACTTACATCTATCCAATCTCCTCAGGAAAACAGAGCGAGAGGAAACGGAGCAAGGTTATGACTATCAGACGATAAACGCATTCAGATTCTCTACTTGAAGGCAAGGTGGCGCAACTATCATCTCAATCTGAACAAGTTTATTAAGCACAAAACAAATTTGAGAATTTGCTATGATAATCTTATGAAACCCTATGTGGCATAACACTCAATCAGCATAGTAAAGACTCACAAACAGCTTTTATCATCAAAATCTTTGTGAAACCCTATGTGGCATAACACTCAATCGTAATGACAAAAGATTCACAAAACAGATTTTCCTAATTGTTGATGTGTTTTTCGTGACCGCACCAACGCAGAATAAAGTCGCCAACGGCTACCCCATTCTCTCTTGATCAAAGTATTCCGCACGCTAAGATTGCAAGAAAGTTCGTGCATTCAACTCCAAGGTTCTTTCAGTGCGAATAGGCTCAGTTTGGCTCGATGTGATTTGCTGGTATTTCAAGGGGACTTACGGAATTGTTCGGCAGCGGAGAAAGGAATTCAAATGCTCGAAAGATTTGTCGATGAAGTGCGGGTTTCCTATTCTAATCAGAAAGTACTGAATTGAAATGAGGTAAGGTTAAGAAGATTCTAATCTACTCTAAGGTGTGGGATATGGAGCTCAACTTCAGCAAACTTCTAACCGGACTTCGCTTTGCCTCACATCGGACAGCTTCCACGGAGTCGGTGCAATCTTCAAGGGAGATGACTAAAGATGTTCAAACCACCACTTGACATGAAGATACCATCACAACGACGCATACCATCATTCAAACTGTGATTGAAGTTAGGCCCAAACGCTTCCAGTTGACCACACAAGGTGCATTCACCGTCAGCAAATACACTAGTGGTATGGATAGACGAAGTTGCTTAGATCAAACACCACATTTCACAGCTAACATCTACTACATGCATGAAATGAAACTTATTCTACTTTATGCTACTTGAAGTAGAAGGGATGAAGAAACCTCGCTAGCTATCCACAACAAAGATGAATTTCACCATCAATGAAAGATCTTTTATTATGAAAGTTTTACACGACAATTTCTTACAAAAGTTTTCAAAGGAAAACTTTCCTTCTCCTCCAACTACACTATCAATCTACTTCTAAGTTATTTCCCTATTCTAACTTCTATTCTAATTCTACTGTCTCATGCTAAGCTCTACTGAAGGTACAAATGAGGGGGACTCCCCCTTTATATAGCTGGCCAAGTCCAACGGACGGCTCAGATTACAATCGGCTGGATGGCCCAGATCGTGCCACCTCAGCCCTAAACATGATTTTCCCTAAAAACCGCCACAAAGGAGAGTGGGGTAATAAATGAGTCATTAATGGCCACCACCCTTCTAGAAGATTCCCGTCTACGGACGCGTTCACACTGTTCTTGATCTTCGTACTCGGCCAATTCTGATGATCGCTTGGAGGAGGGTAAAAGAGTCTTTAAGATCGCCACCTAGAATTTGATAGAATCTGGAGTCCGACTGCTCTTGATCCTGGCTCGAACTTCCATTCTTGAATTTGAAGGACTTCTCAGTCTTGGACTAGATCATTTCCGCTTGCCATGGGTGCACATTGGATTCTTGAGGAGAAACTCCAACACTTAGCCATTTCTTGCAACTTTCCTTCAAAACTTTATCTTCCTCCGAAGGTCGTAATATCATCGTGCTTCACCACCTCCAAACATCGTGCTCTGGCCTCGACGCTCCTCCTGCAAAACAAGCAAGGAGAAGGGCGTTAGAACACATCATAATATAAATTCACCTTACTTACCTGATTTTCACGTTCATCGCCTCCACTAGCAAACTTTTGCCATCTTCATAATTCCTCATGCCTTGCCAAATTTCATCATCCTTACTCCCAACGCCTAGGGAATATTTATCTCCCCCTTTACTTTGCCTGGGCGCAAATTAGACCCCCAACTTTTAATTTATTTATTTATTTTTGTGACTTAAAGGATTTCCAACCCTCCCTTGAGCTTGGGCGCAAATGACCCATTGAGCTTTTAATTTTGAGCATGTTAAACTTTTAATTTTCAATATTACATCCTTCAAAGCTGGGCGCAAATCTAAGGTTGATCTTTCATTCCTCCACGCCTTAGAATATTTTATGCTCACTTTCTCCTTAAAGTAGGGCGCATACAAGGTAGTCTCCATCTAATTTCGATATACTCCTCCAACTTTTAATTCATTCTCCTAATTCCTTCAGGCGCGTATGAAGAGTTGAAGCTTTGGGCGCAAATCATGTGTCTTTCTTTCAATTTTGATCCCCAGGTGTAAATGACTGTGCCAACCTTTTAAGCGCATATTGAATGTATTCAATATCTTGGCGTAAGTCCATGATGGGGTTTTCACTTTGTCACTCAGGCGAGTTTGCAGAGGGGGGCGCATTTTATATGACAAACTTTTAATTTTTTGAGATGGGCGCATATGCCAGGGTCTCCATCCAGGCGCAAATATCACAAGGAACTTCCAGTTCGTGCCTTTTAGTCAAACCCCGAGCCTCTGACTTCATGGGCGCATATCACATATAAAGCTTTCATTTTTTATTTTTTTGTGCTAAGGCGCCTATATCACCTGGAGCCTTCAATTTGATTAAGGGGCGCATTTGATAGGAGGAGTTTCAGTTTTTAAATGTTCAAAAGATTTTGCTTTACTCAGCCAACCTGGGCGCAGATTACAGCTCGAACTTTAAATTTCCACGCCTTAGTGAATTTTCAAAGACTCTCCAGTCTAGGCGCAAATAAGACATCCCAAATTCAAGGCGCATATCACAGGGAGAACATTCAATTTTAACACCTGGAAGATTTTATACCTCCATGTAAAGCAAGGCGCACTTCATGTTTCAACTTTCAGGTTTATGACTTAGTAAAAAAAATTTACCTAACCTTTTCCCCAAAGGGCGCAAATCCATGCATGTGCTTTCATTTTTCTAACTTCGGCAATTTTCAAACTTCCTTACTCCACTCTAGGCGCATTTGGCATATAGAACATTTAATTTCAACACTTAGGCGGATGTCTTCAACTCAAGGGCGCATTTGACCCCTTGTACTTTCATTTTCAACCACTTAAAATTTCTTTTAAAACTCAACTTTCACTTAAGGCGCACTTGGCATCATGGACTTTAAATTATCAGAACTTAGAGAAATTTCCAAGTGGCTTTACGCCTTAGACAAAATTTCCATTCACATCCTCTTTCTTGGTTTAGGCGCATATACCACCCTCAACTTTTAGTTTCCCACACTTAGCAATTTTTTTGAAGTTTTCCCTTTGCTCCTAGTTCCTTGGGCGCATTCCACCCCCCCTGCTTTGAGTTTTCTCAGACTTAGAATTTTTTATTTTTTTTATGGCTTTCCAACTTGGGCGCATTTGCCTAGGCTAGCTTCTAGTTTTCAACACTTAGTCAATTCTTAAGCCACCCCTCTCATCTTGGGCGCATTTTACCATAGGAGGTTCCAATTTCCGTACTTAGAATATTTTTCAACCATCTTGAAGCTCAAGGGCGCATTTTACTAGTGGAGCTTCCAATTTGTGTGACTTAGAAAATTTCAAGACTCCTGCCAGCTTAAAGGCGCAACTGGGGGGGTCTTCTTTCATTTTTTAAACACTTCAGGAGTTTTGATCTGCCTTTGGCCTTTTAAGGCAAGTTTTGATGCTGGACCCGAAAAATTATCAAACTGGGTGTATTTCGTGCCCTTTGCCGAATTTAGGGCGACTTGATCACGCTAACCCTAATTTGCTATTTTTAGAAAGTTTGTCTGTTTCTTGCATTTCAAGCTAGCTCCAAGCTCCAAAAAGGTTGGACTCTGCTTTGTTCGGATCCCGGTGACATGATTGAGCCGCTGGTGCCTGGTACCTGTATGCCTCTGCTGTTTTTAGCAACCTGCTAAAAATAGAAACTGCTCAGAAAGTCTTCAAATTTTGCGTGTTGATTGCTTGAAGGGTATTGATCGTGACTGGACGCTGCTCCTGCGTGACTGTAGGGTTCCGCCCTTGATTTTTAGGAAACCCTAATTGACCTGCTAAAAATAGCAACTATCTGATTCTTCATTCCTTGTAACTCTGTTTGCCTTGAAACTCGCGCCACGGGCTACTTATCACGTGTTCGACCTGTACTCGCTGAGTTCTGGTGCTGACCTGCCAATTATAGCTGCTGCCGAAGTGACTTACTATTTATAGTAAGTGTCTGTTTCTGAGGTCTCTTTTGCTCCGTTTGCCTTGAAATTTGGACAGTGTGTTCGTCGTTGGTGAACTTGCCCATTTGTGCTGACGCCAAGATCAACTTTCTATTTATAGCCTGTCGTCCAAAACACCTACTAAAAATAGTAGGTACTCTGATTGCCTTCAAATTTTGCCAACATACTCTCGAAAGGATGCTGATCATGGTGGGTACTGCAGTTTTAAACGTTTTGACCTTTGACTCCTCATTTTTAGCGTTGAAGCTCGAAACCCTAATTTATGCATGTCGCTCAGATGAGCTCCGTTTGACGTCGTTTCAGTTGCATGATGATCAGCTTGCATTTTTGAAGCGCCGAGCTGCTGCCCAAGTGATACCTGCTAAAAATAAAAAGCGGCCCGAAAAGTGATCAACCGGCTGTCGGGTGATCTTGCATGTCATACTGCCCGAAAAATCTTGAAAAACCCAGAAAAATCTTCAACATGCACGCACTGGCTAAAAATAGTAAGTTTCCGAAAAGTGGTCAGCTCTATTTGCATGTTACATCGTTGCGAAGCTCTTGGAAAACACGGAAAGAAAATGCCGACATGCACTAAAAAAATTCTGCATGCAAACCCTAATATTGGCCCCCGAAGGCCGAATGCTGAAAGTCATCGTCTCGTTTTGCATGTCACACCATCGCGAACGTCTCTGAAAACCCAGAAGGAATCTCCAGACATGCGTTGAAAAACTCTACCTCTAAGCCCTGAAAATTGCCCCTGAAGGCAGAACTGCTAAAAATAGCAAGTTGTCTGTTTCAGTTCAAATTTGACCTGTGAATAGCCTGATGTGCTCCGGACGCAGTGTGACTGTCGGAATCTCAAAAATGCTGAAGGATTGCCTATAATTGCACACTTACAAAAAATAGTAAGTTGCCAGAATTCGATGAAATTTCTGTGGAGACCTGCTGGAAACATACCAATAACCATGTTAAGCTCAATTTGCAATTCATTCACCTTATTTGACTTCAGGTTGGCTAGGAAATTCAAAACCCTAATTTTTCGGACTTGGCCAATATTTCAAGTTTAAACCCACTGGCGGGCACAATCCCGGAAAGACAGACAGTAGAAAAGAGAGACAACAACAAAAACGAACGAAAAGCAAAGCCAAAATTAGGGGGTCCCCATTTGCAATGGGGCGATGTGTGAAAAACGTCACAACACTAATCTAAGAGAAGATTCACCATGAAAACTTTATGAAACCCTGTGTGGCATAACACTCGATCAGCATAGTAAACACTTCACAAAACGGTTTTATCATGACAATCTTACGAAACCGTGTGTGGCATAACGTTCGATCATAACAATAAAAGATTCACAAAACAGATTTCTCTAAACTATGGAAGAATCCAGCATTACAATCTTTCGAAACCCTATGTGGCATAACAATCAATTGCAATAATGAAGACACATGAACAAATACCATAAAGAGCAATATTGAGGGCAAGGTAGGCGCAGCATATATTTCTCTCTCAAGCAAAAGTTATTTACAAATGAGCAAAAGCTCTTATTTATATACATCAAGGTGTAGGTAACCCTAAAATCACCTTGAGTTCACTACAGTTCTTGCAATGCATGCAAGTCATGCGCCCTAAACCTAATGAAGTAAACTATCTGATTGGGCAGCTACCCTCAGTTTAGCGGGTACAAATAACCTAATTGGACAATGTGCAAGCATGCACGTCCTTATTTAAAGCAAAGTTAACTGGCCACTACCTTCAGTTAACTGGAAACCCTAATCCTAACTCTGTGTTGATAACTCCGAGGATTGAGATAAATATTAAGTGAAACAATGAACTGAAGGCTGAGTCGTTAACTGCTGCTCAGGGACCTCAACCTAAATTGCACGTTCTAACTGACAGATCACTCCATGTCAACTCGGTCTAACACTTCGACCAAGAACTCATCGATCTCTCTGTCATCTGGCACTTTGATGCTGCTAAAAATAGCAGTCTGTTTCTTTAGTTCTCTGCCACTTTTTGTAATCGTGTGCACACCATCTTTGCATTCTTCAGTCGCCTTTCTCAAACTGGCTGCAATCACTGAAACATTCTCTAATTTTGGCGCCCTAGGCTCACCTTCAAGGCTGTCAAAAATCAGCTTCTCGAATTCCGCTTGAACTTTTTCCAACTCAACATACGTGCCATCTTCGAGAAGATAATGACACGGGATCTAAACAACGAAGCCACTGACAAGTGCAGAGCCTCACAACCTCACGTCATCCTTGGCGAGGAATAACTTGAAGATTTTTCCTGTTCATATTAAAGTCTTTGCTCTTTCCAAATGAACTTTCTTTTGATCTTCCAGATCTCCTCCAAAACATCCTTGTGTCATGCAGATACAGGCTTGATCCTTACTTGAAGCTCCTGCTGCATTTGCAATATCTATGTGAATACGGAGTTTGTGGCACCTCACTCTCAAGCCCCGTCTCATCTGCAAGAAGGATACTTACAATAGCAACTAATTGTCAATCCAATCATCCAAAAAGTCTCTACCATAGGCGATAACTGATCCAATTTTTAGATTTCTCTGCGGAGGTGTGTCTTTGAGAAGCAGTGCTCTATTTACAGATTATGAACAAGATAAAGAAACAGTGACAGCGGATTGGCTAATTTCAGTTTTAGGCTAAACCTTATCTTCTCCATCGCCATTGTCCGCTCTTCAAAGATTGTGGTAACAATCTTAAGAGAAAACATTTGTCTCTGTTAATGAATTCACGCATGGGTGCCTTAGTAGATAACCAAAGTCACCCGCCGACCTCGTCAAACACACACACATGGAGCCACACGCTCTATTACAATCCTACGATTAGGGGTCTTTCGATGTACACTTATTCTTTATCTTCTTGTTTGATCTCTCCCTCGATGGGGCTCACCAAACTCACGTAAATCAAGATTGTGCATGTGGTTCCATGCTGTCTTCCCAAAGCTTTTCAGAGCCAACAAGACTGAACAATATTTTCAATTGGTGGAAATTTGTCCCTAATGTCAACACAATAGTGCTGATTTAATATAGATCACCAAAGATTGCGGCTCAGGGCACAGAATCCTATATCAATAAGTGGTGTAGAGGTGAACTGGAGGTGAAACGTGAGAGCTTCGATCTGGTCCTTCTCTCTGTTGGAACTGGGAGCCTCTCAATTTGTTTACCCTTCCTTTGCGTGCTCTCTTCCCTGTGTTTCCACTGAGTCTAACTCCTTCCGGAGGTATGATAATGGCTTTAACTCTGGGTTTTGCTCTAGAAGTAGAAGGCAACGAAGAAACATCCTTTGGCGGCTCTGCTATAGGAACTGACTTCCGCGTTCGCTTGCTCTCCAAGAACAACTTACTAGTCTTGATGATTGATCTGGAAACCTCTTCAATGGAAGTATTCTCCTTAGCATACCAATCAGGTGAGCGAAGTGGCTGCCTAGCAACTTGATCCTTAACATAAGAATTGAGAAGAACTTCTCCATCATCATCCGACAAACCATCAACATCTTCTGACAAGTAATCAGAGAGCTGACCAACAGTAAGTCTACAATAGTGACGACGACGAACTTCAAATTCATCTTCACAATTTGCCCAGAAGTCTTCAAGTGCTGGCGTATGTGCAATCCCTCGCTCTAACCGATTTGCATAATGACCGAGAGGATCATAAGAACACCTCTCAGTATAAGGCTTGAATTTGAACCTTTCTATCTCAGTAGACATACGCCTGGCATCTGTTGCTGCATCACATGTGAAAATTCCCAATGAGAATGGAAAATTTGCCGCAGCCTTATGACGACTACGAAGAAAGAAGTGAACGTGCTGCATTTGCCTGAGGAACTCCATAAAGACAATCTTGTCTGACGGATATCTTGGCAACATCAGAGGCTCTCCAACATAACCATAAACTCGGAGGTATGTGAAAGTAGGAAACTGTATGAACCAATCTGCCCAAGTCTCCATTACGCTGATTTGGCCTCGGCTGAAATACGAATGTGCATCTCATCATCAAGATCCCTCACGGTTCTCATGGCAAAGTGATCATTCACTACTTGGAAGTCCTGCTCAGACTGAGAAAACTCTAGCTGTGGATAATATTCGTGAATACGCTGAACACCGAGAGTACCATTGGTTTTAAGAAGTCTGAAACTATCTTGAAATGCCACCAAGTAAACCAAATAGGATATCATGTGAAACTCGTGATGCTTGAGAAAGTTAGAAATCTGCTGATGTAAGCAGTCACTAATCAACATAGCCCAGTCAAAACGCTCTGTGCCATCAAGGATTCTGGTAATCAGATAGAACATCCATGGACGGAAAGTATTAGCATCTGACTGGCCGGTAACTCGATTGAGTAAGGTGATCAAAACAGCAACTTCTCCTTTAAATTCACCACGACCAACCTTCTTAGGCAAGTTAGTTTTCTGAATTGTCAACCATTTCTGAGCAACCTTTCTCTGTGAACGTTGATGATCAGCATCCCATATCTTCTCACAAGCTTCAAGATCAACAGTAAAGTTATCTGAGCGAGGAGAAATAGCAAAACATCTTTCTATGTCCTTCGGCTTGAGACTGCAAACCACTCTTCCATCAACCGATCTGATCTGTCGTGAAGACGAGTCATAATGCTTAATGCAAGCAAGTACGAACTCAAGATCGAAGATAGAAACAGGAATGGATGCCGCTGCCAGCAACCCGGAACGCTCAAGATTCCTCATCGAATTGCTGCTAACACCTTCTAAACTGCTCAGATTGACCACGGGATAAACATGGTTTAGGTCCGTATCTGAAGTCTTGGTGAAATTATGTGTAAGGACTGATTTCACCTTGTAATCAATGAGATTGAACTGCATTTTGAAAATGGTGACTTTTGACTGTAAAGTCGAATATGCTTGAAGAACTTTTTGAAAAACTCTGAACAAGGCTAAAAATAGCTTCTGACATGAGAAATTTTCGAAGAAATTCTGGAACATGGGTTTTGTGCACAACTGAATTCTGAACAAACCCAGATAGCTGGATTTTGGAAAAAATGTGATTCAAGCCCACATGCAAAGAAATTCTCGGAAAAAGGCTCAGAGCTTCAGAATGAAGGCTACGGGGCGATTTTCTCGAAAAAATCTAAGAAGTGGGTCTTGTTGCAAACGCTGAAATATAAGAACCCAGATGATCAAATTCTGAAAATGTGCTGAATTACTCTGGCATGCGAAGAAAGTACCTAAGGTGAGAAATAGAAGAACTAAGACAGAAGATAGAAAGTTTTGCTTGTCTGCTTCTGAAAAATCTGCAACTCTCTTCTTCAAATCTTTATAAAACCTGCATGCAAAGTAGAAATAAAGTCTAGAATCGACTTCCTCTGAAGAATCTGAGCTCGTAGCTTCGAAGAACGCTGAAAACGGACACCTAAATCACCTTAAGCTTGCTGGTCGCTCAAGAAAATACAAGCTTCAGAGCAAAAGATGATGCAAAAATGGACGCCACTCTTGAAATATATAGAATTTCATCATAAGAAATTCGCACTAAAGCAAGCATGCATTAAAAATGGTGCTTGGCTTCTTATTGGACCTCATAATAGTTAACTGAAACTCGAACAAGCTCAATAAGTGGACGTGCTTTAGGGTTTGCCCTTTCAACACTTCAGTTGAACTCATCATGCGATTTTAGCTTCAGTTGAGACTTGTCTTAAGTTCGCCATCTTCAAATTTGCCTTGGATTCATCAATTTGACCTAAGGCGTGCCCTTTAGATAGCTTCAGTTAACAACAAGAATAAGATGAAGGATTCGCCATCTTCATGCAAAGAATAAGCTAAAAATAGCGACCCTTTTAGAAGTTCAGTTTGGCCTTCAACAAGTGCGCCAACCTCACATGCTTTAATCAATTAAAAGCTAAAAATAGCAACCCTTTTGAAACAAAGTTGCCTTCCTTAAAAAGTGCATAGCTTCAGACAAAAATGCTTCACTTTTCAACCTTAAATATGGCGACCCTTTTGAAACTCAAGTTGACATGCAAATTCGCCATACTTCACAAATCTTATGCTTCACGCTTCACAAACTAATGCTTCATCAAAATATGGCGTCCCTTTCCATGACTTCAATTAACATGCAATGAAGCGCCATCTTCACAATCTTGACCAAATTCGCCATGCATGTAAACTTCAGTTGACTTTTAGTGATAATCTTCAGTTAAACTTAACATGCAAGGTAGTTAACTGAACATGCAAACCAGTTAACTGAACATGCAAACTGAAAGATCACTCCACATGCAAACATATGAACTGAAGATGACAACCCATAAATCATTCAGTCTAACTGCAGTCAGAACTCCAGTTAAGGCGTCCATTCAACTCACTTTCGAAAATTTCAAATTTGAACTCTTGGGCGAATTCTAGACTTAGCCAAATTTTATGAAAATTTAGGCTAAAACCTCTGTCGGGATCTCTGTTCATCCTCTGACACTGGTTGACTGACTTCTCCGATTGGCTGGCTGACAGGTGCATTGCGGAGCTGAGTAAAAACTGATCAAATGATATCTTGATACTGCATGTCATAAAACTGACATTTGAAGGCTTAAAAATCCAAGCGCCTTTTTCAAAAGCTGCGCTTTTTTCCCTGACAGTCAGTTACGGCTCGCATTTTGACGAAGGGAAAAAGCAAATCCTTCCATAACGGTTTCCATCAACTTCGGGCTGGAACTTCGAGGTTACTTCTTGAAGCCAATGGTCACATACGACATCACAAGAGCACATTTCCCCAAAAAAAATCTATCCGAGGGGTGAAAAACAAAGCCCTTTTCCAAAGTTGCTCTTTCATTCGGACTTAACCATTCACGGAAATGACAAAATATTATAAAAACCTCTTGCAAGGCGACATCATACGATCGGCGGAGATGCGACAGCGGAAAATTTTGAGCGTATTCTGGAACACATTAGGCATCACGAAATCGCTGAAAGAAAGCATTAAAGGCACAGCTTGAAGCCTTTCTCAAAATGTGCTCTTTTACTTTCTTCGATAGTTTGGTGGATTTATTGACGTTTGACCTCGAGGTTCAGGCACTTCAGCCTTTCAGTTCATCCTCGACCGGATAAATTACGCGAAACGAGCGAATGTGAATCAGCGACGTCTTGGATGATATTCAGTCAAAACCTACGGTCGGCACCTCAAAAGATTAGGCCTACGGCTTCCAGCTTTTCTCCGGTGTTAATAATTCTTACTTCCGCCTCGATTTACCTTTGTATCTTATGCTGAACAAAAGCGGGTCAGTTTGTGACGATAACCCGCTGCCCGAAGCGGCGTGATCGCGGGACAAATGTCTGCTGGAGGTGACAAACCCTAAAAACAGGATCTAGGCCCCTAAAAGATAGGGCGCCTATTTCAGAATGTGCTCCCTTCTTCAGAGAGAAAATTTTGACGTTTTTCGTTCAGATTTTCACTTTTCTTAAATCTCTTCGGTAACAGACTGACATAGTACTGACACCAACTCCATATTTAAAAACCCCAAAAACGACCATTTGACGACACTCTAACAAGATTTAGACTCAATTAAGCAAAATGCCTTAGTGAAGCAAAAATTTTGGTTTTGGGTACAACAAATCCATACCACTAGCAGCTTGCTGATGGCAAGTTTGCCTTGTGTGGTCAACTAGAACACTTTATAAGCTTAACTTCGGTTACGATTCACGTCTTGGCATGCGTCGTCTTGATGGTGTCTTTATGCTGAATTGTAACTTGAACATTCATTGCTACTCCCTTGAAGATTGCACCGGCTTTGTAGAGGCTGTCCAACACAAGGCGAAGCAGAGTCTGGTTGAAGTCTGTTGAGATTGATCCCACGTCCTGCTTTAGGATAGAACCTAGACTTTCTAAACCCTGCATTCATTTCAATTCAGTACATTTATGGTTAGTATAGGAAACACGTACCTTATCGCCAAATCATTCGCATCACTCACGAAATTCCCCTTCCATCATTAATCTGCTGTCAGCTGCTACATTTGAACAATTGTGTAAGTCCCCTCGTGAAAACAACAAATCACAACGAACCAACTGAGGGTATTCCATTGCATTATCGGAACCTTGGAGTTGAACGTACGATCTCTCTCACAATCTTAGCATACGGAATACTTTGTTCAAGAGAGAATGGAGTAGCCTATGGATACTTTGTTCTGCTGATTGGTGCGGTCACAAAAATCACATCAACACTTATATATGCAGGTATTGAAGATATTTCCTTGGTAGAGGCTTCATTACTTGGGTGGTTGTAAGAACTTTCTTTCTTCTCCTTATCTTTATTATTTATACTTTTCTTCAATTCCGTTACTTTCTATCATTTTCCTCGTATTCCAAGAGTTCCTAACAGTCGGGGTAGAAGTAGATACTTTGCTATTTTCTGTGATAAATTCAATTTCTGGTCCGTACGAGACGCCAATGCACCTTTAGGACTCCAACGCGTCGCGGTGTCGTCCATTTGTTGCGCTAACGTCCTTTGGCCGAAACCTTGCTAGTTTATCCAGAAAACCTCTGTGGCCTGCTCTTTCTGATTCTAAAAGTCTTGCTCTGCTTCTTGAGGTAGTGTTGATGTGTTTTTCGTGACCGCACCAACGCAGAATAAAGTCGCCAATGGCTACCCTATTCTCTCTTGATCAAAGTATTCCGCATGCTAAGATTGCAAGAAAGTCGTGCGTTTAACTCCAAGGTTCTTTTAATGCGAATAGGCTCAGTTTGGCTCGATGTGATTTGCTGGTATTTCAAGGGGACTTACGGAATTGTTCAGCAGCGGAGAAAGGAATTCAAATGCTCGAAAGATTTGTCTATGAAGCGCGGGTTTCCTATTTTAATCAAAAAGTACTGAATTGAAATGGGGTAGGGTTTAGAGAGTCTAAATCTATTCTAAGTGCGGGATATGGAGCTCAACTTCAGCAAACTTCAACCAAACTTCGCTTTGCCTTGCCTCGGATAGCTTCCACGGAGTCGGTGCAATCTTCAAAGGAGTAATTCAAGGTGTTCAGATCACAACTTAGCATGAAAATACCATCACAACGACGCATATAGACATACAAATCATGATCGAAGTTAAGTACATGATATTTCAGTTGACCACACAAGACGCATTCACCATCAGCAAATACACTAGTGGTATGGATAGACGAAGTTGCTTAGATCAAACACCACATTCCACAGCTAACATCTACTTGCATGGAATGAAAATTATACTGCTTTGAACTATTTTATGCTGCCATTTGAATCGGAAGGACGAAGAAACCTTGCTAGCTACTCACAACAAAGATGAAATTCACCATCAATGAAAAACTCTTTTATTGAGAGAGTGTTCACAACAATTTCTTACAAAGTTTTCAAAGGGAAAACTTTCGCTCTTCTTCAAACTACACTATCAATCTATACTAAGCTACTTCTAACTTGTCTCTCTACTCTCTACTGTCTAACTTCTACTTCTATGTCTAATTTCTAATGTCTACTCAGATACAAATGAGGGGTACTCCCCCTTTATATAGCTAGCCCAGTCCCAAAAGACGGCTAGGGTTACAATCAATAGAGTGGCTAGAATCGTGCCACCTCAGCCCTAACCCTAAAAACTGCCAGAATAGGGAGTGGTACATTAAATGAATCAAAGATTCCCACTAGTAAAGGCAATAAATGCCCACAATCAGTCTTCTAGAAGATTCCAGCCTTGAAATGCGTTCATACTGTTCTCGATCTTCACGCTTTGTTGATCGCTTGGAGGGTAAAAGATTCTCTAAGATCGCCTCCTCAGATAATAAAATTTGATAGAATCCGGAGTTCAACTGCTCTTGATTTGCTCGAGCTTCCATTCTTTTCTCCATCTTGAGTTTTGAAAACATTTCATCTTTGTTACCTGAGCCTCAACACTTAGTCATTTTCTTGCAACTTTCTTCCTTCGAGGTTGAGTTGTTGTCCTGAATCACTTGCTTCATCACACTAAGTCATCACCGCTTGGCCTCAACATTTCTCCTGCAAAACAAACAAGGAGAAGAGAATTAGAACACTTCATAATATAAACTTAATTTACTTACCTGATTTTCACGCTTTAAGTTCATCGTCTTCAATAGCCGACTTTGCTTTCAAATTCTTCATGCCTTAGCTAATTTTCCAACCCATCTTGCCTTCCGCCTGGCGCACTTCACTCTGATATTTTCTCCAACTCGGGCTCGAGGAAAAATGCTTTCATCAGGAATTCGATCAAAAATCATCTAGGCAATCATTTTCAAATTCATCCGCCAAGGCATATTTCATCTTGAAAACATGTTTTCTTCCTTGCCTTAGAAAATTTTCGAATTTCCCTTAGGAAAACTCATCAATCTAGTGCCCATAAAAAAATCTTCATCCTGAAGGCTGCAGCGAAGCATGGAAGATTTTAAAATCAACTCCTCATCGATAATCTTCAATACCAAGAAGAAAATTTTCTTCAGAATGCGTCGAACTCATGGGTGCACAACGAACGGGTTCATTTAATTTTCTTGAATTTTGAACCTTAGAAAAAATAATTTTTTTTAACAAATTTGATTCGTTCTTCATATACGTGAAAATCTGTTGCTCAGGCGGAAATTTTAATCTGACACAGTGAGCGGCATTCATGACTTCAGCAGCAATCCACCTTTCGTGCTTCAAGAGAAACTTCATCACCTTCATGTCCAAGCGTATTTTCTAAGGAAGAAAATACTTTGCATTAGAAAAATTTTAGATCACCTTGTATTTTGAAAATTTGCCTTAGAATTTTTTTTTATTTCATCCTCCATTTTGCTCTGGCGAGAAAATTTTATCAACTCACTTAGAAGATTTTCCTTCAAAACTCATCACGCCCAACATGTTTTATTTTTATTCATCAACTTGGGCGCACATTAGACTTCATGAAGGACACCTTGTTAAAAAAGAAAATCCAACGCCTAGCTTACTCTTTAATCTCCCTCTGGGCGCATTTTATGTTTTGAGGAGGACATTTCAACTTTCAACGCCAAGCATATTATCTCCACCCTCAACACTTTACCTTAGGCGCATACCTCACTTCAAGGGGAATATTAACCACGCCTAGCAATATTCATCCATCACTAGCAACATTTTATTTTACCCCTCCAACCCCTTTAGTAATTTCATTCCATACTTCATGCATTTGGGCGCATTTCTCATGTAGAGGAGAATGAAAATTTTCAAACGCCACCAACAAGTGACCTTTCATCTCCCACGTTTTTGTCCTCACATGCCCTCTTTTGGGCGCATTTCAGCATGCATGGAGGATTAGAACTTTGACTTGTTGACCTCTTAGCCTCATGGGCGCATTTCACATAGTGAGGTGGACGAGCTTTGTTGACCCATTGACTCACTTGCTGCATGCCTCTCAAACATGGGCGCATTTGAACATGCTAGTGGCTGGGCGCATTTGCTAGGTGATGGAGGATGAAAACTTACCACGCCTTGACCACCTTTGACTTATTCTTAAACTTGGCACATTTCAAAGGGGGTGGAGGATATCCTCATGACTTAGAAAATTTTAGAGCACCTTCCTAGAGTGGGCGCATTTTACCCCTGGAGGTGGATGAACACCAATACTTAGAAAATTTTTTAACTTCCATGAGCTTCCCTTGCGCGCATTTAGGCCTGCCTTCAAGATGAAAGGTGTTGACTTTCATTGACCACTTATACTTTGGGCGCATTTTGCCCCTGATGAAGGATGAATTTCATCCTTAGAATTTTTGTGCTAGGCATATGCTTGAAGGCGCATTTAGGCTAGGCATAAGGATGGAAAGTGTTGACCCTCTTTGACTTTACTGCTAGATGGGCGCATTTTGCCATGTCTACTGGACGAACTTGGCTCTTAGAAATTTTCCATGCCTCCTCATCAACTGGGCGCATTTCACCATGGCAGCAGGATGGAGTTCCAGAGTTTTTTTTCGTTTTTCGCCAGTATTTCATGCCCTACTATTTATAGTAAGTCCTCTGATTTTGCATCTCTGAAGCTCAGAACGACTTGAAATTTTAAACATAGCATCCTCATGACCTTGTTGTTCTATCGACACTGCCATTTTTAGCCACCCTGCTATTTTTAGCCCATTTCTGAAGATGATTTACTATAAATAGTAACCTCTTGTTTGATAGCTCCTTGCTCGATCAAACTTGAAGATTTGAATGGTGGCTCCTCACCCGTATTTGTTGTGTGGCGTCAATGCATGCACGACTTGCTATTTTTTAGCGATTTCCAAATTGACTACTATAAATAGTAGGTCTTTCCGTTTGACTTCAAATTTACCGGCGAGATAGCCAGCACGGAGGATACTTGTCGTGATGGTTACATAAGTTTTCAAAATTCTGACTTTTACCCTCTTTTCGGGCTCCAGGTGGAAACCTAATTTACTTTCGTATAAATCAAATAATCTCTGTTTGCTCTCATTTACGTAGCATTCGCGATCGACTCATGATTACGAATTATTTGGAAGCATTTCGCCGGGGTTTACTAAAAATAGTAAGTTCCTTACTGAGTGATCATCTTCATTTGCATGTCACACCATCGCAAAGCTCTCGAAAAACCCACCAGGAATCATCTGACATGCAAAAGAAACCCTGACATGCAAACTCTAAAAATAGCCTCGAAAGACTAAATTCTGAAAGTTGTCATCTCGTTTTGCATGTTATATTGTTGCGAAGGTCTCGAAAAACCCAGAAGGAATATGCAGACATGCAAAGAAAAACTCTGCATCTGAACCCTGAAATTTGTCCCGGAAGCTGGACTGCTAAAAATAGTAAGTGATCCGTTTTCGCTCAAATTTTGCACGCGAGTAGCCTGATGTGTTTTGAATGCCGTGTGACTGTCGGAATTTCAAAAATGCTGACGAATTGCCTGTAATTTCACACTTACTAAAAATAGTAAGTACCTCAGAATCTGATGAAAACTTGCTGAGAGCCTGCTGGAAACATGCTGACAACAATGTTAGTCTCAAATCTTAATTCATTTACCTCGTTGAATTCAAATTGACGTGAAGGGATCAAACCCTAATTTCAAAGACTTGGCCAAATTTCACTTGTTTAAGCTCAAAGACGAGCACATCCCGGAAAGATAGACAGAACGAGAGAGAGACAACAACAAAAACAAACCAACATCAAACC